>JAULUF010000038.1:10215000-11415000 GCA_031834385.1 Semotilus atromaculatus | reverse complement strand
ATGATATTATTAAACTAATTTAGGCAGTGTAGGCTGCTGCTTTTGGGCTGTTTTCTGTGCTCCAACTAAATTGATTTCGAGATGGTGCCGTAGGATATGCATCTGCATGTTGACGTGTTGCTGGTCAATAGAGGAAGCTTATTAAAACACTTACGGCAAATTGTGTCTGTCTTGTAGACTACACGATTGCCATCCTTGTTCTCCACCGTGTAGCCGAAATGTTACCATATGCTGACTTACAGTAAATGTGTTGGTTGGGAGGGGAGCTCGCGTCACTTGGAAAGGTAGTCACATGATATGTAACGTAAAAAGACGCTTACAAGTTAACATTTTTTTAATAGTTGGTTGGGATGTATTTAATTATAGAATACCAAATAGGTTGTGCGTTTATTGTCTAAAACAATCTCCATGTTTTCGGTGCTGATGCGGTTGTGGCGCATTCATGCAAGGGTGGCACTGCCAATAAAGCACCTAAAAGCTGTCACAAAGAACCGGCAAATGATTATGAATATGTCAAATATAGCAAGGAGACATTTTAATTTTAATAAACAAGTGTTTTCTGTCAGTGTCGGCTGGAAAGATGAAGTTGACGATGCTGACTCGCGATCTTCGCAGCCTAGTGAACGTGCCAGAGAGAGATGCACTTTTGTTACGGATTAAGCAGAGAGCATTGAATTGTTCGGTTTAAAAGTTGACATTTCAATATAGATATGTCTCAGGCCTGTGAGGCAAGTAGGCTATAGGCTACCTTATAGGCTACGCTGAGTTTCGATTAAAATGAGACAAGCTCCAGTTCACGCACGCCGGCGCCTCCGTGTCGTGATTATCTATTGTCTGCTATATTTACTTCTTATTAAATAAATCCAGGCAATTGGTTGATGAAACATTAATTAAAATTGAGATACAAATTAATACAAAACGAAATTCACTTTAAAGAAAGGCTTTGTGCTTTCTGTTTGAGGTCTCTGAAAGTTTTAGTGCCGCTTCCAGTGAACTACACGTCCGAAACATTGTTTTTTCCTCATAAATGAGAACACGAAAAATAAAACAAAATGAATTTTGTTTTGGGGAGAGCCAACCCTTCTTCATTCGGTGGGTATTACTTTTGGTTTGTACAGCGTAACTCACAGAATTATAAAAAATATGTATATATTTTGCCACCTAAAAATTATGATGTTTTGTGTCACGTCCGTATACGCATGTGTATTTCCCTCATATTAAATATAAAATGCATGTGTAGACTTATATTTTTCTAATGTCTGGACACTGGACTTAAGGGAGTAGGCTATGGATATATAAACAGAAGTGTCAATATATTGGTATTAAATGCATTTTCTGAGAATGTATATCCTCAACTAGTTTTGAGATGTAGGTCTACGTATTTTATAATGTTAACTTCAAATAATACTAATAGTAATTTAAAGATGTGGTAGCATTGGATCTGAACGGGAAGGATAACTCTGGGAGTTGGAAGGGGTGTGTCGCGAATCGCGATTCTCCCTTCTCACATCGCGACACCAGATCGTGGACCTGAGGATCGCGATTTCGATTTTATATCGCGTATCGTTACAGCCCTATAAATTATACTTCTGTATAGCCTATTCCATGTTAATAATTTTGCACATTTTTTATATAATATTATACTACAGGGCTTGATTCAAGCTGTTGAATGCTTGAATCTGATTGGTTGATGGACGTTCTAAGGTGTGAAAAGATCCAAAGGACCAAAAACCACAACGACACTGACCCAACAGATAAATATAATAAACTGAATGCTTGAATCTGATTGGTTGAGGTAGCATGGTAATAACGGGGCTGTTCTTGGAGCAGATATACCTACAGTTTCGCTATTAGTATAGGCTGTCGAACACTGTTGAGAGATGCACAGAAAGGTAATTCACTTACAATGAATCTCTCTCTCTCTCTCTCTCTCTCTCTCTCTCTCTCTTTCTCTCTCTCTCTCTCTCTCTCGCTCTCTTTAATAACTGCATTATTAACTGCAATATTCAATGACTCAAGCCTCCGTTACTAGCTCTAAAATTATGTTTTGGAATTAGCAAAGGAGGCTTGGAAATTAGTCCTAATTAGTCCTACAAACTAAAGCATTTAAGGACAACAAGGGGGAAACAAACAAAGGAACACATGTGATGAATGAAAACCAACTAAAAGTCCATGAAAACAGAAACTAACTAAACATAAGTGTAACAGCGTAATGGCCAAATTACCACCCCGGGTGTGCATTATTTTTCGAATAATTCAACGGCCCGTCACAAATTATTCCTTACATAATATATACATATCAATGTTGGATTTTAAGGCCATTTTTAAATAAATTTTGTTCTGTATTGGGTCAGCATTTTAAAGCAAGATCATTTGAGAAATTCTGGTCTGAATAACCTAAAAATCAAATAACTGTCCTAGTAAAATGGTGTTGAGCTGATCTGTGATTTGCACTACAAGGCATGTAATTCAGTTGTATAGCCCTGTCAGTGCACATTACTGTGTCTCACCGCCACAACAATGCCTAAACTGTGCAAATTGTTGTTTGCCTGAGACATCACCTTTTCAAACAAACAGAATCTCACCAAATGAAAAAATGATTCCAAAGCAGATTGCTTTTAATGGACAGATAATGGGGTTCCACTCAAGCTGTCTGCTTGATTCTTTGAGGCTTCAAATACTTGAAATGGCTTATAATTTTAAAGAATTACCATTTAAATGGCACGACTTGTTTATATGTCTGTTTCCATTTTATCCCAAGCCCCCCACCCCCTCTGTGACTTTGCAGTGTTCCATTTTGTCTGTCTGCTTATTATGATTGTAGAAAAAGCTTTCAATATTGAATTTAGCACATAAGTGTCCATCAAACAAAAATGTGGTGAACTGAAGTGCAATGCAGGAAAGTGACATAACACATAAGTTTACCTGTTTTTCTTTCTTTCTTTTAAGTGTAAGGTTTTTTGGTTGCATTTTATGACCAGACAGTAAATGGCACATTGTACAAATAGAATATGAAAGAAAGTGAGCATAAGGTCATGGGTTCTAGTTCAATGGTCCTCAATCGATAGGTTGAGATTATTGGTCTATACCAGTATACCGGTATGACGATATGTCACGGTATGAACAGACACTTACAATTGTCATATTGTGTACATTTGCTGATCTATGGTATTTCGGGTGGGGAGTGGGGATTTGACAGAGAATATCACCTGCGCATCAGCAACTTCTATGCACTTGACTGCTTAGGCTACGTCTACATTAATCTGGATACATTTGAAAACTGTGTTTTAGTTTAAAATGCTCTCCGTTCGCGTTTTCAGGCAGTTTCCGACGTTTCGGTGTGGATGAGAAACTTTTGGAAAATGCCTGAAACCTTTAAATTTGCCTTACTGCATGCATAAAAGCTCACTGAGATGATACAGATGGAAAAATAAATATATTTTTATTTATAATATATTATGTATATATATATATATATATAATATCGCTCATTTTGTTATCCTGTCAGAAGAATTATCTCACCATTCTCTGATGCGTCTAGGTCACACTTTAGGTCGCACTCAGTCACCATATGTTTGGTCTAAAACACAACTGCTCTCAGGACAGCAAATCTGAGTACATTTTCTCTCATCTTTACAGGACTGTGATATGAAGAGTGTGCAAAGTAACATATTTTAGCAACAGTGTGAAAGTGAATAGCACATAACATGCACAATACCGGTATAAACATGAATATCTATTGGTACAAGATGTGTCACATGACTAAACTTACATCATCGTTTTTAAATACCTCCTTTTGACAGTCCACACTACAACGCGGAAACCGCTTTTTTTTTCAATTTATCCACTTTGGAGAGCGTTTTCATTAATAAAAACACTGTCTTAGTCTCAGAAAAAGAAGCGTTTTCAAACGGACAAGGCCTTAGACTCTCAACTTGCTACACCCAGACGTACAGCAGAGAAAATGTCAGTGACAGAGACTGTTATCTCTAATCTCTATCCTCTGTCGAAAAAGAGGTTAAAATTTGCAGAATGGTAATGGATATTTTGCAAAAAAATGTGGAATCAACGTGGCTGCAAAAGGATGAAACACATCAAACATAATCACCTATATTTGAGAACACCATCCCTCTATGCAGATAAATGTCTGTCCTGTGTAACTTAAGGCCGTGTGATTTCCGATATGTAGAGGGAATCGAGGAATCCAGTCATGAAAATGGATTTTACAGTAGATATGGATGAATGAATAAATTTAAAGTAGAGCTGTTCAATAAATCAAACCGTGACATGGTCTGTGAATATAAAAAAAACGTATTCTGAAACAAACCGTGAAAATCTCATACCGTTAAAACTCTAGTTAAGATACAAATAGATCACTGGATTGCAGGGGAAAATGCTAAGTGAATAATAAAATGCAAGTCATCATGCATAGAAAGATTAACAATGTAAATTGGCATATCAATAAAAGAAAATGCTTCTCATATCTCTTGCTTGTCACGTTCATGTTCTGTTTCTGTTCTGTCGGTTCGCCTGCCTGTTTGAGTTCTCATTAGTCTCGTTAGTTACTGATTAATTAGTTATTCTGTTCAGCTGTGTCCTGATGAGTTCCCTTTGTATTCCTCTTTTATTTATGCCCTGACTTTCAGTCTATTTCTTTGTCCATTCTTGTCAATGTAAAGTGAGTGGTAGTGTATGCTGTTACCTGAGTTTTCCTGTTGGATTCATTTAAGATTGCTTACTCCTAGAATCTCCATCATTCATTGCACCCATTCTATGACATTGCAGTTGAGATCAAAAGGTTGTGCGTCCAATAAAACTCTTCAGTAAATGCATGTCACAGGTGACACTATGTGCTTTTTAATCTTAATTTGCATAAGTGCACAATATAAGACTTGAATAAAAGCACTGCTGTGGCTGCTCGTTGATTGAATGTTTCTCTATTTTTAATAACTGCCCCCCTATGTATAAGTGTTCATCAAACAGCACTCACTGCCATCTAACAAATGCCATTATTGAGCTCTGCTGACATTAAGAGGCCTTTATATGGCAGGAGAAAACCAATGTTTTAACATGATGTGCAAATCAAATGGGTGAGATTCACAAGGTCATTTTCCTCCAGCCGATCATATTGGGCTTTAAACATCTTTCACTCCTCCAATCACAATGTCTGGCTGACATCTTTGCTTTCGGCTCATCACAATCTAATATCAATATTCTAGTGGCAGCTGGTCTTCTCCACTTTGAAACCTATCTATATCATCACACTTTTTTTTCTTTTTTTTTTCTGAAATGATGGTCACTATTGCGAACATAGAAGGATGGGCAGTAAAAAGTAAATCCTCTGCAGAATGACCTGTCCATCATTTGTATCTCAATCTCCTCCAGTTCTCATGGTGCTCCATCACCCCCCGTCACTTACTCTCATCATTAAATTTGAATGTTGACAGCACATTTTTTTGTTGTAGCAATTCCTTGTATGCCACAGATGATCCGTGTTGAAAGGTTGTTCAGAGGTGAACAATGTTTAGTCTGAGATTAGTCCGTTACATCTGAAGCAATTCATTATTTGTTGTGGCAAAAACATTATTTTTAGGATTAAGTATGAAGTTAGTTTAAAACCTAACAGTTATTTCTGTGAAATTTTTAGATGGAATTTGTGCTTGTGCTGTCTTCAAAGTAAATGCGACTTGTACCTAAAGGGACATTGGTAAAGAAAAAACGGTAACACTTTGTTTTACGGTGTCCGTGATACAGAGTAATTGCTTAATTACTTAAGTAGTGGACATTGTAATATGTAACAAAATGTAATTAACATGCAACTAGGTTATGGAACAGCCTGTACGAGTTCACAGATTGTAACTATGCACTTGCACGATGCACCTTTACTTCAAAAGTATCGCGATTCTCGTAAATTAAAAATGTCACGATTCCTAAATTTATTAGTATCGATACTTCTAAGAATGACCGCATTCCAGATTTGTAAGAGACATATTTCATGTTGGTGTGTGCAACGCACGCTTCCAGTGCCTCCCTATGAACGTCTGTGTTTTAAAAACCTTTACAAAAGGATGACATTCTTTTTCCCTCTCTGCCGTGCGCGTTTGGAGCACAGTCTCTGTCTCGCATGCACGCTCGCTCTAGATTCCGGGAGATTTGAACTAATTTGCGGTATATCTAGTTGATCACAAGTGGCTCAACAGGTAGATCTATAGATAAACTCATCTTTCAGGCATTTGACTGACCGGGTTGACACTTCAGTGTGAGAAATCGGGGGTGTGGCGTGTGAGCGTGTGAAACCAAACAAATGCGTGTGTCTCACGGCCAATGCGTGAGAGTTGGCAGCTCTGTGGGCATTATCCTCATCATGGCTAACCAATAGCCTACGGCTAATTCAAAATCTCTGAAAACGCATCTTTGCAAGCTGAGATAATGCTGCTAAATTTATAAAAAATGTTTACCTTGAATGTCATTGCTCTAATTTATTTTTTACATTTTGATATTTCATATTTTGTTCAAATGTTTAATATCTGCTGTTCATATGTTCATTTATTAGTGTATTATATGATTAGGATGTTGTCCCAGTTTTAAAATAAAGCACAGCAATGATATTTGAGAGTGTATCGAAACAATAATCAATACCTTGATTTGGTATCGTGACAACACTACTATGCACATGTAATAGGCAGCTACTGTTACACATATGTAACAAGCAGAGTTGGATAAGGCATAAATACAAATTCAGTGTAATTACTCTGTATCACGAACACCGTAAAATAAAGTGTTACCAAAAAGGTAATATGAGATGGGAGGAAAAATTATTGGGCAATGCTTTTGTGTTCTCTCGCAGATGTTTTGCGTTACCCCGAGATGAAAAAAGACAAAATGTTGCAGAATATTTTTTACATATGTTCTATCTAGATCTATGCAAGTTTTCATCGATGAAAGAATAGCTACTGCTTGTCCTTGATGTAAAAAAAAATGAAGAATGCATGTAATTGTCTGCTTTTCTTTCAAACATCCACCGCACACAATATTAATGGGCAGAGTGACATTAATTCTAGTTTACGTGTCTTGCTCTCTGTCTTTCCGCCACAGAGAATGGAGCGTGTTGTTTGGCTAGTAATCAGCGTCTGTGGTGCTTCATTGTTGCTTGACGTGCTTTCCGCGCCACACCGAGATGAATGACCTTGTCTCTTTTAATAGAGCCGCATTGAGCAACCGGTGTATCTTTCAAACAAAGCCTGTCTTGCATGGAGGCAACCTCTCCAATAATGAGGGACCATAGCAGGCGTACGCATCCCGCCGTGTCCAGAGCGAGGCCGCATTTCCCCCTCAGTGAAAAACAAACTGACGCTGTGATGTGGGCTCTATGAGAGGACTAGAGGGAGGCTAATGGAGGGGCTTCACCTCTCCGCTGTCTAGCCTCACCAACAATAGCCTGGCCAATTACCCACCTGCCCTTTGATTGGCCGGCTGTGGCAGTGAGTGCATGGAAGAGGTGCTGGTCACTACAATGAAGTATTCACACCTCAATTTACCTTGACAGTCATTCCTGCTGCTCTCATCCACAGGCAAAGAAAGTTGCTGGATCAATAGGACCAAGGCCTGGTCTTTGTTCTTTGGCTATAGCAAATGTTGTCTGGAACACATGCCGACTGAATTATCATACACCCTACGCTGCAAACTTTGCTAGAGGAATATCAATTGCTGTTCTTGCATGTCAGTACATGCCTCATCTTTAACTGCCATCACCCACACAATTCCTCCATTTCCTCAGAGCATCTTTGGTCAATTCGCTTGTCGTCTAAGTTTTCTGACCTTTAGATGGGCCAATATGTATTATATATCTCAGCGTTAAAGTTTGAGAAGTGTTTGACTTTGAAATTTGTTGAGAATGATACAGGAAGACAGCCTACTACTTATTCTGAAACAGTATTATGTACCAAAACAGAATTTGCTGCCTACTCTACCAGAGTACTCTAATCCCGTGTTAAACCCTCTAGACAGCAGGCTGTTGTGAATGTCTCTCTTTAGCCTTAAAACCCAACATAAGCTTTTCACCTCTGAGGTCTTCTGTTTCCCGGAGACTCTGACTCATGTTCAGCAGGCAGAGGTATACAGAACAATAATACAACTTCATTTCTTTCCCTCCTCCTCCATTTGAGATGTTCAATGTTGCATGAAAGACCTTTCCTTTAGCGACAGAAAATATTCTTTGCTACTGAGTAGAGTTTTGGTTGTAATTATACCCTCAAAGACCTTGTCCTTTCATGTGAAGAAATATTTAATACATTTAATACAAGGGTTCTTTTTTTTGAGAAAATACAAAAACTATGACTAAACTGTCCAAGTTTTCTAAAAGTAAAAGTGAAAACCATTTTGATGGTTTTATCGAGGAACTCAAAAACAATTCTGTAACAAATTATGTTGTGAATCTTATTCAGTTTGTGTTTAATAGCAATTACGATTTTAATTAAGACTCACACTTTAATTAGCTAGCGGCATCTTGAAAACAATTTGAAGAGGTTTGTGTCAAGTGTTGTAGTGGGGAACATTTCAAAGTTGTCTTGATGTTGTTTTTTGTTGTTTATCTATTAGTGCTGTGAATTATGAAAGGTTCACTTATTTTATGTTGTTGTTGCTTTGATGACCACACTCTGAACGAAACGTGTCTCCCGACATTTGAGACATGCTTATTGCTACAACAAAATCATTTGCGACATTGTCAGGCATTGTTAGACATTTCCCTTGTTCTTCATTCAGGATCCCTTTGGGTTTCCTGCACATGTCTCATTTTCTGCTTCTCTTTACAGCGGCAATGTAATAAATTGGGATTGAGTCTGAACATTGATCTCGCTGCAGAGACGGATTTATGAACGGTTCAAGGGAGTGCGTATCTCCCCCCTGAGGAAAACGGCGGTTGAGTAAACTGAAGCCAACAAGCAGGGCAATAAGAGGGGTGGGTGGCTTTCTTTTATTCACACACTGGCCAACGGCAGGCTTCAAAAACACACCATATATTATGAATAAAGGCAGTGGCAACGAAGCGCTCAAGGTGTCTGTGTTTAGCGGATGTTTTATTCTCTGCACATGTTCTCTGGGGGCCACAGACGATTCCTGACTACAACGTCAGCAGCATTATAGGAGCCCAACAACACGCATGCAGAGACAAAGCAGCTAATTCATTCACTGTAATGAGTCCATTACGGCAAGCCTGCACTAGCTAAATCACAGCTAGCAAGGAAAATCTACTTGTTGAGGGATACATTGAGGCAAGATAGATAGCCCAGTAATTGATCAAGTAGTACTTGCGGCTTTATTGACTTTTTGGGTTAAAAATAAGGTTTTGTCAAGTCAAGGAAATTACCTTAACATTACTGTTCAAAAGTTTAGGTTCAGTTAGATTTTTTAAATGTGGCTCATCAAGGCTGCAGTTATTTGATTAGAAATGAGAAAAACAGTAATATTGTGAAATATAATTACAATTTAAAGTAACATTTTTTAAAATATTTTAATAATAAAATATTATTCCTGTAATGTCAAAGCTGAATTTTCAGCATCACTCCAGTGTTCAGTATCACATGATTCTTCAGAAATTATCCTAATTTGCTGATTTGGTGCTCAAATCCATGAAACCATGATATTGGTTTAATTTTAATGAATATAACATTCAGAAGAATTGCATTTTTTATTACTGACCCCAAACCTTTAAACGGTAATGTATAATATACTGTGTACAGGTTTTTTTTTTTTTTTTACTTACACTCATCACTAAGCTATTTCAAATACTGCTTTTGTGTAAAGTCGTAGCGATGTCTGATTTGCGAGGGAATCAGTCTTTTGAGTCATTTGTTTTTAATGAATTGGTTGAACAATTTTGCAAATCAGTCTAAATTATTAATTAGCAGATCGATTTGAATTGGAATGAGTTTTAAAAAGTCATTAGCCAGTAATCACAAATGACTGAAAATATCACAGAAAGAATGGAAAACCTGGACTTAGCAAGCATGATTTTCAACCTAATGCTTTCTAAAGCAAAAGAAACCTGCTTCAGTAGAGAAAAAGCATGTGGTTAATACAATTAAAATTTATATTAGTTTCTCAGCAGCATTTCTACAACATCTGTAATAGAACATAACACACAAACATCCTCAGACACACACAATGTATTTTGCATCCGACTGTTTTTGTCGTACAGGCTGACATATTTATTCTCCTAATTAACTGAGGAGCTTGAACTCTTCTGACATCTTTGAAAAGCAACATTTTCACATTGTTCTTTGTTTGTATGTCTGGGGTGTCAATTGTGTGTCTTGACCCTATTATATATTTTCTGTTTATACACAACTATTATATCACACCCCGACAAAACCTTAAAAACTCACTTTAAAGCTCAGAGTTCTTTGACAGTTTGCAAAAAAGGACACCAAAGGACACCATGGTCAGAACTGCAATTATTATCTTTTGTGCCTCTGCAGCTAATAATTGGGGATTTTCTTTTCTCTGCCTATTACCAACCACACCAATAAAACAATACAGTTCTTAAGCGAGTTCATCCAGTAACGCAGCAACAATTAAAACAAGTGACTCAGTGGTGTGAATCTCTCGCTCATTAAGTTTGAATTGCAGAGACAATGGTAATTTTAGCTCCTCCGTAGCTCTCATTTCAAGGAAACAAGCTCTAATGAAGTACTGTTCAGAGAGTATCACATCTCACCGATGTCAATTTGAATGTGATATGAAGCAAACGGTTTGGGAAGACGTGCGTCTGTCTAAAAAACTATCAAAACCTCGAATGGGGCAAATGGTTCTCTACCATCTGTCTTAATGACAGACCACCAGGGAAAGAGAAAAATGAAAATTTCCACCCAGGTTGGGAAGGTAGTGGCCCAGAGAGGTCTGTCTGCAAACCATCAAAGCAGAGAATGTGCCTGCCCTTCATCATGGCTTGTCAGCCATATGCCAGCGGGATACGAAACTTTGCCTTTTCCTCATAACTGTTTATTTGTCACTTCCTTCCTCACCGCTCGGCCTGCCACGCATCAGCACCAATGATTTATGACCTCGTTTAATCAAGCGCTCGTAGGACATGGAAAAAGAGAGGGAGAAAACCCACCCGACACTTTCGCTTCTGTGAGCCACTTACACTTACAACGGCAGCCTGGAAAAGTTTTGCGAGTCTCCTCCCCACCTCAGCTCAGTGGGATCAGAGTGCAGTGGCAACTCATATTGAGACTGTCACTTTTATTGGGGCCATTTGTTTGAAGGCCAGACACCCTGGGAGTTGAGAAGAACAGAGAGAGGGAGAGAAACAGAAAGAAAGGGCTGAATGCAACTTTTGAGCTGGCAGGTGACTTTGCCAGAGTTTAGTAGACAGTGAGGATGCGTCTGCAGGTTCCCTAAGGCAAGTTTGGCCTATGGCCTGAAAGAACCGAACAAGAGGAACAACCACACATACTTTGCTGTTTGATGTCCACCAGATGAACGCCCCACATACTGTCTCCCCATCGGCTAATATACTCTTTTATTTTTCATCACAGATGTCCTGCTCTGTTTGGGTTGTTTATAATTGCATTGGGGGCCTG
Organism: Semotilus atromaculatus; assembly: GCA_031834385.1. Taxonomy (NCBI): domain Eukaryota; kingdom Metazoa; phylum Chordata; class Actinopteri; order Cypriniformes; family Leuciscidae; genus Semotilus; species Semotilus atromaculatus. Next base: position 11,403,415 of record JAULUF010000038.1, on the reverse strand, counting down.
CAGTGAGCTCTCAATACACAAACCAGAAACCCTCTGAGGGTCTGTAGTGCTACTATCATTAAGTTGCCAATCTTTTTGGTGCTATATTAAAAATAAATATGTTGGTGCTGCATTTCTGACACAATAAACATTCTCTGGAGCTTACTAGAGGTGTGTAGACATCATATTTGTAAATATGGTGATGTGTCGCACTGGGCTTTTTGGGAAATAAATGCTCAGTGTAAAATCAAAATACATATTTTCAAAAGGAAATTTATAACATCATATTTTCAGGATTAAAGTAAAATTAATGATTGTTTTTGACAGATTGGTCAGATAAACAGATAGCTCCACCCCAAACTCACACCATTGGTTTAGCCAGTATTGCTGCAATGATTTCAAAGCATTGTAGAGTTAGTTTTCGGTAAAAATGTCTTACTTGTTGTTTCCGCATATCAAGCTTACAATTAAGTCAATATTCAGATCATATATTTTTTTTTAAGCACATTGTACCAATTACAAACCACATCAAAATGAATAATACTATTAAGATTACATATAATAATTGGTAGGTGATATGTAATTGTTCATGATGTAAGGTGTGTCTTAAAATGACAAATGCTGTATATTAAAATGTGCATAATCACTGGGCAGTTTTTGTCTACAGGTAGCCTGGCTAACGTCAGACCTAGTCTCATTGAGACGTGGGTCTGGGAACCACATGTACATTTTCTCGTATTTGAGGCGGGGTTTATGAATGCCCAGAGCCGTTTATTGGGTGCTACGAATGTCTATCAAATGCGCCTGTACGTAGCTCATAGCCAATCGTTTCAATTATACCAGATGACGTATGTAGAGCGACAGGAAAGTTGCTCTTTTTTCAAAATAAACTTGCGTTCTAAACTACTTTCTAAACTACTAAACTGAAATTCTGCACACATTGTAAGAAGTTTTAATATTTTAATAGAAAATTATTTTTGACATGTTTGTGTATGATAAAATAAAATAAAAATCATTGTCATTTCCAAGTTCTAATTTTCTTGAGTGCTTATGTTCATCCCTATTAAGGATACCACGACTATTGTGGATGTATGTCAGCTGTTAAGATTGTGTGATTTGAAAGAAAAGTTGCATTCTTATTTGAATTTTTAAAGCAGGAAGAACAATTATAGGATATTTAAAATGAAAAATATTCCTTCTTGAAGTTAAACATAACACACAAACTTTAAAGTCACAGCATGATTCTTTTCATGTGTATAACTTTAATGTTGCCTGCTTCATAGCTTTCAAATAAGAAATTTACCGGTCCATCCAGTTTAAACCTTCCAAACATGGCTGCTGCATCTAATGGATTTATGTTATTAGTGGTAATCCAAAGCCCATGTATTTGGTACCTCCAAAACATCTAATCACACAAAGTCACATGGACACACACACACACACTCATGTAGACACCGCAGCTGGGAAGCGGTGATTGAGTTTGTGGAGGTATTAATGCTTTGTATTTGAATAATGTGCAAACGGTCGACAAGCTGCAGCAAACTCCTGCTGCTTCTGAAAATGAACAAACAGTAATGTGTGGAAAGATAAGATTTTTTTTTTTTTTGGTTTTGAAATGACTGCCTTTGCTGTTTCTTTGTGCTGTCACTGAAAGGGGTCAAATGCATTACCCACTACCAGGCAGTGAAAAAAATCTTCTTTTTCCATCTGTTTCATTTTTCGTTTGTGTTTACCCCACGTTTGCATAATTAAAGTTGTTTGTAGAATGTGCACATTCATATTAAATAAAAAATATTACCAATGTTGGATGTAAAATATATCTCAATTTAATGTGCAAATGCAACTTAATTTCACAGTGTTCATTCAATATGCTTACATTTGTATAATAAAAGTTTACTTAATCTATTTGTGTTATTAGAGGGCAGTGGATTTATAGTTCCCAGCATGCTTTGTATCTGACCAGATCAGAACAATAAATGAAATATTATTTAATGCTTTTGAGAAAGAAAAAAATAGAGAGGCCTTTTAATGTTCTGTTATATTAGCGGTTCTCAACGGGGGCGTTGGAAGCAAGATTTTTGAAAGGGGGGCGTTCACAAGTTTAAATATAACGCAGATTTTTGTTCGTTTAATTAGTAATTTATTTGTAATAAACACTTTAATTGGGCTATTTAAAAAGTGTTAGGACTATTTATATGTTAAATTATGTTGTAAATCATATGCACAGAGAAAAAATTCGTCAGCAGCTGCTCAAAAAAACAACATTCATCCGCAGCCGCTCTACTCCTGACCGCAAGTCCACCGTCAGTGTTGTAGGTAGGCACTCGGCCGTTCATTTCTATTGCATTACAATTAGGGGGAGCGTAGATATTCGAATATATTGGAATAAATTGCTTGATATTTGATATCCGTTTGAATTAGATTTTTCTCAAAAGTGACAGCCCTAATTACGATTGAAAGCAGTAGGCTATCAATAATGTCAAAAATATGATGTGCAGTCAAGTTCGGGTGTGTGTATGCTGTTTAAATGAGTGTTCTCACCGATACGCATGTTGTGATTCGCGGAGTTGACGAGTTGTATTTTGACGACTTGATATTATTTCTTATTTAAAAAAACAGCACCCCACAACCTAAAACATTTTCCCACGCCCCTGCCAGAGATCCAGGCAAGACAAGATTAAACATGTTTACTTGCAAAATAATTGCCTAACATTCTAAAATCTTCCAGTATAATGCGACATGTAAGATATGTATAGTTTCTTTTGCAACGACTTATTATTTTTCCAGTCATAGACCAGTGCTCCATCACTGACTAGAATCCAGCGCTGACAAGAATCACCCAGCGGAGGAATGGAAAGTTGACAAGGCATTAAAAAGTATTGATTTAACCTACATTCTATTCATAAGGTAAAACTTTTTTAAAAAAAAAAATTTTGGCATTAACTAATGCCAAAGCCTAATGCCAAAATGTTTTCTTTTTTTCACCAAGTAATTTACTGGTCAGGCATTTTTTGTTAACTCGCAAGACAGTAAGGAGAAAATGACAATTTGATGGATAATATATATTCTATAATCACATTTTGGTAATGTATTAATTCCGCCATCACATATGAGCGCGAAACGCTGCTTGGATAGTTTCAAGGTAGTTAAAAATAATGAATAATACAATAATAATTTAAGTGAATTTAATTAATCATATGTGTTTATTTTTGTTAGAAGATTTTTTTATTTTTTTATTTTTTACTGATTATGAACAAATTAATTATAACAAACCAAATTAATTGTAATTGTATTAATTATACCATATTATATGGCTACTACTGTCTATTACTAGACAGACACTGTAACTAAAAGAGGTTTGAATTTTCCTTTGTTTAATTTGAACACTGAATATGGGTTGGAGCTTTTAATTTCGAACTCTCAAAGTGCACCAGATTGATGAATTTAACATTAAAATGCACAAAATATTCTTTCAGGGGGGCATGCCCCCGAACCCCCCTAGAAGGCCTGAGGACCACCCACCACAGATTTAACAAAAAAACTGTGAGAAACACTGCTATTGCTATGCCAATGCAACTTATAGCTTTTTATAGGGGGGGAATGCAACTTACAGGGGGGTATTCATCACTGGAGTATGTTATTAATAAATTAAAATTTTGTACTTATTTCATCTGTTAACTCTCACTCGTTCATAACATGGCATTAGTTGGTGGGGGGCGGTCAGGGACCTGGATATTGGATAGGGGGCGCTGGCCCAAAAAGGTTGAGAACCACTGTGTTATAAGATGCATGTTGTTTTACTGCGCAATAACTGCACATCCTATATTACATGTAAGAAAAGCTATTTAACTTGCTAATGTCTGAGGTTGAATTACTCATACATCTAATTTTATTGGTACTTACTCAATTCACTGGGTGTTTCACTAGGTTTTTGAATTTATGTTAAATAGAGTGTTTGAGTTGAGTCTACATGGTAATTTTGTGTTAAGAAAACTAATTTTAATTTAATGTAGAGCTGTGAGTTAGGCCAAAGAATTAATATTGGGTCTGTTTGTCCTGATTAATATTCTAGAAACAGAGGACATTCAACAATTCATTTAAGTCTTAACAACGGTGGAATCTTATGGGGTGTTAAACATTAATGCCATTGAATGGGGCCGCGAGAATGGAGAAACAATTCCGAGATTAAATTACCGCACCACTGCACCGCAACACACAATCAATCTCCCTCCCTTTCCCTTTAACTTAACACAAACCTAAACTTAGCAATTTCCTCCTTTCCCCGGTGCATTCTTTCTAGCAATTTCTCTCTTTTTGTCTGTCACTTTTTCAGATCACCTAAAGGCATATCTGGAGGAGTACATGTCCAGATTTCCTAAGGTTCGTATAGTGCGTACCAAGAAGCGAGAGGGTCTGATCCGCACACGACTGCTGGGAGCGTCGGTGGCTAGAGGAGAGGTACTTGCTTTCCTGGATTCTCACTGTGAAGCCAACATCAACTGGCTGCCGCCCCTGCTCGGTAAGTCCAGATAAAACTGCCTACCCTGGCATCACCACGTACTCACAGATTTCTCAATTTTTTATGCCTGTCACTGTGAGAAAACAGAGCCCACTGAAAATCCCATGGAATGTTCTGTGCTTATCTTCCTCTTTTGAATCTAGCAATTTCAAAATTCAATTGCTTTTTTCCTATCCAAAGTCCTTCCCCCCTGCAGTTGGTTGATTAAAAAAACAAAACGAATCCTCCATCTCCTTGTTTCTTGTCTGTGGCTTTGTCCTTTTATCGCAGAAAAACCTTTCTTATTTTCAGACTCATTGAGGATATAATCTATAGTGTACCCCACTGCGCCGCATAAGCATTGCAAATACAGATGGCTTTTGATGTGCATGACCCTGTTGTAAGATGTTTTAAAATGCCTACTTCAGCAAATCTTTTTGCACTTATCGAAGTTTATTGATCTGATACCAGCTCGGTTTTTAGTTCTTTTTGTTTCTTCGCTTGGTTGAACATCAGGCTGTCGTCCCAGAGACGTGGGCACAGCACGGCGAGTTCTAATTGGTTACAGTGTGCTGTGTATGGCCTTTGAGAGGCATGCTGGGATGCGGCCTGGCATGTATGATTAGAGTGGAGCTGCCGCACAAGCGCACGGCAGGTATTGTGTCACAGGCTGTCTGAAGCAGAGCTATGATCTGTAATGTGAAGGACTGGACTGTATTTCTGTTTCTCTCCCCACCAGTCTTCTCATCAGACCATCGCCCATTAGGCAGGCTGGAAACAGACTATTTATAAACGATGGTTGGCCAGATACGCTGGCCAAGGTTTTATGCCTTTAACCTCTTATTATAGTCAGCGGCCCGTGGGCGGGGCTTAGGGGCGTGTCTATAATTGTTTTACCTTTGTTTTATAACAAATATTCAATCAACTGTCATAAACTATGCATCATTTGAAAGCTAAAACACTCTAGAATCACGTTCTGAACTTGTTTTTGCAATCAACACACCAGAGAGGAAAGGGTTAAATTAAATGCTGACAGACCGACCCTGTAAATATGAACAAAATGAACGGCAATACTTTTCTTTCATCTCCTATGGTTCAGATCACTTCGGACGAATCCAAGAAACACCAGCATACATTTCAATGTAAGGGTCTACTCTTCAAAATGCATCCCACTTTGTAATCCAAAACAACGAAAAAATAGGGAAAAAAACATACAATCCTCCTTTGTTTTATGAGCGATTCCAGTCAGAGTAATCCATCACGTTCACTTTCAATGAAATATCGATTCTAATTTGTATTCCAATGTTCAAAAAACATATCTCCCCCGTAGTTTGGACTGTTATCGATAAAATGGGTCATTCCGTGTTTCTCTCCTTCAATCACAGCCTTAGTAATGACAAAAAATATCAAGGGAGCGCTGCGACAGGCTGCGGGACCTGTCACTCTCGCACCTCGGTTTTTGACTGGATAAAAGCCAACCAATGTCTGGTCCGCAAAGTTTTGACGGATGGGGGGATTAATCAACTATAACACGATTGCAGTTTATAACACGATGGACAGTTTGCATAGTTTACGTAAGCAGAAACATGTTCCCCCTTTCGTCATTTTACGCACATCGTGCACAGATTAGTCATTGTTTTGCTACACAGAGTTTGTTTTCTACGCTCGGATTTTCTCCAACTTTATATTTGACATAGATAATCGACCTTTATAATCGACATCATGGATCGTCGATTTAAGAAGATTTTTTGTGGTGTTGAGAGTGTTTTTGGAGGAGGTTATGAGGATACTTGACAATTGATTCTGACTTGATATACATGTATGTAGTATGTGGTGTTTACTCCTTATGTCATTTTGGTTATCAGGTCAGGTGTCCATTTGGAGTGTGCAAAAACGCCTGTCAAGAACCCTTCAGGTATTATATGGAGTGCGATAATCTGGTTCTAGAAGTAAAAATCCCATTAATGTCCTCCTATAGAGACTGATTTCTTTACACCCTTTAAGAGATCTCAGGTTGTTATAATGTGTGAGTTTAGTGTCATGAGAACGAGAAACACATCCATGAGAACGAGAAACACATAAAAAAAGCACAGCGGTAAACCTCTTCCATGAATCATTGTGAATGACGTAATGATCGATGAGTTGATTGATCGTTTGATTGATTGATGCCATTTGTTGTGCTTCATGGGGTATTTTGTGTTAAATTATGTTAAATACACAGTCTTGAACCTTGGTATTATTTTTAAAAACCATATTTATATTTATAATAGTTATGTGGAAAATAGGTAAAATACTTCCAGAGCCAAGGCTGCTGGGAAATAGGGCCCTTACTTACTGTTGCACTTTATACTGACACCCATTTGCCTATAATTTGCTGGATAAACAGCATTGCTGTCAACACTGTGATTCATTTTAAGAGTTTGAAAAAAAACTTAATGACATTCTTTTTTATTCTCCACTATTTATTTATTTATTTATTTAGTCTAGAAATCTCTGTGGTATTCCAAAGCATATAATAGGAACAGAATGTGGATTTAGCCCTTTTTTGGATGCTCTAGCACTGTACGTTCTTATTAGCCTTAATCTCTGTAGCTGTCATGAACGGTGCTTATTTTGAGGGAGTGCAAATCCACAGACTCTCCTAGTTTTGAATGCAAAAACCTACTCAAAGGATGCGTCCTAAATTGCATACTCTCTTGATGTAGTGTAAGTCCACTGAGGGCGAGTTGAAGAACCCAACCTCAGTTTATTAAACAAAATACAGATAAACAAAACAAGATGATGACTAGAACTTGGCTTGTCTAAGAACATAACAAGAACATACATTTTAACATAAGGTTGAGCATAAACTTAAACTGTCACCAAAAGTAGAATGAATGTAACCCGGATGTACTACATTTGACATGTTGTCATTATCATGTGACCTACCAGCATCAGTTACGTCGCTTCACTGCCATTCACAAATCCTTTTCTGTGGCCTCATGGGATAGTAAAATGTCCATCGTATGCATGCTTCAGAATCTCACCAGAGGAAGTTGGCCAAAGTCCAACTCAAGCAAAACATACACAGAACAAACGTGACAAGAGCAATCTCCTTATTGATTTAATTAGCGTTTTATGTCAGATGGCATGCCAACTGCACTTGTGTCACCAACTGTTACCTAGAAAGTTGGCAGAAATCTGTTATGAAGGTGCACAATAATTTAATTTAGCTTTAGTTGCAGTATTGAGTCAAAATAAATTAGGGGAGTTGCTCATGTGAAAATGAATGATCACAGACATTCCTATCTGGACGAAATAAAATGTTCTCAGAGAACCACTGAAAAACAGTAATTTTTACCAAGATTGTGTGAAAAAACACACAAACACGTGTAATTCATCTTGGCATAAAATCACAAAATATGTCTGATAAACACAAATTTACCTGACCTCCTCAGAGAAAACTTAATAGGCCTTAAGTCTTCTAAAGAAAAGAAAAAAAAGGAAATGTAAGGCCCCTTCCAGCATCTCCACAACAACTGAAATTGTATTGTACTATGTTCCTTTGTGTGTCAATGTTGCTCTGATCTTTGTCTCTTTTGTCATTTCTCATCAAGTTGTTTTTATAACTGTTCTAAAATGTTATAATGTGTACTCTGGTCAGTCTGGTTCGGTGATGTTTTGCTGCTTTTACAAAAATCTGTCAGATACAATGCAAAAATCCCAGAAATTCTAAATTCTTCTTCACTTGTCTTTCTCAACTGGGCAGCCATCAGATGGGGTCCTTGGTTTTCATATTTAGACATCTGCAAGGGGATAAAGACCAAATAAAGGATTCTGCCCCAGTAAGCGCAACAGCAGAGCGGGTTTTTACTGTAGGAAAGTGGATACTCGGTGCCAGAGAGAAAACAAAGGCGTGATAAGTGAGTTTTGGCAGGAGAACGCAGGTGGTTGTTTGTGCGCTAGCTTTTTAGGAAAGTCTCTTCTTGAACTGACATACACACACACGTAAACAAATGCAAAGCCAACAGCTCTCGACAGAAGACGTCCTCTAGCCTAACTAATGACACAAAGCCGACAGTAAATTCTTCATGTAACCAAAACAGCTATTTGTAGGATTGAGCTGCAATACATATGCATTCTTGTAATTTGTGCTCCACTGTGGTTAAGCTACTAGTATACGACCAAAACAGCTTGTATTCACTACAAAAGAAAAAGTACAGAAAAAAAAAATGTCTGCTGAAGGAGAAAGGCAACAGATTTTAACCCTGCAGCTCTTTAAGTTTACTGGTTGTCCACTTACTATGTGTAGTTCAGCGTGGCTAGTATATGGACAGGAGACCTTTTGAGAACTTACTGTAATACTCTGACCACACACCAGTTATAAATAGAGAGGAAACAGTATTTGACTGAGAAGAGTGTGGCTTTTGAAGGTTGAGCAGTAGTATTCAGAAAATTGCTATATAGGGTTTTTCTTCAACTTCAGCCAGCAGGATTTTTATGAAAACATACAAATTCCAACTTTTTAAATTTGTTATTTACATTTAAAGGGTCTTGGAAACATTTCACTTTAAAATTATTCTTTTACAACTTTTCAAATGTCTTTTACGTATTGATTTTGTATTAACCCTACTCCCAGACTTTTAATCTTAAACTATGAAAATCCATCCAAATAAAAAAGAATATGCATTTATATTTACATTCAAATTTAATATTGCATTACATTTAATGTATTAATTATTATAATCTTAACAAATAGTGAGTTCAACTATTTCAATATTTATTGTGGAAATAATTATGTTGCTTTTCTCCCATGTTTTTGTGAAGTTAGTGTACTTGTTTACAAGAAAACTGTCAGTGAAGAGCTTGAGACGTGATATGTGCAAACAAAGAGAAATCAAGATAAATATCACTTGCAATTTTTAGCGTTCATTTCCATTCAAGCTGTATAATTTTGTAAAATGATACAAAATGTGTCATTTCAGTTTATGCATTTAAGATATTATTCTGTTAAATTTGCCATTAGCAAGACAAAAGGAGTTTCACAAAATTATATTTCCATCACTGTCATTTCCATCAAATAATGTTATTTAACACATAATATGAGATAAATTTGAAATGACATTGAGGTGGGAATTTTCATTACCATTCGGAAATTTGGGGTCGGTAAGATCTCTTATGCTCTCCAAGACTGCATTCATTTTTATCAAAAATACAATAAAAAATATTTGTATATTATTACTTATAACTTAAAATAACTGTTTTCTATTTCAATATAAGTTGTAATTCTGTTATGACCAATCAGAATTGTTTGGAAACCGTGATCATTTTTGTTTCAGGATTCTTTGATAAATAGAAAGTTCAAAAGAACTACATAAATATCCTTACTGTCACATTTAACACAATATGATATCAATGAGGAAAAAATAAAATTGTTTTTACTGCTTAAAATTGGACACTATAACAATATCAATAAACATTTTCATACATTTTTCATTTATTTGCAACATTGTACCACATCGGACAAATTTAAACATTTGACATTTTTGCATAGAAAAAATAAATATATGTATTAGAAACATCAATTTATTCAACCAGACACTTGAACAAACACATTTATCCAGTTTGTATTACAAATTTCATATTTAATAAAAAGATGTATTTATCTGTTGCTCTCAGGCAACATTGTACCATAGTGGAACACAAGTATTATATCATCAAGTTATCATATCCATCCTCATCCCCATCTTCGCTCTCATCTTCCTCATCCCAGGATGACACCTCATCCTTACCCTCATCAACTGGCAGTTGTGTTTTATACCTTTTATAGAAAATGTGCAGGTCATAATATTTGAAGATATAGTATGTGAATTACTATTCTTATAAGTGCATTACAAAATCATGCAGAAATGCAAATATATTTAGATAATTCTAACTCTATGCCTGGTATGGCCTTATGCGATTCTGGTTATATCCTCAAAAAAATTTGATGATATATAATGTAAAGTTCTTGAAAATACTTCTTTACCAGTGAAGGTGAGTCATATGTATTGTAGGTGATTAACTGGACGCAAATGAGAGAAAAATGCACTTTTCATTTGGACAAATATGGAGGAAATATAGGAAAAATGGAGGCATGTGACCTGTGCACATGTGCTGAAACAAGACACAAAATGGACCCCTGTGGGTCATGTGACCACTTTTATTGCACTTTCATGGATTAGTATTTGAGTTCTTCTTCCCTGCAATATGTTTGACCAATAAATGGGTGTCTCATTTTATTAAAAATAAACTAAAATAGACTATGTTGCCTGGAGGCAACACTGTACTGTAATGACAAATCAGACACAATTATTTGTTATATTTAATAAATAATCTTCCTCTAGGATCAATGGTCCCATCCCCCCAACAAGGGCAAGAAGGGTCTTGGTTACCTTGACTACAATCAGATAAGTTGGTTTTATTGCTGTTAAAAATTTGGTCACGTGGAAAAAGCAGAGGCCATAGGAAAGACCCACAGCCCTTAAAACTGACTTTCCTGCATTAATTTATTGACAAACTGATCTGTAAATGAACATGCACCCCAGGACACTGTGTGAATGATTTACTGTCTTGTTTAGTGTCTTTTGATACTATTATGTCTTTTATACTATATATTTTATGATAGAACCAACGGTCAATGTAACCCCACCTGTATCGTGTCTCCTATCTAATTAATCCTTATTTAATGACTCACACTTTAGTGTACATCACCTTCTCATAGAATGCAGTGTGTGTTTGTTATATCCATCTGAGTGTAAATGAACACAAACAGCAAGGCCTATGTCTAACCACACTTGAGACAGAGCCATAAATCCTCCCAACAGAGGAATTTCCCGCTTGTAAATTTCCCCCTTTTTATTGGTTGAGCCAAACCTGAGAGGTGGGACCTTTCTCAGATTTTAAATGGCCTCTACACAAGCTCTTCCCTCTCTTGGTCTTCTCGGTACGTTCGCATAACTGTCGTGCGTGGCCACACTAGGCCCCAGGCCTGTATTGCTTGTAGGCCTTGGCCCACAACCAGCCATGTGCTCATTCAGGAGAGAGAGGACTCTCTCAACCAGAACAGAATCAAAGGACAACATCAGGAGTGTGGCACAATGTCTTCATTCAATGCAGAAGAAGTCCATTGCAACTCCAACCATCAACTCTTCCGACTTCCTCCCTTCTCCTGTTTGCTCTGCATGTCCTCTCCAGCCCAGGGCCAGCAGGCCACAATCGGCACTCCAGCCATGGGAACAGAGTCAAACCAACCACGCAAGTTCATCTCCAATTCTTCAGTCGACGCCGAAGAAATCGATTGAGACTCATGGGACCATCAAAATCCTTTTTCAGGAACATCACAAAATGTCTCACTGCAAAGACCATGCAAGTATACATTTAATGAGGTGCTCTGAAAATAATAAGCTGATGGTTCTTTTCATCGTTAAATTGATCTTTTCCATAGTACAATTTCCTGCTTCCGGGTTTCATTCTGTCACTCGCCATTTTACCTAAGCATTTATTTATGTGTGTTTAGTTTATTTATGTTTGTGATTTAGTTATAACAAGTTATGATTGATTATTAATATTTCTTTAGAGCTAATTTGCTACAGTACCAGAGTTAATGCATCCTTGCTGAATTAAAGTAGTAATTTTTTTAGCCATAGTCACAAGTGCGATTCCCAGAGAAGAAATGAACTGATAGAATATCGACCTTTAATGCAATATAAGTTGCTTTAGATAAAAGCATCTGCCAAATGCATAAAAAAGTGTAAAAAGACTATTTTCTAAAATAAAAGTTGTTGAAGAAACCCATAATTCTTCCATTAAAGGATTTATCAGTGTGAGTATTATTAAAGTGTTGAGCCTTGCAATAGTCCCTACAGCCACAGTTCCAGACAGACTGTACAGATTGTGCTCTTAAGTTTAATCTTTATGATGTATGTGTTTAATGTGCGTTTTTGTGTTTAAGCACGCACCAGGTCTGTTCTCTCTCTTTTGCTTTCTCCTTGTGCTCTCCATGGTCCAGTAGTGCAGTGGTGTTGAGGGAGAGTGTGGGTGACAGATCTGGGACAGCTTAGCGTCTGCTGACTGACAGAGATAGAGTTAAGGGCCGAGGGTCCTTTCTGCTCGGCCCTCCATGGAGCAAACCTACTTTGAAGCGCTGTAATTGTTTCTAATCGCAGGGTGGCTGTGGCGGCTTTAAATTTCACAGGGTCGCCACACTCAGCCAAGCAGAGCGAAGGAGAGCAAGTGATCCAGGAGAGGAGGGAGACTCCTGAGATGCACTGCCTCCCCTTTCTTTTCTTCTTTCCTCTTCTCCACGGAGTGTGGCGAGGAGACAGAAATTATAGATTTCTCGCTTTGCCTAACTTTCCCTCTCCTTTTCTCTCCTTGCGTTCTGCCTGCAGACCAGATCGCCCAGAACCCCAAAACCATTGTGTGTCCCATGATAGACGTGATCGACCATAACCACTTTGGATACGAGGCACAGGCAGGTGATGCCATGAGGGGAGCGTTTGACTGGGAGATGTACTACAAACGTATTCCCATCCCACCTGAGCTACAAGGACCAGATCCGAGTGACCCATATCAGTGAGTGAAGTCAGTCTTTGACCATTACATGGCAATGGCCACAGCAATATATACAGTGACTATATACACGGTCACATGTTCCTGCACCTGCACATATTTTGTTTAACCTATTTTGATCAACATTACTGTCCAAAAATTTAGTCTTAACCATAGGTTATCCCTACTTCTAAACCTAACCATACCAATAACTTATCACTAAAATCATAGGGAAATGATGAGTGAATAACACTGACGTAGAAGCACCTAACCCTGGTTTGTAAGCCTAAACTTGACACAAACTGTAAACGTATATCCCTCAAATCTGATTGGTTGATTGGAATATTATTTTAGGATTAATAAAGATCCAGGAACATGTTGTACTTGGAGAAATCACTTTCTCCGAATATACACTACGATTCAAAAGTATGAATCTTCAGTGTCTATTGATCCTTCAGAAGTCATTCTAATATTCTGATTTGATTTCTTTCTTTCTTTTTCAGGATTGTTTGATGAATACAAAATCTTTTGTTCTATAGGCTATATATTATATATAATATTGTGTATTCATCAAACAATCCTGAATAAAATATATACAAACATATATATATATATATATATATATATATATATATATATATTCACTCTTCAGGCATTGGATAATCAAAGAACATGTGCGATGCACTTTCAATTTCAATTTTCTTTGTGCTTCATGACATTTCTGCAATTGTTTTTAGCCTTTTTTATATGTTGTATTGTCCACTCTCCAATTTGCTTTATCTTTTGATCTGTCAGTCTGTTTCAAAATCTAATTTATATCTGCTGCACAGAGACATTGTGACCTCATTAAACCTGCATTGTTGTACATGAAGAGAAGAGAAATGTCACTATGACCAGTGACCTGTGCTTATGACACCCTCAATTGATAGCCAGGAACCTTATGTCTTTCATTTCCATACTTTGGCATTGCATTTCAGAGTGTGCGTGTGCACTTTTTTTTGTTTTTGTTTACCAGCCTTTCCACCACAGCTCACGTCAATCCATTATTCAGAGTTTAGTATTAGTTCTGCTCTTCAGCCTCACAAGCAGTAGAGCAGCTTTTCACAACAATGTTTTTGTTTGTTTTTTTCTGAAATACCCTCACAGCCAGACATACTCAGGTCATCTATACTTACTCTAAGAGAAATATGTTCCTTTTACTTGATATTGTTTAGAATTATTAATGATAATTAAAATGCCAATTATTGCAAGAATTCTCTCAAATTAAAAACAGTGGGTATCACTGTGGGTGACAAACACACACAGCAAGTAGCTTGTAAATTGTAAATTGAGTAAATTGACGCTGTTTGAGAAATATTGAATCAGTTATTTTATTAATGTGTTTAGTTTGATAACGGTCTGGTGTAAAAGAGCTGTTATTTTGTCAAGTGCAAACACTCTAAAAAGTCTAACCATGATTTACTCAATTTTTTTGGTGAAACATTTTTACACTTAAAAAAATTTAGTAAATTTTAAAGCTGTGAAATCAATTAAATATACTGTATGAATTGAGTAAATGCAAGTAAAAATATTAAGTAAATCTGAGTAAATGCATCTGGTATATCAACAAATAAAATTGAGCTGCACACTTAGGTTTATGGCTGCTATAAATTTGACCTCAGGCTGTCACAAGATGGCACTGTTTTCGACACTCCTGATGCTTTGGATATTTTCCCGAAACAATAGCTATGTTTCATTTCGAAGGGTGCATCCTCAGGAGGTCGCATTTGTTGGCCTCATACATCATAAAGGATGTCTTATTTCAGAACAGTTTCCATTATAAAATTGACTGTTAATCAAAGGGAAGCCTAAATTGTTGTAATTTCTTAATGACTTTGGAATGTAGTGTTCAGTTTACTGAAATGAAGCTGCCTCAATGGCGTATGCTGCCGACAAATGCGACCTCTGGAGGACACAGTCTTCAAAATGAGACACAGTGAAATGAGAGCTTCATAGCTTTAATACAAGAAATCTGTAATACCTTACAATCTGTAACCATGATAACTGATGAGTGATAGGAACACAGGAAACTGAAGGCAACAAATGAAAACAAGGAAGGTTATAATTTGGTACATTTAATTTTCCGTTTTCTCTGCACTCAAAGCGCTAAACATATGGAAGGGTGCATCTCCTCAACCACCACCAATGTGCAGTATCCATAATGGATGATGCGATGGCAGCCATACTGCGCAAGAACGCCCACCACACACCAGCTTATTGGTGGAGACGAGACAAAGTGATAAAGCCAATCAGTATATGAGTATGATTAGGAGGCCATGATGATGGACAGAGGCCAATGGGCAAATGTTGGCCAGGGTTAAACTCCTACTTTTTCGAAGGACATCCTGGAATTTTTAATGATCACACAGAGCCAGGTTTAACAAATCATCCAAAGGATGGTGCTTGTTACAGTATAGTGTCCCCATCACTATACTGGGGCGTTAGTACCCACACAGACCACAGGGAGAGCACCCCCTGCTGGCCTCACTAACACCTCTTCCAGCAGCAACTTAGTCTCCCATCCAGGTACTATCCAGGCTCATCCCTGCTTAGCTTCAGTATGCAACTAGTCTTGGGCTACTGCCTGCTGGTAAACTAATCTGGCAAACTAGTAAACTAATCGTTTACTAGAACGTAGGCAAAACAGTGACAAAGAAAGCTATGACTAAAAATTAAACTGAACATAATCCTGGCACACATATTTTGATCTCTTTCTTTAAAATTAAGTGGTTAATTTCCAGAAAGAATCATAAAATTATTGGTAACTTTTATTTTATTTTACTTCACTTCACTTCACTTTATTTTATTTTATTTTACAAATACCATTTTAAGTCATTAGTCATAACTTCTGTTTTATAGTTTTAACCAAACAAAATCGATATCTTTCCAGCTCTAGCTATGAATCAGTAGATGTTAGAAACCGAAACCTTCAGTCCCTTCTTACAAGATTGTAAGTGTGTGTGTGTGTGTCTTTTGGTCCCCTATCACATCACAACACGTTGCGCCCCAGACTAGCCATACCAGGCATTAAGCTGTGGATTAATTTTTGGGGTAGATATGAGGTCTTGAGAAAATCAGCTTTCCTGAGTGTGGCGGAGTGTGTGTGTTTGTGTTTAAATGTGAAGGCGCACTGCATCTCCTCTGCAGAGGTCTGAGTGAAGACTCGCTCACTCACTAGCTTATGTATACCAACACAAAGACACACACTTACACAGTATTACAAGCAGCCATTCATGACTGCTGCTGCTGCATACATGTGGATTAGAATGTTAACATTAGTGGGATGCTGCAAGGCTTTATTCACAGACCTCTGTGACTTTCTGTGGAATACAGACCTATCCTTCCTCTCAGGTTGCTGGTTCTTCTATTTGCTGTGGCCAATGCGGCCCACTGTAGTTCATCCAGCATCCCACTCCTCCTCCAAGCCCTGAGGGCATGTTTTCTGCAATCACTGGCTCAACCCAAACCCACCTGTCAGGGATCAAACACACCTGTCAGCATTACTGACTACATGTGACCAACGCGTGCCTTGAACGTTTAGAGAGGCGGACAGAAATCTCTCTCTTTCTGTCAGCTTTTTTTTTTTTTTTTTGCGAAAGTATAATATATATTTTCTGTCTGAATATGAGACTTTTTTTCTCTCTCTTAATTGCTTCACTGGAATGTGTCTTTAATGTTGAAGTTTGACCAATCTATGGCCATATATTAATAAATTAACACATTCATATTTTTATGGCTATTATGACCAAGCAGTTGGTCGAACAAACAAAGGCACAAATTTTAAAGCAAACCGCTGTGATTACTAGGTGAACATTAACACCAAATAATGATTAAAGAAAATCTACACATATTATTAATTGTTAAACATGTTAAAAAATATATTAATAAATAATATATATACTATATATATATGTGTTATATAAAGTAAAATATAAGACAGTAGTCAGTAACTGTACGTTCACACCGCCGCCGACTTTTCCAAAGTTACCGGAAGTCATTCATTTTCAATGGAAGCTGGCTTCTCTCAGCTGCAAGGAGCGTCCAATCCATCGGCGTCGCGTTTTTGGCGTTTTGAGTGTTTCCAGCAACCAATCGGAATATAGACGTCTTTCGTGCCGGCTGATTCTGGAGAAACATACAATGTAAACTTTCGTTCCTACCAAAACATTAGTTCCGAGTCCGACGTCTTCTCCGCAAATACACTACACTACACTTTTATTGGAAATATTTACGAATGCTCGTTATAAGCGGAAAAGCAATTAATTTGCTCACGATAACACCGATTTGACCAAGTACACTAGATGCAAATAATAATAATAATAGCTAATTATTCTTTTTTTTCATAACATAGAATGCTGCTACGTCAGAGCGGCCAAAGCGTCAACAAGCTTCCCCGCACTTTTTGACAAGCGTCCTTGACAGGGCGGCCAGAGCTTCTTTGCAGCTCAAGTCGGCGGCAGTGTGAACGTACAGTAAGGTTGACTGCCTGGCAGAGTGGATTAGATATAAAAAGGTAATATAATCATTCTACATATTTGTATATTTCACATAAAATTTAATCAATTAAATGAAATGTATATTTTATTGAAAATCATAAGTTTAACAATTCTAAAACAACCCTTGCAAACTGGATTTAGGACAGAGAACTTGATATTAATCAATATTCATGTACACTTTGAACAGTATTCAAGGGGTTTTATTTATTTGATCTGAAGTAAAAGTAATAACTCAAATCTGAGCGTATGAACCAGGGATTTGGTTTCTCTAGTGACTCAAGTTTTATTCATTTAGTGATTTGTCATTTGGCGAAAATGCTTATGAAAAATCAAAGCTGGGGAAATACATACACAAAATCAATACAGAAAGTAATATTCATCATATCTTACATAATACACTCTGAGTACTAGGAGACATTTCTCATTACATGCCAGTCTCTGAGGAGAGTTAAGAGGGATAGTTGGATCAGTAGGATGCAAAGCCTGAGCTCTCTTCGTGGGATACTAGAGTTCCGTTTTAAGTGAGAAATGCCTTTACTTCCAGTGTTTTTATTTCACACTATGCTACCAATAAAATACAATTCTCACCAGCTCACATTTTATTCTGACCTGCATATCTGTACTCTCCCATCACTCTCTTTGACTCACTCACAGGAAAGGCAGCAAATGTATTTGCTGAAAAACATTACTGATGAATGTGACACCAAACCCTCAAACATTTTAGTGGGGTTTATAAATTCCATCCATTCTGCAGACCCAGGGATTTTTGACACATATTGCAAACCACAACAGATATTGCAAACCACAACAGAGATTTGTTGCCTTCCATTATATGTGTGTATACTGTCACAAACAGTTCTATTTAACTCTGTCTGGTGTAACCAGGCCGCCCTAAGTCCCCTGTATGCTGTTTATCATCTCCTTCAATTCTTTGTGAAAGTCCCCCTACAATACATAACATCTGCCTAAAGCAGTTAACAAGCCAAAGTTAGGCTGACGTCTCACTCGTCGCGCACTCAAGCCTCTCGCGTGGGCTAAGACTCCTCCGTCAGTACCGTGTTGCTAGAGGGGTGACGTCTCCTCCGCCAATTTGCTAAGTTTACTTCTGAAGGAGAAGGCTGAGGCATTTTTATGAGGGTGAAAAAGAAGCATAGAAGGGGAAGACAAAATGCATCCGTTCAGTCTCCAGGCACGCTTTTTGCTCTCTGTGAGACATCGGCACTGAAAGAGAGATGCGGAAGACTTTGCAATGAGACGGGTATGTAATGAGCCTCTCCTGCAAGCCGCCCTCGACCATGGAACAGAATCCTTCTGGCTTTCGAAATCCCCCATCCTTTTATTTTAATACTTTATTACCTCTTGCCTCGACTGCTGGCTGAGCAACCTAGCCTGGCGTATTCACATGTGTGAAGCGTACGCAGCTAAGAAGCCTTAATATAGATCTTACCGCCTGTTACAAGATGAAAGCGGGCCCTCTATCTGGATCACAGCTCATTTGTGCAATGACTGATCCACTGAGAAGACAGAGCTTTCTTCTCCGACTTCTTTCTGATTGATTGAGAGAAGAAGAAAGAGTAGTAAACCCAACGCATTGGTGTTAATGGAAGCGCAACGAATGATTCACCTTGCTACCTTGTGACATACATTAGCTGCTGGGTTAAATTATATTATAGCCCCAGCCTGTGAATCTATTGCGACCTTACACGGAACTCCCAGCTAAAGTTGAATCCTTGTCCTCACATCGCCCCCTTATGGCTGGGATGAGAAGACTCTCAGGCTGGTCACAGTCAATGGCAGGCGAGGATAGCAGCACAATCATATTTCCATATATTACAGACCTTATTAGCCCTTTATTCATTAGAGATGGCTTTCTATAATGGGGTCACATTGTCCCCTATCTTCAGCCTTTCTCTAAGGAGGAAATGAATAATGTATTTATGGTGCACATATGGTTTAGTAGTGATTCACGGTCTTGCTTTCCACACATATGCCCTTGCTTGGCGTGTATGACACCTTGAACTCACAAAAATGTGCAAATGTATGAAGTTTTCTGTCCAGGTATAATGGGATTCCTGGAAAGTATGATAGATGACATTGGACTCGATCCTTTCTCTGTCTTACCGTCTCTGTCTCTTTCTGTGTCTCTTTATGCGTACTCTGACCTTGACTTCAAGGAAGTACATTGGAAATCATTTCCCACTTAAATCTCTTCTAAGTCCCCAACATTTTCGTGAGTCTTTAACCATTTAATACGCAGCCGCACAATAGGGTTCAGAGAGCGATGATTATGCCGGAACTCGCTCCACTCCCACCCCCCATTCAAGCAAGATTGGACATTTCCAAATGGAGGTCTTTTCTACTGAGAATAGAAATTTTCCTGCTGAATTTGCCAGGGAACAGAGTAAATAGTGGATTTATATTTATGGAAATCACAGGGACAGCGGGGATGATGAGAGAGAGAGAAATAGGAAAAGCTGATGAGCTCCTCAGTCTGTGTCCTCCTTGCTTCACAAAGACATTTAAGCTTCATAAATGTTGTATTTGGGGAGAACTTAATTGGATTTATGTTGCTCAGGCCTTGAATGCAAATTGTGATTGGCATCTGCGAGGCTGGCATTTTTTTTTCCATGATTGAAAGGGAAGGGCTTAGAGAAGTGGTGTCCAGAATAAAGCTAATGCAAAAATGATGTCCTGTTTTCTTCTTTTTCTGTCAGAAATGCTTTGAATTAGGAATGGGTCATGAAGGTTAACTAGATTTTTTATTAAACATTTTTTGTGTGTGTTTTTAGCGTTAGATATTTTCAATGGTCGTGTTATAATTAGTGTTGACAGCATTATGTGTTACCATTTTTACATGAACCCCGTTTAAATTACTATAGTACAACAGCCATACGATGGTGTCACGCTGCATAGTTCAGACACTTGCTGGAAGCCGGAATCAAGATCCAAAGAAAGGTTTTTTTTATACGCCTATAGGAATTCGTTGGAGAAATCACTACACAACAACTAAACACAACTAATACCAGAACCAAGACTAACTCAATCTGAGGGCTTATTTACACAGCAAACAGAGGGAGAAACTAACTAGATGATTAACACAACACACATGAACTGAGGAACCTTATCAATTAGTGACCATAGAAACACATATTATGGAGAGAACAGAGGAGAACTGAACTAATTAACAGGCTTGAAGGTTAACAAATTAACACAAACCTGAACAGAACAAAGAAACTGATCAAAAATCAAACTCATAATGTGACAGATTTCATTGTATGGATGTCATCGTATATAATGTTATTACATTTCCATTTAGGGCAGGACTTAGGGGGCACCACAAATGACATCCACTAGAACATCATTATGTAATAGCACAACAGTTAAAAAAAAATCTTATTGCCTAATTATAGTTATAAATATAAAAAACAGGAACTCATAAAATTATCATTTTTATGAAATTTCTGCCCCAAATAGTGTGATGGCATTAAGACAGGAGAGAGCATTCAAAACTCTTCAGAGCTTAAAACTTAATGAAAAATGACCATAAATTATCATTCTCCATACATATGAGAATTTATACATTTCTAAATGTGTGCTCTTTTGGTCTAAAAGCCTTAATGGAGCTGTTTAAAGTAACCATGTGATCACAAATGAATCAGAGCAGATTTAATATGTGTGTCTTTCTTCTATGTGAAATAATGATAAATACCAGTTTATACCGTTTGATTATGGCCTCGAAGCTCACAGTCAGAGGCTATTACCTCTGGCTGGCCGTTTATAGCCCTCACTCGCATGAAAATCCGGTAAATAATTTCTGACTGTCATAAATTAACGAATCAAACAAATGGCCAAACCCATAACAAGTCAAACCCAATGGTAATTCTGGCAAGATATGTTTTTCAAAGAATTTTATTCTGCCCACCAAGGCTACATTTATTTGATAAAAAATACAGTAAAAACAGTAATACAGAGAAGGAGCATTACTATTTAAAATAACTGTTTTCTTTTTTAATGTATTTTTAAAA
The DNA here is from genome assembly GCA_031834385.1 of Semotilus atromaculatus. Classification (NCBI taxonomy): domain Eukaryota; kingdom Metazoa; phylum Chordata; class Actinopteri; order Cypriniformes; family Leuciscidae; genus Semotilus; species Semotilus atromaculatus. The sequence continues at coordinate 11,381,807 of JAULUF010000038.1, read as the reverse complement.
TATAATTTATTCATTGGCAGGGATTCCTTGGGAACAATTAGTCAACTAGTCATTCAAACAACCAACTCATTATTTGGAAAATGCATTAGGTGTCATGAAATAACAATGAACAATGCTTCTATATATCATTTGATAATATTGGTTCATTTCTACATGTATTAATACATTTCAACATTTAAGGTTGTGTAAATGAGCTAAATTAATAAAAAAATTAATTAATGTATTATAAATTATGAATTAGCAATGAAAACGTAGTATATGAAGTGCCGGTAGTATATTAAGAATTAACTAATCTAATTGATTGATTAACCTCAGTTTTTAAATGCTGTAAACATTGTTGCTCATTGTTATCCTGTGAGACTGAATCCTCTATGTTAACAAATCGAAGCTTATTGTAAAATGTTCCCAAAATTGTGTTGTTTTGCACATCCTTTGTCATGAGAGACGAGGATCGATGCTGGCTGCACTTAGGGGCCTGCTCTAAAGGGCTGTCTAACTAGCCTGAACAAATGATTATTTATATTGGGAAGAGCACAAAGCATAGAGATCCTTTAACTTAGAGCCCATCCGCAGAGGACAGACACATGGAGCCACACTGACTGACAGCACATTTAGCTAGAATACAATACACAGACTCCTTCGTCTCTTCCTCTCTCTCTCTCTCTCAGAAGAATAATTAAGTCAAGAAAGCAAACATCATTGTAACTCTATTTGTAAATACCTCTCTCTCTCTCTCTCCTGAGGTCTGTTTCCAGAGTTTACGGTATTTAATTGGGGAATAATGAAAATTAATCTAAAATGAGCCTAGTCACAAAACATTACAGAATCACCTGCACCAATTAGCCCTTAGTGTTGCTTTATATTAGCCTCAGTGGAAAAAGCAGACCACCTAGAGGGGTTGTCAACACAGGGCACGCATGTCCTCGGGGAGCCATTCTCTTTGTGTGTGTGTGCATGTGTGTGTGTGTGTGTGTGTGTGTGTGTGTGTGTGCGCATGTACGTGTGTGTGTGTGTGTGTGTGTATGTGTGTGTGTGTGTGTGTGTGTGTATGTATGTGTATGTGTGTGAGTGAGTGCGTGTGTGTCCGGAATGTGCTTGTGAATTTAGGTCAGTATGCTGAATGGTAATAGAAATGAGAGCAGTATTGAAGTGGCCAGTGTGCTGTGTGTGAGAAGGTGATGAATGCTAATGAGTGTGAAACAGGGCTGAGAGGTCGAGACCCCACTGAGTCCCTCAAGACCTGGAGAGAAAGCTGCCCCAGAGTGTCCTACATACAGACGGAAAGAAGTGTGTGTGTGTGTGTGTGCGTGTGTGTGTGTGTGTGTGTGTGCTTGTTTTTGTGATATATGAGGACACAAATGTGTATAATGACATGCATATTACACTGGTATTACAATTTACACGTGATTTATGAGGACATTGCATGAGTCCTCATATTTCAAATAGCTTAAAAAACAATGTTGTTTTTTTAAATGTAAAAATGCAGCATGTCTCCTGTGATGGGTAGGTTTAGGGACAGGGGCAGTGTAAGGGGATAGAATATATAGTTTGTACAGTATAAAAACCATTACGCCTATGGAATGTCCTTATAAATCACAAAAACAAAGCTATGTGTGTGTGTGCGTGCGTGTGTGTGTGTGTGTGTGTGTGTGTGTGTGTGTGTGTGTGTGTGTGTGTGTGTGTGTGTGTGTGTGTGTGTGTGTGTACGTGTGCGTATGTTTAGCACCTACTGTTTGGAGAGATGTAGACAGCAATTTCCAACACATGCTCAATTTTCCATTTCTCGTTCACTGTTTTTATAGGCCTATCTTGTTGTCATTGTCATATCTGGGCTCAAGATGTATCACTTGACATTATTTTTTTCTTAGATTTGTGTCATTTTATGACATTTTTTTAATTTAATATTTTAATTAAGAGAGAGAAGAGAGTGATTCATTTTCTTGCCTTTACACTATTTCCTAACATAATAAAGCATTATGCAGATTCAAGATTTATATTTTTCACATATAAAATTAAATTGTAAAAGTTTATATTAAAGTATATATCTATAAAGTAAAGTGTATATACATATATATATGTATATATATATATATATATATATATATATATATATATATATATATATATATATATATATATATATGTAAAAAAGTATTATATGTGTAATGTAAAATTAAAAGTTAACTAAAACAATAAAAAGCATTCTATTCCATTCAATGATTCAATTAAAAATCAATGGTAATCAAACATTTTTCTTTTGAAGCATTCTTCAAAATATCTTCTTTTGTGTTTTGCAGAAGAAAATAAGTAATACAGGTTTGGAACGACATGAGAGTGAGTAAATAAAGACAGAATGTTAAAGTGCCCCAATTATGCTTTTTTTCCTGAATATTACCTTTCATGCAGTGTTGTAATAGCTGTTTGTGAATATTAAAGGTCTGCAAAGTTTTAAAGATCAAAGTGCAAGATAAATAAGGTTATTGTCTCCTAAAAGAGAGAATCGATTCTGAACTGCCAAAACAAGTCGTCAGCTACTTGTAACTTCATAAACCTACATATCAATGTAACAAATGTGCATAATGCCAACCTATTGTCTTCATTGGTCAACTTTGACCCACCCTCAAACACTGTAGTTGTAGCTGCCTGGAATAGTGTTTGGTTCGTGCCGTCGAAATGTCAAGAATATGCTGTTTTCAGTGCCCCAAATCCACTTTGCATGCACTTTCAAAGGATGAGGACTTGCACTTGAATTGATATAGATAAAACAAAGCAATCTGTTCATATCACTGTGTATGGTGCTGAGAAAGCCTCCAGAGCTGAAATTCAAATAGGGTAATGGGCGTTTCATTTCTGACACGTTCTGAAAGTGGTAGACCAATCACAACAGACAAGGCCGTCTGACCAGAGCAGAGTAGGCTTGCGGAAAGGTTTTTTTTAGAGAGACTGAATTTGCAAACTAACTGTTTTCAGACTCTTTGAGAAATGAGGTGATGTGCAATGTAATTTATGAGGAAAAAAAGTGGTTTTTGACCTTGGATGCATGTACACCTAGACCTCCAAAACATAATAAGGAACCTTTAAAATATAAAACTAGCAAAGGGACACTTTATTTATTTGGGTGAACTACAGTATATCTTTAAAAGAACACTTCTTTTTTTTTTTTTTCTCCACAATAAATGATCACATTCACTCATAATGAGCAAATGTGTCTTTCTGATTATACATATCATTTATGATTTAGTAAAGTTTTGATTGAAATTTTTGTGATTAAACTTAAAAACTTCTCTATTTCTTTCAGACTTAGTCTTAACCTTTTTTAAAACATGGTGGCTACTTCCAGACATGCCATTGCATTGCGGTCTGTTAACATGTTGTGCTGCCGTGTATCAGAGCGATTTTAAAGTGAGAGAACACATGACATTCACCGTAATAAAATCCCTTCTTGCTCCGGGCAAAATCAAACAGCTCCGCTCTGTGCTCCGCTTGTTAGATTTACACTTAGCTAGGTGGTCTATATCCAGGAGTGCCCCCCTATTTCTTTCTCCCTCTCTCTCTGTTTTTATCTCTCTCTCCTTATCTCTCTCTCTTCCTCTGTAGTAAGGTATTCGACCTGGTGGTATGCTTCAGTGGTGCAGAACATTCCTGTTGAGAGGTTTCTCTGCTCCATTCACCTGCCTTTCCGTCACACACACTGACACTCCACCACATCGACCCACACTCTCCCCTCAGATCAGTGCCTAAATAGCCAATCAATACGGCCACCAGCAGCTGTACCTACATCCTTATATTTACCTCACACGGCAACCTCACCATGCGAGCGGCCCCCTGAAGTAATAAGCTCCCTCCTCTGCGTCTGAATAAGAGACCCAATGTTGAAAAACAGACACATCCTAAATGGACCGTGTCATTGTGCATGCATGAACGCACCGGGAGACGAGAGCGTGCAAATACAATCAAGAGCCCTAGCTGTGGCTAGAGTCGTCAAAGAAACTTGTCAAGTCGTCAAAGCTCCCTGGAGCCTGTTGATCGGTCGCTCCAATCATCACCATCACTGATTCCTGCTTCTCTGGATGTCTAAGTGATTCTATTACTTTCTGCCTGAGTCTCCTAGCTGGGTGCCCAGCTGATCAAATAAACCATCGGCAGACCCCACAGCCAATGAGCTGGCTAAGCACCCACACAGTCCATCGACTGCAACAGCCAAGACACAAATGTCCATTCCAGGACTGCATGTTCCACCAAGCCACAATATCTGCTGGAGCTGCTGTTATTGACGGTGGAGGGAAAAAAGGCAACATGGTCATTTCTCCAGTAGAGTGCTTGTTCCTCCATTAGCTGCCTTAATTGAGTAGACTGTTATATTTCAGCACCTTATTAAATCGGAAGGAAGCAGGCCAGAGAGTATTACGTGAGAGTAAATTGATTTTGGCGCATTGCTGCTCATCTACTTTGGCCGTCTTTACACAAACCATTCCTCCAATTATTGTTTATGGCTTGCCTCTTTGTCTCTGCTCTCTTGCTCATTCTCATTCATTCTCCTCGCTTTTCTCTCACTTTCAACCATCCATAATATTTTGGCCCCGCTTAGCTTAAGTCCAGTTCCCAGAGGACACAGAAACCAACAGCACTTTGCAATTTTCCTTCTTGTTAAATGCTTACAATGAGGTTTCCACTGGGCATCTACTTGGCTTTCACATCATTATTTATTTATTTTTAATAGGAATATGAGACTGGTATTCCTATAAATCCATTCACAATAATGACAGTCTAAAAAAAAAACCTGTCCAAGCCTTTTCAGTGCTAATTTTTCACTGTGTGTCTTTAGTAAATGACGCGACGTAAATGGCGAATTACAGCTGGCTTTTAAAGGGAATGGGAGCTGATACTCTGATTGGTTTATTGCACGTTATGCCCAAAACACACCCATTACTCATTAAGAAAATAGGGACAACTCTTTTAGACCATGTGCCGGGGCGCGCAGACCATTTTTCCCATCGTCAAACTAGCAAAAGTGGATTTGGACATGCCCTAGGTGCAAAATAGGGCCCCAAAAGTTTGTAAATCTGGCCTTAAATCATTCCTGACAAATAGCTTCATGAAGTGAACAGAGAAGATGCCAAACAGGAAATTGGGCTGTATTTTGGCAACGGTTTGGCGTATTGAAAAGATTAAGGGAACTAGGGAAAAAACTAAAAAAATCTAGAGAGTTTTTTTTTTTTTGGAAGAAATAAATACTTTTATTTAGCAAGGATGTATTTAATTAGTTAAAATGATAGCACAGACATTAATAATGTAACAAAAAATTATGTTCTTTTGAACAAATAATCCTGATCAAATGGTTTATAGTTTCAACAAAAATGCTAAACACAATTGTTTCAACATTGATAATAATTAGAAATGTTTCTTAACCACCAGAACTGCAAATTACAGAAGACTGGTGTTCTTTTAAATTATAATAAAATTTCACAATATTACAAATAAATGCAGCCTTGTTGAGCATATGATACTTCTTTGAAAAACATTTAAAAATCTTTAGTGTCAAACTTTTGAAGAGTATACACTATGTAGGTCTATCTTTTGGTAATAACTCGTAATAATTCATGAGACTGGTCTTTTTAGATTTCTCTGGGCATATTGAGACAAAATATACCCATTATTCCTACATCATCAGTATAAGGCTTTTTTATAAGCATCAATATGTAGACAATTCAAGAGGCAAACTTGTTAATAAATACTGTTGTCAATTTCACTGACTATGAATGAGGCCTGCCACCCGCATCACAACCACCAACGGAAAGTGTCTGCCCAGATCATCTCAGCCCCAAATCCCGGAATAAATAAATCCACCACAAATCCTCTCTTAACGCAGGGCTCTCTGTCGTCTGTGCAATGTGCAAGTGCAGTATATGCATAACCATAATCCCAAAACATGCTGTCATTCCAGCCCATGCATTACCATATTTCATCCCACATGCTCTATTAAAAGATTGCACTACTTACCAACAGACACTTTGTACCGCTTCATGACTGCTTTAGCCAAGTCTCGGGATTCAAACACTACTGAACAACTGGAGAGATCCATTAAATCCATCAGTATCCCCTCTCAAACCTCATTGGCAGGCTTAAGCCCAAAAGTACATGTGATAAAACCACTGAATACAAGTTTTAGAAGCACAATAAGCATTAATGAAAATATCACAATGAGGATAACAACTCATCTGCATGTTTGGTTGACAGCTTATCAGCAATCCTCTCCCACTTTGATCTGCCTTGAATTGGTCAATAAATCTCAAAGTTTTACGCATAAGTGATCTTGACTGGACCATGAGCCTGAATCGTGTCAGTTAGCAGAATTCAGCTTGCAGCTTATGTCTGATTCTACCAGGGACTGTTTGCAGATGTAGATTATGATTCACCTTTCAAAACACAGAAGCCTGAAGAGATGCATGAAAGTAAAATGAGCTTATTAATTCATGCTATGGTGATTCCATGTGTTATTTTATCTGCTTTTGAACGGTGTGGTGCGCAGCAGGGATGCCCATTGGCCCCTGTCACAATACATACAAACCACTTGACTACTGACATATTGTAACATTTATACAGTTCTATGGTTGTAAGACCGTAATTTATTCCTGTGATGGAATCACTGATTATTATTCTGATTCTTACTGAGTTGACTCTCAAGAAACATTTCTCATTATGGTCACAGTTTTGATAAAATTATTAAATCTATCTATGTATCTATCTATCTATCTATCTATCTATCTATCTATCTATCTATCTATCTATCTATCTATCTATATATCCATCTATCTATCTATCTATCTACCTATCTACTTATCTATCTATCGTTCTCTATAAGGCTTAAAAGATTTTAAACCTTTTTTTTTCATAACTTTTAGACAAGGTTTCAAAGGCTTTGCTAGTAAAAAAAGCTAAATGGAATGCTATGAATCTCTATTTATTTTATTCTAATCCTTTACATTCAAATTACAAATCTGCATCCTGTTCTCTACCTCAAATCAAATGCAAATTAATTATTTTATTATGTAAAAAGGCACTCTCGATTCAGTTCTGGTCCGGGTTTCGCGATAACGATGTATCTTAGCTCTTAAGAGTGCTCTCTACGTCTACGTGCAAGGTTACGAACGCTTGCCGCAATTCCACGTGCGTTTCCCAAAAATACACTTAAAGGGATAGTTCACTTTGAAATAATTTTTTGCTATGTTTTAGCTTACCTCAAGAGCATCCAAGATGTAGGTGTCTTTGTTTCCGCAGTAGTTTCAATTTTGATATTTTTAGGTCAAACTGTTCTTGTCTGTCAGGCAGGTATATGGTCACCACCTCAAAGAGCATGCACAGAGAAGTCCAAATTAAACATGATTTAATGACTCGTAAATGTAAGTACACATTGATGGCCTAAGACACGAAACGAGCGGTTTGTGTGAGAAAACAAACAGTATTTATATAGTTTTTACCTCTTGTAACCACAGCAACGTCCAAGTGATCTGAGGGCGCGGGCGCTTCGGTCTGCGCAAGCGCCGGAAAGCAGCGAAAGTGATCTCTCGTGCGAGCATACGTAATTGTTTTCTTTTAAGACGATTTAAACATCCCGGATAAGCGCAAATTAGTACCATTTTAATTAGCCGTCTTACCTACAATCTCTGTTCTGTGTAAACAATGAGTGACGTACACGCGCGAGAGATCACTTCCGGTGCTTGCGCAGACCGAAACGCCCGCACCCTCGCCCTCAGATCACTTTCTCACACAAACCGCTCATTTCGTGTCTTAGGCCATCAATGTGTACTTACATTTACGAGTCATTAAATGATGTTTAATTTGGACTTCTCTGTGCATGCTCTTTGAGGTGGTGACCATAGACCTGCATTATATGACTGACAGACAAGAACGGTTTGACCTAAAAATATCAAAATTGAAACTACTGCGGAAAAAAAGACACCTACATCTTGGATGCCCTTGAGGTAAGCTAAAATATACCAAAAATTAATTTCAAAGTGAACTATCCCTTTAACATGAACGCGCGAGAACGCGTTCTACGTGCTACTTAAGCATCGCTGTCCATTCGCTAAGTGCTGAAATACAACCTTATATGAATCGTATTCTGAACGCTTAACCTAATAATCATCATTTGTTGTGGATTAGAAATCTATAAAGCACCTATACAGGTGGAGGCACTGACAAAATGGCTGAAAAAAAAAAAAAAAAACGAGAAGATACCTTTCAAAAAGTTCCAATTAATGTGCTTTTAGAGGAGATAGAGCAAAACAAAGATTTTATTTTTGACAGATTTAAAGGACACCATACAAATAAGGAAAAACAAAACATCTGGGAGGACATTGCAAACTAACTGCAACCAGGGGTGGTCAAAGATCAGGGAAGGAGGTCCGCAAGAAATGCCCAATACATGGCTGGTTTTCATGCACGTCAGCAAGTCATTGACAGGTTATTTTGAATTCGTCCCTATTTTGCCCAATCTTTAAAGCATATTTCTCACATTACTTATTTTATGATTTTTTTTTGTTCATTCATTTAATTTAGATGTGTATTTAATTTTTTTCTTCCCTTTTTAATTATTTCATTTATAAATTAATTTAAACAAAACACAAGTACAATAAAGTGTACAATAAATTACAATCAAAACCTTATATTATACTCTATTATATTGAACTATTATAAAACTATTATATTGTGTAATCTGTTAAATCTAGATTAGTGTAATCTGCCTGTTTCCCTTCAAATGACCTCATAATAACTTATAATAACCCACAATGGACTAAATATATTTGGAATTAGCTAAATGAAAAAACAAATAATAAATCCGGAGTGTTTTGTGTCCATATAAAAAGTGCTTGCCGACTTAAAAATGGTTAAAGTAATCACATAAAAGATTAAATTATTTTGTTCTAAAACAAATTACATGCCGCCACAATTATACTGGTATAAACTTAAACCAAATTGAATATGTGGACAGTTTTTTTTTTTTTTTATGTCAATGCAAGCAGCATGAATCTGGCACTCCACTCATAAACTCTATCTGTGCAGTTAGATTTGCTTTAGAAGCTGCACAGCTTATTGTGAGTCATGTACATATGGTAAACATTGACCTGCTGACTAGTCGGCTACTTTGCTGTATGACAGTTCACTAATAAAAGTAAGTAGTGATGCAAGCCCAAATATATCCACCTACTCATCAATATAGATTTTTCACCCTTACATTTACATTGATTTATTCAACTTAACCCAAAGCCATTTGCAAGTGAGAAATACTATAACACAAGTGATACATCATACGAATTTTATTGAATGCACTGAAATCATATTAAGTGACTTTTCCTTCCTGATGCTCACAGAGTTTCTCCAGGGGTTATTTGACCTTAATTTTTGGTTCTTCCTGCACACTGCCCTTCAGGTTTCATTAAAACTTCATCCAAAAAATGCAGAATGAAGTCTTAAGACATGGCTGAGCATGTTGGTCTTTCCGCTTCCCGCAGGTCTCCTGTGATGGCCGGAGGCTTGTTTGCTGTAAACCGACAGTGGTTCTGGGAGCTGGGAGGATATGACACAGGCCTTGAGATCTGGGGAGGCGAACAGTTTGAAATATCCTTCAAGGTCAGTTAAAGCCTTTTCATTTATTCCTGTACGCAATTCACAAATAATACATAATACAATACAATACAATAATACATTTCACAGACTTTTCCAAGGCTGCATCTTGTTGTTGGTCTTTCAGACCAAAATAATCTAACAGAACACAATAAGGCTCACACAAGACAGTGTCTCACTCCAATTCTTTGTGCAATCCAGGCATTAAACTGGATTCCAAGACACACACTCCAAAACCACATCCAATAGTTCATCGCTCCTGATCCATTGCGAACCTCTAACTATAGCTATACCTGATTCCTTTTTCTCCCACTTAATGTGAAGTGCTCTGTCTGTCTGTCTAGACAGTCTTTTCTCATTCTTTTCAACAATAAAGCCAGAATGAGATTGGACGGCAGAGGTTATTTTCTTCACTGTGTTACTAACTGAAGCCTCAGAGCCAAACGCACACGAGTCGGCCAAAATAAGGCGGTGAAGATAGCAGAGCTGTGAGTCTGTGTGCATTTGTGTTTGTGTGTATGTGTTTAGACTGGCTAGACTAGTGAAACTAATTAGATTGTGTGATCCAGTGATTGGCTGCAGCTCTGAAGTGATTCGGTTTTGATTAGCGGGGCCAAAACTGGCGCCGATGGATGTGAGGAAGTGTTCTATTTATCAGTTCTGACATACCTGCCACCCCACTCTTTTTCATTAAACTCTCACTTGTGCTGGCACTGAACTTTGTTATTGGAACACCATCATCTGCACCTCTCTAGTAACCATGGCAACCACAAAAATAGTTTAGAGGCTAAACTGCCTGTTTGAGAGAATTTTTATCATTATTTCCTTTTTATGCACAGCCTATTTGTCTGTTGCTATTTGTCATAAAGTTGTCTGGTTGACCTTGACATATGGTAGTAACATGCCAAACAACTCTCCATTTGAAAACTCAAAGATAGCTGGTATTGTAATACAGGGTCTCCCTCAGAATCCAATATGCAACTACAAACTAAAATAAAAGCCGAGGCTGATTAGGCTTGGCGTCATCCCATTGATTGGTTGCCTGCCACACTCCATCCAAGTTTCATCCATCTGTTCGATGTAGGCAGCTTTCTAAATGCAATTCAAGTCATCTTAATATCTAAAGCCCTGCCATGACTGCCTTCCTCCATGCTTTATGATAAAAGAGGCTGTGAAAAATATGTGCAAATTATTCCTAAAACTTCATTTGTTACATGGCTCCCTCGTTTATCCTCAAATGAGGGATCTGCAAGGGCTTTTTCCCTCTCACTTTGTAGCATTGATGTTTAGAGCGATTCTCTCCCCATAACGATGGGGTCTGTGAAGTTAGCTTGACCGCTAACCCGCCGCCTGGCAGGAGAGATAGGTCTGTGCGGTTTGATATCTGCAGACAGCTCTCTGGGGCCCAGCGGGTGACCAAGGAATAGAGAGAAACCATCAGACTCAACTCGTCCGACTTGAAGCCGCCCTCCCCTCCGCTTTCTCACCTCCCTCTGTGTGTCATTGGCCCTGGCCGAGTCCAAACTCCACCATGCCTGAGCCAATACTCGATACGGACAGGCACTTCAAAGTCTTGGTCTTAGTAGAACAGAAAGAGAGAGACGTGAAGAGAAGGGAAGCATATTGAACACCCTGCTTTTTTTTTCTTTATCTTTCTTTTCTTTTGGTTTAAAGAGAAAAAGTAGAGACATAAGCATGCACTGTAAAAAAAAATCCCGTAAAAAAACGGCAAATCTCTGGCAGCAAAGTTTCCAGACGGTTTCCGTTAAATTACAGCAAATAACCGTTTCACAAAATTACATGGAAAAACCGTAAAAATACAGAATTTACTTTACAGTCAAAATTGATTAAATTACAGTATATTACTGTTAATAATGGCTTATTAAACCGTGGAATAACGGATAAATGATGTCAAATTACATTAAAAAGACATTTAACTTTCAGGTTAAACTGTACATTTAGGGTTTTATAAAGTTATTTTATATAATAATGCTGTCTATCTACAGTAATTATCTTTTAATATATAGTTTTTCTGTGTTAAATAACAATGAAATGATGTATAAAAATGCATAAATTAAAATACAAATGTTTGTAAATGTAGTTTTATTTTTTATTTGTACAGATCCAATTTCACAACTTTGACCAATCTCTATTTAAGTACTTAATAATAGCAAATTTACAGTCACTTTCTGTTAATTAACTAAATGTATGAGTACAGAATACCTGCACATTTACAGTATTAGTAACTGAACAAACACTGAACATCAAGATAAGTGATTAATTGGAACTAGAAGCTTAGTATATAATTTAAAACATGTAAAAATATCCACATTAAAAGACAATTGCTGTATACCTTTATAATCTAATATAACTTTTTTTAAACATTTACAATTACATATAATCCAAAGTGATTTACCAATTAAGATAACGATAGAAGCAACAAGTGCAGAGACAAGTCCCAGTTAGTCTAGCACAGTACACATAGCAAGGTTTTTTTTTTTTTAAACAAAGATTTAGTATTATTGGGGAAAGTGTCTATGAAAAAGATGGATCTTTAGCAGTTTCTTGAAAATGTGTTGAGTTGCGCCGGTCATTCCACCAGCTGGAAACAGTCCAGGTAAAGGTCATTGAAGAAAGTGTTTTTGTGTCTCTTTGGGATGATGTCACCACAAGGCGCCGTTCATTTGCAGAACACAAGCTTCTGGAGGACACATAGATCTAAAGTTTATGTATAGGGCAACCTTTAAAGAGCACTCTTGCTGCAGCATCTGGATCAGTTGCAGAGGTTTGACTGATGCTGGAAGGCCTGTCCAGAGAGAATTACAATATACAGTCTGGATAGAGCAAGAGCTTAGACCAGGAGTTGTGGAGCTCCGATAGGAAGGGCCTGATCCTCCTAATGGTGTAAGGAAAATCAGCAGGATCACAGCAAGTATGGTTTGGCTGAAACCATAAGCAGTTCTGTCTTGGCAAGGTTGAGTTGAAGGTGAAGGTCATTCATCCAGCAAGAATGTTCCATCAGCTAGGCCGAGATGCGAGCAGCTACCGTCAGATCATCTGGCTGGAATGAAAGGTAGAGATGTGTGTCATTAAGATAGCAGTGATAGGAAAAGCCATGTTTCTAAATCTAAATGACAGAGCCTAGTTACAAAAAAACTAAACAAAAAAACAATAGATGGGTGGAATCTAACACAATCATGGTCTTACTGTAGCAAAACCAAAACTTGTGAACACTTTTAGTGCAATCACATGAAATCAGAAGACTCGTCATTACTATTTTTTTAAAGTTAATTCTTCCCATACCTTGTTTGCCATGATCATCTGCTTTCCACAGGACCTGAAATCACAAAAAAATAAGTTATTTTAAAACTCAGTATTACATTTACACATGTCAGAATGTGTTGCATTGGGACAGTGCAAAAACTCAACTGACTATGATCTGGAAGCTGAGCAGGAAAGGTTACCAGTTAAGTATGTTTTGAGCTGATTTTAGCTACATCTAAATTAAAAATGAATATGATTTACGTGACCTAGCTGCATCAGTTACACATAGGGGTTCATTATGTTATATTCATACTCTAGTCTTCGCTGTATTATTAACAAGTAACGTTACAGAACTGAATTCGATTTCTTAACATTCTTGATAGAGTTAACTTAGTCACGTTAACCATTTCAAAATTAGCCATGGTTTAACTAACGTTACTAAGAAAACAAAAACAAAAAAGGTAGGTCCATTTTTAGTAAAACTGTGGTTATTAAATTGGTAATAAATCTGCCAAAAACGTGGTACTACAATTTTACTATAATACAATCAAGGATGTTTTTTAAGAGAAGAGTTTTCAGCTTCCAGACAGTGTTTCAAAATGTCCCGCCGTTTAAGAGATGGATTGACTGACTAAGTTATCATAACGAAGATTTTATACAAAATTGGACGGACTTTGATACGCATAACAAGTCTAACGTTACTAAAGCTTGTTTTAGGTCTTTAGAGATGTTCAACTGATCTTTCTTGTTAGAAAAAATAGAAAAGAACCACCGCTCATCCGTCAAAAAAGTCTTGTGGAGAGGTGCTGCTACTAATAGATCATATAGTGAAAAGTAAAAATAGAGCAGCCGCACACTCAGACACTGTGCAAGATCAAAAGATAAATTTATTAACAAGCTTTCGGTCTTGCGACCTTCTTCAGGCATGATATCAACTGATCTTTCTTAAAACAGATGGCAAATAGAAAGGCATGCTGCAGTGTTTTGCCCTCCAGCTCTCGGCAACAGTTATGACTGAACATTAATGCTAACGATACCTTGGAAACTGTCAATTTAACACAAATCAATGTAATATAAAATATCGTTTACATAATAGTATGAGACTCTTACCTACCTCAGCCGGTGATCGGTTGCTTGGCATGATGATGTCCGCTGTGACGATCCAGGCTCAATGAAAAAGGGCGCGTTACGGCTGCTCCTGACGAATACGATTATAGCTTTGAACCACTGTGATCGCAAACAATCCACTTCACAACCGTAGACTAAATTCAAATCTCCCGCTTGCTTGAGTTGACACAGGTCCAAACAGCTAACCGTTGTGGTGGGCGGGACTAAGCATCGGAAAAGTATTGGCGGATAATTTGAATCTGCGTCATTGCGCGCGCCCGCGCGAACACACACACAGTCGCACGCACACAAAGCCACGCAATGTGTGCAGCAACGCAGATTTGGAAAAATATTCATAAAACACATAACACGAAATTAGGGTAGAATAATACAAATGATTATCAAAATGAGCACATTTGCCAGACAAGATTAAAATACGGTCTGAAAGATTTGCAAGACTTTATTGCTTACGACTATAAAGATTTTATATTTGCAAGACAACATTTAAAAGACTGTTTGTATACCTACTGTATACAAATACAATTATTTAACCTTAAAACTCACTTTGACATCCACATGATCTTCAAGGACAACATGTTAAATGACTGCTGATTTCTGCAGTTATACCTTCTTTTCTTTGTTTTCTAATTTCACAGAAATAATCTGTAAAATATTACTGAATATTTAATGTAAAATTACACACAACCCTGTAAAAATACAGACAATTTCCTTAAAAAAAAACGGTAAAATTGATGTAAAACCAAAATACAAACAATTACCTGTAAATATAATAGTGGACCTTTAAATTACAGCAAAAATCTGTAAATTAACAGGTATTCACTGTATAATGAAAAAACGGCAAAATTCTGTAAAAAAATACAGGGCTTTACCTGTAAATTAACTTTTTTTTTTTACAGTGTGAGGCAGTTGGAAAACTCTACTTCTTTCCTCGCCAGTCGATCCGTAATTGGAGCCTGCGGCGATGACGTTGCTTGTTTCTGGTTCGATGTGGAAGTGTAGCAGTATTTCTAGCTAGTCTGTCCACATATTCCCTGGAGCTCACAAGGATGTGATGCATGAGGCTTTCTGAGTTTTTTTCAACTGTCTAAGAGAATGCAGGATGAAAAAAAAAACTCTGTATATACTGTGATGCAGTATAAATGTTTGAGTATGTGTGTGCGTATGTGCTTTTTCAGGTGTGGATGTGCGGAGGCAGCATGTATGATATACCGTGTTCGAGGGTGGGCCACATCTACAGGAAGTACGTCCCCTACAAGGTGCCTTCAGGGACCAGCCTGGCAAGAGTGAGTAGAACTTCCACTATCCTTCCAAATGAGAAAGGATAGAGTGTTTCTCAACAGTGGCCCAATTCTGCTAGTTTATATTGCTCTAGATTCACAATGTTCCTGAGATGCTCTTATTCATATTTTGTACACATGATAAAAGACAAATTGTAGGGAGAGAACATCACTCTGCTCTAAATAGTGTATAGAAAATGTGACTAATTAGCATATGGACACTTGTATTATATGACATGATTAAGGAAAAGACGATGGATGGATGGTTGTATGAATGAATGGATGGATGGACGGACGGACGGACAGTATATATATATCCATTAATCCTTCTCACAGAACCTGAAACGAGTTGCAGAGACATGGATGGATGAGTACACAGAGTATATCTATCAGCGCCGACCCGAGTACCGCCACCTCTCCACCGGCGACATTACTGCTCAGAAGGAGCTCCGCAAACACCTCAAATGTAAAGACTTCAAATGGTACATGAACACTGTGGCCTGGGACCTGCCCAAATATTACCCACCTGTGGAGCCGCCGCCAGCTGCCTGGGGAGAGGTGGGTGAACAATGCCACAATAAAATTGTGAAGATACTAGGGTTGAGCGAAATGTAGAATTTAATCATTAGCTTTAATCTTTTGATTCATGACTTGGAATTTGAATTGAATTAGCCTCACAGTGATGTTGAATTGGAATTTGAACGGGAACGACAGGTAGTGGCACACATTTGAAAGAATTCAACAAAGGTACACAATAGAGAAATTTCAATAGTCAAACAAGAAGAGAAATATGCAAGAACACTTTTCCATCTTATAAACTTTCTTTGTTAAAAAAAAATGTTGGCAAATGAGAGCATTCTGGGAAAGTTCTTGGGGACAATATGATGTTTTTGAAAGAAGTTTTTCAAGGCTGCTATTTGATAAAAAAACAACAACAGAAAAATTTATTTTAGATTAAAAGTCTTTTTAATCTTTTTAAAGGGTAACTAAACCCTAAAACAACTTTTTTTAGTTAATGATCTGTAAGACTGGGGGGGCTTTATTAATGCTGGTCATTGATTCGAGTAAATTTTTTTGACATTTGGGTATAAAGTGTTTTAATTCTACAATATATGGTGTAAAAATGTCTGAGTGCTGGCCTCCTCAGGTTGAACAGTGGCTAATGCAGTTGAATTTTCTTATTGGATGTTGTGGCACTGCGTGACATAAGCAGGTACCAGCTCACCACGTCCTTGCCTACAGAGAGACGCGGGTCTCAGGTGCTCGCCCCCCTCCGCTGGGCTCTGCACACTTTTCCAGCATTTTCCAAATATTGCCAGTGAGTGGAGTCAGGCTCTGAACAGGGGTTGAGTTACAAAATCTCAAAATGTAATTTATTCCTGTGATGGCAAAGCTGAACTTTCAGAATCATTACTCCAGTCTTCAGTGTCACATGATCCTTCAGAAATCATTCTAATGCTGATTTGGTGCTCAAAAAACATATTATTAATAATGTTGAAAACAGTTGTGCTGAATTACATTTTTACATTACATTGTAAAAATGTAAGTCATTACTGTCACTTTTTAATTAAATACAAAATTGCTGAATGAAAAGTATTTATTTCCTTTAAAACAGTTTTACTGACACCAAACTTTTGAACACTTGCGGATATTGGCTACTTTGGATGGATGGATATGATCACATTTGTATATAATTCATACCTTAAATTGTATGTATTCTGAAAAATCACTGCATTCGAGAAACCTGATATTCGTTTAGCTATTGGATATATTAACATTACACTTTTATACGAAGTAACTTACAGTTATGGGTCCACTTGTCCTGATCAACCTGGTGTTGGTGCTCAGGGGTACAATGGAGGTTTCTACCTGAATCTTTCAGTTACCAATCAGTTTTGAGACACCTCACATCTCTTTGTTTACCCATAATTGGGCACATAACTTACACACTTACTTGATTTGAGTTACACACTAAAGAAGGTACGGTCGTCAATACATCCTTTGAGACAGCATAGATGCCAGAACAGGTATGTATTGTGTGTGTGTGTGTGTGTGTGTGTGTGTGTGTGTGTGCATGCGTGCGTGCATGCATTCAGCATAGAGGTTATGCGGAAATATTCTTTGATTTATGAGAAGCACTGCCGGGTGAGATATAACACATTTTTCGCCAAAGACAAGCAGGCGGCCGGTCCTCACCTAAAACTGCGCGGTCTAATATACAGCGACATCACAACATAACTATTGTTTGCATCACTGCTTCCTAATCCATAAATAAACAGAAGATGTGTTATACATTTATTACTCAAGCTGATCCAGGCAGACAGGCTATTCAGGTTATTCATTATCATTCGGGTTTGCTGTGCCAGAACAGTGGTTCTTGGGAACACGCATGGAGAGATGGGCCTGTCATTTCTCTCCATCTGTGGTTCTGCCATGTCTGTCATAGTGGGGGGTATTTAATATGCATTGAGTGATTCCCATCTTGTGCATTTTGATGGGCCTTTTTAATCACTGCTGAATGATGTACCTCACAGACATCATGCCTTAATGAATCCCCCCAGGGAACACCATCTCCTCTTTTTTCAGTCCCCTACTGTGATGTGTCAGAAATGACAAGTAATAATTTACAAATGTAATTAATTTCACTTCCAAATTAATTGGAGGGCTGACGCTTACCGTAAAGTACATCCGTCCATCCGAATCCAACTAAGGTAGTAATGGAAACAGCAGTTTGGTTTCAATTGTTTCAGCGGAGCAATGAAAAAAAAAAAGTCCATTAGCAAACAACATCCCTTCCCTTTCACTTATTGGCTTTTTCTGCATTAGCGGCATAAAATTGATGGTAAAAAAAAAGGACTGTGCAGCATGCGGCTGGGGAACCTGCTCGGGTGAAATTTATGCACGGTAAATATCTTCTTTCCTGAAGCGAAATGATAGTAATTTGACTGTCAACCTGATAGCTTCATACACCCCGCTCTGGCCACCTGTCACCCCGCCTGATGTATTGCACAATAAAAGAGCTTCATTGGACTTTTGAAGCCACCCCCATGGACCATGACAGAGAGGGAGAGGGGTAGCTAAGGAATTAAACGGATTCTTGTCGGCATTTTCAGCAAAGGACAGGGGTCAACATCGGCATGACCTCCAGCTGACTGGGCGGTGAAATGGGTAAGCAGGCTGTCAACCATTTGCCACTCGCCCACCTTCACACATATATGCTCTCACTCTCTCCCCCACAGCTGTTTCATTGCCTCTTCAATACACTCAAATACTTTAAATAATGCAATCAGCAGACTTTTCAGCCACTTTTATGCTCACAGCCATTGCTGCCAAAGGCTGTTACGGTATAAATGCAGTTTTCAGGCCCATTTTAGAGTACCCCTCCTCCCGCTTGTGGATTGCGAGGAAGAAGAGAGGAGAGACCCATGCTGATTTGGTCTCATTCTGCTGTATTTACCTCTAAAGAGCTTGTGATTGCTTGCAGTCTTCTAGTGTAACCTAGAAAAGTGCATTCATTTATTTCTTTATTTTGTGGTATAAATATTATAAATCAAAGTTGAATCAATTAATTAAATTATTTCTGCATAAAAAAACAACAAAAAAAAGCTACACCATGAGCAGGTAGTAGGCACTGATGATTAAGCCCTTTAGCAGCACTTAAAATGATATGAGAGGAAATGTTCTTGCGATTTCTTTCTAATCAGCACAACCTCCTGCTAAATTCCAGAATACTTTAGAAAAGAAATGAAGAGAACAGAGGCTTCCGAAAATCCACAACAAACATGCTTTGAGCTTCTTTAAACGTATTGGAAGACATTTATAGTTGCTCTGACTTCACAAAAATGTGGTAGTAAATTGGCTGCAAACGCAAAAAAAATGTATTCTAATGCATGTCTTTGTTACTGTGTTGAACAAGTCAAATAATTCATCCTGAAAACATCACACGACGGCAAGCGCAAGGAAGGTCCAAAAGAGAGCGAGAAGCTGCTAATAGACAAGAAAATGAATTAAACATGTTTTCTTTTTATAACTTCGGGGGTGGAAATAAGCTTTTAAGAATAAATCGGCAAGACAGAGCTTGGTGTGACCTTGCTTTTCGCTTTCATTTTGTTCCATTTGTCAAGCTCGTCCTCACTCGATTCTCCAATCCAGCTCATTTGAAAAGAAATCACAGCTCAAATAGGGTGCACCATTTCCTTTCCCGTAAATAATAAGCAGTAAAGTGTTGACCTGAACTGCAATAAAGACCACTGTCTGAGTTAGGACATTTTTATTCTGATGTCCTCACCCGCCCCGGAAAGCTTGTTGCGTTTTGATTGCATTAGTTGTCAGCCTAGGTTTAAAGTCATTTCAACATTTCGACTGAATTTCTGTCTTTCAGACTGTGAGCAGCAGCAAATGCATCTAGTCACCAACAAGAAAAATCAGCTTTAAGTCATGCATTCACAGAGCAGAACCCATCAAGCAGAACTTCATGTTGATTTTTGCAGCCTACTAACTGATTTCCAATTACTTTCAACAGTCATGGCTTGCCAAGAGCTCAAAAACCCTAAATCCCTCACCTCAATCGTTCAGGACTCATGAGCGTGAGAAAAACATATTTTAAGGAAACGGGCTCCAACAAACACTCTGTAATGTTTCCTCTGATGGCCTTGATATGCAGTGCACAATTTTGGCAGTGGAAGCTTATGCATTGTGCATGCACTATACGCTGCACAGCATAATATGTTCCACCACAGTTCATCCTCTTTGTCAGGCCTCCTTTTTGTGCCTGTGTGTGTGTGTGTGTGTGTGAGTGAGTGTGTTTGTTTGTGTGTGTGTGTGTGTGTGTGTGTGTGTGTGTGTGTGTGTGTGTGTGTGTGTGTGTGTGTGTGTGTGTGTATGACCTTGCCTCAAGCCCTAGTCCCCCCATGTCTCCCTAGTGAGGTGAATAAGTGAGCAGAATTGGCCCAGAACTGCTGCCCGCTCTTCTGTGTCTGCTCAGGAGGCAGTGGCTCCAGCCGCTCATGCATTATTGAGCTGCACTGTGACAACAGTCAGTACACCTGGATGCCTTAAAGAAAATTAGGCGACCTGGACAGCTAATCAAAAAAAGGAAAAAAAATAGAAAAATGTAAGGACAAGGGGCAGCGGAACCCTCTGGAGTTCATACAATGGGGAGAGTGCACACGTCTTGGTGAACAGATGTATTTTGAATAAATCATTATTTAAATTGTCCGATTTAGCACTTGAACAGATTGCAGACCAGGGGTCATAATATACTTCACCGCATTAGGGAAGAAGTAAAACTTTTGGCTAACATTCTGTTACCTTTAATACACACCGTGAGCACCGTAGAGGTCATTAACAATGATTGTTATGGTCGGGAAATACTGCTTTTCTGTGCTCCCAAGAAACTCATGTGTAACTTTTTAATAACATAAAAATGTTCAACCTGGTCTCATAGGAAATACGTAGGCCTACCTCTGTACACGTTTTTGCAGCGCCTCAAAATATGTACCTCAGGTAGCCTACTTATCACTGCAGTTTATAACAAATGAACACTGGAGGCAGCAAAACAGCAAGCACTTTTAATCATTTTCACACACAATGATTACAGGGGCAGATTATGGATTAATAAAGACTTGATTTCACACGGCACCTTGCACAATTATGTTATTACCTCAAAACACGTTTTACCACAGTCCATGATATGTAAATGAAAATATTTTGGAGTTTGCATCACCTAACCACGGTTTTACTGTCGTGTTAAGCTTGCTCGATAGCTCAGAATTGTAGGTAAAGAATTGTACTTGTGAATCACATCCCTACTTGTGATGCGGAAAGCTCGGAGACGAATCCTGGTAAAGACGAGTCATGATAAAAGAGCTCAAAAACAAACTTAAATGCCATGGTTACGAGTGCCTTTTTATGTCACATTTGCTTTTGTTAACACTATCGGTTAGGTGTAGGTGTACATTATTTTAAAATTGAGCATTAAGCTTTTAGCACCACTCACCGGACATTTCAATTCAGAACTGCAGTGATACGTACCAACGTAATAAAACGTTGCCATATTCAGGTTTATCTGTTCCGGGAAAAAATAAACACGCTTTTAGCGCCACTCACTGGACATTTCACTTTGAAACTGTCGCGAAATATGCACGACGCAATGCATTTTGCCTCTGGTACGTTTATCTAATGAGACCAGGCTGAAAAATTTGCAGATGCATTTGACATTCTCTATTTATTATTTGGCATCATTTTGATGTTAATATCCACAGAACTATCAAATCTCAACCAAAATTTGTTGACAGAATATATTAGGTCAGTATATCCCACATTTGTTAATAAATGCTATGCAAACTGTGCTGTCATAATGTATTTTTTTCCCCAAAAGCATGTCATGGACTAAAATTATAACTGGATCATTTTCTGAGATTAATGAACAATTTTGTAAATGAAATGCTCATTAGAGTATTCCTACCATGTTCTCATTGCTTCTGTCATTGTTTCCATTTCTTCTTGGTATTGTTCTTTTATGATTGTTTGTGGTTTATTTGTATTGATAGATGGATTTATGGATTGTGTTATGCATTTAAAGCATTTTTGTATTAGAGTGACATATAACATTCCTTCCAGGGACTACAGATAAAAAATAGTCTTTGGGGTTAATGCTGGCACATTTACAAGAAGGTTTATTAATGTGCAATGTCCCTTATAATAAAAAAATACAATAAAATAAAATAAAATCTAAATAAATAAAATGTTGAAATCAATTTTAATGGAGTTTTTAATGCACTTTGTGTATGAGTTGCTGGCTATGTGGAGTGGAGCTTATCCATATGTACATATTTATAACCTTTTGATCTCAGATGCCTTGTTCTTGTATCTTGTTATATACACTGACAACCCTGCTGAAAAATCCAGCATTGCTGTTCACCAGCATAAGGTGTCTTTCATGCTGGGAACCAGCATGGGATGCTGGTTGCAGGTTTGCTGGACACCAGCATGGGAAGCGGGAATGCTGGTGGACCAGCAACTCCAGTTCAGTTTTGCTTGAGAACAGCATGACTTTGGTCCACCAACTAGAACAGCACTATACCAAGCACTAACCAGCCTGGAAGAACATGAAATACATTGTTAGTTCTCTTACGAGAGGTTCTCTCGTACTGCGTAATATCTTAAGCTAGGGGAAAATCCCTTTTCCACAAGATATTGAAGCCAAACATTATCCTTAATTTTGAATATATGTAAAACGCGTTGCGGCAGCATACAGACATAGGCAAGACGGCTCGCGTGTCTATTGGCTGTCCTGCGGCAACTGCAGCAGCCTATCGAGAGAGGCCTCTCGTGACGTCATATCCAATTGGTGCATCTTGCGCCCTCTACGTCACGTCCCGCCACAAGAGGCGTGGCCTGGGCCTATAAATACAGCTCGATGGGCTGATATAATCAGATTTTTCATCTCTTCAACGAAGCTCACGCATCGCTGGATCCTGAGTGAAGAAGCCGCACCGTCGAAATAAGCCTTCTCAGCGGGACGAGCCTTTGCATCTGAGGACACCGGCCTGCACTTTGCAGCCTTCAGTCGCCGTACCTACTGCGCTTTCCGGTGCTTATATCATTTTTACTCGCACACTTTCTCTAAAAGAGCTAGCGTCTTTTTTAAGATGCCTAAATCCTGCGGCTCATGCCGAACTGCACTCAGCGACGGGGACTGCCATGTTATCTGCCTTTCCTGCCTGCCTAATGATCACGCTGCTCTCGCGCTCGCCGATGGCGGCTGCCATCACTGCGAGCTGTTGCCTTTGATGACTCTGAGGACTCATCTGGCATTCTTCTCAGAGCCTGCACTTCCGCCCGCTGTGGTGCCGCCCCGTAAAAAGCGCCGTGCACCCTTGAGCCTTCTCCGGAACGTGAAAGCTCGCTGGAAAGTCCTGGAGCGCCCCCTTCTCTGCTAGAGTGCGTACCTCTGTCTCTGCAGCATTCTCCGTGGTGGACGGTGCTAAAGACAAAGGTTACTCCTCTCTTCCTCCTGTGGAAGAAGTTGTAGCAGCCCATCTTTGCCTGCCCTCTGCTGGACAGCGCGCTAAGACGGCGCTACCTTCCAAAGCCTGCCGAACTACTTCCGCCATGCACAGTCGCGCCTACACCGCCGCTGGACAGGCTGCTTCGGCACTGCATTCCATGGCTGTGCTGCAGATTTTCCAGGCCGACCTTCTCCAAAAGTTGGATGAGGAAGGACCGGAAGCAATCTGCGTGCCGGATCTGAGAAGCGCCACGGACCTCGCTCTGCGCGCTGCTAAATCCGCTGCACAGGCCATTGGACGGACTATGGCCTCTCTCACCGTCGCTGAGAGACACCTGTGGCTGACGTTATCTGAGATGCGAATGACTCGGAGCGCTCTGCGTTCCTCGACGCTCCCGTCTCCCCCGCTGGCCTTTTTGGATCTTCCGTCAAAGACTTTGCGGAACGATTCGCCGAGGTACAGAAAATGTCACAGGCTATGAAGCACTTTATTCCAAAGCGCTCCAGCTCCGCTGCAGGCCGCCAGAAACAGCCGTCTGCTCGCAGCTCCCAGCCACAGCCGCCTTCCGCCGCCGCCTCACAGCGCCGCCCAGCTCGTGACCAGAGACAGCTCTCTCGCTCTTCAGGCCACCGCCCCCCCTCCGCGTGGGCCGCGGCAGAAGATTGAGCTGAAGGCCGAGGCCTCAAAGCCTAGCCCTCCTAGGAAAACGAAGGTGTTCAAGTCTCGCCGCGGCCAGACTTCCACCAAAACATCCTGCTCGTCCAGTTCCAAAATTTGCGACTGTTCCAGTGTATTCAGCAGTAAACAAGTCGGCACCACGGCCCGCTTGCCTGCACACAAACGCCATTTTTACGGCGACCCAGATAAATCACATAAAGAGTGTCATTTCTGGTATTCCGGCCATAGGCCGATGGTGTTATGAGTGTAATAAAAATGCCCACGACTCAGTGTTCATTCCTACACGTAAACACAGCCCTCCACATCACAGGGCCTGCACAAATAAAAATTGACTCATGTCGGTTGTGCATTAAATGTAGTGAGCGTGCCCACAGACCTGTGCCCACAAACATTAAATGCTGCATGTCACACGGTTTCTATGGTAACGAAACCAGCACACATACAGTCAGCTCACGCAGACGGTGTTTTCAGTGCAGTGTATGTGCCCGCTGTTACACGCCCACATTCACTCACAGACATGTTATGCCCCACGGGGCTCGCCCCACTCTCTCTCTCAGCAAGCTGTCACGAGAAAGATGAGCGCGCCCCCCGCCTCAAACGTTGCAAACACAGCATTCATGTTACAGCACACCAACGCTCTTCGATCGCCACTATGTCACGATCAGAGCCCAGATTTCATTCTACCCCTAGCTATTCATGCAAATGCATGAGAAACGCTTCCCAGGAAATCAGAATGGGTGCTGAACATTATAAAAAGAGGCTATTCGCTGCAGTTCGCTCGACGCCCCCACCGTTATACGGCGCACGTCGAAACCACGGTGAAAAACGAAGTAGCTCATTTACTTCGAGCCGAAATAGCGAAACTATTGAGCAAAGGGGCCATAGAGCCTTTATCTCAAGCTCAGAGCGAAGGGGGCCTATACAGCAGATATTTTCTGGTACCGAAAAAGGACGGGGGTCTCAGACCCATTTTAGATCTGAGACAGCTGAACAGAGCACTTGCGAATCGCAAGTTCAGAATGCTCACTACCAGCAAAATCCTCGCGCAAGTTTGCCAAGGGGACTGGTTTATGTCGATAGATCTAAAGGACGCGTATTTTCAAATACAAATAGCGTCACGTCACAGGCGATTTTTGAGATTCGCCTTCGAGGGCCAGGCATATCAGTACACAGTCCTACCGTTCGGCCTGTCCTTAGCACCCCATACATTTACGATGTGCATGGACGCGGCTCTCGCACCCCTGAAACTCCAGGGCATGCGAATTTTGAACTACTTGAACGATTGGCTGATTCTAGCTCGATCACAGTCAGAGCTCATAGAACACAGGACCATTTTACTCAAGCATCTCGAAAAATTGGGCCTCACAGTCAATTGGGCGAAAAGTTCGCTGTGTCTCAGCCAGAAAATATCTTTTCTGGGCACAGAACTGGACTCGACGCTTGACGTCAGAGCGCAGACTGAACATTCAGCGTAAAATCCTCTTCGTTTCGTTCAGCGGACGTCCTAAAGGGCTAGCAGCGTCAAAACAGAACATATCCAGGGGGATAGTTGATGCCATAGCGCTGGCCTACACTTCTAAAGGACTACAATGTCCTTTGGGTGTCAGAGCGCACTCCACGAGAGGCGTGGCCTCGTCGTGGGCATGGTCTAGTGGGATTTCCTTACAAGATATCTGTATGGCGGCAGGCTGGGCCTCCCCGTCTACATTTATAAAGTTTTATAACCTAGAGGTTCCCGCCTTGCAGGCTAGACTACTTTCGGTCTAATACAGTACTGTCTGCCCCGTTGTTGGCTCAGTGTACTGAAACTGCTTGAGCATTGTTCGCTGACCGAATGCATGTTATATGGGTAATGTTAAGCCCATACTGTTGCTCAGTACAGGCTGGAAGGTTTCCACCCTGGCTGTGTGGAACACTGTGTATGTGATTAAGCTCCTTCGGAAGATATTATTTTTAGGGAATGATGCTTCTAGCCTCTCTTCTCTGGACTCTCTGTGAGTTCCCTGGTGATTATGCATTATATGAGCCCCGGGCACTCGCCCTTGGGACTTTGGTGTTTGGATCCCAGCATGCACGGCGTTTTACACTGTTCCCCTAGCGTAAGACATTACACAGTACGAGAGAACCTCTCGTAAGAGAACGTACTCGGTTACTAACGTAACCTCGGTTCTCTCTAGGAGAGGGAACGAGTACTGCGTATCTTGCCGTGCCTGCAACACGCTCTGGTTCGCTTCGGTGATGAAAAACCAGATTATATCAGCCCATCGAGCTGTATTTATAGGCCCAGGCCACGCCTCTTGTGGCGGGACGTGACGTAGAGGGTGCGAGATGCACCCATTGGATATGACGTCACGAGAGGCCTCTCTCGATAGGCTGCTGCAGTTGCCGCAGGACAGCCAATAGGCACGCGAGCCGTCTTGCCTATGTTTGTATGCTGCCGCAACGCGTTTTACATATATTCAAAATTAAGGATAATTTTTGGCTTCAATATCTCGTGGAAAAGGGATTTTCCCCTAGCGTAAGATATTACGCAGTACGAGAGAACCTCTTCTAGAGAGAACCGAGGTTACGTTAGTAACCGAGTACAATTTCCTCAGGGAATGCTATGGCTAACTTTGTTAAATCCTTGAGCAATTGATAGGTGTCACTCAACAAATCTATTTCTCTGTCCGCAGATCCGTAATGTGGCATCTGGTTTGTGCATCGATTCTAAACATGGCTCCACTGGCACTGAACTCCGTCTGGACAGTTGTTTAAAAGAGGGCGCAGAGCGAACATGGGCACATGAGCAGGTAAGGCTCCTTTTCAGTACACTTCCCACATTACTCACTACTGATTAGTATCAGACATGTTGGAATAATGTGAACAGCATTAGATGGCTGACTATTTAAGTGTAGTTTCTTAAGTAACTCCCTAAAAATTAACTGATACTTTGCTGAAAATAAATCATGATATGAAGCGTATTCCTTGACAGAGAGTATTGCTGTTTCCTGTGGTGGTTAGATTTTCACGTTTGGCTGGAGAGAGGACATCAGGCCTGGAGATCCCCTGCACACCAGAAAATTCTGCTTCGATGCTATTAGTCAGAACAGTCCCATCACCCTGTATGACTGCCATGGTATGAAAGGCAACCAGCACTGGAGCTACAGGAAGGTAATGCAGTAATACAGATACACTACCAGTCACAAATTGGAATATAGCTCACCATTCTTATGAAATAACACAAACATTTTAGGAATTACTGGATGTAGTGACCAAAAACATATCAAAACTATCTTATGTTTTAACTAATTTCAAGTAGCCTATTACAGGTTTGTGCCAAGGGGTCAAGGTTTGTCTGAGGTTTCACTCCTACTTGCCACTCTGGTGGGTTGAATTTTATATTTGACTGAAACGCTTCCAATACTAATTTTCCACATTATAGATACACGATACCAGCTGCGCTTTCTCGCTCTCTCATGTTCTCTCAGAAACCGAGTTGACTCACAAACCCACCTTCCCTCAATCACTCCTTTCATTTGCTCCGGATGAATATCACAGGTATTACAGAGCATGAATTTTGCCGTGGGATTGCACATATTGCCCATAATTTTACTCATTCCGCAAATTTTGTGCTCACACCCAAATTGTGTGCACATAAAGCTGCCTCTCAGTGCTAAATATAGGTTTGTTTTTTTCGCTACTTATTGTGCTTAAACAGTCAAATACATACAAAATAATGTAAAAATCACGACTTTTGCAAGTATTCGACTAAATACAGTCAGTTATATTTTAAGTGAATGTAAACAGTTGAGGAAAAAAAAGCATTTGTAACAGTATAATGGATCCATTCGTCAGGTCTTAAAGTGACAGCAGCCTAATATATCTGCTGCCAAATTATGAGATAATATTACAAATATCCAAATGGCAGTTTTTCCCCATGGTATTGATGTCAAAATTGCGGCCAGTGAAAATGATAAAAATGTTTAAAATGATTGTATAACTTTAGAAAACTTGTGAGTGCGTGCGTGCATGTGTGTGTGTGTTCATATATACATTATGTTCTAAGATAAAGTAATGTAACAAAAAATATTTGGCTATAAAACTATTTAAATATAACAGACAACTGACGGAGGGCTTGACGTTATTGAGATAAAATCCATTACAGTCAGCATGAGTAATGTTTTACACCCAGGTGTTACGTTTTCATATCTCTTCATACATTTTCATACCATCTCTAAGGAAAAGCTGCACCTGTCTTCCTCCATATTCCCTCTTCATATCATCTTTAAGAGGTCAATAAAGTATATCTAGAGCAACAGAGCAGCGGTGGGATCGAACATACACCTTGTTACAGAAGCCCCTGTGGACTAATACCTATCGCTCTGGGCCCATCACGAACGACAGAGCCTAATACAGAAGCACAGTTTTTCTAGCCCTCTAGCGAGGTACTATGAGCCTAAACTGAGATATTCCGTCTCGCACAAGGGCTTTAAGGTGTCAAGCAAAGAAATCACTGTCATTGCAGGATAGGTCAATGACGGCGCTATAGAGAGGGGAAATATACAGTTGAAAGGAAGAGGTGGTACCTGGAAGTGGAGCTGCCTGAGGCGCAGAGAACAGTAAATCAACCCAGGGGAGAGCAGCACAGAACTGGAGCCGAAAGCCCGAAGGCATGTCCCTCCTCTGCTCAGCCTCATCACTCCCTTAGGGACACATCCTCTATTTTTTCACCAGCTCTGTTTGGCATACTCAGTAGTTTCTAGCGCAAAAATATACATGCCCTGTGTGCTGTGGAGAACACTTTCAAGTGGAGACTTTCTTTGTTGTCTTCCACTTTTTGATAGGAGATTGATGATCAATCCCCCAATCTTTCAATTTTATTTACCTTTTACCTTCCTCACCTTCCAAAAAAAGGTACAAAAGCTGTCACTGGGGCGGTACCCTTTCAAAAGGTACTCATTTTGTATCTAAACAGTGCATATTAGTACCTTAAAGGTGTATATTACCTCAAAGGTACATATTGGTACCGAAATTTTATATTGGTACATGGTACATATAATGTTGCTTTTCCACTGCATGGTACGGCTCGGCTCACTTCGCTTTTCCACTGCGTGGTATGACTCGGCTCAGCTCGCTTTGGCTCGGTTTGCTTTTCCACTGCAGTTTAGTAAGTGGGTGGGATTATAGACTGATCGTCGTCACTCGCTGGATCCGCTCCTCGGCTACAAACGAGAGGAACGTCTGCACCTCGTCTACTGACCTGTCACCACGATTCAGCCAGTTCTTTTTTCAAGTTCCTTTTTTTTTGTTGACACATTTCCAGGTTAAATAAATATTACTTGGGGCCTGTTTACACAGAACATGTTTTTTTCCATTCCTCTGTGCTACTATTCCATTGTTTTCTACTTATTTCAAGTCATTTCAAGTTTGGTTTTGACATGACATAACTATGTGGGCGAGTTGTTTACTTACTTTTTAATTAGTCTTTACATTAACACCAATATATTTATTAATTCAGAGTCAGACCGATTTAGACAAAAGTTATTGCTTGAAGAAAGAAATTGAAATCGGAATTTATCGCTTGAACAACATAATTCAAACTATGATGGAGGCATTGCCTCCTCTCATGTGACTTTTCTCCATTTATTCACAATTACCCCCCACCAAACCCATGGCACGCTCTCTGGGGTCTGTTTAAACTCAATGGGCTCAATGAAGGGAAGAGAGACGCTGCCTTAAGCTGTAACTTTAACTGTCACTTTAGAATTTTTATTTATTTATACACAGTTCTAATGCCATTTTTCGCAATACTTGCATTGTTTTATTTATGTAGCTACATTGGATATTTTCTGAGGAGACACTGCCTCCCCTTTGCATCCTCGGAGAAAACGCCCCTGCAACCTACCGCCCTTCCCGTACATCATTTCTCACTTTATCACGTTTCACTTCCAAACTCAAGCCAAGAAATAAAGTCCTCTTTTCTGATTAGCGCATTCCGTGTTTGGTTCTTCAGTTCCACTCCTGTAATATGACTGAAGGCTAGAGGGAGATTATTCAGGATTAGATCTCTGCCGCAGTCACTGTGACTTGTTTATTGTTTATTTATTTTTATTTCACCCTCTTTCTCTCTTTTTCTCCTTCCCATCTTCTTCTTGCTCCAGGATAAATCTTTGTACCACCTGGTGAGCAGCGGTTGCATAGACTGTAGCCCGGGTGATAAGCGGATTTTCATGAACAAGTGTGACCCCGAGTCTGAAACACAACAGTGGATCTTCCAGAAAGTCAACGCCACCGTTCTGGACAAATTCAACAGCGCCTCTAGCTCATAGGACCTGGGGTTGTGGTCAAGCCAATCAGCTGGCTTCCACACATACACACACCTCCCACAATCCTAAATGTGGGCCTGGATGTTCTTACTGTCTGGCTCTGGGTCCCTCTCAAGGTTCTGCAGCAGTCTGAATGAGGGGACTAGAAACAACGAGAGACATGAGGCTGGTGGAAACGCATCCAATGAGCACCTTGCTGGTCGAGGAGAATACGGACAGCCCGACCTTCTCATAGGGGTCTAACTTGGGCCCTCAGTTGCTTCCTATACATTGAAAAACAGAGCAGCTTTAGGACTTTGGAAATGCAGTCCAATGAAAGAATGTTCTGTATCAGTCCTTGAAGATTGCATGGTGGATTTGTACAAAACCAGAAACTAGAAAGAAATTTTTTTTTTGTATTTTTTTTTTTGTATTGCTATTTATTTATCTGGGATCGTTTCAAATGCATATTTATTTGTATTTATTTGGTGCCTTTCCAGATTTAATTTATGTGTATTGACTCTGTTTTATCATCCCTTGTACCTGTAGAGTCAAACTTGGGTTGAGGCGGTGAGTTACTCAATGAAATATTTGACTTTTTCAATGGAATCTATCTTGTTACAGAGTTTCTCGTCTATAAATAAATCAGAAAATGAGTGGTTGTTTGTTGCCTTGCCTGTGTCTATTTTGTCATGCTGATGGATGATATGCTTAGTCTTATCTCAAAAGTGATAGTTTGTCTCCCTCTAGTGTTGAGCCATCTGCAGGAGGGTTTTTTGTATTTTTTTTTTTTACCTATTGCTATAACTTTATACTCTATTATTTGGCATGAGAAAACAAATTTGCCTTGATCTTTTGACAGATAAGAGGTCTTTGAAGCATTAAAACATCCTGCAAGTTTGATAGCTTAAAACACCATGTCTTCCCTATTTTAGAGCATACACTGGAAAATGACAAACCTGAATGATAGCAATTCATGAAAACTTTAGACTACCGTCATATTCATAGATTTTGTTTTGTTTTGTTTTTTTAAAGAGGACACTTTTTTTTTTTTGGTCAAGTCAAGGCAAGTAGCAAGATAACTGAAAAAAGGTTTTAAAAATTATTTTAAAGAAAGGACACTGCTCTTGCTTGCAGTTTAAAACAAGCAAAAGCAACACAAAAACATTTTTAGTGTTGCCAGGAAAGAGGCTCTAAAAAAGCTATTTCCGAATAAAATGAGTTTTTCACTCATTTTTTTCCAAAGCATACATTAAGTGAATGCTAATGGCAAAACTAAAACTACATTGCCCTGCATAAATAATCCATTATGGTGATTTATTATAATCATGTCATGATGCAGGCAGTGTTTACTTCTTAATGAAAAGAATTTGACCTTTCGTGAAAATAATTATGTGGGTTTAAAGATGAAAAGGAAGGAATTGACAGCTATGATACAAAATCAAAAATTGATTTTAAATGTAAGGTAGAGGATCGCTTAGCAAGTCAAGATGCAAGGAGTGATTGGCAATGTCTGAATAAGATGATGGGGCATGAATTGAGAAGTGTAAATGATGATATTATAGACACAGATATTTTTAATTAGTTTTATTATTATTTGTTTTATGGAAGATATGATGTATCTGACAATAGGAATAAGGTTGAAGAAATATTGGTGTTAGGATTTCAGTGGGAAGGTGTTTAAAAATGTACAGGCCCTGTTAAGCACCAGGTTCAGATGGTCTTAAGACTTGTGGAAATTAACTAACTGACCCTTTAACAAAATGATTTAAGTTTTTATTAAATTTAGATATTGTACCACGAAATATAATTTATACGACCCCTTCCTAAAACCGTGGGAGCTAAAAATCTGCGACTTTCATCCGTAGGCCTTGACATCAATACTTGCTAAATGTATGGGAAGGTTCATTTGTTATCATCTTAAGCCATATATATATATCAGAGCAATGTACTGCAGTTTTCATGTAAACCACAAAGCGGGACGGAGGATGCAACGCTCACTATGGCTGATACAATTGCTAGCCATTTACAACAAGTAAAGGTTTATGTGCGTGTTCTTTTTTTTTCATTATACCTCTGCCTGCTATAGTAATAATAATTATATGCAGATACATTTACTTTTAGAACCTTTTTTGGTTCTTGGTGTTATTGGAGTAATAGGTCATTGGATCAAAAAAATTTAAATAAATAACGAATAGACAACAAGAGGTTTGTGCTCAGGGGGTTAAATCAGATATTATGTTTTTAATGTTAGGTGATCAACTTGTTGGAATTGTGAAGACTTTTAAGTATTTGGGAACTATGATTGACTGATAATGTGGATCTTATCTGTAATAAAGCAAATCAGAGGTTATTCCCGTTAAGGAAACTGGGAGAAATTTCTGTTTCAGTTTGGTTGTTTTGCAAAGACTTTATATCAGTTTAATTAAGAGTGTTTTAGGGTATAACATAACTGTGTGGTTCGGACAAATAACATCTATGAGTAAAGCCAAATTAAACAAGTATTACAAGAATGGCAGGTAAAATCATTGGACTCACAGGGCAAAAGTCAATTGATCAATTATTTGGAATTGCTTTTCAGAGAAAAGCTTTGGCTATAACGATAGACACAACACACCCTTTGAATTGTGTTTTTGAATTATTACTATCTCGTTGTTAGAATACCAAAAGCAACTAAAGCAATATACACTCACCGGCCACTTTATTAGGTACACCTGTCCAACTGCTCCTTAACACTTAATTTCTAAGCAGCCAATCACATGGCGGCAACTCAGTGCATTTAGGCATGTAGACATGGTCAAGACAATCTCCTGCAGTTCAAACCGAGCATCAGTATGGGGAAGAAAGGTGATTTGAGTGACTTTGAACGTGGCATGATTGTTGGTGCCAGAAGGGCTGGTCTGAGTATTTCAGAAACTGCTAATCTACAACCAAGGTGGGCAGAAGAGCATCTCTGAACGCACAGTACGTCGAACTTTGAGGCAGATGGGCTACAGCAGCAGAAGACCACACTGGGTGCCACTCCTTTCAGCTAAGAACAGGAAACTGAGGCTACAATTTGCACAAGCTCATCGAAATTGGACAATAGAAGATTGGAAAAACGTTGCCTGGTCTGATGAGTCTCGATTTCTGCTGCGACATTCGGATGGTAGGGTCAGAATTTGGCGTCTACAACATGAAAGCATGGATCCATCCTGCCTTGTATCAACGGTTCAGGCTGGTGGTGGTGGTGTCATGGTGTGGGGAATATTTTCTTGGCACTCTTTGGGCCCCTTGGTACCAATTGAGCATCGTTGCAACGCCACAGCCTACCTGAGTATTGTTGCTGACCATGTCCATCCCTTTATGACCACAATGTACCCAACTTCTGATGGCTACTTTCAGCAGGATAATGCGCCATGTCATAAAGCTGGAATCATCTCAGACTGGTTTCTTGAACATGACAATGAGTTCGCTGTACTCAAATGGCCTCCACAGTCACCAGATCTCAATCCAATAGAGCATCTTTGGGATGTGGTGGAACGGGAGATTCGCATCATGGATGTGCAGCCGACAAATCTGCGGCAACTGTGTGATGCCATCATGTCAATATGGACCAAACTCCCTGAGGAATGCTTCCAGCACCTTGTTGAATCTATGCCACGAAGAATTGAGGCAGTTCTGAAGGCAAAAGGGGGTCCAACCCGTTACTAGCATGGGGTACCTAATAAAGTGGCCGGTGAGTGTATAAACAAACTTTTGTACCAATAGGTCTTCTGAACAAGGGGTAGGAACTGTGAATATTTTAGCTTGTAATGTTGAAGTGGATGTTGTATTGTGGATGTTGTTTATTGTTAATTGTATTGTTGATTGTATAGCGAGACCAAAGACCAAATTTCAGTCAAGGCTGGGCAATCAAGTACAACTCAACTGAACTAAATTAGTCCAACATAACATGTTGTCAATGTAAGTTTTTATTTATTTATCTTAAGTAGGCTACTAAAAGGATGTTAGGCTATTTTGGATCTGACCCGCAGCTACATCACAAACGTAAGTATGTATTAATGCTTTGTTAGTAAATGGTTTTATGGTTATTTTTTTCAAAACACTCGCTGGTTTTCTATGCAATGACGTTAGCCAATCAAAACAGTAAAAAAAAAAAAAAAACACTTGCACAGTATGATGAATATGATCAGTATGTTATTTTAATGTTAATCTATCTTACTGCTAGTCTCATACAGCCAACAAACGAACACGTAGCCTATAATAACATTATAACTTTCAACACACTCACTGCTTCATACCACACGAATTCATGTAGGCTACAAAATTAATTTCAGTCAGAGGGTCAGAATGAAGGTTGAAAATAATAATTTATCCACATATTATTTGTTGTTGTTTTTGTGCAAAACACTTTATAAGGAACATTAACATATTAATTAAAATTAGTAGCCTACTAATATTCATTAGTAGGCTAATGCTTCATGAGAATGATTAAGAATAATTCGAACACAGGCTAAATACTTTGCAGATCATAATTTTTTTAATATTTGTATATTTCTTTAACATAAATAATCAGCAAATTTGTACAGGTACAGCCACAGAAATACCGCTGTTATTTTGTGTGTATTGCTGTAATGGGCAATATTGTATCAATAATACTGAATAATTTCTTTAGATTATAATGTTATATATTCAAATATCCATCCATCCATCCATCCATCTATTTTTAAATTAACCACCTTTTCCAGTAATGTAAATGTTCAATTGTTTGCAGGGGGAACTGGCCCCTTATGTCTGTCTAAATGTGTGTTAATATTTCCAGAACATTTAATGCAACAACAGACTTCTCCTTTGATGGTATTGTATTGTTTTCTAGTCTGACTGAGAGAAGACTTACTGGCCTGATGGATCAATCGCTGATAAGAGGAGAAAGTTAAAACGTCCTGAAACTTTTATCTCTGGTGAATCAATAAAACAGAAATCTGAGGTCTGTGTTCTCAATCTTTAACACTAGGGGGAGCTTATCTTCTACAAATAGTTTCTTATCTCACTGCAAGTGATTTATCACTGAGACAGTCAAGTTTAACGTTACATATCAATGATTACTATAAAGATTTGTTCAGTGCGGGGTTTTCCCTCTGTCTGTTTTTTCTTTCTTTCATATTTTAACGATAGGCCTACTTAATGTTAACAATTTAACATTATTTTTACTGCATATGTACTAAAATGTACAAAGAGATATGCATATGACGTCAAGCTCCCTTGAGCTTCAAATCTGGATTTTGCACTCTGGACTTGTTTGCTTGATGTTGGTCACCATAACACACACAATCCTGCTGTTCAGAAGATTCTTTGTTACACATAAACTAGATTAATGAGAACATACAATAAACTATTATATTATTTTTACATGAAACAATATAATTATAGAGGCTGTGTACAGAGTAATCCTACTAAAATGAAATTACAAAAACATAATTTAATTTTTTTTTCAAAACTACTTTTCGAAAGTTTGGATTCTATAAGATTTATATTGTTTCTTTATATATATATATATATATATATATATATATATATATATATATATACTTTTAAATAAGTATGTTATGCTCAATAAGGCTGCATTTATTTGATCTTAAAGGTGCCCTAGAATGTTTTTTTATTATTATTTTATAATGTTTCCTGGGTTGCCCTTATAATGTTAGTATGTTTTTTAGATCAAAAATAGTCATAATTTAGAAATAAAAGGCATTTTTCCTAGCCTGATTTTAGTCTCTGATTTGAACACTCTGTTGGAAGGGGCGTGTCTGCTGTGAGAACCGGCCACTGCTGTGATTGGCTGACATGCTTGCATATGAAATATGACATGTGAAACTCTCTCGAATACTTTTATTACAGCTGTTATATACGTTTTAACTATTACAGCTATCGAGATTAACGAATCGTGAGATGTTTTTAAAGTATTTAAATCTATTTCCATCACATAAAATGTTGCTGTGATGAGCATTGAGAAAGCAGATGACAGTCTGTTGATCGCGAGACAACGCAGTTTCTCTCTCTAATGCTTTCACCAATGCAAACGATGGGCATACAGTAAGAGCTTCGTTGTGGAGTGTAACAGCGTCATTGATTTCATAACGAGTTTGGCAAGAGAGATAAACTCGCGCTGTGTGGATTGTTCTTTGACCGCTTTCTGTATACTTTTTTCACTGAGAATTAGCCTATTTAACGTTAGTTATGTATGCTCGTTACTTGGAGTTTGCTATTACTGTACTAGGATCTTGCGCTGGATCTAACACAGTGTAAATTATCTTTAATAAAATCACTAGCCTACTTACCGGTTGCGGGAATATAGTTGGAATTGTAGTCTCCCTGAAGAGGGGAACATAGAAATATTATCACGACAGACACTTGTTGCGTTTCCCTCAAATCTCTGTATTATGAGTCGGGCAAAATTACCATAAAATGCATAACTTACATTTAACAATATTGCATTTTCAAGTGACCCATATTGTATTTACTGTCAAAACACAATAAACAAGAAAGCTTGCAATCTGTATGTGTGACAAAATAAAATGTTAAATAAAGAAAAATGAATCAAATATAAAATACAATAAAGAAATTGCAATTGATATAACTTATAAATCAGAATGAATGTAATACTGTGTATATTATACTCTGTACTCTAGTGCATATTAATCTCAAGACAGTTTAGTTGTCGCAATATCATAACACTTTACACGTCATCCATTTTATGTGATAACTGCAGGCCTTCACACTTGAACATGGATGGTTCAGCACGTGACCCATTAACACTCACTCATGTACGACATAACTCAAATAAACAGAAAACAGTGTTAGAGGATACTAATATTACAGCCAAACTCATTTTAACAGCATAGTAACACTGTATTTTCATTATATGAATTGTTAGAAACCCATAAAACTTTATGTACTAACAATACAGTGCATTGAGACGTGCTAATGGTAGCTTCGGAAAATATTCACGTTCGCCATGTGCGACAATCTCATCTCTCTTTCCACAATACGGGTATATAACGATTATCGAACATCCTATTTCACAAACTCATTTTAACATAAGATATTCAGATTTAACATCAAATATTCAGATATTTAAAGGGCTTACCTGAAGAGGGGAACATAGAAATATTATCACGACAGACACTTGTTGCGTTTCCCTCAAATCTCTGTATTATGAGTGGGGGAAGGGAACCGTGTGTCTGATGATAACTCTCCATGCTCGCCACCCCCTGCTGGAGTCTTTCGGTACTGCACCATAACAAACTACATGAACCAATGAAATAACCAATCATAACAATAATCTTCTCTTCTCAATACCCGCTACATTACTCCCCCCCAAAATTAGATGTTGTCCTCAACATCAATAACTCAGTATAAGTATTATTTTCTCAAGCATACTCAGTATAATGGTTACAGACTGGAACTCTTTTGATACATTCGACTTTGTCTTCTCAATCCAACATCAATATATCAGTGCAATTCAACAAATGCATACTGGTTACAGGCTGGAACTCTTTTGTTACATTCAGTTTTGTTTCCTCGTCCCAACGTAAGTACATAAGTTTCAGTTTGTCTGGCTCATCCCGTAATGGATTGATTAATTTAGTCTCAGACTAGACAGCACATTGGATGTCAGCAACACCCACTACTGTTTCAAATCCCAGACTGTGAGGTGCGTGTCAAATGTTCATGTACTCGCACTAAATTTGAGTCCCTGAGGAAGAGTCCTGTTCAATTACTCAATTCAGTATTATTTCAAGTCCTGAAATGTAGTTCATTTACTTGTGAAGACACTTAGTTTTGTCTCCAGTCATTGAGGATCTATTCAACTATCAAGAAAGTATTTGAACTTACATTCCATAAGAGTATACCGGCTGATGATAATAAGGTTGCAATTGATATGTCCATGCTTGAGGCATGGAATGGAACGGTAGTGCAGTAAGGCCATAACAAGAGGGGGACCCAATTGTATCATATCTAAAGATCTTTGGTGGTCTACGTTCCCTCTGTGGTCGGTTAGGCATAGTCTCTGTTTCACTTTCATCACTGCTTCCAGAGAACTGTGGTATTACCGCAACTGCTTCAGTGTCAACTAAATCCTCCGCTACCCCAGGTAAATCACTGGCTGATGTATCCTGACCGAGACAATCATCATTCCTCTCAAGTTCTGTTGTTTCTACTGCATGCTTTTCGACTTGAGGCATTTTTTCCCCTTCAGCTACTTCCTGTGGTAGCTGGATGTCCATGACATAATAGTCATCCTCATCATCCTCTACCTCCCCATCCAGCTCTCTCCTGACTTTCACTGGTCTGGCATTTTTTCTTTTTGGTTTAACGGGTGGAAGCCCCTCAGTTTCCAACGGTAAGTGATCACATGGTAATAATAGGTTTCTGTGCATGACTCTTGATCTCCCTTTTCCATGTTCAGGTCTCAGTTCATAAATAGGAACATTGTTTCCCACTTGTTTAACAACAACATGAATTGAGTCTTCCCAATGATTTCTCAATTTTCCAGGTCCACCTCGCGGAGTCAAATTCCGGACCAACACACGGTCGCCAGGGCTCAGTACTGTGCTCCTTACTTTGCCATCATAGTTTCTCTTATTTCTCTGGGCAGCTTTGTGAGCATTTTCCCTGGCAATAGTGTATGCTTCCTGCATTCCATGTTTCCATTGTTCTGCATAATTCTGGTGACTACCTCCATCTACATCACCCAGAAGATTGAACAACATGTCGACAGGTAACCTCGGAGAGCGGCCATACAAAAGGTAGAATGGGGAAAACCCTGTCACTTCGGTGCGTGTACAGTTGTAAGCAAATATAAGTTTGTTCAGGGAATTCTTCCAATTGGTCTTATCTTTGTCTGTGAGGGTCTTAAGCATCTGTAACAAGGTCCGATTAAATCGTTCTACCTGACCGTTTCCCTGTGGGTGGTAAGGGGTTGTTCTCGAGCCAGCTACACTGCAGTACTTGCTGAGTTGTGAAAAGAGTTGATTTTCGAACTCACCTCCTTGATCGTGATGAATGCGCATCGGAAAGCCAAACTTGAGGGCATAATCATTGAATATTTTGTCCGCTACTACCTTGCCTGACTTCGATGTGGTCGGGTATGCTTGCGCAAAGCGCGTAAAGTGATCCACAATTACTAAAATATATTCATAGCCACCCTTACATTTGTCAAGGTGGAGGAAGTCAACAGACACAAGTTCAAACGGATGGGTTGAGGTGATGCTTACGAGAGGTGTTCTAGTTTCACGGTTGGGTTTCTTTTGTTTTAAACACATACAACTCATAACATGCTGTTCTGTTTCACGCTGCATATATGGCCAAAAGAAGCGGTCTCGAATCAAAGATAGTGTCCTTTCGGTTCCCTGATGTCCCATTTGGTCGTGCAGCTCTCTCAACACTGTGATTTTATATTTGTTAGGGATTACCAGCTGTTTTCTATGGGCCGTTTTCCTCCAGAGGACTCCATGTTCATCTATTTCCAGCTTGTCCAGTTCCCTGGCTATACAACGACTCTGTGGGCTGAAGTCCTTTAACTTGCAACGCGATGGCTTTTCTCCGGACAACTTACACTGTAACACCAGTCCAATGTGTGGGTCGTCTTCCTGATCTTGTCGGATTTGTGCTGGTGTCAGTGAAGCAACAACGGTGCTCTGAGGCACAAATACATCCTCAGCAGATATGGCCATTGACCACGTTACAGTCGTCTCTGACTGTAAACCTACCGACTGCACGGCAGCTCCTACTGCATCATATGAGATTTCCTCTGTGAAGTCATCCAGCCCTGTCTCTGCATCTAATGGCATCCTAGATAAGAAATCAGCGTCTGTGTTTTCCTTGCCTGGGCGGTACTTAATAGTAAAATTGAAGTCAGCTAATTCTGCCACCCATCTGCTTCCTGTAGCATTTAACTTAGCGGTAGACAGGACGTATGTTAGTGGATTATTGTCACTGTATACTGTGAAGAAGGGTGCATAATAAAGGTAGTCGCGGAACCTCTCAGTTATCGCCCATTTAAGAGCAAGAAATTCCAATTTACCTGAGTGGAGGTAGTAGTTTTTCTCAGATTTTGTCAACGCTCGTGATCCATATGCAATTACACGGAGCTTCCCATCTTGTTGCTGATATAATACAGCTCCAAGTCCCTTGTTCGAAGCGTCTGTGTGTAAAACAAATGGCTTAGAAAAGTCTGGGAATGCAAGGACTGGGGGTTGAACCAGGCAATCTATCAGTTTCTCAAGAATCTGTTGATGGGTATCAGTCCATTCAATAAGTGTATGTGATGGCACTACGCTTGCACTTCTCTTTCTATTGGATGTCCTCCCTTTTCGGTGCAGCTTCTGGGCACCTTTCTCCTCTGTTGCCACACTAGACCCTTTAGTTAAATCATACAGAGGAGCGGCAATGCGGGAGAAGTCTTTCACGTAGTGACGGTAATAACTTAATAACCCCATCACTTGTCTCAATTCACCCACTGTACTGGGTCTCTTCTCTTTCAGAATCCTGATGGCAGCAGTGTCGGCAGGGTCCATTTTGTTTCCTTCGGCAGACACTATCCTTCCCAGGTAACGAATCTCAGTTCTGAATAGCTCACATTTACTGGGTTTTAATTTGATGCCGTACTGCCTCAGTCTCTGTAACACTTTTCTGACAGCGTCAACATGACTCTGAAATGTTTTACTGAAAACAAGAGTGTCGTCTAGGTATGGAACGCAGATCTTGTCACGGAGGCCCTCTAGGCACTCCTCCATACAGCGCTGAAAAGCGGCTGGCGCATTCATAAGCCCAAAAGGTATCCTAGCCCACTCATACAATCCCCAGGGGGTCACGAAGGCTGTCAAGTGTTTGCTGTCCTTTGTCATGAACCCCTGGTGATAGGCTTTTCCTTGGTCTAATAACGAGAACATAGTGTTACCTCCAAGGCCATCCATCACATCCTGAACTCTAGGGATTGGCTGCCTGTCAGGGTGTGTCTTGCGATTTAACTCTCTATAATCAATGCACAAGCGGAGAGAACCACATTTTTTCCTGACACACACTACCGGTGATGCATACGCAGAATGGGATTTCTCTATCCACCCTTGTGCTATTAGGTCAAGTAAGTAATCTTTCATTTCCTCATATAAGGGCTTGGGGACTGACATGTAGGTCCGTGCCACTGGTTCTTGGTCTTTCAATGAAATCTTGAGCTGCAACTTTTCAATACAGCCTATGTCACTATCACATCGGGAAAAACAGCCTGACTCTTCTCGCAGCATCTCACTAACTATCTGTCTCTTGTCTTCTTCTAGGTGGCTTAGATCTATTGGGGGGTCCCAGAGGTCTGCATCCGCTTTCTGGTCTTTAGCATGTTCAATCTCAATACTGCTTACTTCAACAGGTGAGTGTATGTGTGAGGGTGCAATTAGTGGACAAACAGATGCAACTGGTTGCACAGTGCCAATAGTGATTTTACCTGTCAGCATAATATCATGGGCGGTTGAATTTTGCACAACGAGGGTGATGTGTGGGGGTGCTCTCCCCTTAATCTCAACTAGGGTATCACAAAACTCAAGTCCATCTGGCCACTGGCCATTGTCATCAGGCTCAAAAACTAACATTGTGTCCTCTTTTAGTGGCTTAGTTTGTACTCTGCACTTAACTTGCATAATACTGTGGCTCGGTACATTCACTCCATGACATGCTGTTCTCACAAGATATTCACTGGTACGTTCAACACTCACTGCCTTAATAAATGCACTGGCCATTTTCTTCTGTAGGTTAGGGAAAGCCTTAGTCACCATTGTAATTAGTTTTTCATCCTCAACATTTCC
Source organism: Semotilus atromaculatus (assembly GCA_031834385.1). NCBI lineage: Eukaryota > Metazoa > Chordata > Actinopteri > Cypriniformes > Leuciscidae > Semotilus > Semotilus atromaculatus. Next base: position 11,339,694 of record JAULUF010000038.1, on the reverse strand, counting down.
TTCCTTTGTTTGACTGTTGCTCACAAAATGCTCAATCACGTTGAAGCCGATTATAGGGCGAGGCTGTTGGTTGCCCTTCATGACGAGCATGGGAACATGAAATTCTGCAACACTGCCAACAAGTCTAATGGTCACTTCTACCCAACCCACATATGGCATATTTGTGCCATTAGCTGCTTCAATTTGCAAGGAGTTATCTGGGTCAACTATTTCTGCTATGTCTCTCAACCCAATGTCTGGTAAGTTGTCAGCTTTCCACGTTTCATCAATAGCAGATACCTGTGAGCCGGTGTCCCAAAGCACCTGAGTTCTCTGTCCCTGTATGTAGCAGTTGACGAGGCACTTTTTCCCAACCAATTCAGGTACTGTCGAATGTTTTTTCGTCACAACATTTCTCCTTTTGTCAGTGATAGTTTTGCATGAGTGTGTTTGCTGATTCCTTGGATGTGTGTGTAAACTCTGGGTTCTTCTTTGTTCTGACCGATTTCTCTCTGTACCGCAGCTGACAATTCTATGGGACACTCTAGTCAGCTCAGCTACTCCCTGTCCCTCGGGGGCAGCCACTGTCCGTTTAAAGGAGCCTCTCTCACCATGACAGGTTGTCCCTGATATCTCCTGCAACCAGCACGGAAATGTTCATCACTTCCACACCTGTAACAATGCTGGCAGTATTCTTCCCCTCGCTGCTGGCATCCAAAACACCTAGGCCTAGGACGGGGCATGGGGTATCTCTGTGGTGCAAATCTCTGTTGAAACTGGGCCGGCGCCACAACTCGCCTGGGACATGCACCACCACGGTAGTCCTGTATTAGCCTGCCATCTTGACGAAGAGCAGTAGGGCTCTCTTTGTTCCAAGGGGCACTCTGAGGCTGAGAATAAATTGGTTGTTGGGCTGACTCACAATCCATTTCCCTGTTGACAGAAGAGTTCCATCCGGTAGCATGATCTGTCTTTTGGATGGTCTCTCGGATCTGTGCCATCTCGGTTTTTAGGTCTTTTAACAATACCATATCTGCTTTGAGACACTTTAAATCTGACAACACATCTGGTGGCAAAGTAACAGTGTGCTGCTGAGCTGTCTGTTTTCTATCTCCACTGGTATCACTGGACTGTACAATGTGCATACCTGCTGACCGCTGTGGTGTCTGCCGCCTTTTATCTTGCCTCTCTTTCTCATGCCCACATGCTATATTGAGTCTCTCTAGAAGCAACTCATCTGAGGTGGTCGGTTGCAACAGGTATGGTTGGAGGTCACTTTTGATGTTATCACTCTGCAGACCTGTAAGTATAGTGTGCATGAACATGCTCTGTACGAGTACCGGATCATACTTGAGATTCGACTCTGCCTCTTGTGATGCGAACAATATTTTTTGCCTGAGGTCCATCGCTCGAATTAAAAAGTTCTGTGGGGTCTCTTTATTGTTCTGCACTTCGGTGGTAAGCTGTTTATAAAGCTCTGTGGCACTCCGTTCCTGATAGTGTGAACGGAGAATTCTCCTAAGTGTTGGCAGCGATAGATTACTTTTACCTTCAAGGTAGCTGCGTAGTTGCAGACCAGGTACAATGGCCCTGATAACAGCATCCACTATTTCTGCCTCTGAATAACCTCTGCTAAGGCCATTCTCAATTTGACGCGCCAGACTGGAAAACGTGAGTCGGTCCTTTTGGCCCGGTTCACCAATCTGGCCTGAGATTTTATAGTCTTTTCGCCAGGTGAGGCTATTTACCTGGGTTGTTGGTAGGTTTCTCTGGAACAATTCACCATCACCTCGGCTTTTCATTTCCCCTGTTGTCAATTCCTGCATTTCAATTTCCTTTTGTTGGACTGCCAATTTTAAACTCTCTAGTTCTCTCATTAACTTGGATTGTTCATCGATTTTGACCTCTTTCTCTTTGGTGTTTTCACGAAAGAAAAGCAAGCCTTTAACAATGTCCAATAAGCTCAACAGTTCCGCCATGCCCTCATCTTCGAGTTCGGCTAGTTCGTCACGGTCAATATACTGACTAATGTAAGAAACAAGAGAGCTTCGGCTTTTATCTGCGATCTTTTCCCTGTTAACTCCTGATATTTTCAAAAAGTCACTTACTCGCATCAACTGTTCAATGGTGAGCTGAAATAACAATCCTTTAATTTCAAAAAGCAAGTTCTCAATCTCTGACTCCATTTTGGCAGATGATTAGTGGGTTGGACTATTGGTTAGTGTTTTGCCTTGCCTGGTCATTGTTGTTGCCTCCCTAGTGAATAAAGCACCTCAGGATGCACCTTGGGCCGGACAGGGTAACCACCACTTCTGTAGCCAACACACTGCGCTGTCTACCCTCTGGGTCGGTTTTGGAGAATGGTCGATGTGTGGTCACTTCCTCGGTTACAGGACACCAACCTCACTTCGGACAATCCCAGCGGTGCCTCCAAATGTAGTCTCCCTGAAGAGGGGAACATAGAAATATTATCACGACAGACACTTGTTGCGTTTCCCTCAAATCTCTGTATTATGAGTCGGGCAAAATTACCATAAAATGCATAACTTACATTTAACAATATTGCATTTTCAAGTGACCCATATTGTATTTACTGTCAAAACACAATAAACAAGAAAGCTTGCAATCTGTATGTGTGACAAAATAAAATGTTAAATAAAGAAAAATGAATCAAATATAAAATACAATAAAGAAATTGCAATTGATATAACTTATAAATCAGAATGAATGTAATACTGTGTATATTATACTCTGTACTCTAGTGCATATTAATCTCAAGACAGTTTAGTTGTCGCAATATCATAACACTTTACACGTCATCCATTTTATGTGATAACTGCAGGCCTTCACACTTGAACATGGATGGTTCAGCACGTGACTCATTAACACTCACTCATGTACGACATAACTCAAATAAACAGAAAACAGTGTTAGAGGATACTAATATTACAGCCAAACTCATTTTAACAGCATAGTAACACTGTATTTTCATTATATGAATTGTTAGAAACCCATAAAACTTTATGTACTAACAATACAGTGCATTGAGACGTGCTAATGGTAGCTTCGGAAAATATTCACGTTCGCCATGTGCGACAATCTCATCTCTCTTTCCACAATACGGGTATATAACGATTATCGAACATCCTATTTCACAAACTCATTTTAACATAAGATATTCAGATTTAACATCAAATATTCAGATATTTAAAGGGCTTACCTGAAGAGGGGAACATAGAAATATTATCACGACAGACACTTGTTGCGTTTCCCTCAAATCTCTGTATTATGAGTGGGGGAAGGGAACCGTGTGTCTGATGATAACTCTCCATGCTCGCCACCCCCTGCTGGAGTCTTTCGGTACTGCACCATAACAAACTACATGAACCAATGAAATAACCAATCATAACAATAATCTTCTCTTCTCAATACCCGCTACAGAATTACCCCCTTCTTCAGTTTGAGACGCTGAGAGAAGCTTGATATTGTCCCAGGTTCGAAAATAAGTCCGTGGTGAAATGGGCAGAGCAAACTAACAACTTCGAATTAAACTGTTGCGGTATCCGATTATATATAAACATCAGATTCGCCTGTTTTTCAGGGGTGTTTTTTAAAAACGAGATTTAAATAAGAAGGAGAAAACAGTGGTGTTTGAAACTCATTGTATGTCATGTCCATGTACTGAACTCTTGTTATTTAACTATGCCAACATAAATTCAATTTCACATTATAGGGCACCTTTAAATACAGTAAAAACATTAATATTGTAAAATACTCTGCAGCCATTATTCCAGTCTTCAGTTTCACATGATCCTTCAGAAATAATTCTAACATGCTGATTTGGTTGCTCAATAAACTTTTCTTATCATTAACAATATAATACCAGCTAACAGGATGATTCAAACCATTCAAACATCCTTGGTTTGCAATGCATTCAGAGCACATAACGCATAAACAATAGACACTCCCACTTAATACAGAGCATGAATGATAGATGATGTGTTTTTTAATAAGCTGAGTGAAACTGGAAAACACCCTAATCTGACAGACTTTATATGCCCTTACAAATCAGGGAAAGGCAGGATGACAAGATGTCCCGGTTTAACAGTCAAGGTTTCAAAAGGTGTCTCAGTGCACTGTCTTAACAATTTCCACTTCAGCATGGGGATTTACTTTAGGCTATAAAACTTGTATATGGACATAAAATTTTAGTTCTGATGTGTGGTTCTTGAAAATCTTCACCTGTGAATTTATGTTTCAAGCATGACAGCTCGTAACATTATTATAAGCATGACATGATAATTGAGAGAATGAATTTGCTAATTAATTTGTTACACAAGAATGCTCAAAGAACTGTCCACAGCAACATTTGGATCTCTCTATTATATATATATATATATATATATAGTTGCCATCATATTTGTGCTATATTGAACCCAGATAAACACAATAGATTCATTGTCAGAAGGTTCCCATAAATACAAATAGATTGGGAGTTATACCCATGCAAGAGATGATTTAGCGACATCTTGTGATTGAAAACGATTACTACAACTAACTATTGAAACAAAAATGGCCTGAGTACATTAATATATTATAGGTGAGCATAAATCCTTTAATAGATGGCAAGTCTCTGAGTTTTTGCAGAACTATGCCCCCCTCTGGCGACAAGCGAAACTGCAACCAGAGGTGTGCAAGCTCATGGACCGGTCTCTTTGAATCCATCTTCTACTTTTGTCGAAAGTTGACTAAAGTTTTGTCGAGTTGTCTTCGCTGATACGGAGAATGGCGGCGAACACACAAACCTGCCAGACATAGCCAAGTGAGCATGTACGCGCATGACGTCATGTCAACCCCAGTCTCAAATTCCATCCCAAATCCCTGTTATTTATTTTACTGTACAGGATTATAGAGGCAATCGCAGTGATCAGAGAAGGGCTCATGCGGCCCATCAGGCAATTGGTTGAGCATGTATGGGTTAGAAAAACAGGTATTTTAACATGAAATGTTGCGCAATGCACCTTTAAGAATTCCAAGTTAAAACAGGAAAAACATAATCGCTGTTGAACAAGGAACTGCCAACAGACAGAAATATCTGAATGAGAGAACAACTGAAAGGGATAGTTCACCCAAAAATGAAAATTAATTTACTCATCATCATGTCGTTCCAAACAAACCTGTATGACTTCGTTTTTTCTGCTGAATACAAAATGTGACATTCTGAAGAATTTTGGTAACCAAACAGTTTTGGCCACAATGCACAGAAAAAGAAATTCAAGATTTGATTAAAGGATAACATAATTTTGATTTCCAGATATAAAAAACTATCACAAAAATTACTTTACATTGAAAAAAAGTCTCTTAAGTTAAAAGCAACTAGGAAAAACACTGCTTGCATATAGGGATATACAGACATTTAGATGATTGATTTTCTTTATTTTTCCATTTAAATTTCTTTATAGCCTATTGATAATGCGTTTACACACAATATTGCTATAGCATTATACACAAAACAAGTAATGACAAGAAAAGGAAATACAATATAACTGTAATAATAATATATATAACCATGACAACAGGGGCGTAATTTGCGGGTGGGACATGTCCCCACCGCTTTTTGCCAGGGTCGATATTGTCCCCACCACTTTTTAAAACCTCTCGCAGCACGGATGTACCAATAGAAATAAATAAAACATCTCCAGCTGGCAGAGCATTCATTTCGCATTCAAAAGAGGCGTGGCCTAGGCCCATAAATACAGCTCGATGGGCTGATATAATCTGATTTTTCATCTCTTCAGCGAAGCTTACGCATCGCTGGATCCAGAGTGAAGAAGCCGCGCCGTTGATATAAGCCTTCTGCGGGACGAGCCCTTGCATCTGAGGACGTCGGCCTGCATATCGCCACCTTCAGTCGCCGTACCTGCTACGCTTTCCGGCGTCATATCCTTTCAAATATATATATACTCTGCTAAAGTGTGTGTTCGCCGCTGCAACACACGTTTTTCTCTAAAAGAGCAAGCGTCTTTATAAAGATGCCCCAGATCCTGTGGTTCGTGCCGAGCCACACTCAGCGACGGGGACCGCCATGTCATCTGCGTTTCCTGCCTGGGTGAGGATCACGCAGCTCTCGCGCTCGCTGATGGTGGCTGCCATCACTGTGAGCTCTTGCCCATGTTGACTCTGAGGACTCGTCTGGCATTTTTCGCCGAGCCTGCACTTCCACCCGCTGTAGTGGGTGGAAAAAACCAGGCTTGGTTCCCAGTGCTGATACAACTGACGAGCTCTGCTCCATGGCCAATACCAGTGAGGAAAGACCTCCTCTCTCAGGCCAAGGGCTCGATTTTGCATCCTCGCCCAGATTTATGGTCCCTACATGCATGGGCCATCAATGGGTACCCACTAACCTCCCAGAAGGAGTGTTGAACACGATCAGGCAGGCTAGAGCTGCGTCCACTAGGCGACTCTATTCCTCCAAATGGTCTGTGTTCTCTGGCTGGTGCAAAGCTCGAGGCTTTTCACCCCCAGACTGTGGGGTTTCAGAAGTTCTCTCCTTTCTTCAAGAGCTACTGGATAAGGGCAGGACCCCATCCACGCTCAAAGTTTATGTGGCGGCCATTGCAGTGTTTATAAAACCAGTCACTGGCCAGTCACTGGGGAAGAAAGATCTGATCGTTCATTTCCTTAAGGGAGCTAGGAGGCTGAATCCTCCCAGACCCCCCTCAGTCCCCATGTGGGACCTTTCGACGGTTCTAGAAGCCATGAAAGGTGCTCCATTTGAGCCAATCCATTCGTTGGGCATGAAACACTTGTCGTTCAAGACAGCGTTTCTAATGGCTCTTGCTTCAGTGAAGCGCATAGGGGATTTACAAGCGCTCTCAGTAAGCGCGACATGTATGGAGTTTGGGCCAAATTACTCAAAAGTCATACTCAAACCAAGACATGGTTACGTGCCAAAATCCCTCAACACACCGTTCAGGGCCCAGATTGTTTCCCTGTGCGCCTTGCTGGTTCACAATGAGGAAAAAGACGTGAGCTTCCTTTGCCCAGTCAGGGCATTAAAAGCTTATGTGTCTTGCACGTCTGTTTTCAGACAGACTGAGCAGCTCTTAGTTTCGTTCAGTGGACGTCCTAAGGGACTGGCCGTGTCGAAACAGAGCCTATCCAGGTGGATAGTTGATGCCATAGCACTGGCCTACACTTCTAAGGGCTTACAGTGTCCTTTGGGTGGCAGAGCGCACTCCACGAGGGGCGTGGGCTCATCGTGGGCTTGGTCTATTGGGATTTCCCTACAGGATATCTGTATGGTGGCAGGCTGGGCCTCCCCGTCTACATTTAACCTAGAGGTTCCCGCCTTACAGGCTAAACTACTTTCGGTCTAAATAGTACTGTCTGCCCCGATTGCTTCGGCTCAGTGTACTGAAATCGCTCGAGCGTCGCTCGCTGATCGATAATGTATACGCTGATTTCACGCAGCCGTTATTCTGAAATCGACAGCGAGGCTCCGGTAGGAAGAAAACCGTAAGTGTCGCCTTTAATCATAGGAGAGTCGCGAATGCGATGGTGTTTTGTTGTGTTTAATGTAGAAATGAGTTATTCTAAAAATGTACATACATTTATTTTATACTTTAGACTATATACAGTGAAATTAATTTATATTTTTATTTTATTTTTTATGTATAATTCAGAAAGTAAAAAAAGAAGCAGGAACGAACTATATATCCTATATTGGATATTAACATCCAATAGTGTAAATCGCGGCAGCAGCTTCAGGTTGGTAATCCGAGGCATTGTTGTGTATCTGTACTTCCGGGGTTCTTCCCACCGGAGCCTCACTATCGATTTCAAAATGGCGGTCATAATAAGACCCATATTGATGCCCTGTGCAGGCTGAATTTTTTCACCCTGACTGTGTGACGCACTGTTATGTGATTAGCTCCCTTTGGATGCCCGTTATTGGGGAATGATGCTTCTAGTCTCTCTTCCCCGGATTCCATGTGAGTTCCTGGTGATTATGCATTATATGAGCCCCGGGCACCTGCCCTTGGGACTTTAGTGTTTGATCCAAGCACGCATGGCGTTTTACACGGTGTTCCCCTAGCGTAAGATATTAAGCAGTATGAGAGTACCTCTCGTAAGAGAACGTACTCGGTTACTAACGTAACCTCGGTTCTCTCTAGAAGAGGGAACGAGTACTGCGTATCTTGCCATGCCTGCAACATGCTCTGGTTCGCTTCGGCGATAAAAAAACAGATTATATCAGCCCATCGAGCTGTATTTATGGGCCTAGGCCACGCCTCTTTTGGCGGGACGTGACGTAGTGGGTGCGAAATGCCCCCATTGGATATGACGTCACGAGAGGCCTCTCTCGATAGGCTGCTGCAGTTGCCGCAGGACAGCCAATAGGCACGCAGCCGTCTTGCCTATGTCTGTATGCTGCCGCAACGCATTTTACAATAATTCAAAATTAAGGATAAATTTTAGCTTCAATATCTCGAGGAAAGAGATTTTCCCCTAGCGTAAGATATTACGCAGTACTCGTTCCCTCTTCTAGAGAGAACCGAGGTTACGTCAGTAACCGAGTACGTTATCTAGTGGCTCACGCACAGTCTTCACATGCACGCGTGCTTCAATCTGTTTCGGAGACTCTTTATTCGTTCCGGTGAAATCACAAAACCAAAAATGCACACAGACGTGTTCCTGCTTGATATAATACAACCACTGATGAACATATTCGGTTTTGATGAAAAAAAAAAAAACTATATGAGTGCGGATTAGAACCAAACCCAGAACATCTGACATGCTCGGCAAAAGTTCTACCACTGGACCATTAAAGGATACACATCAAACAGTCGGATATATGTATTTATTCACATGATTCATTCATTTATACACATACACACGCATACACACACACACACACACCTGTCCGTCCCACCCACTTTTTTAAAACAAAGTTACGCCACTGCATGACAACAAACAAGGCAGGAAGAAACTGTGCAAACGAATAAAGTTCAAACTAGCTGAATCCGTGACAATAATAATAACATTATTTTACGTTCCCCTCAAAATAGCACCAAACTGCCTTCCTTGCAACCGATTTTATGTGCTATTTTAACTTAAGCAATGCATTATTTTCAAAATAGGATTTCTTTCTAATATTTGGTGAATATTGTTTAGTACCATGAAATTCCCTCAAAATATGAAATACTAAAGAATAAATATTATTTAAACAAAATATAATAGCCTACATTCATAAAAAAAAAAAAAATGAAGAGCCTGCCTGCCTGTCTGTTTGTACCTGTGAGTTATTTTAGTAAATGTTTGAATTGGAGCCTTTTGACTTTGAGTCTTCTTCTGCCCGCTACACACCCGTGACAGAACAAACGACCGCCCCAAATGGACGACGGGGTTAGGTGAAAATTATTGTCCTGGCCCAGGAGAGCCAAGATCTCCTAGCTTTTACTCTGGGCTTTTGCCGTCTTGCCTGAGCCCTTGTCTCCCACCAAGATTGCCAAGCCCTCTTCGCCGCTGGTTCCGTCCAGCCCAGAGCCTTCGCCGCTGGTTCTGTCCAGCCCGAGCCCTCGCCATGGCCACCTGCTCAGCCCTGGAGGCTTCCTGCCCCAGATAGACCACTCCCTGGTCAGCCTTCAGGGCGCCCACCCCTGTTGATGTTTCACGGCGCAAGGTCGTGCCTTTTTGATGGGGGGCGTTATGTCACAGTCTTCTTCTGCACTACACTTCCCAGAATCCTCCTTGTCTCCTCACCTGAACTCATTCCCTCATTACTCACCTGTTCATCATCATCCGTCCACAATGAACTGACAAAATCGTGGGACGCCATCTTCAGTTTGCGTCCATTACACCTCTTCAGCTGCCCTAACCACAGTTTATGGTGTGGAGGAAAAGGACTAAACTTCCCCTATTGGAAGAGGCTGTCACTGCTCATCTCTGCCCTGCCGCAGCCCTCGGTTAGAAGACCAAAGCTGTCTACCCAACTAAGCCGTGCAGACATCTGCTTTCGTGTCCAGGCTGGTTCCGTTCTTTACACTTTGGAGGTCCTCCAAGTTTACCAGGCCAAACTTCTCTACCCCATGGACAAGAGTGGTCTTGACCCGCCGGCCTTCAATGAGCTGTGCAGCGACCTCACCCTGCGTGCCACTTGATCTACGGTGTAACAGTTACAACCTGTTACAAGGCATGTTATCTCCTCTGGGGGCTATGTTCATCCTAGCCACTAGGGGTCACTAGTAGCACCCACTGATCTATATAGAATGACTGGATAGCTCATGACGTTCTAAACTGCCAGCAGTCAGTGAAGCCACCGGAAGTGTTCGAGCGGCCATCTTACGATTCCCTACCAGCAGAGGGCTCCAATGGCGTTATACAGAGATTGGTGGCTCCGAAGATGATCCACTGTGCAACATACAAGTGTAAAATGACGTTCACAAAAGGATGTAGAAAAACTGTCCACAGGTAGTAATTCAAGCCCTATAAGTAGTAATTTACATGCACAATTGTCGCTATTCCAGTGTTGTTTTCTCCAAGGCAAGATCAATGCTTCAACAACAACAACAAAAAACGGTAAAACCGTCAACAGTAGCCTATAAGAAACCTCCGAGCAGCAATAATCAACACAATTAAGTTTCCAACAGCGACACCATTTGACAGCTTCAAAAGAGCTTCGTGCAGAGTCCGTTTACCGTTACTTACATTAACCCATACAATTTATGCATTTCCTGAACATGTACTTGCTAACTAATCAAACACTTTATTTGACCAAACTACTTAAACACAATCAGTCTTCCGACCTTTTACTATCGTGTCGCGAGACAGAGAGAGCAATACAGTGCGTGTTGTTTGAAGACGGTGAGAGAGCGTGCGCGCGCGGCCAGCGGGTCTGTCTCTCTGCTCGTTGATAAATCATTTTTAATAAATCGAGGACACGTTAAACTTATTCCCTCCCTCATTTTGTTTGAACGAATTACAACGTGGCCACAATTTAGTAAAACGTGATGAGGTATTCGTGGCCACGAAACGATTCACCTTAATATTCACCAATTCACGAAAATATAGGTCTTTAGCATTCACTATTTAATTAATAGTATCACTATCAATGTTTCTTACCTGTGAAGGCTGACTAGTGTTCTCGTACAGCTTTTTATTCCTTTTGCAAAGAAATTGCCGTTTTAGTTAACGTTTTGGGGTTTTAACCAGCTAAGTTATACCACTGCTACACGGAAGTCCCGTAAGTGAACAACGAACACTGGCCACTTAAAAAATAAATATTATATTTTAACGTGGAGATGGCTTCTTCGTCATTCAAAGGGCAAATCACAAAATAAAACACTTCTTCATTAGCTACTGCCACCTGCTGTTAGCCTAGACAGACACTCTCCAAGCTCCTCTCCCCAGTATCAAAGCAATTTTTAATAAGCAAGAAAATTTTCCGACTTTAAACAAATACCCATTTAAATGCTTAGGGTGTTTACGTTGTAAGAATGTACAGGAAGACTTTAAATTTAAAAACGGTGTCTCGTTAGGCAATGTTTTCTCAGTCAAATCATAAAATTTCCTATTGATTCAATAGAACGCGTGAGCGCACTAGGGAATACCAAGATGGCGGCGCGGTGGCTTCACTGTTTATGACGTCATGAGCTATCCAGTCATTCTATATAGATCAGTGGTAGCACCCCGTGGTTATTATAAAAAGGAAAGTAGTAGAAGAAGTGATATATCCAGTGTGATCAAGGGGGTAATCCATCGACCGGAAGTTGAAGCCTCGCGGGAGCCGCCATCTTGTAGCAGAACTTCACTTGCGTTAGCATTCCCATTGACTCCCATTCATTTTCGCGTCACTTTGACAGCGAATAACTTTACATCTGAGGCGTTTAAAGACTCCATTTGTCCATTATTTATTTCTAAAGAAACACGACAATGTATAAAGGGCTCCATTACCTTCTATGTTACATTATGGCCCTGTAGAAACAGTTTTTGTAAAAATAGGCTAACGATTGCGTCATAACCACTCGACGCTCTGTCGCACAGTAGAGAAATTACCGTACAGACAGTAGAAGAAGCTCACAGGCAATCAATGCATTAACTTAATATGGCGTACTGGCGTTACATTTTAAAATAAATACTATACAAATTACTTACTCCTGCTCACTCACGCCAAAGAACTCTTTGCTCAAGCTCGCCGTCTCTGCAAGATCAACGTTGGCAGTTTTCACGCACAGCTACTAGAATATTTACATCTGTCAGACAGGGTGCTCACGTCATCAAGCTTAGTTTGAGTCTGCGCGTCAGGAACGGAAGTGCTAAAAAATCGCTAAAAATGGGCTTCAACTGTCTCAACTGAGTTCCAATGAGATGGCTCTGTCCACTTCTTATACTGTCTATGAGTGTGATTTGCCACATGCTGTTTGCTGCTACTCTTGAAAATCCTGGTTTGGGAAACTGTTTGTTTGCTGCCCAAATGTGAGTGATTCTATTTCATGTTTGTTTCAGTTGATCCGTTTTCTTTGTAAATATATTGTTTGATTATGTAAGAGGGGTGATTTGTTGTATTTCTTTTTGTTGTAGAGGATTTTTTGTGCTGGGTGTCACTCTTGGATTACTTATCAGAGGATTTATTTCCTTGATTCCCTTGGGAGGCAGAAATGCCATTAGCCAAGGAATGAAAGTAACCTTTCGGTTGGAAAGACGTCTATATGATCTCTTAAACTGCAATCAGACCTGATCTCATCCTGAGGAAATGGACTTTTGATGACTTGGTTACCTTTAACTCATTCTCTAGAATCCTCTTCTGATCACCCACAGTTACTATTAGGGATTGTTTGCTTGGCTGGTGTAATTGATTGATATATGTTTGTCAATATTTTATTATATCAATATATGTTGATGAAAGAGTTTCTGATGTTTTGACTGTTTTCCTTTCCAATTTTCTTTGTTTAATTCTTGATTTACCCTATATCCTTCCCTGGGTATTTTGCAAAATATGATCCCCCCTTTAATTTCTGTGACTCATCAGTTCTAAGTAGCTGGGACAGTTATAACGGCCCAAGTGATTGGTCGTGCCATGGCCAATTTGGTGGTCTTCGAGCACCACCTTTGGCTAAACTTATTGGAGATCAAGGACACTGACAAAGGCAGTCCTCTTGGACTCCCCTGTCTCTCCCTCAGGCTTCTTTGGTTCCGCAGTGGATGGCTTTGCTTAAAGGAGAACTCCGATCAATTTTAACATTGAGCTTATTTTTTTGTACATTTGGAGTGCTGTCAGTACAGAGAACAACGACAAAAATCGGCGTTGCCTACACCGTGTTATCGTCTTTTTAAAATGTTCACCCTGTTGACTTCAATGGGGCAAGATTTAAACCTGCTTTTAGCCTCTTAACATCCTTGATATGTCATTACAAGTGCACAGCCATGTGAGTGGTGTTATTAAAAGTGAACACGGTCAATCTGACTGCAGTAGATGTGAAATATATTAATAAAAAATGATGTTAATTCAGCCAGCTCACATACCTGTATTTATTTCCTAGTTTTCGGTCGAAGTCCACGATAGTCGATTGTGGAGATCGCGTGCGCGATCATTGGTAACTAAGCAACAGTAGAGACTCTAACTGTCAGCTGTCAGCCGATGACGGTGCTGTGTGGTGTTCGAGAATATAGACCAACGCTACTTTTGCGTCATCGAAGGGTAACGCCCCTTTTTGGGGGAAAACAAACGGATTCCCCCGAGAACAGAACTCGCTCTAGATCTGCAATTTAAGTTTCGTGATAGCAAAAATGGCACAAACACACTCTTTTTGAAGAGTGACCGAAGACCGAAGACCGTGAGAAGAAGCTACTGGACACAGGGTTACAGAGGTGTCCCTTTGAAATGGTCGAAAACTGGATTAATGACCCCACGCAGTGGCCAAATATGGACTATTCAGACATCTACCACTATCTAGTAGCCTATTTTATTTTTGTTATTAACACTCACAGTATGACAAACTAGACGATGAGGCCATGTCACTATCATATTTAACTTGATTTAAGCTATTTACAGTTTTGTTGTCGACTATAACTTACTAGTTAGAAAGACGAAGCTGCTAGCAGCTACGTGATTAGCTCTCACTATAGGCACTTTTACAACTTTCAAAGTCCTAGCACTTTCTAGACACAAGCAGAAACCAGCCAAGTCCACTTTAGATCTAGCCTGCCACTATTTCAACAGTAAAATCAGTTAACAGCCAAGGTAGCGTGCCTAGTGAGAGCTAATCACGTAGCTGCTAGCAGCTTCGTCTTTCTAAATAGTATAGCTAATCGACAACAAAACTATGTCAATTTAAATCAAGTTAAATATGATGATTAAAGTGACATGGCCTCATCGTCTAGTTTGTCATATTGTTAGTGTGTTAATGACAAAAAAAATAGGCTACTTACTTGGTGATTCCACGAGATAGTGGTAGTCTGAATAGTCCATATTTGGCCACTGTGTGGGGTCATTAATCCAGTTTTCGACCATTTCAAAGGGACACCTCTGTAACCCCGTGTTCAGTAACGTTAGCTTCTTTAAATACAGCTCACGGTCCTCGGCCGGTGTCGTGCAGAAAAGTGATGGTCTGCCGAAACCTGATTGCGCCCAGTCTCTTTACATCTACAGCTGGATCAAAACAGACATAACGTGCAAATAACCATCAGTTTATGTCCGTGGTAATAGCAAAGCTATGTCTGTGTGATACTTTAACGTTTCTTTTAACATAATAACAATTTGTGGCCAAATAAGTGTTTGCAGTTGATAGCTTATCAGGCATGACATTTCCATGATTATAGGAAATAATAGAAGCCCGTTGTTGCCGATGGAATAGGCTACGTGACGTGTTTGTATTTGGAAAACGGACTGTAGCTTATATAACATGACTTACTGCTATATAAAAAAATAAAATACATGATCTCTTTTGACTGCATTATTTTACCTGCTGTATACCAACCAATCCAGCCCTTTTTACCTGTTAAAATAGGCCTACCTTTAAATGTCGAAAACAACCAATAAAATGCAGTATTCTAACAAAATGATTGAAGTCTCTACTTATTTCAATAAACAATGCAATCAATTTTCGGAACACCATCACTTTTGAGTGTGTTTGTGCCATTTTTGCTATCACGAAACTTAAATTGCAGATCTAGAGTGAGTTCTGTTCTCAGGGGAATCCGTTTGTTTTCCCCCAAAAAGGGGCGTTACCCTTCGATGACGCAAAAGTAGCGTTGGTCTATCAGCTCAAATGGATAATTCATCCGAATCAGATGTTGAACACACAGAGGAGGTTTTTGAGTTTGATGATCGCGCGTGCGAACTCGACAATCGACTACTGTGGACTTCGACCGAAAACAGGAAGAAAATTCAGGTATGTGAGCTGGCTGAATTAACATAATTGTACACGGAGATATATCATAAATTATAGGACAGTTTCTGACTGCTAAAATGAGCTTCTCGTTCAACTTGCCTTGGTCAGACTCATCACTGAAGAGTGACGGTTCACGCGCGCTCCACTGACTTCACTCCTATTGGTTGTCGCTCCCAAAAGTCGCTCTTCATTTGCATAAAGTTAAACAGATTTCAACTTTGTCGCGTCGCTAGACACGCCCCATCTGGTCGCCAACGGTCGCTGTCGCGCGTGTCGCCGGAAATCGCCCGTGCCCCATTGAAATGAATGGTAACGTGTCGCTTTGTCGCTTGTAGTGTGAACGGGGCTTTAGTCTACTGAGTGTTTCAGTCATCAAGATTTACAGAGGCCCAGGATAGAGAAGTTTGTAGAACTTATGGAGAGAAGCTGGGTAAACCCTCTAGGTCCAGATCAGTCTGGTATCATTAGTCTTTCCACAGGAATTGCTGTCACCAGACATAGCCAGTGATCTGCTGCAAGCTCACCAGACTGGAGAGCAGGCATATCAGATGTTCAGAAGTGAACGTTTAGAGAAAGAGACTAAGTGATAGAGTAAAACAAGCAAAGAAGAAAGAGGTGGTCTTGAAAGCTGACAGAAATCTCTTTGGGCATAGATCATTGCTTTGCAAAGTAGATAACTTCACATTAAAGATGTCCTGGCTCATCCTGTTGGTCCATTACCTTGGGCACTCTCACATCCAGATGGCTCATTGCGGAAAACTAATAAGGCTGCTCTTGCAAGAGAATAAGAGAAATCAGCATCATCGGTTGAAGATATTGGAGAACACTCTGCATGCGTCATTGACGGAATGAGCCTTGTTCAGAAACTAAAAGGTTTTGATGTGGTTTATATCCAATCACTGTTTTCCAATGCTGCTTTAGAGTCTTAATTTTCATTTCAGGAGGTCTGAAACTTGTTGATGGAAAACTCACAATGGCTTGACGTGATCAATAAACTTCAAAAGACTATGACTAAAGGCTATTAATTAGACTAAATAAATGTGAACACTGCACGTTTCAAAGTAAAAACACAGTGCTGTTGCACGTTCTAGGCCTACTCGCACTTTCAAATCAGTTTGCAATCACCAAATAGCTCACATTTATGCCAAGCGATTGCTAGATCTATACTGATGAATTATGACTACTTTGTTTAATTTATGATTTTTATATCATACCTGTGTAAACTCGTCACATTTCGACCAGGAAAGTTTCGATTGCACTTTTTTTCCATCTTACCAAGGGGTTTCTGGTGTTGTGCCGAATTCTGACCTACCAAATTATGTGACCCTAGTAGGCACTGTATTGAGCTAATCCGACCTGCTTCTAATCCAATCCTAATCCTGACCCTACCGTCACTATACCGCGCCTACTAGGTTCACATAATTCAGTGGTGGGTCACAGAATTTGGCACTACACCGGTGTGACCACATACCGCTATAATTCTGCTGTTCTGTAGAGCCAAGAGAGTGAATTTACATATTCACCTATATTTGACTTTTAAATGTTTACGCAACATACACACAGTGTTGTAAACTGGAGTATTGACACGAAAGAATATCAACATAATAAATAATTGACAAGAGGGGGGCAGGGCAGGGCGGGGCAGGGCGGGGCGGGGCGGGGCGGGGCAGGGGCCTCTGGTTATCTTAAAGGGCCCATATCATGGATTTTTTAAAGTTTCCCAATGTTGTTTTGGAGTCTCCTACAACAGGTTTGCATGCATCAAACATCAAAACTGTTTAATTTTCTCATAATATACATTTGCACATCACCAGATTTTCAATGATTCTCAAATGACTCGCCAAATGAATCAATCTCTCTAAATCCCTCCTTTCCGTGAGCAACTCTGCTCTGATTGGCCAGACAGCTCAGTTTGTTATTGGTTTACCACGTGATTCCCATTGCCATAACACCGACAGCTCTGTGTGTCCTGAGGCTTCCTACACCGTAAACTGAACACAGTAATGAACAATGACGTTGATTTGACCATCTCAATCCGAGCGCAAGTCGGATGATGAAACAGTAGAACATAAACATTGGTAGTGGAAAAAAAATTTCTTTACCGTCACATTGTAGAGCACAGCGTCTCCTCGACATGATGCTCTCCAGTATCCACGGGATCAGTTGCCGGTTTGAGGTTTAAGTTTCCCTGGTGCGCATGCAATAAGTGGGCAGGCTAATATTGCGTCTTAACGTCACTACGAAACGGCTTATGACTCGTTTGAAAAACAATTAATTTCATTGACTCAGAGTCGACTCTTACTTTTGAAAGACAATAACTTTATATACGTTGCACTTACAGATTTAAAACTTTGCAAGATGTTTTCATTCACTTAGAGCTATATTACACACTACATGAAAGGTAATTTTCAAAAAACCCATGATAGGGGCCCTTTAGGCCCCCTTGTTTATAATAAATAGGGGAGACCGGAGAGAGTTGTAACATGGGGTCAGTTGTAACACTGTCCGTTTGATAAGTCAGAAAAGAGCCATGCTGATGTCATCAATATCATACACTTGCATAACTTTTTTGAGCTTACATGATAAGTGGCATGTGACTGTGACCAACATTGTACATTTCGTGAACAAAAAGATTAATATCAATAATTAAATTATCCCAAATATATATATATATATATATATATATATATATATATATATATATATATATATATTATTATTATTTATTTTTTTTGCCTTGCAATCATTGATTTATTTGACTTGCATTATCTAAAGTAGCTAGCCTATTTCTCTAGTTTAATTTGATGCTTTGCGTTCATGCTTCAAACCCACATGCTAAAACAGTAAGCTAAGTTATGACTGTTAGGGGTGGGGAAATTTGTAACAGTTCATTAAAAATGTTACAACCAACCCCTTATGATGATTCCAGTTATCAATCACATCCCCTGTTAAGACAAAATTATGTTTTTTGTTGTACATTGACAAATTTATAGTAAATATGTTTCCTGTAGCCTACATCTTCTTATCAGATAAAAACATTGTCTTCCTCAATTGAGAACACATTTTGTTTTTGTGCACATTTTTAGAATTTATGCACATTTTTGCATTTCCATACAGCGTTTTTGTATGTGATATCCCACAATTCACAGAAAATAGAAGGATGGCATATATAGGGACTAAACTGTTATGTGACAAGAATACAGTAGGCCTACACACACACAAACACACACAGCTAGCAATCGTTTTTGAGCTAGATTTAAAGTTAAAGACATACAATGTTTGTTGTTGCTTTAAATTGCTCACTTTATTCAAAACTGGTTAATCTTTGTTCTTCAATAACATTCTTGCATTTAGATTGTGTGGATCTTATTTCAGCAAATCACCTCTCATTGCTACTTCTATCCCCATGTGTTTTACAACTCACCCCAGTATTGGGGTAGGTTGTAACAACGGAACTCTTTGTGTTTGACATTAACTCACACAATTTGTGATAGGGTTACGCCCATGCTGTGAGTTATATTTATAGCTGACAAATGTGGCTACCATGTATCAAATTTGAAAAGATATAACACAAACAACCACTGAGTTAATGATACTCAAACAAAATGTGTTACTTTCATCCCCGGTCTCCCTACATCCCGTAAATGAGAATAGTCCATTTTGATTTCATGCCGACATCCATAATAGCCTACTGAACGAATCTGATCTCTGACCCAAGTTGTTCACCTCGGTCTCTTCAAAAATGATAGGAATAGTTATGTGTGCGTGGCACAAAGCGAGAAGGGTTTGGCAATAGTTGTGCGTATAAACGCCTATAGGCTACTGCAACACTTGTGGAAGTCATTCCGCACGTCCGTGTGTGTTCATTCACACATCCGTGTGTTTAGACCTCATATGGCTGCGTGGCGCACGAGCAAGCACGCACACACACGCAACTGTTTGCTTATTGTATTACTTTTTTTCGTGACTGAATCATAGAGGATAGTGGGAGTTTTATTTAATAAGGGAGCAGAGGAGGGAGGGAGAGAGAGAAAGAGAGGGAGAGGAAGGGAGGGAGGGATTCGATGTGTCCATACCGGCTGCGGAGTGTTTATTTATTTGTGCTAGATCCCCCTTTTCTTTCTTTCTTATTATTTTTCAACTGATTTTTCCAAAATGAGGTTAAAAGTTGGATTCATCCTTCGAAGTTTACTGGTCATCGGCACATTTCTGGGGCTGGTTTTGTTTTGGTCTTCCCTGACACCGAAGGCAGGCGACGATAACCCGTTCGCTGGCGAAATGGTAAAGTATCACTTTAATGGTCGTTAGTTATCTGGAGACGTGAGTGTTTTCGCTGTGTTTGCTGTTAATTTCACCATGTTTTAGTATTCAGGAGGGTCGGCTAGCATGATGATTAGCATGCTAACTGCTGCGGTTGTCATGGAGATGAGCAGCGAGAACTGATCGATGAATTAAATCAGACACAGGACGTTTTTATTTATCTTGAAAAGTATTTAAATATGTATTTCCATTCAAATTTAACCCAAAACGCAGATATGGATGTCAGCTACTAGCATTGAGAGCTAAATGTCGATGTCAGTGTCTACATCCTCATAAGTAACGTATGCAGCAAATTCAGCGAAAACCCGGAAGGTCGTTTCTGTAGTTAACTTACTGGTTGCTTATTTAAGACACGCATGATTCATTGAAAATATCAGTTATTTAATATAAACATTTAATGTAAAATGTTTATTTTAGGTGATCAGTCTAAATGGTTTGCTGTATTAGTGACGCTACTGATTTATGGACTAATGGGGTCTTCGAGATCAAATTATAGGGGGTCGATATGCTTGCAGACTGAATTAAATGATCAGCTCGAGATGAATAAGTGTAACGTTACATGGACACACATTTCTTTGCTTTCAGAAGAGATTGCACAGAAATGTAAGTGACACGTGGCACATTGACACCTTTCTGTCAACACCAGTCTGGTGTAGCTGGCTTGTCTCTGTGGTATTAAATTCTCGTGGATTTATTTGCACTGCTTTTGTACGGAGCATACATTATCTTCTTTGTGTACTCATTTCCCCTCAGGTTGTCTTTTGCATAATGGGTGCTTATGTAAATGTTTACTTGAAAGTGCTTGTCTTGACTTTACATATGTAAAGGGGACGACTTAATGTTATTCAGAGGCTCAAACTGAGCAATTTTGCGTTTAAAAGACGTCTAAAAACCGTACAAACACAGCCCAGACGTCTAGGCTAAAACAAGGCAAAATTTGGGCTGTCAATGAAAATTTTATAGACATCTAAACCATAGCCCAATATTAGACTAGTCGTCAATTGGACAACAAAGAAATGAAATGAGTAAAGAAATGAAACCAAACACCTTATCACTGTTGACTTTGCTTACATGATGGAATATCATACATCTCACAAGTTATTTTGGAAAAAACGACATGTAGCCTAACCAAATTCAAGGTTAGTTTGGCTAGAAGTGGTTACTAATATAGTCTGACTATATTGGGTCTAGACGGTGAAATTGTGAAATATTGCTTCTATTTAAATGAAATTCTGATAGCCTGTAAATAACTGAGATTTTATGATAGCAATTAGAAAACTACAGTAAATGTCCATCTTGAAATATTATTAATGTAAAGGGTTAGTTCATCCAAAAATGAAAATCCCATCATTTATTCACCCTCAAGCCATCCTAGCTGTATGATTTTTTTCTTTCAGCTGAACAGAATCGGAGTTGTATTAAAAATAACCTGGCTCTTTCAAGTTTTATAATGGGAGTAAATGGTACCAATTTTTTTTAAGCCCAAAAAAGTGCATCCAGCCATCATAAAAGTAATCCAGAGGTTTAATGAAGGCCATTTGAAGTGATGCAATGTGTTTTTGTAAGAAAACATTCATAGGCTATTTATTACTTTTATACGGTCATATGCACGAAAAGTGACCTCTGACCTAACGCATGACATATTGGCGAACGCAGAAGCACACAGGATAGAGCAAAACAAAAAAACTGGTCACAAATTAGAAGTCTAAAACAAGGATTTTTAAAGAGAAATCTCGGAGGAGTTTGAGTTTGTTGCCCAGCCCTATTTGTTTGAACCGCAAGAGGCGTCTACTCTCACCTAAGCTTACGCTAGAAGCCGAAGGCCTTTATTAACCTCCTGGAGCCGTATGGACTATTTTTATGATGGATGGATGCTCTTTTTTGACTTAAAAAAATTATACCACTAACATTATCTCCCATTATAAAGCTTGGATATTGTTTAATATAACTCCAATTGTGTTTGGCTGAAAGAAGAAATCATATAGCCTACACCTTACATGGCTTGAGGGTGAGTAAATTATGTGATAATTTTCATTTTTGGGTGAACTAACCCTTTAACAACATAAACGTTATTGTTACGTTTACTTTATTAAAATCATTAAAGAATTCACAACACAAAGTGTGAAATCGTGTATACCACAACCTGAGGGTGAGCATTTCAAGTGATTTTTAGTTGCTAAAAAAGTATGAACTATCAGCCAGAGGGAATAAAGCATGTAGTAGAGATGGCTTTATAGGGTTAACATCTAACAAAAATTTGTCTCATTTCATAGGCAGGAAGAGATGCAGATAAACTTCTGCAGCCCATCCCTCCCAATAATGACAGGGATGACCAGTTCAAGCCAGTTGTTCCTTGGCCCCACGTTGAAGGAGTTGAGGTCGATCTGGAGTCTATCCGCCAGAAAAATGGTGACAAGCCAAACCCTGAATTAAGAGCCCAGAACCAGCAGAATGTCATCCAAAAGCAATACGTCACCTTCAAGCCCCACACCAATGTTTTTAGCGAACCTGTGTTGAAGAAAGGGATTCTGGGCAACTTTGAGCCTAAAGAACCTGAGCCTCAGGGGTCCCTGGGCGGACCAGGAGAGGGGAGCAAACCGTTTGTGTTGGGACCTGAGTACAAAGATGCAGTTCAGGCCAGCATCAAGGAATTCGGCTTTAATATGGTAGCCAGCGATATGATCTCCTTGGATAGAACTGTCGGCGACTTGCGGCATGAAGAGTGAGTATGAGGATGCACGTCACTCTGATTTCAGAATTTATTTGGGTGTGTGTGAGGGGAGAATGTGGGTGTGGTTGCAACCTCTTGTTTTTTTAGTTTTTTTTTGGCAATGTTTTGTATGGTTTTAAATGGTGTTTTGCTTCATTAGATATTAATCGGTTGGTCCTCTTGTTTCAGCATGTATTTCACTACAGTATCTATTCATAAAATAATTTACATTTATTTTTAAGATGCTCAGACCACACACTATAGACAGTCAAGTTTGACATGTTGACTTTCTGAGTTATTTTTGTGATCACACCCAGAATGATGAAAACGATAAGGACACACCTTTTTAAACAAGCTATTTCAGTGGCGTAGTAAAGGAAGTTTCTCACATCAATTTCACATTTATGAAGTATCTTGGTGTACCATGAATTGTAAACACCATGTATGCAAATATCAAGGTACCTTCGGATATAAACACTGTACTGTGTTGCAGTACATTAAGGAATGTATCCTATACCCTTTTTACTGAAAGGATAGTTAGTACTGGGTAGATAATGTGCTGCACTCTATTACTAATGTTCCAGGCATTAAATAGGATTGGCATTATGGCCATAATTCAACCACCAAATTGTTGTTTAGCCACGTCACAGCTGAATGATAAGCCGCAGTCAGTCTCTCATTAACTCCCCTCCAAGCTGGAAAGCTGGATTATCTGCCTGAGACTGCTTTATGAGTTCATACAGCTTCATAAATGTCCTACCTGAGGCTTTAACATCAGCTTCAGCTTCATATTTGACCACTGTGGGTCATCCAGTTTGAACACAAACTCGTTTTCTTTTTCAACATTATTGTTATATGGTGACATTTCACACATGGTATACATTGTTATTGGGCAATAGGTGATGTGATGGTATTAAAAGCATGCAGTGTTTTCACCATCTGCAGTTTAATCATTAGTGCATTTTATAGTGCTTTGGTCAGTGCTGTTTCTTTTGCAGATAGCCTGAATGGTGGCTTTTAAAGGAATAGTTCACCCAAAAAAGAAAACGCTGTCATCATTTACTCACTTATTTACTTATGCCATTCCAAAACTGTATGACTTTCTTCCTTCTGTATGACCTTAAAATAAGATATTTTGAGAAATGTTTCTGTGTTTAATTGTACAATGGGAGTCTAAACTGTTTTGTTACCAGAATTGTTTGGAATGGCATGAGGGTGAGTAAATGACAGTATTTTTATTTTTGGGTGAACTATCCCTTTAATGAAAATTGTATTTAACTTTACCAGCTTATTATCTAAAAATTATAAACATCTTGAAGATGCTTAAAAAAAAAAAAAAAAAAAAATGAATTCATGGTATACACTGTCGGTATGCTTATTCCCTGGAAATTGAACACATGACCTTAAAGGTACAGTGCTGTGCCCTTTGAGATAGCCTACATGATCCTAAATATAACCAAATTCAGTCATGCTCATTCATTCAGCTGTGTTGTAATGTAATTGCTACATGTTTTGACTCGATGCCAGGATGCTTTTAATACACAAATAGGCATGTTCTCTCAAACTCGCTTCCTTCAGGAAAAACAAATTATTTTCTTGTAGAGAAATCTGGATTGTGTCTGGATCCAAGTTAGGGCTGAAACAATAGACACCACTGTTCTTTGGTACAGGCAGGGTGCAAAGGTTTTCAACGGCTTATGAACTTGCAGTACGGCACTAAATTTTACTGGGAAAAAGAACACTGCTGATCTGTGGTGGTATTATATTATTAATATTGGTAGTATATATAATATATATGGCAGTTTTGAACTGATCAGTTGTGAGCCCACGGGTGAGTGACTTCTCAGAGTGCAGCAGGATTTAGATATATTTTTAACCTTTCACAGACGTAATTATGATCATATAGATTGTAGCATGATTACGTTATGGCATTTGTATTGGTTGTATTTCCATTGGCAAACTTAATTGTTGGTGAGTGAGTGTATTCGGTGATACCAACTTTTGTCTGAAGATGTCAGTGTTTACACACTTTGTTTCTTAGTAGTGATGTTTTGCTTCATTTCATAATTTAGTCATGCCTTCCTCATAAGTCAAACACACTGCAGCATGTTAGTCAAGTCAATTAAAAATAGCTTTATCAATTAATTTTAAATCTTTCTTTCTTGGCACATACACGTTTTCTTGAGCCAATAACATCCCTTTTGAAAAAGACAATGCTTATTGGCCAAGAATGCATAAAGTCCCAATTATTAGCAATTATCCTGAACTGTGACATGAAAGGAAGCAGACGAGGACACATAATCATCCATCTATTTCCTGCTTTTTCACCCAAATATTCTAGCCTATACTATATAACCTACACTTTAATGAGAAATTGTCAAATTTGTCACTTGCAAAAAAAATTACTTTGTCAGAATTGCATTTAAATGGCCGTCAATGGAAAATGCTTTTTTAATTTATGAGTAAAATAAGGTTAGTGGTTTACATTAACTTGTTTTGAATTTGTTTTGAAGACTACAACCGCCACAAGGATCAGGGTTGAAGTGCTTCATGATTCTGACAACCATTGTAGTTCTACTAGAGTGAATTAATCTTTTTTTGGCTACTATTTTTAAAACTCACATTTGACATTTAGCCTAACTGTGTGTAATTTAGCCTATATTGTAGAACAAAACTTGAAGGTCTCTTCAAGTGATCTTTGCAAGGCCCTGTTTTAGAGACGAGAGATAGCTGCAGGTCGATA
Source organism: Semotilus atromaculatus (assembly GCA_031834385.1). NCBI lineage: Eukaryota > Metazoa > Chordata > Actinopteri > Cypriniformes > Leuciscidae > Semotilus > Semotilus atromaculatus. The sequence goes on along the minus strand of JAULUF010000038.1, from coordinate 11,314,550 downwards.
TAATGGGTGTGCCGAAAGGTGAATTGCTATAACAGAAACGAACCCCCTACCCTACACCCTGACATACAGATTTCGCTACCAAGGATAAAGACCTTTATCCACACGCCTTTCAGCACGGCAATGATGCAGTGGAAATTCTCACGGGAACTCATGATGAATTGGCCCTCTGAGTTGGCCTACAAATGGACATCACAACCGAACAGCTCCATTACCTCAGAGATTCAGTGCTAAAATTAGCTAAAACAACTTAATAGAATCCTTGTAGTTTAGAAGAACAGTTAGTATTAGCACTCAGATGGTGACAGCGTGTTTACAAGTAGTGCAACACACCTTGATCTCCACCGAGATTGAATGCCATGGGAGTGAGTTGTTCTTCCAGTTGAGTGGCTTTACTGTGCTATGTAACACACAAGTTAGGCCTCTGCACACTTAAGAACATCGAAACCTAGGCTAAGTCTGATGCTAAAAGAGGTTAAACCACCTTAAGAAAGAAAGAATTGCTCTGGCAGTGTGTTGTGTTGCAGGCAGGAAACAATATTTTTTTATGGATTTGGGAGGGACATTTTGTGTGTTTTATCACATGCATAGTAGGGGTGGGCGATATGAGAAAAAAACTCATATCACAATATTTTTCACTGTCCGGACGATATCGCTATTATATTGTGATATGAGAAAAAAAAATTTGGAATCACATTTTAGTACACCTTAAATTACAGGCAAAAAATATGTATTTTAACCCTATATAACTAGAAAAAGGTGAGGGACATTGGACATTCATTGGATATAGACCTGAAAATTTTTTTCCTCAAAAGGTGCAAACGTGCAACGTGAGGTAGGCCTGAATGCTCTTGTTATACACAAATCTATGTCCTATTTACTTAAGGCATTAAGAGTTTCCCCATCAATAGATTTTTTTAACCTGATCAAACTTTTACTTTAAAACTGGTCAACTTTTTTTCTGTTTGCACTATGTAAGGACTTATATATATTAAGCCCTAGTGCAAATAACCCACCTGGAAACTACAAACAAAACCAAATTGTTTGTGCATGCATATCCTTCAGTTTCATAGCTCAAATAGGCGCCTTTTCCCCACCACTTCTATATTTCAAATATATTAGAGGTGTCTGGAAGCTCAAACCTTCATAAAACAGCATGGATTTTGTGCAATTCATCCTGTAGTCTAAACACCATTTATCCCCCAGTCCCACACACAACTGTATTATTTACTGCAAGTGAATGAAACTGGATAAAGAAACTTTAATTTCAAGCCTAGAAAGAGAATGAGGAAGTGTAACTGAGCATTGCTTTGCCCCTGTGTGGAGGAAACTGTGAGCAAAGTTGCTGTTTCCTGTCTCACAAGTTTCTTTCACTGGATAGAGGTGCATGCCAGTGTGTAATAATCTACTGCTAACACATGAAAAGTACAAACCTGTGAACAGTAATACAGACCAGACACGCACACGTAACATCAATGCTCACTTCCAGTACAGAGTGTGTTTTATAGCTGTTTATATTGTCTGCAGGTGTAAATACTGGCACTATGATGACAACCTCCTCACCTCCAGCGTGATCATTGTCTTCCATAATGAGGGCTGGTCCACCCTGATGAGGACAGTGCACAGCGTCATCAAAAGAACCCCAAGAAGATACCTGGCTGAGATAGTCATGATTGATGACTTCAGTAACAAAGGTAGTGTGAGCATCGTTTTCATTTCTTTATAAATAGCAAATGCACTCTAAATAGCACATGTCTGTGGTTTGCACTTTTCTTTAAACTCAGCACAGTGCTTGTGCAAAAAAAAGCATCAGGCGGGTGGCAGTGGTTCATGTAGATCTACAAACCGGAAGGTTGGTGGTTCAATCCCCGGTTCCACCTGACCAAGTGTCGAGGTGTCCACGAGCAAGACACCTAACCCCGGCTGCTCCCGACTAGCTGGATGGCGCCTTGTATGGCTGACACCGCCGTCGGTGTATGAATGTGTGAGTGAATGGGTGAATGTGAGGCAAAATGTAAAGCGCTTTGGTGGCCATTGGGTCTATGAAAGCTCTATATAAATGCAGTCCATTTACCATTTACCATCAGGTCTGACAACTAAAGTCATATTTACACCACAGACATGGTAAAGAAAAAGTGCACTGATGCTGGTAGTTTTTTATTTAACAATCACAAAGGAAATATATCTATATCTTAGTGACATTTTACAGTATTGTGACAGTATACTGGCTGTTAAAGAGCATATTGCAGGTAAAAAAATATCTAAATTAATATATAACCTTGTATGAAAATACCATATGAAAAGTTAATGCAGGATATAAAATGTTTTAAAACGACACGGGCACTAATTTAGTAGATAAAGTGAGCGTTTCTTGGACTGCTCGTAAAAACGGCTTTTTTTTTCAACATCGCGTCATTTTACGTCACGACAGGGAGTCTAGCCTCGGCTCAGTGCAGAGTAGGCTGGTAAGAGCTGTCGTGAGTCAGTGTGGTTTCGGTAGTTTTTGTATTTTAATTTGTCATCGTCATGGTAAATTATTGTGTTTGTGGAGGTTGCAATAACTCTGGCCTGTCAGCACATCGAGTCCACAGGTTTCTATAACAAGAAAAAGGACGGCATCTTTCGTGCCTGGTGCGGTTTGTGCAGGTGAAGAGACGGGATTTCTCTTCCGCATCGGCTTCGAAAAACACGGTCGTGTGTAGCGTTCACTTCAGATCGAAGGATTATCATCCCGGAGATATGATGGAGTTTAACATGTGATTCCGAAACAAGAATATTGATCGTCTTATACTGTACCAATGGCATCAAATAGTCTGATATAGGTGGTCATACCCTTAATAGAGGCAACTTGTAATTGAAAAACAAAATTACTAGGTTGTTTAAATATTCAAATCTTTAATTTTCTGTTTATGTTATAACCCAGGTGAAAAACATGTATTAAAAATGTACTTTGGTATGTTTTTAGTACAATACAAACACACTCAGGTATAGTTTTTATACATTTAATAGTATATATTTACCCTAAACATGTCTGCTGTCCTGATATACGATGGTAATAATCTGTACAATATTGTGAGAACAGTGTATATCGTTAGTGAACGTGTATCTAAGTCATAAGCCAACACTGGTCTCTCTCACCAAGACACCAAGACACCTCTCCTGTTCTCCACTGGTTCTCCTCACACCACAACTCAATTTGTCTCTGACCGTTCTGTCTAACATTAATCCTGGCCTTTCCCTGCTCTCTTGGCATAATAGCAGGCTCATAATTGTACGGCTGTGGTCCGTCATACGAGTAAGTATTTCCTCAGCGTCCGAAATATCATTGCGATCCATTGTTTTCCTGTTGTCTGAATCGACCGCTCTCCCGCCCGTTACGTCACGCCTGCCTGTAGGCTGCCACGCCCATTTTCAGACGTGGAAGTAAAATTTTCTCACAAAAACGTCTCCTGAAGCTTCTGTAGTGTATTTATAAGTATATTTTAAAGAAAATATAGTTCCTACATTATTTTTCTATTGAAGCGTTGGGTCCTCTAACCTGCAATATGCCCTTTAATAACCTGCGGCTGTTTTCAAATCAATGTAGATGTAGTAACTGGAAGTAGTGTCGGTGGTTTTTATGTCCCTTGCTCATTTTATTGTTGCAACAGCCAAGCAAACAGGCAATAATCAAACACACTTTCCTGTCCTCCTCAAATACCAATAAGTCTGAATCGTTTTATTTTATTGGTTATTGCATCCCATTTGGTAATTTAGAAGAAACTGTTTGAACAAGATTCACCAATTCATTTAAGTGAAGTGTTCATGACTGTTTTCTACTTATAACTTTCTAGTTTTAGTGTATTTAGTGCACATTAATCTGTCAATTAGATTAGAAATTAGAAAAAAACAATATCATCTGATGCTGATTCCCATTGACTAAAGGTAGGGACACACCAAACTGACCCCAAAGGCTCGCGTCGCCTGCATCTGGGAAAAATATCTGTGCTTGAACACACCGAAAGGACTACGGGCGACTGTCAAGTAGCATCTGCATTCTGCGTGTAAAGGAGATAGGCCTAACTGTCTATTTAAGATATATTCTATATATATCTACAATATATTCGTCATTCAGGGGAAGTGAAACCAAGACTGCAGGTATACAAACCATAAACAAAGCAGCGCTTGCTTACTGTTTTGCACACGTTGCCCGATGGCCGCCCGTCAGCTTAGTGTGTCCCTGGGGCGGGCGTACACTGCGCGAGTTCGGACACTGGGAGGACATGAACCATTGCACACGTTACCAGTCAGTTAACCTGATAATCGATAATGAAGTGGTTGTGTTTGATTGTGGGCAATAGGGGACAGACTGGCGACACTGGTCAGAATCAGGTCAACTCAGTGAATTTTTTTTTAACATGGTTTGAAAATTTTCGGGAGGAGCTTGTAACATACTTTGCTCGGCTCGTAATTCCTCTCATACAATGTGAGCCACAATCATACGAGCATCAGCGATTTACATGCAATTTCTTCCGAAAGAATTGCCACCGAGCTCATACAACAGCAAAAATCGACAGCATTAGTCGCGAGAAAATTGAAGTAGCAACAGGTTTGTTTTTTTCCATATTCTGCTGAGTGAAATGCATTATCAAAAAAAAGTAGGGCAGGCCAGGTACTTGTTTTTATCAGTCAGTTGTTAATTGGATGGAGGTAGACTGAATATGAGCTTGCAGTTGATGGTAAGAGTCTGGCCAAAGTTCCTTTTCAAGGAAACCCATTCACTTGGCAGCCATATTTGCAACACCTATTTTGGACATCCAAGATTAAGTCTTATCTTCTTGAATGGGGGAATCCTGAAACTCAAAAACAGCTTGCCACACTCACATTTAGCAATCCCAAATCAGCAAAAAGATCTGGGATGAACAGTCCCATAAATTTTGTTTTTTTATGGTTGAATGTGAGCAAACTTAAGCTCTTATCTGAGGACACTGACAGTTTTTTATGCAACCAGAGCCTCTAACAGCGGCTGCAGTAATGTGAAGACTTAACCTCGTAATGCTTACAATTGGTTATGTATGTATGTATGTGTACAGTACCTCAAAAAAGTGATTACACCCCTCACATTTCAGCAAACATTTTAGTATATCTTCTCAAGGGACAATACTATAGAAATTAAACTTGGATAGATTTTAGAGTAGCCAATGTGCTGCTTGTATAGCAGTATATATTTACTGTCCTCTGAAAATAACTCTCAGCCATTATTGTCAAAATAGCTGGAAACAAAAGTGAGTACACCCTAATAGTGAGTGAACATGTCAAAACTGTCCAAAGTGTCAATATTTTGTGTGAGCACCATTGCTATCTAGCACTGGCTTAACTGTACGTTCACACCGCCGCTGACTTGAGCTGCAAAGAAGCTCTGGCTGCCCTGTCAAGGACGCTTGTCAAAAAGTACGGGGAAGCTTGTTGACGCTTTGGCCGCTCTGACGTAGCAGCATTCTATGTTCGATCAAGAGAGAAGAGTAGTGTCACAACATGAAATGTAAACAGAAAAAACAAGCAATACATTGACACTAGAAACCTTTTATAATGACAGCATTTTTATAACCGTTTTGGTCACATTTGGTTGTAAAAAAAAGAATAATTGGCTATTAATATTATTATTTGCATCTAGAGCGATTGGTCAAATCGGTGTTACTGTGAACAAATTAATTGCATTCCCGCTTAAACCGAGCGTTCATAAATATTTTCAATAAAAGCTGCACATCCTCAAATGTGCATCACCGGATCATTATGGATCATCGCGAAGTTGTTGTGTTTGGTGCTGCTGTATTGTATTTGCGGAGGAGACGGCGGACTCGAAACTAATGTTTTGGTAGGAATGAAAGTTTACATCGTATGTTTCTCTGGAATCAGCCTGCGCGAAAGACGTCTACACTCCGATTGGTGGCTTGCATTTTGCCGCTGCTTGCCGCTGAACTGCCTCATAGCATTACCATAAAGTTGAGCTACTTTCAACTTTCTGATTGATGCTCAGGTCGCTCAAAACGCAACGCCGATGTATTTGACTCTCCTTGCAGCTGAGAGAAGCCAGCTTCCATTGAAAATTAATGACTTCCGAAAACTTTGGAAGCTCAGTCGGCGGTGGTGTGAACGTACAGTTAATGAGCTGCACAGGTTGTTGCTGGGACCCTCTTCCATTCCTCCATAATGACATCATGGAGCTGCTGGATGTTAGACATGTGGCGCCTCTCCACCTTCCGCTTGAGGACGCCCCACAGGTGATCAATAGGGTTCAGGTCTGGAGACATACTTGGCCACTCCATCAGCTTCAGCTTCCTCAGCAAGGCAGTTGTCATCTTGGTGGTGTGTCTGGGGTCGTTATCATGCCCAGTTTCAAGAGAGGGCATCATGTTCTGCTTCAGAATCCATGTTTCCCTCAATGAAGTGCAGCTCCCCAGTACCAGCAGCACTCATGCAGCCCCAGACCATGATGCTATCACCACCATGCTTGACTGTAGGCAAGACACAATTTTCTTGGTACTCCTTACCAGGGCGTCGCCACACATGCTGGACACCATCTGAGCCAAACAAGTTCATCTTAGTCTCATCAGGCCACAGGACATGGTTCCTGTAATTCATGCTCTTGGACCGGTTGCTTTCAGCAAACTGTTTGCGGGCTTTCTTGTGAGCCATCTTCAGAAGAGGCTTCCTTCTGGGACGACAGCCATGCAAACTGACTTGTTGCAGTGTGCAGCGTATAGTCTGAGCACTGACAAGCTGACTTTCCGCTGCTGCAACCTCTAAAGCAATTTTGGTAGCACTCATGCGTCTGTTTTTTGAAGCCAGTTTCTGCACCTGACGCACAGCCTGAGGACTCAACTTCTTTGACTGACCCTTGCAAGGCCTGTTCTGAGTGGAGCTCGTCTTGGAAAACCTCTGTATGACCCTGGCCGTTACTGTAACTTAGTTTCAGGGTGTTACCAATCTTCTTATAGCCTAGGTCAACTTCGTGGAGAGCAACCATTCTAATTCTCAAATCCTTAGAGAGTTATTTGCCATGAGTTGCCATGTTGAACATCCAGTGATCAGTTTGAGAGAATTGTACTCAAAGTACAAATTTTAACTGCTTTAATACAAGGTACACAAATTTGTATTGTCCTGTCAAGCAGACAAAGACATGAACATGATGAATAGGACATGTGGCTTTGCATGGTTAAACGACGTACAGCTATTATCACTTTGTTGCCAGCTATTTTGACAATAATGGCTGTATGTTGAGTTATTTTCAGATGACAGTATACTGCTATAGAAGCAGCACATTGACTACTCTAAAATATATCCAAGTTTCATTTCTATAGTATTGTCCCTTGAGAAGATATACTAAAATGTTTGCTGAAATGTGAGGGGTGTATGTATACGTATGTATGCACAGATTAATTGTTCACAGTAAGATCAATAACATACATTTAGAAAATAGATTGTAAAGTAGTTTAATATCACTTGATTTAAATACAGAAGCTGTAGTGCACCAGTTTTTTTTTTGTTGTTTTTGCTTTCCTTTCTTCTAAATGCTCTGGGATTTGCATGTTCCAGCTGTTTTGGGTTGTGACTCTTTCAGCTGTTACTGGTTTTTCAGGTTTAAGGAAGTGATGAATGGCTTTTAGTTTTTTGATATCTCTCTCCTGAGAGTCTATTCTGCACTCATAAGTGAAAGAGAAATATCTTTGCCACAACCTGTAGGCGGTCTGCCTGAAGACTAATGCCTAGTGCTGGTTCATTAATATGGGCCAAGCAGACTGTTACTGAATGGAGAATTGGAGATCATTACTCTTTAAGAGATCGCTCACAGGGGAACTATGAATGAATGCAGTGCTGCAGAATTAGCCGATAAGAATCGATAAAGAGTGTATAGGCTCAGAATGTTTGTAGTAAAGGTCAGTAAAACTTTGTTCATGCTGCACACCGTTTCGATTTGTTTTTCAAATGCAATCTTTTGGGCTGACTGTCTGCACTGTTATTTTGCAAGTGGTCAAATCGAATCTGCTTGCTCAGACATAATCCATGTCTGCTATATCTACACTGGCTGCTGTAGTAATGATGTAGGTTTGAACAATATGCCAATAACCTTCTTTTACAACTGAGTAGCAAGGTATAATTAACAAGTGCAGGCAGAAAGCTGGTCATTTTGCTATTTGCTCATGTTATGTCCCCATGCAGAGCTCATGAAGTAATTTGGACAACATAAAAAAAAATTTGATGACATTTTTTGTATCTGTCAGTGTAGACCAAGCCTGAAAGTGTTTCTATGTGTTCTCTGTTTAGTTCATCTTAAAGAGAGGTTGGAGGAATATATAAAACAATGGAATGGGTTGGTCAAACTGTTTCGCAATGAGAAGAGAGAGGGTCTGATCCAGGCCAGGAGCATAGGAGCCCGCAAAGCCACTCTGGGACAGGTATGGGCCCCATTATTCACATGCTGTTTAATGGTACTACATAAATGTACCTGTCCAACTCTGTGGTTCTGTCCTCAGGTGCTGATCTATCTGGATGCTCATTGTGAAGTTGGGATAAACTGGTACGCCCCACTGGTTGCCCCCATTTCAAAAGACAGGTATGACTTAAGCTCTAGGCCGGTTTTGTGCTCACTAAAAAAGAGACTTTGAAGATACATTTATCTTTTAAATATTTTAATATTGATTAAATATGCACGTGTTGGCTTTTTTTAGATATTTTCTCTTCCTATTCATGTTGGTTTCATATAAAAAAAAACACACAAAAAACTTGTTTTAAAAGAAAAGTTTAAATTGAATGAATTTAAAAAGGTCATGTGGTATAACCTAAAAGTAAAACGTAGCATTTACCTTGCACCTCGAAAACATGTGAGTGAACACATCTTAATTAGAACTGGAACGGCATGTCAATGTAATCTATTATGTAGATAATGCTCTGTTTATGTTCATTCCTAATCCACTGTCGTGTTTCATACTAAACAAAAATAGATGCTAATGGGTAGTATGGCAGCGTACATTTTCAGGACTCTCAACCACATTCAGCAACAGTAGCAAAAATGGCGATGTCCTTAACATTTGAAAGTTTTATCACAATTGACAGCGTGTGGTTAATTAAGGGGTCCAATCAAGGCGTGAGTTCATCCATCTGATATTGTTAATAACCAACAAGGACTTTAAATGCTTAGTAACCAGTAACCAGTCGAGAGTGAGCAGCGCGCCTCCGTCTCCTTAAGTGATCTAAACCCTTGATGAAATACAGTTCACTGTGGCTCTCACATGACGTGGCAGACCGCTAGTTGTCCAGTGCAGTTCCGTTCATTCAGCATGGTTTTGTCGAAAATGCGATTGTGAGGACTGAAAATGTGCAGTGTCAAGTACGTTTATAGAATAGGGTTGTCACGCTCTTAAAAAACAAAACGGTGTATGAACGCAACTAAGCGGCGCTGCCTTAAAAGCCATTAGTATCTGCTCTAGAGTTTGGTTTTGTGTGAAAAATGACAGCGGAATAGGGATGAACATAAATAGTACGTAATCGACACATTCAATAACGTCGACACATCGTTACATTTTAAAAGATATTTTTAGCTGAACAATTTTTTTTGTATAAATATCATGAATTAATAAAAATCATTAACGTTTTTTTTAAACACCCAGTCTGAACTAATCTTGCCTTGTCATAGAAATGTAAAAATTATTTAAAAGACTTTAAAGAAGGGCTGCTGTCCCCTCAATGATATAAAGATATATATTTTTTTTTCATATTGGTTCGACCACATGACTTTTGGTTTTGTGAACAAGTTATTCAAATATTAATATATAAAAACAATTTTTATTTCTAGTACACTACACAGGTGTGGTATATATTTTCTTTGTCTTTATCTAAATGTATTGTTAATACTGTGTTGTGTTAATGTTGCAGAACGGTTTGCACAGTACCGTTGATAGATTACATAGACGGCAATGATTATACCATAGAGCCACAGCAGGGTGGGGACGAGGACGGCCTGGCGCGAGGCGCCTGGGACTGGAGCCTCCTGTGGAAAAGGGTCCCTCTTAGCAGCAGGGAGAAGGCTAAGAGAAAGCATAAGACAGAGCCTTATCGGTAAACTTTCATCCTCCTATAAGCATGATCATTAAATCCATTCTTTCTCTCTCTTGTTTTGTCTCCCCCACCCCCTTGTGTGTATGTGTGTCCATGTTTGCTTGCATGGACGTCCCCCTTGTCTCTCCTCCATCCTCTGTGGCTATGTTCAGAACGGTGTGCACAGTGCCTCTCATAGATTCTATTAACGGCAAGACTTATATCATCGAGCCCCAGGGAGGCGGGGACGAGGATGGCTTTGCCAGAGGAGCATGGGACTGGAGCATGCTTTGGAAACGCGTGCCTCTGGGTGACAAGGAGAAGCAGAAGAGACAAACTAGAACTGAGCCTTATCGGTAATTTAGAGCCATAATCTTGAGCTGATTAGGGCTGACCACAACACGCCTAAGTAGAGAGACTTTGTTTCTCTCTTGTAAAGATTGGTGGTGGTCTGCTTGTCTCTGCTTCTTTAACAGTTCAGCTCTTTTGATGCTCATGCTGCATACTAACTGCTATGAAGTGGTCATAAAACAATGAAGTGATTTTAATCAAATACTTCATATATTATGACTCCACTATGGCTGTTCTGGTTGAGTCGCTCAACTACTAGAATTCAGAAACTAACTACTCATAGACCTTGTTTCTGCTTCTCTTTGCATGTAGTCTCCATTCTCTCTTGTCCACCAACTAATCTCTTCTTTGGTAGTGACTTGGCATAAGTCTACAACCCAAGTCTACATATACGTGTCACCAAACAACGGAAAGTGTGCATGCTGTTGCTGTTTGAATTTTAACTAGAGCTTCATCTTTACATTATGCTATTTTCTGTGCACTCTTCTGAAATAAATTCTCTCTGATGTTTGATCCTATGAGCAATATAATGTAAAAAGAGACACCAGAATTTTGCAGAATTATATAGGCACTGAAACAGAACATGGATTTTTTTTATTTTATTTTTTTTTTTAAAGAGACATACTGATAGTATAATGGAAACGTCCTGATTTGCTGTCAGCATTTTGGTTTGTCACCTGATTGGTTGTAGCTTTCCTGTAGCTCATACAGCGCTTGCAACGCCAAGGTCGTGGGTTTGATTCCCAGGGAAAGCAAGAACTGATAAGAATGTAAATGTGTACCTTGAAATGCAATGCAAGTCGCTTTGGATAAAAGTGTCTGCCAAATGTGGAAATGTAAATTTTACTGCTTGTTTTGGTGTCTCTTCGGTTTTGTTCACGCTGCAGGGGAAATCCTTTTTTTTTTCCTCTTAAATTCCTTTTTTTATTATTATTTTTTAATATATATATATTTTTTTCCCAAAGTGAAGTAAATTAATTGTAGTCAACAGCTGTGATGTGCATATTTTGCAGTTTATTGTCACTGTCACTGTTTTTCATTAAAAAAAACTAACTTGATTTCAGATTTTTACTGCCTGTCCGAACAAGGCCTCGTCTCTTAATGTTGTAAAATAGCGTATTGTATGTGTGTGAAAAATAAGGGGTGAACATTCCTGATGAGTGAATTTGTGTGTCAGGTCTCCTGCCATGGCTGGAGGACTCTTCGCAATAGAAAGAGAATTCTTTTTCGAGCTGGGCCTCTATGATCCAGGCCTTCAGATCTGGGGAGGAGAAAACTTTGAGATCTCATACAAGGTAAACTTAGAAATTGGTAGTGTTCTCAATTGAAAGTTTGAATAGATTAGTAAAGTTTGCATAAAGGTTAATTCTGTGTTCCTAAGTTTGTTTTAAAAGTAGAGTATGTCATTTTCGGAGAGGCTAGCAATAGCGAGCTAGCTTTGAAAGCATGAGATCCCACCCTCCCTTCAGAGTGTATACAAAGCCACACCTCCTCCAAAACACATGAACGCTTACAGCTAGAAGCAAACAAAAGCGTCACAAGAGATGGCGTTAAACCACCTCATGTCTCAAAGCGCATTAACATCTCAATAATAATAATAAACATTAAAAAAAAAACGTTCTGACCTATATCACCCGACTGCTGCACTTCATTTCGCCGTTGATAGTGTTGCCATTTAAACGTATAAATTCAAGAACCACTCCAACTATAACGTCACGGGTTTCAGTCTCTTCCAAATAACAGTAGTTATGAAACGTGCTGATGTTGTGTGACGTCTGCGCAAACAGGCAGGCAGGGCATTCAGACCGAATAAACAAACATTATATGGTCCTACACCATCCACAGACAAGATATATTAGATATACATGTGTTTACACCACTTAACTTAGTGATTGAGGATGTGAAAAGACTTTTAACCAGCCTAACAAAACAAATTTCTGGAACAAAAATCCTACCCTGCCTTTAAAATCGGCATGAAACGGAAGTTGTGATAGTATTTTCTTCCCTATTGTGATCCATTTGGGTAAGTGAAACAAAATGTTGGGTGGGACTTGATTTTGTTCAACAGGAATTTATTGGATGGTTGGATCATTGTGGTTTGCTATTTCTATGATTTCTATGACAGCTACCCTCGAGCTGGTAAACAGAAGAGATGATGTTACAAGAGGGAGGGCTAATAAGTTATTTTGAATTACAAAGATTAATTAAAAGTTATTAACGATTACAAACGCATTTGAATAAAAAAAAAAAAATTATGATGTGCACAAATAGTTTATAATAACTACTGCGGTATTCCATTAAATATTTGTAAAGGTGGGATTGATTTAGTTTGTTTGTTTATCGTTTTGAATCACATGGAAGTGACCAATCAGAATCCGTATTCGAAAGAGTCGGTTACCTCTGAATAATGATCTTTGTCCTGTGTAACACTTAATAACTGACTGCACATAAATTTTTTTCTTTTGTAGCCGTGCTTCTTTTCAGCTGGCTCTACCAGCAGAATAATAAAACAATACTTAATACATTAAGTAAAGCAATACTTAATGCCCATGTTTTTAAGTAACAAAAGTAAGGAATAAAAATGTACAGTCATTATCACAAAATCAACTTCTTCAGGGTGATATTTCTTCTACATTAATTGCACATAGCAACATAGTTAGCCAACCTGAGCAGTTTGTTTGTACGTGGACACTTTCTGAATCCCTGCCATGTGTGTGTCCTCTGTAGATATGGCAATGTGGTGGGCAGCTTCTGTTCGTGCCATGTTCACGGGTGGGGCACATCTACCGTCTGCAGGGCTGGCAAGGAAACCCACCTCCTGCTCATGTAGGCTCATCTCCCACACTCAAGGTCAGTTTTACTCTTTTTATTCTATAATCAGACCTTTCTGAATCTGAAAACAAAACTGGGTCAAAGCTATACTTTACTGATACGCTTTAATCCAGTCTGTAACCTCCCTTCTCCTCATTGGCTGCATGTAGAACTATGTGCGGGTGGTGGAGGTGTGGTGGGATGAGTATAAGGACTATTTCTACGCCAGTCGGCCTGAGACTCTCACACTGGCCTACGGGGACATCAGCAGCTTGAAAAAGTTCAGAGAGGAACATCGCTGCAAGAGCTTCAAGTGGTTCATGGAGGAGATTGCCTATGACATTCCTCTACATTACCCACTTCCTCCAAAGAATGTCGAATGGGGAGAGGTGCATATATGTAGTTATTCAAGGAAATGGAGAAAATGCAGTTGATTAAAGTGATAGTGAATGTTGTGGAATTTGTCATTATTCAGCTTTTTCTTTCGATAGATCCGTGGGTATGAGACCAGCTACTGCATTGACAGCATGGGCCACACCAATGGTGGCAATGTCGAGATTGGGCCTTGTCACAGAATGGGTGGAAATCAGGTATAGGGAAATGCAGCAGTACTTTTGCTTTGACTGTTTTTACAACACGTTTTTGATCTCATTTCAATTTGGCATTTATTCAGCTCTTCAGAATCAATGAAGCAAACCAACTCATGCAGTACGACCAGTGCCTGACAAAAGGAGGAGATGGATCTGCCGTCATCATAACACACTGCAACTTGAACGAGCACACGGAGTGGAAATATTTTAAGGTATGTCACAACAGGTATCGAGCCTTTTTTGTAATGCAGCCTGAGCCCCTAATCAACAAAACCACCATTTTTACCACATGTTGACTGCATCAAAACATTTTGGAGTAAGTTTAATAATGCCCTATACACAAATTAAACTGTAGATGACACTTAACTATAAAGTTCAACACTAGTGTATGTAACCGCTAGCAAGAGATGACAATGAAAAAAACCTTTACATTTATGAAACATATGTTAAAATGTATTATTATCTGTAGAAATGAAAATTCCAAGTCTTTTATGTTCACCAAAGCTGCATTTATTTGATGAAAAGTACAGAAATATTACAATTTAAAATAACCTTTCTATTTTAATATATATTAAAATGTAATTTATTTCTGTGATGGCAAAGCGGAATTTTCAGCAGCCATTACTCCAGTCTTCAGCGTCACATGATCCTTCAGAAATCATAATGGGTTGATTTTGTGCCTTTCTTGTTATTATCAATGTTGAAAACAGTTTTTTTCAGGATTCATTGATGAATATTGTTTATTTGAAATATAATTTTTTTGTAACCGTGTAAAAGTCCCTTTTGATCATTTTAATGCATACTCAAACTTAAAACAATGTCCCTTAGTTAACAAACATGAACAATTATTTATATTTTATACACGAATACGTTAATAATGCTGTAAACGTAGTTTTTAAGTTCCATGCCTCATTTATTAATTTTATTGTAAAGTAAAGTAAGTAAAGCAAGCTTGATTCCGTACATTTCTGTATCGATTCTTCAGTGAACTTTTCCAACGCTTCTGATTTCTCGTAGGATCTGCATCGATTCACACATATACCTACAGGGAAATGTTTGGATCGCTCTGATGTATTGCACAAGGTTTACATAACTGACTGTGACAACAGTAAGAGCTCGCAGAAGTGGGAAATGAACAACATTGTGGCAGTTTGAGAGCTGGCTTTACTGTCTCAAATGTGCTTCAAGGAAAACCACTGACTACAGAAATATGTTTTACCAGTATACATGTGACTAATGAAGTTTTAGTCATCGCCACAATAACTGAACTTTGATCATATTCGTTTTTTTCTTCTCCATTGAAGACAATGTTTACATCGGTTCATCCCCAGTGTCCATTGCATGGGTTTTTCTTTGAATCTGTGGATTGGAGGGGTCTACCTAACAGAATGTTTTTATCTTTTGTAGAATGTGCACAATGTGTGCCGAGATAAATTATCTAACTATCTACCACTTCTGTTGCTGCTCCATTACAAAGTAAAGGTTGTCCATCAAATACTGGGATGCATATATTTTTTTAACACTGGAACTTTATGTTTGAGATGTCAACCTGCCACTTGAACTTTTTTCGTCTTTGGCACAATGGCACATTTTTTGCCACATTCTATGGGTAAAGAATGGGAGTGGAAGGATAAGGGAAATGAGGACAAGGGGTCAAAAATAAAAAATAAATAAAAAAAGGGATACATTTATTTTTGTCTACTGCATAAATGTTTGGTTGGTTGATGGAACATTTGTTTACTTGTTTGTGAAAATCATTGATTGATTATACTATTCATGGCCCAAAATCCATGGAGCACCAAGTGGAGCAAAGTTATGTTTTAAGGGTGGGAATGATTGCAATGTGTAAATTTATGTTTGTTTTGTACAATGTAAATATGATTATTTCTAAATTAACATTTTGAGATATGGTGGGGTTCCAAATGAAGGTGTAAATATCTAACTTATAATGGCTGTTTTTTTCAAGAAAATAAATGGAACATTTTTACCAGTCTGTTGCTGTATTCAACTTTTGTTTTTAGCAGGTTATAAGCACTGATATTTCAACCATTTTGATCAAGGGAATTAAGTTGGCAATATTTGTTGGTTTCCATGATATATATATACAGTACTGTGCAAAAGTTTTAGATCGGTAAGATTTTTTTATTTTTTTAAAAGAAGTCTCTTCTGCTCACCAAGGCTGCAATTATTTGATCAAAAAAAAAAAAAAAACAGTAATACTGTGAAATATTATTACAATTTAAAACAGCTGTTTTCTATGTGAATATACAGTAAAGTGTAATTTATTCCTGTGATCAAAGCTGAATTTACATCATCATTACTCCAGTCTTCAGTGTCACATGATCCTTCAGAAATCATTCTAATATGATAATTTGATGCTCAAAAAACATTCATTATTATTTTCAATGTTGAAAACAGTTGATGAATAGAAAGTTCAAAAGAACAGCGTTTATTTAAAATAGAATATTTTCTAACATTATAAATGTCTTTACTGTAACTTTTGATCAGTTTAACTCCTTGTTTAAATCCTTGATGAATAAAAGTATTGATTTATTATATTTCTTTCCCCCAAAAATAAAATTTAAATTCTTACTGACCCCAAACTTTTGAAGGGTAGAGTTTAATGTTACAAAAGCTTTAGATTTCAGATAAATGCTGTTCTTTTTTAGTTTCTATTCATCATAGCATCATGAAATAAAAATGTAAAAAACAGTTTTCAACACTGATAATAATCATAAATGTTTCTTGAGCATCAAATCATCATATTAGAATGATTTCTGAAGGATCATGTGACACTGAAGACTGGAGTAATGATGATGAAAATTCAGCTTTGATCACAGGAATAAATTACACTTCACTATATATTCACATAGAAAAACGCTGTTTTAAATTGTAATAATATTTCACAATATTACTGTTTTTTTGTATTTTTTATCAAATAATTGCAGCCTTGGTGAGCAGAAGAGACTTCTTTTAAAAACATAAAAGATCTTACCGATCTAAAACTTTTGCACAGTACTGTGTATATATATATATATATATATATATATATATATATATACAGAGTGAGGAAAATTTGAACACCCTGCTATTTTGCAAGTTCTCCCACTTGGAAATCATGGAGGGGTCTGAAATTGTCATTGTAGGTGCATGTCCACTGTGAGAGACATAATCTAAAAAAAAAAAATCCAGAAATCACAATATATGATTTTTTTGCTATTTATTTGTATGATACAGCTGCAAAAAAAGTATTTGAACACCTGTCTATCAGCTAGAATTCTGACCCTCAAAGACCTGTTAGTCTGCCTTTAAAATATCCACCTCCACTCCATTATCCTAAATTAGATGCACCTGTTTGAGGTCGTTAGCTGCATAAAGAGACCTGTCCACCCCATACAATCAGTAAGAATCCAACTAACATGGCCAAGACCAAAGAGCTGTCCAAAGACACTAGAGATGAAATTGTACACCTCCGCAAGGCTGGAAAGGGATACGGGGAAATTGCCAAGCAGCTTGGTGAAAAAAGGTCCACTGTTGGAGCAATCATTAGAAAATGGAAGAAGCTAAACATGACTGTCAATCTCCCTCGGACTGGGGCTCCATGCAAGATCTCACCTCGTGGGGTCTCAATGATCCTAAGAAAGGTGAGAAATCAGCCCAGAACTACACGGGAGGAGCTGGTCAATGACCTGAAAAGAGCTGGGACCACCGTTTCCAAGGTTACTGTTGGTAATACACTAAGACGTCATGGTTTGAAATCATGCATGGCACGGAAGGTTCCCCTGCTTAAACCAGCACATGTCAAGGCCCGTCTTAAGTTTGCCAATGACCATTTGGATGATCCAGAGGAGTCATGGGAGAAAGTCATGTGGTCAGATGAGACCAATATAGAACTTTTTGGTCATAATTCCACTAACCGTGTTTGGAGGAAGAAGAATGATGAGTACCATCCCAAGAACACCATCCCTACTGTGAAGCATGGGGGTGGTAGCATCATGCTTTGGGGGTGTTTTTCTGCACATGGAACAGGGCGACTGCACTGTATTAAGGAGAGAATGACCGGGGCCATGTATTGCGAAATTTTGGGGAACAACCTCCTTCCCTCAGTTAGAGCATTGAAGATGGGTCGAGGCTGGGTCTTCCAACATGACAATGACCCGAAGCACACAGCCAGGATAACCAAGGAGTGGCTCTGTAAGAAGACTAGAGACTACTCTGCTCAGAGACTACTCATGAGACACGCCCACTTTCCAAGATGGCAGCTTATCCCTAGTTCTGTTCTGTTGTTTAGTGTTTGTTTGGTTTTAAATCATTTTAATTTGTTTTTAAATGGATTTTAACACCTTCTCAAACAATTTCTTTTTGCCTTAAAACAACGTTTGGTGCAACCCAACTGAAAAGTTTTAACAGGAGAACTATTCCATGTGCTGTGCCTAATCAGTTTGGCCTTCTAACTACAAACCATCTGCTGCTGAGTTAGGCATTTTTGCCTGGATCTCTGTGTTCATTTTCGGTGTAAACCTGTATCACTCTCCCTGCACCAGTTACAGCCTGGGTCTACATTAATTACAGCCTGGCTTTCTGCTCCAGCTCCAGCCTGGGTCTACTTCAGCTACAGCCTGGGTCTATACAAACTAAAAACTGGTTTTATCTACAGCCTGGCCTCCATGCCATCATCTACCAGTCTTCTAACTACAAACCATCTGCTGCTGAGTTAGGCGTTTGCCTGGATCTCTGTGTTAATTTTTTGGTGTAAACCTGTATCAATCTCCCTGCACCAGTTACAGCCTGGGTCTAAATTAATTACAGCCTGGCTTTCTGCTTCAGCTCCAGCCTGGGTCTACTTCAGCTACAGCCTGGGTCTATACCAACTAAAAACTGGTTTTATTTACAGCCTGGCCTCTATTCCATCATCTACTAGCTGCAGCCTGGGTCTTCACTAGCTATTAGCTATAACCTTGGGTCTCTACTAGCTACACTCTGGCTACCCTGCTTTATGGTGTGCAAATTCCATCATGGCGATTATGATTCTTGCCTTTCTGTCTTTGCTCTGTCTGCCTAAAATC
Source organism: Semotilus atromaculatus (assembly GCA_031834385.1). NCBI lineage: Eukaryota > Metazoa > Chordata > Actinopteri > Cypriniformes > Leuciscidae > Semotilus > Semotilus atromaculatus. Next base: position 11,295,661 of record JAULUF010000038.1, on the reverse strand, counting down.
TCAGACTATGAAGTCCACCAGGAGGTCCCAGTGAGTAACTATAATGTTTCTTTAAATACATTTTATATGTTATCACGATCAAAGGTTACTGGCTATGCACAGGATCCAGTCGGCAGTCAGGTGAGCTGTATGTATGACATGAGCCTGTTTTCACAATATGGAGACTTGAAACATCTATTAAGCCTGCTGCTTTTAAGTGACTTATTTATTCCATCAAAAAACTCTTGGCCCAAAATCACAATGAGTGGGGACTCTTAAGAAGTGCTCTAAAAATTGCAGAAAGCATTGTGTGTTGAAATGTATCATTACACTTATGTTGCTGATGTCAGGAAATGTGCAACCTAACCCAGGTCCTGTGACAGACATGATATCACTGCAAACTCCTGCCGATTTTTTTTTAAAGAGGTCAGGTATTGGTTTTGTGCACATAAATGTGAGAAGTCTATTACCAAAAATTGATATGGTTAGAAAAATCAAACAAATGTTGATATTATGGTGTTATCTGAGACTTGGCTGGGTAGATCTACTCCTGATAGTTATATTTATATGGAGGGGTATAATTTATTTCGTACTGATCGTCGTGCTAAAGGTGGAGGAGTGGCAATCTATATAAAAAATAGTTTGCAGGCATCAGTACAATTATCCAAGTCTGTGCCTAGACAATTTGAATTGCTAGTGTTAAAAATTTAATTATCGCAAAATTATGTTTTGACAGTTGTGGGATGCTATAGACCTCCTTCTGTGCCAAAGGACACATTGTCCTCATTGACTGATTGTTTGACATCTATAAAATATACTGAGTTGGCTTTAATGGGTGACTTAAATTGGGATTGGCTAACATCTGCATCTGATCAAATTAAAAGTTTTTGTGACTCAGCGAATCTGACCCAAATTATAGACGCACCTACGCCAAATTCTAAACATCCTGACAAGTCTACGCTTCTTGATTTGTTTTTATCAAATGTGCCGCAGAAATACAATGCTACTGCTGTTTTTGCAAATGATATGAGTGATCACTGCGTTATTGCTGGTGTGAGAGATGCCAGGATATCTAAATGTAAACTGCGTATAATAATTAAGAGAAATCTGAAATTGTTTTGTAAACAAGCCTTTTTTATTGATCTTAATCTTTGTGACTGGACCAGAGTGAATTTGATACCAGATCCCGAAATAGCGTTGAAATATTTTAAATCACTATTTTTGGACATTATAAACAAGCATACTCCTTTTAGGAAATATAAGATTAAAGGGCGTGATAATCCGTGGTTTTCAGAGAAATTGTCTGATCTAATTCATGAACTTGCTTGGTCAATTGCAAAGATATCCAAAAATAGCTCAGACTGGCAAAATTTTAGGCACCTGAGAAACAAATGTGTCTCATACGTAAAGCAAAATCAGATTTTTATGTAAATGAAATATGTGATAGTTAATCCCTCAAAATTTTGACTAGGGATACTGTCATGCCAAATATATTGAAGTTACATGATGAAATTATTACAGACAGGAAAAGTATGCTAGATTCCCTGAATCAGCACTTTATATCTTCTGGGTTGTTGTTTGAGCATGCAACAAAACAGAGGAGACAAGAGGACTACTCTTTGTCTAGGGAAAATGTACCAATCGATTTTTAACTTGTTCCTATTGGAACGAAGGAGGATATAACCCTCTTATAGGGTTAAATACTAAGAAATCTGCTGGTCCTGATGGGTTGGATCCATATTTTTTCAATCTTGCTGATGAACATATTGCAGAACCTTTAACACACATTTTCAACCTGACTATTGAAACTGGATTAATACCAAGTGTTTTGAAGTCAGCATATGTCACTCCTTTATTAAAGGGTGGTGACCGATCAAACCCAAATAATTATAGGCCAATATCTAAGCTATCTGCTTTAGCCAAGGTTTTAGAAGAGCTTATAAGTGACCAGTTAAAATACTATTTACTAACAAAAAAATATTTTAAATGATTCACAGTCGGGTTTTCGTAAAAAACATAGCACTGTCACTGCCACTATGAAAGTGTTAAATGATTTTATAAGTGCTATTGATTCTAAAGAATATTGTGCTGCACTGTTTTTAGATCTTTCAAAGGCGTTTGACACAGTTGACCACTATGTCCTGTCTCAGAGATTGGTGGATATTGGAATGTCTCCAAAAGCAGTCAAATGGTTTGATAATTATTTGAGTGGCAGAACACAAAGTGTTCGTGTTGATGGTGTGTCCTCAAACTCATTACTTATACAAAATGGTGTCCCCCAGGGTCCATTTTGGGTCCGATTTTATTTACTATTTATATAAATGACTTGTCAAAATGTAACAAATGCAAAATGTCATTTTTATGCGGACGATACCGTTTTGTATTGTTCTGCTCAAGCCTTGACAAGTGCTATTGAGGATCTGCAATCTGCTTTTAAAATTATTCAGAAGAATCTTCAGAAATTGAGACTTGTACTAAACTCAGATAAAACAAAAATTATGTGCTTTTCTAAATCAAGGAAAACAGAGGATGCTTGTCCAATTGCTACACTAGATGAGAAAGTAATTGAACGAGTATCAGTCTATAAATATCTTGGTTTCCTTTTAGAAGAAAATTTGTCCTTCAAATAGCATATAGAGGGTCTAACAAAAAAAAACTAAGAGTATAAAGTTGGGTTTCTATTATAGAAACAAAGGCTGTTTCTCTTTTAGTACGAGAAAAACACTTATACAAACGACATTTATGTCAATGCTGGATTATGGTGATATCTTATATATGCATGCAAATAAATCTTCTTTGAAAATGCTGGATTCAGTATATCACGCAGCACTAAGATTTGTAACTAATTCCAGTGTCCGTACTCATCATTGTAGCTTGTATGAGAGTGTTGGTTGGCCATCTCTGCACAATCGCAGGCTGGAGCACTGGTATATTTTTCTTTTTAAGGCCATACTTTGTAAACTGCCTCCTTACTTATGCTCTCTTTTGACTATTAAAGTCACTACCAGGAAATGTAATCTTAGATCATATGGGCAAATCATGTATGAAATCCTACGAACGCGAACTGTCTTCGGTGAAAGTGCCTTTAAAGTTTTTGCACCGTTTTCCTGGTATAAATTGCAAAATCAGCTAAAATTTTACTGTTTACCGACAATGACACAATTTAAAAAGAGGATAAAGGACTATTTGAGTACTAGATGCACATGTGCTATTACTGAGAGCTGCTGGTGATTATGTTGAGATTATGTTAAATTTGCCAAAATGTACTTTTTTTTTTTTGTTTGTTTTTTTTGTTAAATGTTTGTATATGTATTTTTTAATATGGAACTATTATTCTGCTGTCTTGGCCAGGACTCCCTTGAAAATGAGATTCTGAATCTCAATGGGACTATTTCCTGGTAAAATAAAGGTAAATAAATAAAGAAGCATATCAAGGTTCTGGCGTGGCCTAGCCAGTCTCCAGACCTAAACCCAATAGAGAATCTTTGGAGGGAGCTCAAACTCCATGTTTCTCAGCGACAGCCCAGAAACCTGACTGATCTAGAGAAGATCTGTGTGGAGGAGTGGGCCAAAATCCCTCCTGCAGTGTGTGCAAACCTGGTGAAAAACTACAGGAAACGTTTGACCTCTGTAATTGCAAACAAAGGCTACTGTCCCAAATATGAACATTGATTTTCTTTGGTGTTCAAATACGTATTTGAAGCTGTATCATACAAATAAATAGTTAAAAAATCATACATTGTGATTTCTGGATTTTTTTTTTTTTTTTTTTTAGATTGTCTCTCACAGTGGACATGCACCCCGATGACAATTTCAGACTCCTCCATGATTTTTAAGTGGGAGAACTTGCAAAATAGCAGGGTGTTCAAAAACTTATTTTCCTCACTGTATATATATCTTTTCTGTATCAAAAAAACTAGTTACATATTTACCTAATACAAAATTGAACCATGAAAAGATGTTTTCAACTACTGTAGTAGGAAAAAAACAGCACACGGTTTCTGTATTTAGATGTTAAAAATTGTCACGAGTAACTATTCTTATTTTACCAGTCACTGCTTTTTTACTAGTCTTATGTTATGACTAGTCAGAACAGCCACTGTAGAGTTCAATTAAAAGTCTTACTGGTTAAATAAAAAAATCTTACTAGTAATATTTGGAATAAATACTAGTATCTAATAAATAGGTATACTAGTAGCTAATGAATAATTACTAGTATCTAATGACTTAGTATTTATTCAATAAATATTAGTACTATCTAGTAATAGGTACTAGTATCTATGTACTAGTCAGAACTGAATAGTTGATATCTAAATGAGAGATCCCCATAGAAGTCAATGGCAAAAAAAAAAAGTTATTAGTAACGAAAGAAAAGTTACTAGTCACTATTGAAATAAGTACTAGTATCTAATGAATAAGTACTAGTATCTAATGAATATGTACTAGTGTCAATTTAATAGGCACCAGAATCTAATGAATAAGGACTAGCACCTAAAGAATAAGCGCTAGTAGCTAATGAATAAGTTCTAGTACTTAATGGAATAGATACTAGTATCTAAAAAGTACTAATAGCATAAAAATAAAAGACTAGTACGTTTAAATGACTCAAATGTTAAAACTGCTTGCCAGAGTTAACCTGATAACCTAAATTTAAAGGGATAGTTCAACCAAAAATGTAAATTGTAATTACTTGCACACCACCCTCATGTTGTTCCAAATCTGTAAGAGTTTGTTTGTTGAAAACATGATATTTTGAAGAATGCGGTTATCCACATGACAGTAGCCACTGACTTTCATAGTAATTTCTCCCAACAATGGGGACCATCAACTGTCTGGTCACCAACATTCTTCAAAATATCTTTAGCGTTCAACAGAAGAAACTTATACAGGTTTGGAACATGAGGATGAGTAAATTACATTTATTTTTTGGTGAACTATCCCTTAAATCAGTAACAATTACACTCCATAGTTATGATCTCATTTGCATCATGTCCAGTCCACAAGAAACTCAGCCTAATTTAAAACATTTTAAGTTGTCTGCTTATTAATGTAAAAATAGTGCCAAATAGTCTGTAAAACAGCCTATTGTAGACGTGAATTTTTATTTAAACAATTACTTGGTTTAATACAATTTGCTTAGGCAATTACTTTTTTTTACCTCAATGATATTTAATCAGCATCTGTTGCTATGAATAAATGTGGTCTGACAATATGCAGTATGAACAAATTCAGCAAAAATATTTAATAAGTCAAATGAAGTCAATTGCACACAGTGGAAAGGGAAACTGGTCATAATATACAAAAATTTAATAACAAACAAAAAAAATGATTTCAGTCTACACAACTTTTAAAGCTCGTTTTAAAAATTGAGACTACACAAATTGTTCCTCATTTGTCTTAAAAATGGCAGTAGAAATAATATGAAACAAGGAAAGAAAACAAGCAACCACAGCTATCAAGACAAAAAGCAGTGCTTAAAAAAAAAGCTGTTACATTTACAAAACAGCACATGACCTCAATATGTATTCAATTATACACATTTCTGTACATGTCTTGAAAAATTTAAATGCATTCACATTGTTTTGCAAACAACTCAGCTCAAGGTTTCCTGATAGTTTAATCGTCATCATCATCATCATCATCCTCGTCCTCTTCTTCCTCATCATCATCATCCTCTTCGTCATCGTCATCATCATCAGCTTCCACCTTTTTTCCTGCTGGCCGGCCAGGTCCACCCTTCTTGCCACCCTCTGCTTTTGCTCCTTTGGCACGATATGCAGCAACGTCCTGGTACACAAATACTTGTTAGCACGAGCAAAAATGCCATCACAAGTACCTGAATTGGGCCAACCTTTACCTTTTCATACTTCTCCTTGAACTTCATGGCCTTCTGCTCATATGGAGACTTTTCCTTTGGTGAAAGCTTGGACCACATTTCCCCAAGTTTCTTTGCAATGTCACCAATAGAGATGCCAGGGTGGTCACCCTTCACCTTCGGGCGATGGTCAGAGCAGAAGACAAAGAAAGCCGATCTGAAAGTAGATAAGGAAAATTAGACTTAAAATATCAAAAAAAAACGAATAAAAAAAAAAAACTCAGGTGTCTATTTGTGCACTACTTACGGTGGTCTCTTAGGAGCATTTGGGTCTTTCTTCTGCTTTTTCCCTCCTTTTGCACCTTTAGGAGGCACATAAGTTTTCATCTCCCGCTCATACCGAACCTTGTCGGTTTTGGCCATTTCTTCAAATTTGCCCTTCTCCTTAGAGGACATGGTCTGAAAAACATGATACTATGATTAGGTTGTGCCAGGCAGGCGCAGTGTATGTCTCTTTATCCTCCCGCCCTACATTTGCCTCAGTCACTTGAGTAACAGATGCATCGTGTAATTTTGCCCCACCCCCCTCCTCCTCCTCCCTAACAACAACCACCCCCCGGAAAAACATTGAAGAGCAGCCCTTCTGTTCAGCTCACCTTCCATCTTTCAGAGCACTTCTTGGAGAACTCTGAAAAGTTCACCGAGGTCCCTGGATTTTTCTTTTTATGTTCCTCCCGGCAGGTTTGCACAAAGAAGGCGTAAGAGGACGTCTTTCCCCTGGGCTTAGTAGGATCCTTACCCATGGCTGTAATGTGCTAAAAGTGATAAAAAGATCAAAACCTATTAAAAAAAAAAATAAACAGCAGCATGTATAACGTTAGTTTAGCCAAAACCTATGTTGTGTTGTTGCTTTGTGCGCTAGTAAAGCGACGGAGAAATAATCGCGCACTAAACGCTAACGTTAGTTAATCCGATCAAGTTCCTGCTTCGTTTCCACCAGATCACTCAACTAGAACAATAAGCGTCCCTCCATTTTGTTTTCCCGCCTAAACTGCAGGAAATACGCTCTATAATGTATGAAGGCTATTAGTTTCAGACTCTAGTCGTTGAAAGGAAATAAACCAAGTAAGTTTGTACGGCACACTTTTTTTGTACGGCACACTTTTAGCCGCTTCGGACTCAGTACGCGAGCGCTGCGCTCCATTACGACCTCAAACTCAAGCCAGTCATGGCTGCTTACGCTCTTAACTTCACAAGATCACTAAGCTGGTAAAATCCTTTAAATCTACTTGCTCACGCAACCAAAAGCTACAGCTGAGAGAACACACCATTATTATTTTTAAATAAACATCACTTTTCTTGGTTTCAACCGTAGTAGCAGTAACAAGTATTAAAAGTCCCATACAAAATTCTAACGCGACCGTGTAACGTTATCTTTCTTAGACACATTCGATAAAAGCTCAGTTTAAAAGATTTATCGGGTACATTAAAACATGCAGCTTACCTCTAATCCGCCTCGACTGCTCAACACGTACTCTGGTTGTAAACTGTTTTGTCGCTGTGTGCTGCAGGGCGCACAAACTTGATTAAATGCCCATAGACTCCACCCTCAGAGCTCTCGTCTGATTGGTTGGGACACGTTCGAATTTGAATCAATGACGCTCTAGACGCGGTATTGAATTCTCATAGGCTGTCTATGACCGCAGTCAAGTTTCTTCGTGAAAATTAGATCCAGATGACGACGCCACTGATCTCTCAGCTATTGGTTGAACTGGGGATTTAAAATAATGAGCGGTAAGTCTTTGAATCAAGGAAATGCGCCCCAGTTTCGGTCTTCTATCCAAAATAAATGACTTTATGTAACAAATATTAATACGTTGCACATTCTGAGTGAAGTTGTTTGAGGGAGGAGCATTATGCCAAACAGAAGCAGGGTTCGAAGGCTTTAGGTTTTAATGTTTTAATTGGCACAAACAACGTCGCGCCATATGGACAAAAGCTGACGTCTGAGTTGATGCGGGTTTATAGAAGGCACGCCTTGGGTCTCTGCTGCTCACACACCTCCTAGGTTAAAACCATGTCATGGCTGTTTTTCTTCTACCCTTTTGTCTGTTAAATGATGATAGATGATTTATCTCTGGTAGTATATTTTTCATTGTGTTACTATGTTTTTTTTTTTTTTGTCCATTTAAATAAAAAAAATATTGCCCTATATTTCCAACGGTTTTTTTTTTTTTTTTTTTTTTTTTTTTACTAAATGTGTCAAGATAAGCAGCAGCGTAATCTACACACTTGGTGACGTGTTATTGCGTTTGTAAACACATAATCACGTGCTACTTTAACCTTTTGTGGGGGAAAGGGCGTTCGTTTGTTGTTAGTGTACCATTGAATGTTATAAAGTAATACAACAGAAGACAAAGCATTGCATAGTTCACTTAAACATACTTAAAACTGTTATAGTAACTAGCAATTATTTTCTTCTATTTCTTTATAGAAATGTGTTATCTGCTAGAATCACTCACTATTGTAGCATTAATAACAGCATGGCCTAGACAAATTATAAATTGCCTTTGTATTATACAAGTTATGCTATGAAATTGTGCCAGTGCTAATATATATATATATATATATATATATATATATATACACACACACACACACAACAAAAATTCTAATCAAAAATCTAATCTTTTTGAAAAAGTTTGTCTGGGCAGTTCAAGCCAGTTCCAATGAAATATGTGCCATCAAGATTCATTGTGGAAAACACTCTCAGCTGTTCAGACAACTGAAAGGGAGGGGGGGGGGGGGAACTCTGCTGAAATGTAAAGAACAAGAGCAGTTTAGTGGTATTTAATGAAGGGAAACTTTTATATGAAAGAAATTGTGTATTTATACGAACTTTAAAAAGATCACTAAAATTTGATATGTTTATACACAAAAATTTTAAATATATTTGCACAAAATTACGTATTTCAGACTTTAATGTGATGGATAACTAAGTGATGTCATTAGCATGACACTGTTACCACCTGCATTGGAGCCTATAACAGCACCTCACATTCAAATGTATCTACATTTTGCCATAGGATTTCAATAGGTTAGGACAATAGAGGTGTAAAACAGTTCTAGAGAATTAGCCAAATGGCTGTCTAAGTACCCTATAAGCACAGTTTGCCTGAACACAAAATACATGGTCGGGGATAACTCAAGTCTGAAATGTGGTCAAATAAGAGACTGAATAAGAATACATATGAAAGTTTTGACGTTTTAACAAGTGGAGAAAAATATATTATTTGTGAATAATCTGGAGTGCATTAAGTATCCCAAATGTGACTTAGAAACTAGCACAACAACTAAAACTATTTTTTAGTTTTTCAGTGTCCCTCTGTTGTCAGACATACCTTGTCTTTGGACTCATGCATGCTAATTTAAACGTGTCATTTAGATGTCTGCAATTAGGCATATAGAAGAATGGACATGTGAAACACTGTCCTCTCTTCTTTCTTTTGTAACATGCCCTTCCATTAAGATTTCTGCATGAAACACATCCAGTTCATCTGTGGTGTGGTGCTATAAGAGTGCTCTAAGCTGGCAAGAATAGGCATGCTGATACAAACCAAAACTATCATCTTATCGCAAATGTGAAGAGTGCTACAATTGGTTTAGGATGACTGTATTGTGCCTTGTTGCTGTATTTTTTTAATTTACAAATTGTATTGTACAGCAAAACAATTTAGGGAAAAGTAATTGAGAAATGAACATGAATTGCAGGTTTTTGGTATACCTCCCTTTTGCTTTTTAATGACAACAACACTAGAGCTGTATTAACTCTGCAAGCAATGATCTGTGTTCCAAAGAGCATACAGTGCTCCAAAGGATGCAATAAATTCTGACCTTTTGTTCAAAAGAGTTAATATGGTCAGTGTCACATGACCTAGCAATAATGTTGTTGTTTATTTATTTAGCATAGCATATTGGCCTGCCCTAAGGACTGCTCTGGTTGAGGTAAGATGACCGTACATGACACAAAATCTCATCTCAGCACTTTTGATGAATGGCTACACTATTTTAAATTTAGTCAATTCATCTGAATGTTAACGTTGTTGAGATTTACACTTGGTTTCACAGACTTAAGTCAAGTCAAATATATTTATATAGCGCTTTTCACAATACAGATTGTATCAAAGCAGCTTCACAGTATCAATCAAAACAACATAACAATGTTTGTTTATTACTGGAAAAAAGACATCCACGTTTGGTAGGGCTGATCAATGGTATGATTGGTTATTTAATTTGAATATCCCCAACTGAGCAAGCCAAAGGCAACAGTGACAAGGAACCGAAAAACTCCATCAAGTGACCTAATGGAGAAAAAAAAAACCTTGGGAGAACCCAGGCTCAGTCGGGGGCCAGTTCTCCTCTGGCGTTTATGAACTAGAGGCCGGATTTACAGTAACTGTAAGATAAAAAATGTATATGAATGCCTGGCTGAATAGATGCGTCTTTAGTCTAGTTTTAAACTGGGAGAGTGAGTCTGAGCAACGAACAATATCAGGAAGGCTATTCCAGAGCTTCGGAGATAAATGTGAAAATGCTCTCCCTCCTTTGGTGGAACTTAAGCCTAGTTCTAGACTTCAGTGCATGCATTTTTAAGATGTTTTAACTGAAAGCAATTTGCACTATGGCATATCTTGAAATATGTCAGTGCCATTGTTTTGTCTCAAGTTGCACACCGGTAATGTTTTTTTCTAAGGCACATTTATAAAAGCTACTTAAATGTCCTAATTGAACTAAAGCTTAATCCTGGATTAATCTAAGCCTTCTCTGTGAAACCAGGCCTCAGTTTGAGGCTAATTGATCTAATTTTGTGATCCTGGAATAATAGTGATCTGACATTGTATATTGAATATCAAAGTTTTTTGTGTCTATTGTTAATGAGGGATTTGTGGACACATCAATCTTATACTGGGATTCTGCTTTGTTTCATCATTAAATTATCAACTAAATTGTCTAAATAAATGTTTTAGTGTTTTACATATAAAACATCATAGGCTATATACCCCTCTTTTAATATTGGACATTTCCTGCTGTAATAACTAAGTTAGCGAATGTTTCTATTATTTCCTATAATAACACATTGGCTGATGCATCATCATCCTGCACATGCTAAACATATAGCCTATCTAAATATGTTACAAAGTAAATCCACATTGTTCATAAGGGGGGCATCTTCCCCTACTTTGCAATAAAGCTCATTCTGACTCTGATGTCATCTAACCTTACATAGTTAATGTCACTTAATCATTATATCATTTTTTCAAAATCATACAATTTCAAGGATTACATAGTTGTGTGGTAAGGTTAATAAGTGTGGATAAGTGTGGACTCGTGTTCTACATCAAATGTGCTTTTCAGATGTAACATCGAGATAATACTACATACACGTAACACATGACACAAATTAAATATGAATTATTTTTTTTTATTATTTAAAATGACCACATCTGAATTCAAGTTCAATTGTTTATATTCGGCAAATACAATAACACAATTGCACCCTAAACATATCATATTACATTTCAAATACTGCCCCCTAACGGAGGCTTATTTGTTCAAAACATTGCCTCACACTTTGAGTAGCCTATGTCTGTAAAATTGAGGTAAAACGGAATGAAACTTGATAAACATTCTTTATTGTAGCGTTGAGAGCCAGTTTCATTATTTAATAATTTCTTTATATTTCGCATTTCCTCTGATTTCCACCAAACCAGTTCCTTGTGCGGTTGGATTTGCTAACTTCTAGAGAAAAGACTCAGAAGTTTGCATGGAATTACAAAGAAGATTGTCGTCCCAAAGAAGCTATTGCCTGTAACAATTAGCTCGATTAAAAGAAAATGTCCAGTGAGTCCCGTTATTTAGTCAGTTATCTAATCGTTACATTGCTAACTTGTATCGAACAAAAAAAAGCAACTGTATCAGTATACCACGCTGACGCTGTTAGTCATGTGCATATATTAATAGATGGTTCAAAATATCAGTTACAAAGACGCCTCTATTCACTGACCGCCGCTGACCGGATCCGGTGTGCGTGCCTGTAAACTTAACTTGGCGCCCTCTTGCGAAATTACTAAAGCCTACAATGACGATCGAGTCTGAGCTAATGAATGTTCATTTCGCAAAGCTGACCTTGCATAACGTTTCAATGATAAATGCATGTGGTAGCGACTGAATATTAATTAGGTAGCCTAGTCTACACGTTGCCAACAGAGGAAGCTTAGCTCGTGAATTAAATAATCAGAAACAACCCTTCACGTCAAGCCCTTCCCTAACAGATCTCTAGCAAACCACTGAAACCAGATCTCCGCTGCGCTCTAGTGGCCAGATCGTGTAACTACAGTGGTCAGCTGCAGCTGTGTAGCACAGCATCGCTCAAGCTGCAGAAACAGACTTCGCACTCGTTGCCCTCCCAAAATCAGAGGTGTCAAAAGTATTCACATTCATTACTCAAGTAGAAGTATAGATACTAGGGTTTAAAAAGACTTCTGTAGAAGTTGAAGTATCAACTCCAGTTTTTTACTCAAGTAAAAGTGTACAAGTAATGGTTTCAAAAACTACTTAAAGTATAAAAGTAAAAGTAATGCAAGGAAAAAATACCATTAATGACCAAAGCTTAGGCCGCGCCACAGGGTCTATAGTGCACTACACCTCCTCAAAAAAAAACATTTTTCTAAAGGCCATAATGACTATAATGTTATATTAAAATGTTAATGTTGAAAAATTTGGGATGCACTAGGCTCCCTGTTTCAGCCGCATATATGCCCCTAGAAAATTAATTTCAGTTTTATTTAAATTTTAGTACAATGCAAACCATATGTGTACTACTGAGCATTAACGTGTTTCATGAAGCGGAAGATAGAATCACCTATCACAGAAAACTTTCTGGATTTTTACTTAGTCTGTTTATAAGCTGTTTTCCCCCAAAAAAAATTACCCACAAGGACAAGGATTTCGGATATTGCCATCTTTTTGGGGATATTTTGACCCTGTATTGTAGGGTTGCACACACACACACACACACACACACACACGATTCTCCAAATCCTCGATTTGATTACATTTTCGATTCTAAGGTCACGGTTCAGTTCGATTCTCGATTTTTACATTTATTTTATTAAAGCACAGTTTGCTATGCCATTTTTAGACTAGACTTTTATGCAATATAATATATGACCTTTGTTCGCAATGTACACTACATTGTCAAATTTAAAACATTTATTAACAAAATAATGTCACAATAACTTATATCTTCAGTCAATTGGAAACTTAAGCAAAATAACCTGCCATGTAGTTTCTATTTTGTAACTGCAGTCTTATTCACAGAAGATGACATTCAAGTTCACAACAAAACACACTGCAAAAAAAGCTTTTCTTATTTAGTATTTGTGTCTCGTTTCCAGTCCAAATATCTAAAAAGTCTTAAATCAAGATGCATTTACTAGATGAGTAAAAGCCATAAGATATTATCCCTTGTTTTCAAGGGAAATAAATAAAAAATAATTGAGTTTTTGCTTTAAAAAAAAAAGCAAAATTATCTGCCAATGGAATAAGAAAAATAATTTTAATTCAAACAAAAACAAGATTATTTTTCTTATTCCATTGGCAGATAATTTCGATATTTTTTTATTTATTTCCCCAGAAAACAAATAATATCTTATGGCTTTTACTCATCTAGTAAATGCATCTTGATTTAAGACTTTTTAGATATTTGGACTGAAAACAAGACACAAATACTAAATAAGAAAAGCTTTTTTTGCAGTGCAAACACGGTTTAACAGATACATCTATGTTTATCTTGCTTTACCTCGGTCTTAAAGTAAAAACATGACTGTGAAAAATATTAGTATTTAACGTAGTATTTAATTAAATGCCTTTATGATGAAATTACAACATTTTCATGTCAATTTGTGTTCATTGTGACCAACTATGCGCTGTCACTTTAACTCAGCGCGTGCACAGCAAAAATAGACTCGGTGGTGCGGAAATGAACGACACTCATTCGGAAAATCAAGTTATTTGTGACATGCAAGATTTGTTGTATAAAGATTTATAGCCTACTGTTCTGAGTCCGAGTCTGCAGTTTTTGTCAATTTAAAGTTTTAAATTAAAAAGTGGAAGAATATGGTACACGCACATACATTACAAACTGTGGCTTTTTTGAAGTGCTTTCAACGCGAATGTGAGAGGACTCGCAGCACTTCAACACGAGTGTTTTTTCCGCTTTGCAAACCGACTGGACGTGACATGGGGGCGTGACAGCATCGACGATACCATTTTTGAATTCAAAGTTAGAGATTGTGACTTAATTTCGAAATCGTGACACCCTTACTCTCTCCTCTTCTTTCTTTCTTTCTCTCTCTCTCTCTCTCTCTCTAACACACACACATACTCACTATTATCTTTGCCACTTATCCCGCGATTGTCATACAGTATATTGTAAAAACGGCTGTCCCCCAAATCAATATTTGACGCGATTTGCCCCGTATTGTTGAGCAGAAAACTGTTGATTTCTCCGTCCTTACCGCATCTCTAGGTTTCCTTCGGAGGAGTTTTGCCGCTTCGCACAACCAAATGTACAGCCTCTCACAAGTTAGAAAGAAAACACAAAGCCAATCAGTTTAGCGATGTGTGTTCAGGAGGCGAGACTCAGATCTATTAACCGTGTGTTATTGGTCATTTTTTTTTTGTTGAATCATTTATTCAATATTGATGACAAACGGAATGAAATAGGAGTAACGAGTCTATTTTTAAAATGTAAGGAGTAGAAAGTACAGATAATTGCGTGAAAATGTAAGGAGTAGAAGTAAAAAGTCGGCTGAAAAATAATTACTCAAGTAAAGTATAGATACCCAAAATTTCTACTTAAGTAATGTAACGAAGTATTTGTACTTCGTTACTTGACACCTCTGCCCAAAATTGGTTCTGCAAGTCCAAATGTCGCATCTTCTTCACTCGTTTTGCAATGCCATGGCAGTCTCGATCCTTGAAGACTTTTTTTTGTAGCATATCAGGCAGTTTAGAGCGAATTGCACAGCTGTTGTGTATTCCACTCAGGATAAATGACAATGCCTGCATTTTACTGTAAAAAAATCAAATAAAAAAAATGGATCATTCATATGTGTTGAATGTTTATATTTACCGGATGTAGATGTTGGCTGCGTCTTAAGAGGAGACTTTGACCACTAAAGAACCATTTGTGTAATGGAAAGATGGATGTTAAAGATTCCTCATGGAACCATGGATGTCAATAAAGAACCTTTATTTTTAAGAGTAGGATGAACAAATCATAGAACCTGATGGTGGCTTTTGGAACAAAATATTGCCTGTTACCAAAGTCCCTACATCCCTACATAAATTCTAGTCTTTGATGTTGTAAATAAATATCATGAGTGTGGGGTGGGTTAGCAAATAAATAATAATAATTTAGGCCTAGGCTTTAGCAGGCTACTAGGCCTACATGTTGTTGTTTTTTTTTCGCTCAAGTGACAGGGATGTCAAGCGATAGCCTATTGCATTTTTAAAGCTTTTTTTCTAACTTAAGCCCTTGTAAGAATATCGCATTCCCTTCATATTACAGTAGTCACTAGTTAGCTACTTGTCATAGTATCACTTGCCATCTTTTTTAGCAACATTTCTTCAGCAGTGTTGTTGTTATTGTCGTCGTTGTTGTTGATCTTTGTCTCCCATTGAAATTACACGAATGGTCAGAAGCTTTAGATAGTTTATGAACGCATTTGCTTAGGTTACATAATGCAGTTTTGAAAAACGTTATTTAGCCTAACTTATGTAGCTTATTTACGTACTTTGTGCTTAGACAAAACCCAGTGAACTTGCACGAGCCCATAACACGCAACAACCACAAGATGGCGCTCTTACCCTATGTTCTTATCTTTTTACGGTAGATGGTTCCTATACTTTCCAAAATATCTGGATCATCAACAGCTGAGGTCTGTTATTCATATTGTATACAATATGATTTTTATTTTATTTTTTACTATACTAAATATAAAGACATGTGGCCTATATTTTACTTTAGGAGACTATAGCCAATAAAATACACATGTTTTTTCTTCTTCTTTTTTTTCTCTAACGACATGTCTGGTTACACGTCGATGTGAAGTGTTTTTAGGCAACTATAGCCTATTTTTCCAGAAAATGTAGAAGCACTTATGAAATTCATTCAGTTTCGTTATATTGTGACAGCATGGATGTGGATAATTGTGTACCCTATAGCCTTCATTCTCCAATAAAGTGTTAAATGAATAATGTTCTGCAGAACAGAGCACTATTTTTACACCGTGAGCATGACCGTGTAAACTTAATTGATCGTTGTTGTGGAAAGAAAATTGACGATGCTGTTCACTGGTGATTGTGAACAGTGACAGTTTCAGTAGTGGCTATTTGACAGCTCTAATCACACAAGGTTTGTGCTCTAATCGCTCTGAGATCAGTGTCATAACAGCAATAATTTTAAAGCTCCCTCTGAATCACAGAGACTGAACCAACGCTTCTGATTGCAGCCTATAGGCGCAGTTGATGTTTTTTATTTAATAATTTTTTTTTTTTTTTAAATTAATATTCAACATTTTATTAATCTAGTCTCACGATTTAGTTGTAGCCCACTGCGATTGCATATAGTTGCTTACCAGTATCAGGATTATTAAAACAATATTTATTATGATCGAATGGTTGGAATTTCCAATTTGGAAATATATACTTTTTTATTTTTCCAAAAGCATTTAAACCCCAAGCAGATTGTAAAATCGAACGATCAACGAATAATCGAAGTAGCAAGCAGAATCACCTGCAGGACAACAGCAAAATTACACTTAATAATTCCTAATGTATGCAGTGGCTTTTATATTGTTCATATAGGCCTAGTGTGAATTCAGGTTTGGGGTACTTTTCCCCAGTCATCTCAATGGCAAAGAAGTGTCCGAATCAACCTGAATTAACCCCATACGTTACTCACGTCAGAGTGTTTTATTATTATTGTGCATAATGCAAAATATATATATATTTTTTTTAATCAATGATTTTAAATGATAGCCTATTAAATAGCCTAATGCATAAAATATAATAAAAATAGGCTAATAATTAAATACATAAAGTAGGCCTACCCTGAGCAGAAGACCATTCAAACAAAGTGCTTTACAAAACTTGCTTGCCATTACCAGTATACAGGGCTTCAGTGACCCAGCAGGATCAACACGATCTCATGAAAGTGCGTAGGCTATCTATAGCACGAATTTTATTTATCGTGCCATTTATACGCCAAAAAAATATTCTTTATCCCCTTAGGATTAGGGCTGTGGAGTGCGTGCGTATTACACGCCATAAAGTACATATCATATGCACGCGTAAACTGCGTATCATATTCAACAACTATTTTTGGCGTATAATTGGTAGGCTACGATAAATTAAAATCTTGCTATAGATACGCACGGGCTGGGATTACACCTCGACCTAAATCTGAGAAATCGCAAATGGCATTCAGATGAATGGAGCTGTGCCTGTGTAAAAGTAGGACAATAGATCGTTCTGCACAAAACAATCAATGTTTTGGAAGAAAATAAGTTGAATATTTAAGAAAATGTTTAGCCTACCTTTCCCTCCAGGTAGGCTAGCCTAAATTAGCCTACAACCTATAGTCTACATAACGCAAAGCGTTGTGAAAACGCCATAATGTTATACTAATGACTTTACATTTCAGCATGTCATAAACAAACAGTGACTCTTGTTGCACTGTTCGCGCGTTCTCGTTAAAGTACATTTTAGGGAAACCCAAAATGAATTATGAATGGCTAGGTTACCAGAGGATGCTCTAATCTATTTGCGTTGCCATCACAGTTTTGGATTATCGAATTCACCTTAAGAGCATTTAAAATAGGCTAACACTTTTCCCATGGACATTGAAGTTGACCCTGTGTCAGAATTTATTTATTTATTTATTTTTGCTGCAGTGTCCTAAAATAGTGCATGCAACATGACCACTCTCACATGGAATCAAGGTGTTTCGTTTTCCTTTGACTATGATCAAAACCATTCTGCGGCAAGCAATGAAAGCAGTGGGGTGTGGTGTAGCCTATCACAGTGGCCTGGCCACCCGTAAGAAGTCCTAATACCCTCAGACCTGTGGACTTGTGTGCCCAATAAACATGGGGCCACTACAGTCCCAAATCAATCTGCCACCCACTTCCTAAATCAATAATTGTACGTTGAGTGGGATAAGCAATGAAAAAAAAAAAAAAAAACAGCATACAATTTAGTTGCACTTGATAGTGGGTGTAATTTTTTTAGATTGTATTTTTCAGTAGAAAATGCGTCTCTATAGCACGTAATGTGTTTTTCGTGCAATTTATACGCGAAAATAAGTTTTTACATGATGTGCATATGATACGCACTTTATTGCGTGTAATAGGCTACACACGCACCCCACACCACTAATCCTAACCAAAAGTATAATACGTACCCCACACCACTACTAAACCTACCCTAAACCTACCCATGCGTGTCATGCACGTAAAACTAATTTTCGCGTATAAATTGCACGATAAACACAATGCGTGCTACAGAGACGTATTTAGTGTGACCAGGTTGTTGTTAGCTCATTCAGCCAAGACAAAACAAATGGTATGAAACATTTAAATGCGCCGTATATCGTTTATGTGTTACCTTCTATAATGAGGTCTAAATGTTTGGATCAAGAAAGCTACATGCAGGATTGAAAACATTTCAAATTTCAGTATTCAAGCCCTTTTGACTAGTTTATTTGTTGGCGGAGAAAGTTTTATTTTTTATCTTTAAGTGTTTTCCTATTTGATTGAAAGGTTTACAATTATTTCTTTGTAAAAGATAATTGATTTTTCATTACGAAAATTGGAATGTTATTAAATCACGTAGGTATTTTTTCTTTCTTTTGATATTCCGGCCATTTAAAAAATGCATGAATTAGCCTAATTATAGATGTGGAAGATGTGGAAGATGTGGCTCTTTTATATAGTCGCATTTTCAATCATATATATTTTTTAATGGTTTGAATTCGGGCTGTTTCCCAAAGGATCATCAAGCAGAACCCTAAACTGCAAGATATGTAAGGATGAAGTGCTCGTAAGGAGACCTATGCAATCATTTGCAGGACAAACTCAAAATCACACAGAAACTTAATATCAGAATCAGATTTATTGCCAAATATGTTTACACAAACAATTAATTTGATTTGGTGAAAGAAGAAGCTTGCAGTTCACAAAACAACAATAACACACAATAAAAGTGAGTAAAGAAACATATAACACAATAACTAAATTACGTATTTTAAATAGGTAAAATGTAGGCCTAGGCCGGATAATTGCGGTCAAGTAGGTCGATAAAATGTGACTTTAATATCAGTAAGCTATTCTTTTAATTTGTACCAGTGATTACAGTAATGTTTTATATAGCTGCAGTTAAATAAAAATTGAATAATAAATGGAACGAAAGAATGAAGAGATAGCCTAAATAAATGAAATGCACTGATTTTGGTACAGTCAAATAAGTGGCATGATTGACAGCCATATCAATTAAATTCAGAGAAACTGAATATGTTTAATGGGTAATGATATTTGAGCTTTGCATGCTGATGAAAATTTGGATTTGGCGAATGTCCCAAAAGCGCAGCTTCCAGATATGCACCCCGCAATATAGCAACACGTAGTAGCCTACTCATATCCTCATCATTGGCCCCATGTATCCTATTCCTTGAAGCTTGCACCTTGACCCGCCAATAGTTATTTGTGAAAATGAAACATTGCAAACGACGCAGTGTTTGTGCTAAAGAAATTGATCGTTTTGCAAAAATTCTGTTGCATCGAACATTTTACATTAAACGTTTTCCGGCCATGAAAATTGCAAATATTTTGCAATTAATCAAATTTAGCAATTTAGCAAAAAATCTATTAGCCCCAATGAAAAAAGAAAGAACTGATATTATAGCATATTGCTTGTTTAAAGGAAATGTATCATGCAGTTTATAGAAAGCATTCTCGATGTAAATCTAGAAGGTTTAATTAAGAACTCGTTTTTGTAAAACAAAAAGTTGGAGTTTTTTCTTTTAAAAACTTTTTTTCTCAATAAACTATACTGCATTAAAAAAGTGCTGTCGGCTATATAGTGACGTTTTTTTAGGCTTAAAAGAGAGACCATATGACATCTTATGTTTTTTTCCATAGAAAGACAATCCAGGAACGCTTTGAATGTGAAGGGGAACACAAACTGAAAATGTAGGCTATATCCAATGTGATCCATGAAGGCTTTGCGGTGTAAAAAAGAGGGCACCCTTTGTAAACGAGAATGCCTGATGAGACGTGAGAGAGAAACGGAAAGAGAGAAAAATAGGCTAAATATGATAGTAAATGTAAAGAGAAAGAAGGGTAGCTCAGAGCTGGAGAGCAGATAGCTGTCATCGCTGTGGTTTAACACAGTCAGCCACAGACTGCTCCAGAAACTCTCCATTACTGCCCATGATGGATGGGAGAGGAACCTATCCCCGGATATACTGGCTTGAGGGGCCCCTGAGTGACAGGAGAACCTGGGGTTGCCATGGTATCACTGTTTCCATGGTCACTCACTGATCTGCTCTTCATTAATGATAGCCTACATGACTTTGCTATCCTTAAGCCACTCTTTCCAAAAGTCGTAGCCTATAGGTAGCATGTTTTAGTTGGACATCACCATCTCAACTCCATACTTCAATGTCATAGCCACAAACAGTGACTGAACGTTTGTATTTTACCACATGCCACATCAGGTTATTTTAACAGTCTGTTATTGCATATGCAAGGTCTGTGGAGTGCAAAGTAACAGATGTTTTCATGACTGGAAAACTGACCGTCCATATTGCAGATACATAAAGAGGTCTGAGAATTGGCTAACCAAGTGATAATGCTAGAATGCTGGTTTTAGCTCTTTACCCATCCATCTCCTTGTGTGAGATAATTCATAAATGAATTTTCAGACTCTGCAATGCCTGACGACATTATTTTTTGTGAGTTTCGTCATTTCGAATCCTTTTCCAAATTTTTTTTAGGCCTACATGACCAGGAACATTTCAAATTTGCGAGCAACAACATTTTAAATATAAAGACTAAATACCACCAGTCAGTCAGGGAAATACAACCATCATGTTGTGCTTGCACACTGGATTTAAAGCTGCAGTCTGTAGTTTTTCCTCTTTGTCGCCATCACTGTTCGAAATCGGCCATTGCACTCATTTGCGGAATTATCAACTTTACGTGGGTTGTGCCTTGCACGAACAGGGGTGCGTTTCCCGTACGACATAACTCCTTGCTTAACTACCATAGTACGATGCATCATTGAAGAAATCAACTAGCTAGTCAAGACCATATTGTGCAAATTGGTCATTCAACCGCATTGGTTTATGATGTCACGCATGTGGTGGAGTATAACTTATTTTAATTAAACTGTTTGAGATCGAATTAATGCTAGATGTTTTGATATAAATTACAGACATGGCATCTGAGGACTATTTCTCCTTTTTCTCAGTTATTTTGCTTTATTTCCAAATTCAATCATATAGGCTTGTTCTTACAGTTGCATGTTTGCACATGCGCAGTCTCTAACAGCGGTGCTTTAAATCTCTTGACAAACTAAATGGCATTTGTATGTATTCTAAATAAAATATATAAATTGTACTGAATGTCAGCTTGCTTATTTTGCTCAAGATAAGGATTTATTAAGTCCACATGTCATGCAAACTAGAAACTAGCCTATGCTTAACCACAGCTCGAGAGCTGTCGTTCCAACCACACAACTTTGCGATGCTGTTTGCGAATGGTTTCGGGAAACACCGACTCCTTGAACTATGCTGATAACGACGGAACTTGCAACCACGGCTGGCTAACGATGCTTTCGGGAAACGCACCCCAGAGTGGATGAATCCAATGTTTTGAAGAGAATGTGCTACTGTCAGTCACGCGCCGGTACGTATCTACTGTCAATCGGAATCACATATTCTACTTTTTGGAAGTAGACTATGACCAACGTAAGAATTTTCACCGGAAAAACATTGCAGTAGGCCTAAATCAAGCTGATTAAATCTAACAATCGCTTATCATGTACGTCAAACCGTGCAAGTTGTTCTCAAATTGTTAATGTTAACAACATCAGGGCCAAGTTGCAGTCTCTATTTTTCTGTAGCCACTCCGAAGTCCGAACGAAGTCTTTTGCATTTTACAACGGGTGAATCTCCAGTTGTCACTGGTGATTGTCGTTTGAACCTTTCTGGATCCGCCATCAAATTAATAAGTTTAATTATATCCAGTGCTGTGAGAAAAGGCTATAAATCTCCACCTTCAACATCCTCATATAGGCTACTAGCCCAGACACCTTCTTTACAGATGTGACGTAATGACGCAAAGACATGCTCGAATTTCCCGCGAAAATCCACCAGTACCACTGGAGTTAAATATATATATAAATTACAAGCTTACTGTTTTTAATCAATCTAAGGCAAGCAGATAGTTTTGAACACTGGCTATTTATGTACATGCTCAAATTTATTTTGGATAATGTTTAACCAAAAATGGTAGCCTACATAATGCAGCTTTAATAAAGGACACACAAGGTAATTAATAATTAAAATGAGTCATTAAAAGTCCAATAGCCTATTGCTGCATCTGCCTGTATTCATGTGATTTATTTGAAAGTCACTTCGCTATTTCCCCCTTCGATGGTTAGAACCATGAGAGTATGGAGTATCAGAGGGAGATTAAGATATCTTTATAGACCATAGCATCTCTGGGCCCCTGGGCAATAATGTAGGTGTATTCTGACTGGCGTCTACTTGAATGTTTCTCTTTGTGCTCGATGGTAGATTTTGTTTTCTAAATGTCAATGATACTGAAAATAGAGGTCTGTGTTAAGTAGCCAAAAGCAATTTTTCAAGGCTGATTTTGAAATAAAAACGGTTAAAACTGGTATCCAATATTTTCTGATACCGTATGATTTTGCACCATTTTATTATAATAAAAATATAAGTTAACATTTGACATGCATGCTTGTATCGATTGAAACGTCAACAGGCCACAGGTTTATGAACGGTTGGTTCCATCAACAAACTCACAAAATTGCCAAGACAAGTTCAAGGTCATAGACGCTATTTTGTAATATTTTCTTCGCTCTGTCCACATTTTTATAATTACAATAAAAAATGACATTCACATTGTCACAAAATAGGCTATTGTTTAAAAGTAAATAGCAATTGCAACAGCTTGTTCAATTACTGAAAGAAGGTCGGAAGTTTGATGTAGACAACATCTCAACATAATATGAGCTTGAGTATAAGCGAGGAGAGTCTATAGGCCAATTATTTGAAAAGACCTGTATTCAGTTTGTTTAATTGGTCAGTTTAAAAGGTTAACACTGTGAGTAATTTGTGTCTGTGATGAACGAAGTCTGTTTATTATTCACTGAAGATGTATTGCACTACCACTATGAGTTCCATTTAAATAAATGGGATAAAGAAAGCGCGAATTTGGTGAGGGTCAGGCAATGTCAATCCTGGACGTTTAGCTGAAAAAACATTACTATTAGGCTTAATAGATGGTAATATAAGGCCTACCGTTAATGATTTGATCGCCATCTCCTCACACAACCAACTATGCATCTATAGAAGATGAACATGACATTTTAGCGTTGCAAATGAACAACCACGATGTTCGTAAATGAATCTTTAACAGTAGCCTACTAACATTTCCCATAACAACACTGCATGATACACGAATAATGACATCTCCACAACAATAACTGCTAGGCACATAATAGGCTAGGGTACATGTTATTTATTAGAATTAGCCTACTCTTATAATGTGTATCACTGAACATTATAGGCTAATGTTTGACAAGCATTTCTACAGGGCATTATTTATTTTTTAAATGCCAAAGACTGCATCCGAATTCATTTGCATGCTTGCTCAATTTTTAACATACATTTAGCCTAATAAACGATTATTTACGCCTGTTAGGCTAATCTATCCGAAGCGCATTTCCGTATTTCCACGTTATCAGGTCGGTTTCTGAAAATGTAGCCTTTTTCATGTGTTTTTTCCCCCCATCTGGATTTATGCTCTCGTTTAAAGGTTTTAAATGTTTATCACCGACAAAACAGAGCAGTCGCCTCATGCTCGCAGGGATAAATGGAGTGTTAGAGGACTCGCTTGAAATGACACGCATGCCCTGACCACTTGGGAGGTCTTCCTCTCCTCTCACAGGCTCAATAGGCTATACGTGACGCTTTTTATGCAGTATATATAGGCTACGCTTTTTCTGAAATGTTTCTGAGGGAGTCGTTGTATACTCATTGCTGAGCTGTGATGCCAAGCTGTTCAGCACGCATAACGTATTTAAGCTTTTTTTTTGCTGCTAATTTGAATATTTTTATTTACGAAATATTTAGTGGGCCTATGTAACAGTTTATACTTAAATTATATTTTATAGTCCTATATTAGTCTAGATAGGTTAAAACTTGAAGAACATACAGTAGCCTACATGCAACACTACCTCATCCTTCAGTGGTATTGCCTATACATTTTAAAGTGCAAATTAGGCTATTTTTTTTAATGTGCAATAGCCTACATACATTTATTATGTTTATGTTTTTAATGTGTGTGTGTAGCCTATATATTTAGGCTAAATGTGTTTTTGCTCTCTGAGAGTTACCATGCACTCTAAATGTCGCTGTATCGTGTACAAGGACAATATCAACTTACTCCAGCTTTTTGTTGTGTGTAAGATGTTCTTTACAACGATTTTGTCAAAATATTATAACATTTTACAATATATGTATATTACAAACATATTTTGTTTAATGCACTGGATCTATTAAAACATTTGCCAGTAGGCTACAGCAAATCGCGTAACGGCACTTATTTAAAATAAAAAAAAACGTTACATTGTTTAAGAGCCATCCGTAGACGCATTTACTAGTATCTGCTACTGCCAAGTTCATTTTTATTTTTTTATTTTTAAATAAAAAAAAAGAAAAGAAAAGATTGGTTAATGTGTAAGTAGCCTAAACAATTTTCAATTCATTTTTGCAACGTTGTGCACCGCAGTACAATTAGGCGAGTGCAAAATCAATAAAACTATAGCTAAAATTATAGCTAAATGACAGAAAAAACTAAAACAGCACAAAACCATAACAATTATTTCAAATAGCTGATTTTCTACTGACCGAAAAAGTATGCTCTTGATAAGAGATATCCCTTTGATAAAAAAGAAAGCTCTTAGTTGTGTGCCAGTTTCTAATAAAACCAACAAATCACTTTACTCATTTCAAGGCAAATCCAGTTTTACCGTAGTAACCATCATCAGTGATCCTGCCACTAGCTCGTCACGCAGATGTATAGCCATCTCTTCTCGTCAAGCATAGCATATACTCTGATGGAGCGATGCGTCTTTATTCCTTTAGAACTCCGCTCATTCTTTCCGCGTTACCGATGTTTGAGGCGTCGGGGCGCAAGAGTGCCTGAAGAACTTTTGGAGGACGGTTTGGAAGAAGAGGGAGTTGTTTCTGTGAGAAACTCAATCTCGCATACAGTAGCGGCCTCCATCTGGGAACTGTCACAACTGACAGCACCACGGGCACTGGCCTGCTCTTCCGCGCAACATTCAGCAAGACACAGGACAGTCTCTCAAAATGTCACATTGTCTGGTTGTTTAATTTTGGGGGGAAAACATCTGACAGTTTATAACCTGATACGGTGACGCATTTGTATTGTATTTGGGAAATTTAGCAGATTGATATTGCTGTCCCTCAATAAACTCACGGAAAACGTTTTGGGTCAGTGACTGAGAATAAACTCGGATTCAAAAATGAAAGCGAATTTTTGAGTAGTAAATTACACATTTATGTATAGGTAGGCTACATTAAGATTGCACTTTTAAGCCTTGGCCTACATGTGAAAAAGCCACACGAATATAGCCTATAACGCTAATTCAACAACAAACGAGGAATTCGTAAATGTATAGGCTACTAATTAGACTATCATGTTATTGAAAATAATATAAAGTGTTTAATTATCTAATTCAGTCTATATCCGCCTTGATTTCCCCCCTAAATTTGCCGATCAAAATGGCTGCAAATGTCGGCGAAACACAAGCAAAATCTTAATTAAGTTAGAATGCTCCGTTATATCGGGACACATTGAGGATGCGGGACAAAAATGTAAAATATAAATTATGCTACATCTAATTACACTGAGGTGATCCAGTCTAATCTCCTATATTAAAATGATTGATATTA
Source organism: Semotilus atromaculatus (assembly GCA_031834385.1). Taxonomy (NCBI): domain Eukaryota; kingdom Metazoa; phylum Chordata; class Actinopteri; order Cypriniformes; family Leuciscidae; genus Semotilus; species Semotilus atromaculatus. Next base: position 11,269,511 of record JAULUF010000038.1, on the reverse strand, counting down.
GCCCTAAGCATAAGGCAATCCTGGTTCCACGAATAACCTTTAACATAAATGGAGCCTTAACATTGCAGAAAAAGTTAAATTATAGTGCAACATAGATTATTATGCAAACTAGAATAATTAAAATGTTCTTTACACTCAGGGAATTTTTTATTTATTTTAATAACTTTTATTTTCAAGAGAGTGAGTGTTCTGTTCGGAAAAACCTTGTGAGCTAATAGTAGCCTAGCCTACTCGTATTACAAAATTGAATAACATATAAGACAGTTTCCAAATAGGCCTACATATAGGCCTAGCCATGGATTTCTTTTTAAATGAATAAGACTGCGACATCTATTTTTTTAAAACACGAACAGACTAAAACAAATATCTTAATGCTGCTATGTGTGTTTGTGGCACTTCAAGCCATTGACCATATGTTTTCGAAAACTTGGATTGTCTTTATCATAAGTTATTTCCACTGAACAGGTTTGATGCAAGGCTTTTTGTTGAGGTAGAATCACAGGCCTCGTACGTGATTACGTTTAGCACATAGGCGCAGGATGGCTCTGTTCTGACGTCAACATGTCTATAGCCACTGCCACAGACAGAAAAAATGGAGGAGGGTCTTATGAGCTAATGGTTTACAGATGTCTGTAATACTAAGAAAGAGATGCTGTTTGGTCCATGCTTTAAAATATAATACGACATCATTCGAGAACTTTAATAGTTTTGGACAAAGAGACCAAATCGATTTTTTATTAGGCTGATAAGTGGCTTAGTATGCCATTGTCGAGGCAAGTTGAAATAAACAAAACTAGACATTATAGGCAACTGAAATTTAAGTGTTTTTGTTGGTCAGAATGTGTAAGCTTAGAATTGTATTTATTCATATGGGACATGAGGTGAGGGGAAGTGAGAGATAAAAGAGCTCTGTATACCAACGAAATTGTAGGCTATATTCCAGGATTAGACGACTTCGTTTGCTTTAGTGCCAGAGGAAATAAGGGGTCCTGAATATACTTTGGGCCTTCAGGAATCATGGTGTCGAATGTAAGATATGTGTTCTTTTCCATTTGGAAAGCCATTCATGTTACAGCAGCAGAAGCAGGTCAGAGTGAGGTCACAGTATTATCTGTATTCTTAATCAAGGGAGTACGGACGGTTAATTTTATCTGAGACGCCATCTTGACACTCTCAACAAATTATCTACAATTATTAGAGCATAGGACCTGTGGAATCAGACAATACAATGCAAAGTAAGCGGTAATTTAAAGCAATTGGATGGGTCTTAAATTGTCTGTGTGGCTTCCTATCTAAAGAGATTTACTCTCCCGGATATGTCAGTTTAATTGCACGCCTTTGCGTAAAGAAAAAAAAATCAGACGAGTGAGGCCTGAACCGAATAGCATAGCTCACGTTAGCCCACAAAAAAAATGGGGTTGTTTTATATATATATTTGATAATTATATAAATATAATTACAAACTTTGCAAACAAAAATAAAGCATTTATTATAAATCACCGATGTTGGAGCCTATTACGCCATAATTCCAACTACTAAGTCTATACTGACTCTTGTTATTGCCATCAGAGCCAAATCCCCCCCCCCCCCCCCCCCCTCCCCACACACACACGCACGCACACACACACACACACCCACCCACTCGAGTGGGAAGTTTCAGCTGCGCGTTTTGATCGGCACATTATCAATCAATTGCACATCCGAGCTGGCCGTATTTTGTTTTTAACGTCATTTTGACATTTTCCACTGGCTCCAGTAAGTCTACTCAATCAATTATGGAATTACACTTCATGCGCTAAGTCTAAGCGACCCCTGCAGTTTCAGTGTTAGAATTTGGTTTATTAAAATACTGTCGAGGGCTTCCTATATTTAACAGCTATACGTCAATACTTCGGGATTCAGATTCATTTTTACTTTTCCCTTAATCAGTAGATTGTGAATTTTTATTTATTTTTATTTTTTATTATTAAATGAGCACTGTATATATTTTAAATGTCACAGGCACTGAGGCAAATCATCATTTTGATTAATTACATTTTCAATTTTTCTTTTTTTTGCACCTGCTGCAGAAACCGTATCACCTGTTCAACAAACCTGTTCATTTAATTATTAAATCAAATTTCATTTGTATGCTGGCAAATGTATTACAACTGGTAAATGAAATGGGCATATACAATTCTCATTTTAAGATAATAATATTACTATCGCTTATCGTTTTAGATTGTAATAATACGAAACTAGACAATGTTACCTGCAAGTACTTATTTGTAGGCCTGCTTGTAAAAATGAATTACCTATTACGATAGCTAGCAAGAACATTATTTTTAACTATATATATTTTTTGGCGTATCCAAGTGTTGCAAGTAGATCAAAAGGCAAACTGTGCACATCAGCCACATTGGTTGACACTTAGAGAACAGCAGCTTTGTCAAATGTAACTCGTCTTTAAAAATCTAGAATACCTTTTTAAAAAAGCCAAAATGTCTCGAAGCGGGACACAATTTGGGCTGTGAGAATCATTCTGTTTGTGCTCGAGGAGCTGCCGGGTATGCATCGCGTGAGTGCTGTTTGATTTGACTGTCAAGTTAATGTAAGTATAATTGAAAATACGTTCAACAGCCTCTCTAGGCTTTAAAACGTATCATTAATTTCTACTCTATGCACGAACAGCACTTTTCTTCTGTGAATAGGCTACTTATTAAGTATGCAATTTTATAAGTGGCACATTTACGTTTAATTACATTTCAATACAACAAAAGGTCTAAGATCGTTAAAAACACAGTGGTTTATTGAATTAATTACATTGTTTACATCTCCAATATTATTTAAATTTCGTGTCTCTGGACGGAAGTGTACTGGGTAGACTCAACAGTTGTTTCAGACACCAGCATTGTACGACCACAAAATGACATTATAATACTTCATGACATTTTCAAATAAAACATTTACTATATCTTAACATCGACTAATCTTCCTCATAATTAAAGGAGAGAAAGAGAGAGAGGGAGACAGAGATAGATACTGAAAGTGATAGAGAGGCAGAAAAAGACAGAACTTCACGTATCCTTAGTGGCAGATATCTCATTTTGATTCACAATGGGACACGAAAACAAACAATGATAACCCAATATCAGACAGCAATATACAATTTCTTACCAAGAGAGTATCCTCCTTCTAAAATGGAATGGTTTTTCCTCAAATATCCACTGTCCGTAGCGGGAAATTGCACATAAATATTCCATTAAATAAAGTGAGAGAACAACTAAAACGAGTTCAGAGGGCCTCATTTCGTGTCTTTTGCATTAGTCTCATTGTTTCAGTTCCAATGCCCATACATGCTGCGGCCAACCAGTTCTCCCTTTAGTTTTCTTGTCATTGCTGCTCCCTGAACTTTTCAAAACGTCATTCTGTGAAAAAAGAACACAAAAGAGATTATGTATACTGCAAATGACCAAACATCATCAATATGGCAAATACAGCAAATTGCTTTTACGTAACAAAGACACAGGAACAACAACGTTCACAAAATAGAAAGTTTTTGCACAGAATAATATTGAAGATTGTATATCAAAGTCAAAGCAAGTTTCCATTATGTCTAATATATCGCAGAGCTGTTTATCTTTTAACCTACATATTTGCGTAATATATTATAAGTATATTACATAATATTTATTTAAACTAAAGTTTAAAGTTTATTGAGATCTGTTTAGATCTTACCATTTCCTTCTTTCGCCTTTCTTCTTTGCCGTCTGTCTTTTTGAATTCCGCCTTGAAGGCCTCTGCTTCCCCGTTCTGTTCGTCTTTGTCCAGAATGTCCATAAGGTAAGCAATATAACTGGTAGCCAAACGAAGGGTTTTGATTTTGGACAGCTTCGTATCCGCGGGCACGTTGGGAATGCATTCCCTGAGTTCTGCAAATGCGCTGTTGATGCTCTGAGTCCTGCGCCTCTCCTTTCGGTTTGCCGTGGGTCTACGTTTCACTGGTCGGGGTTCCATTCCAACGGCACCCGGTACTCCTCCGTAGTGCGAGTGGTCAAGCCCAGGGGCTCCTGTTGAGTATTCGGGGCTATACGAGGGTGCCATCGTGTAGTCTGGAGGAGACATCTCCGGATGGCTGATAAGCCACCCATGAAAATAGGGGGGTTCTTCATGACAGCGACTGGCAGCAGCTGCGGCAGCGAAGGAATAGCCGTCATGATGCATCACCGGGTGGTGGGGAAACCCTCCAACTAAACTCATGGCGACAGATTTGTGTACCCTACGGCGAACCACAGACGGAGTTCGCTTTGGCTCTCAGATTGTGCGTACTTTGACTTGATGATTTAGACACTGGCTGTCTCCCCATAAAAAGTATTGATTTGTTGCTTTCTGGCAGAATGTAAAAAATACAGTCCTACTTATTTGTCCATAACAAAGATATCGCTGAAAATATAGCAGATCATTAACGCATGAATAAAACAGGCTTCGGGTGTGGGCTAACTGCAGTCGAGTTACTACTGAAAAATATTTTACTCACACTTATATTTTCCACTGCAGATATCCATCGCGAAAAAGTTCCATTGCTAATGGTTATTATTGTTTTAGCAGAGTTCACAGCCTGTTTCTGAATTTCACACCCGTTGTGGAATCAATGAGCGTTGGATGGAAAAAGATCCAATCCCAGTCGATGTTGTGCCCGTAATTCGCAGCCCGATTCACTCGGTAGAAGCAGGCGAATTCCGCCGTTTGATCTCCATGTCAGCTACATCTTTAGAGCGGCTTGGGTTCATATATGTCGTCAAAACTGTTCTCAGCCAATAACGTTGAAGAGGAGGAGGGACATGAACTGCATCGTTAGGGTGTTTACGCTCCTAAATTGCACAAACCCTTGCAAAGATAGCATATGGCTATATATAAAATGTAGAAAACTATGCAATACACACAAAAGTGGTTGGTAAATACTGCCATGACGTGTTTATATTTTATATATATATATATAGCCTATATTTTTAATAGGCCTATATGTGCCAAAGCTAACAAAGATATGATTTCTTTAAATAATAATAATAATAATAATCATCATTTTTAAATTGGTACAGTCCTGTTTGTGTGTGTGTGTGTGTGTGTGTGGCACAATACCATCAGTCTTTTGTACATTTAATTTAAAGCTTTAATGTAGTAATAAAATAGGCTAGGTGAAATAAAATAGCTTTTTGAGCAAGTAGCCTATATTAAACATTAGTACAATAAGCTTTTATTTGCACAAATAGCCTACAGGAACCAAATAGATAGATCATATGTAAAATAAAAACCTGGTTAAGAGTAGAACTTGTGTGTGTGGGTTTTTTATCATTGCCTCTTGAGAAAGGGAAGGAAAAGCAAAGTGCAGAGCAACATATTTGTTAAACGGACGTTAAAACTTATAAGCTATTATTCATTCTCTCATAGCCACTGTGTAGCTACTATGCATCTTTAGACCTAATTATTTGTAGGCCTACTACTTATACTAAAATAACATTTCTCTGCAATATATAGCCTATCGCTTTTTGACTCGTTTTGGGGAATAACAATACAAACGAATTCATATTGGCGTATGTATGCACATGCACAGCGTAATTATTTTTAAAAGTATAAGGCCAATATGCTGAAATATCTCGAAATACTTCCAACATAAAACTAAATATTTAATCTATATACGCATTCAGTAGGCTATATAAAACGAGAAATCTTTTTCATTTGGAAGTTGAATGAATGTCTTTTCCTTTCCGTATTAACTAAAGTGTTTAGCATGAAAATGTTTAATGAACCAATGTAATCACAAGCAAATCCATAAAAGTATAGAACAAAATGATAATAATAAAAATTTAAATGTAACGTAAAATGCATAAAATAATATTGTTGAAGTATTTAAAAATGTTGACTGCATTTGAAATTTCTGACAAAAACAATCACGCCATCGTCAACCTATATTTTTTAAAAGTATTATCTTTGATAAATCAATAGGTCTATCAAAACTGTTTCGTCATGTAAAAGTCCAACCGAGGCCGTAGTTGAAAAATTATTTGTGCCATTAAAATTTAGACACCATCAAGAAACAGGCCAATGATTTTGACTGTAATATATGTTGTATATGTCGTATGTTTGTATACGAAACACTTTACAATAATTATGTTTCTTGGATCTGTTAATCCTCAGTTGGCCATCCATGTTTGAACACATATTTTGAAATGTGTAAAAGTGTAGAATTTTTTAACTGAATCCAAAAGACATGGTAATTTTGAACAGGATTGGTTGTTATACCCATTGTACCGTGCAAGTAGCCTATCAGTGTTGACTGCATGTGAGCCGTTTCAGGGGACTTGGAATTGAGTCACAGTATTTTATATTGACAGTTCACAGTGTATTCCTCCAGTTGCCAAGTATAACAGCTATGCTAAACAATGTGTGAATATCTATGGGCATAGCTATTCGTGTATTCGTGTGTGTGTGTGTGTGTGTGTGTGTGTGTGTGTGTGAATGAGAGAGAGAGAGAGAGAGAGAGAGAGAGAGAGAGAGGGGAAAGGCAAGAGGAGAGTGAGAGAAAAAGGGAGTGGAATAAGTGTATGTGTGTGTGTAAAATTTCACAAATTTCACAAAAGAAGGCTCATGATTTATTCGTGTTTAAGTGTTGTTGTGTGGGGTTCAGGCGTAATTCATCTGTCTGAATGGAAGTTCTCGAGTAATTTAAATAGGCCAAGTCTCCAGTTAATGACATATAATCAGCCTGTAGGTCACTTGGTCAGACTCCTGGTACAGACCCCTCCTCCTCCTGATCTCCTTTCAAACTGAATTTTTTTAAAATAAATAAAGTTATGCAGAACCAAATATTTGAGCATGAGAGAATTCGAAGTGCTTAATATTCGTAGAATTAATCAAAATAGACTATATGATCCGAATTGATGCTTGGTATGCCATTAGGACTAAGGTAAATTATGAATGGGGGAAAAAGAAAACAATAATAGGCCTACTTAAATAGCAAATAACAATAAAGGCCTGGCTGCAGTTCTTTTTCCACTGTAATATAGCATATATAAAATAAAATAAAATAAAATAAAATAAAATAAAAGTAAATACAATTTAGAAATGTCAACATGAAGAAGACATGTTTAAAACCAACCCGGCCCACTTTTGCAAGCGTCCGCGTTTTTGATGGATTTTAAAATCGCCTATATTTAATGATCATATCCCAACTCTGCCTTCAGGTTTCCTGTTAATTTCTGAAAGTTCATTGATGTTGTTTCATGATTAAAGGTAACCAGAACTACCATATTCTATCCGTTCTAGACAGTCTGTGAAATTAAGGTTTGTTAAATTAACATTTTCTTTATTCACATACCTGATCCTGTAATGGGTCGAAGCCTGTCCCATCCCCCAGTCAGTCAGTCCAGTGACCGGTGGGCTCCTTCTTTCCTCTGGAGGTCTCATTAAGAGAGTCGTGTGCTATTTTCAACATTTCCTCAATCCAGTGACTTTAAATAAAGCCGTTCAGTCACACCGGCGGAAAATCCACCCAAATCACGGTAACCAACTTCTCTGCCAAACGTTTGTTCTATTTGTCGTTGTAGTTGTGATAATTGACTGTCTCGGAAAACCGACATGTTTTCCCACCTTGTCTCTCCACTAATATGCCGCCAGGTAAGCCGTAACAAGCGACCCAGCTTAATTTATATCAGTATTAAGCCCTTCTGATATGTCAACTGAAATGGAACAGGCAAACGGCCAGATTTAGGGGACATTTACGAGATTTTAATACAATTCATCTGTCCTCACGAATCACAGTCATTATAAACAGGTTATTCTACACATTCCACTTTCTTTCTTTCTTTCTTTCTTTCTTTCTTTCTTTCTTTCTTTCTTTCTTTCTTTCTTTCTTTCTTTCTTTCTTTCTAAATAATTAAAATAGGCAGCTACAATATGTGTTAGGTAGCCTAAAATTCTCGTTAATATTCAATGATTTTATTAGGCTCACATTTAATTGCTTATTTCCCGCGGAGGATTTTGATATTTGTAATTTAATTTGTAATTTAAAAACGCTTGTTTTCGTTTTTGTATTCAGTTGTAATTTATATAAAAAAAAAATAAGTAGCCTAAGCCTAATCAATTCTCCATAGATAGTTTTTATTTTATTTTTGTTTTGATTAGGCTACTATAAAAAATATATATTTTTATGCGAACAGGTATTAATTGAGTTATCCTTAATTATTAGTCAAATAATCGGTAATGATTAATGCAACGTTGAATTTAGCTAAATATTTAAAAGCTAAATGACACATAAATTTTTTTTTTTTAAATTATTATTATTTTTTTTACCAAGCATAAAAGAGAGAACGATAGGGAAGTTTCTGTTTTGCGTGGTTTTCTTCAAGATAAAACATTAAATGCTCTTTTTAGCACTTGCGATTGTAAAAGAGCTATCAGAAATAGTCATTTTACAAGTTTCCATTCATTTTATTGGTATTTTTAAAAACAAAAACAAAAAACAAACGCGTTTAAACAACACTTTCCATTTAAAAGCTATTTAAATTTAATCAAACTTAAGCAATGATCACACCAATAATAATAAAAAAAAGATAAAATAAATATATTAAGTGGATATAACTTTAATGGAAATTTAAATATAAACTTTAATGAATACATTATAGAATATTTGAAGTTATTTGGTACTCATCTAGGGAAATTTGATAAGCAGGTACAACTGGAAGGTAATAGTTTCTGGTACACACTTGCTGAAGGGTTATTATAACACCAGATATAACATGTAGCAGTGTTTGTTACAGTATAAATTTGTATAGATCCAAATCACAAATTCTGTGTTCAGATACATCCATGTGCACCATGGATGCTTAAACGAATCACTCTTGTCAGCAGCTGTAGCTCCTGTGAATTCTTGCAATCAATTTTCAAACATTCTCTTTCCTGTCACTCTTTACCTTCTCTCCAACCCATTAATAATTCGTATCTATACTAATCATCACTCAGAAGTCCATGTCTTATAACACCTGTTCACCCCCTAACACATAATATCTCATCCTCATTTTCAGAGCCAGCCTGAATAATACACTCTGGAGCTCCCAGAATGCAAATGATTATGAAGCAATTTGCGGATAGGTGGGTTTTACTGGTTTCCAATGATGGTTGACTCTCTGTCTGATCAGAACCAATAGCACTATCTCCATCCGTCTCCAAACTTATCTTCATTCTTTCCGTATGTTTTTGGAGACTTCCCCACTGACCGCAGTGAGTTTTTTTCCCCCTCCTCTTCATCTTTTCATCACCACCCACTTCAGTTTTCATCCCGCCTTTCTTCTTGAACTGTTTTTGATGGTTCAAAGTCTCCTCACCTCTCTTTCACCAGCACTCACTTCCTTTCACCACACACACACACACACAGAGAGAGAAAGAGAGAGAAACGCAGGGTCAGCCCTTCCATCATTTCTTGCCCTACTGAGTTACTCTCTGATTACGTAAAGCAGAAATGTGTGAGAAAAAGGGCCGATCTGAATAGAGGGTTAATCTCCATGTGCCTCTTGATCAGGCTGCTGTCCGTTTCGTACCATTGAGGTCAGTGTTGAAGACCTACAGACAGTAATATGAACAGCACACCTGACACATGTAGGAAAAACAGGCCTCAGAGCCAAAGCATCAGACAAGCCCCAGTGTAACACGTACAACTCATCCGTTCACACACCAGACTGAAGTTCATACTGTATTCGCTCGCCATGCAGCCATTTCCTCCTGATGTCCATTTGCAACCACATTAAGCGCTATCACCAATCAATCTCTACCCAAATAAAATGAGAGTGAAAAATCATTATACTAATGAGGACAGCTTGTTTTCAGTCAAACTCACTTTTCCAATCATCATCATCATCATCATCAGTCTGCCCTCCTGTGTTTCTGCTGTATGTTTCTCTAATGCGGCTACACCTTCTAAAGCAATTTCACCCCCCAGAATCTCTGTTTTTACCGACCGGCCTTTTTTTTTCCCAGAGCTCAGAGTCATTTCAGAGACAAATGAGATTCATAATTCACATTCTTTGGCCCTAACACAATACTACTAACCAGTTTATACAATACATCCCAAATCCAATAAAAAACAGAGAATCTGGGCTTTAATCAGAGCCATATGTGCACATGCTTGCGGTGCACATCGAATGCACAACAACATGACATCTTATGCCATTCGGTAGACAACGCAATATGCTGTAAATGACCTCTTCCTCAGTTTATGTCACAGTTTCTGAGACAATAAGGTTTTTCTGAAGTGGTTGTGGCATTGTTCCTCCATTAAAATTTAAAGGGATAGTTCACCCAAACAATTAAAGATTATCATGTTTCTCTAATCCTGTATGACTTTCTTTCTTCTGTGGAACACAAAAGAAGAATTTTTTGAAAAATGTCATGACAAATCATGACATAATTTGTATTGTTGGGTGACCTGTCCATTTAACTAGGCTACATTTTTTTTTTAAAGAGTAAGCACAATGAAAACCCACAAAGTCAACATTAGGGAATCTCCTGTTAACAAGCTTTGGTTTATTGTGTTCCTCAATCAATCACACACTTGTGGATTACTCTGCTCTGTATTACATCCTCCTGGACTCTGATCCACACATGTCTGAAAGCCCTACTTATCCAATCATGCCACACGGATGAGAGGAACTGTTTGATGATCAGCTCATTTCTGTAGTGTTACTACAGCTGGTGTATTCCATATAGAAGACTATGGACTGTTGCACGTCTGATTATTATCAAAACATCCAGAAAGGAATTGTGAGGCCATGAATCACTTTATCTAATGCAGCTGTTTAAAACCTTTCAAAATGTGACACTATGTTTGCGGAGCCAAGTTGTTGTAATTTTTTATTTAAAAATGCCAATGTTTGAAGGCCAATAGACCAGCTCTCTCTTTATGGTAAGATGATGGATGGGAATTGCCAAGCAAAAGCGTGGCCTTTTCCCAATTGACTTCATCTTTTTGCAATGGCTGTTATGTGCCAAGCAAAACTGGGCTTTTACCTTGCTTGTCATTGGCTGTTTCCTTAACAGGTGCTTACGTGGCTTGCTATGTGTTGGCTGCTAAGCCCGCAGGTCTGCTTTTGTTTTCTTTATGGCTTGGATTTGTCTATGTGTATGACTTTGCACTAGGATTTCCATAAAGTCTTCTTTGAGTCATATTTGGCAATGCTTGTGTTTGCGAAGCTGAAAACAAAAGTACAGCTGAACTATTTATTATAGTTAATGTTTAGACTAAGTCTTCTATAATTAAGGTCGTCGCTAACAAGCCATTGTTTTTCTTCTGAATGAGTGTGGAAACCACTTGTTGCTCTTTTAGTGCAGTGGCAAAGTCTTCCTATTGCTGTCTTCTCAGATTGTTCTTGTTCCAGCTCTTTTCTCTCCATTTCCTCCTCCTGTTTTCACTGTGGAATAAAAACAAACAGGATTTAGTATGTTATTACACTTTCACAGCTCATTAATAGACATGCTTTTAATGCAGTTATTGCAAGACAACAGTAACTTAATTCCAATGTTTATTTGACTAAACAATGGATGTGTGTCAGTGCCTGTATTTTCCTTCCCTCTGAGTGGAGCCATTAGGCTTTGTGAGACTTCTATGCTGGGTCATCATATCAAACCCTTGTGGACAGACACCAGGCACACCAAACATCCAGTCCATCATTAATGCGGTGTGGTTAGACTGTCACAGCGGCTATGATTGAGAGCTTTTCTTGACTCTGCAGTATTTCACCTTAGTCCATCCATGCCTCCACCAATAATAAAGTGTGTCTAGGTTTACACGACATGGTCTTTATTCACCAGAGAAAGTGGGTGTGTCTTTCAATGTGTAGAGAGACAAAGAGGGCTGCCAGAGAATTCCAAAAAGATAAATACCTAGATATGAGTCAAATCCCAGGCATCCAGTGACATCTTTACCGGACTGTTTGGGCATTACTTGCCCTGCGTTTGTGGTCCAGGCCGATTTATAGTAGTGCCGCTCGCGTCAAAACCGACGTATATCATGGCGAGGCTCTCTTGGCGGCTATTATCCCCCCCAACAATGTAATCCATGCACACAAGTGTGCCTAGCGTTAATTTATGGCATACTGATGGATTTACACCCCTTGCCCCATTAGTGTGTACATTACCTTGGGCATGTTATGTAATGGTGTTAGGGAGATTTGGAGAAAGGATAACAAGTAATAAATTTGAGCTCTTCTGCAGTGAGAATGAAAAGTCTGGGTTCAGAGTGGTCAGAGCCACAGTCTTGCTGGACCTTCGCTCACTGACAGAGTTATTTTCATTGTGTATTGTGATTGTGTTGGTACTGGAAGTAAGTAGAGAGGCTTTGTGTTGAAAGTGCTGAAACAAAAAATCATCATGTCATCATGGCAGTACTTGTCAATGTTAATTTCGAATGGTCCCTCTTTTTCTTTAATAAAATAAAAAATCTGGGTTTGCGTGAAGCATTTAAAATGGGCCAAATGTGAACATAAAATACTTACTTTTGCAACATGATTTTAGTGTGAATAAATCGACAACATTTTCTGTGTAAATTTATATCTAATTTTACAACTTCATTGCCATGACATTGTGACACCTAAAACCTTAAAATGTCTGTTAAAATTAGGATTTATTCTGCAATACAGCTCAATTAATTCAAAAACTAACAAAGAGAAGAATTAATGTGCCTTTAGACATTATAGACTATTAAAAATGACTTTCATTGTGTTTATCACCATAACCTAATTTTTTTGCACTTTTTTTTAAATGAAAACAAGCTCCTTTTTTGTAGTAGTAGTAGCAATCAACATTATTCTACAAATGTTGTTGATTGATGTTGTTGTGGTCAATATTTATTTCTATTGAAACCAGAATATCCCTCTAATTACTATTGGATAAAAGAAATATAGTGCAAACAAGCTATAATATTATTTTTATGCATTAAAAAAAAAGTTAAAAGCAAGAGGACACAATCATTATAGTTGTTGTAATTTTGACTGTTCGAGCTGTGTGCAATTGTCTCTTTTTTCCCTCCTCCTTGTTCTCCACCTCTGTAAAGCGACAACATAAAAAGCAAGAGATGATGTTGAATTAGTAAAACAATTGTGAATACCAACTTAATTTCTTATTCATCAACTTTAATTACTAAGAATTACCAAATTTAGATGGTATACAACACAGTTGAGGCACATTAGGCCATCTTTTGTATGCCATCACTATTGGAAATTCTCAATGACATACGTTCACTTTAGTGACCCATTATAAAAGGAAAGATAGGAGAGAAGAGATGCATGAATTCCCATTCATCCAATACTAAACGCATATCTGAGCAAATAAACACTAAAACAATATACTGAAAGTGTATAAAGTAGAAGTGCCAACATTAACACTTCTCTGTTGAACCACAGCCAGGTGATTTTTTTTCACAGCAATATTTAAAGTGAATTAAGATGTCTTGTCCATTTAAAGAGTAATAACAGCCTTTTCTATATTTGACCAGGGACTTTAGGTCTTGAGGTTGATGTCCATGATAACTAGTTTCTCATATGCATGACGAATTGCCTTCATTTATTTGTGTACACCTGACAGTTTTAGTGTTTCTTTGAAAAATGTGCCACTATTGGCATGCTTGTGATGCCAAGCAGACCCAAATTACACATACCCATTGATTCATATTTTCTAATTAGCCAAAACTGTCAGAAACACAACAGTAAGAGTGAACGCACCGGAAAGTTTAGTAATGGTACTCATGGCAACCGTCCAGGTTGCCTGAACCGGTAAATTTTAAATGAGAACCTGAAACACCCTGCTTAGAGATACAGTTAGAGAAGACAGAGATCTCTGTTGATAAAACAGTCCATTTTAAAGGTAAAAAATGGCATGAACCTTAGAGCTGATTTGGCAGAGATAATCTAAAAGAGGTTAAAAAAAAGTGATAAATGAAGCTGGGGGAAACTCTTTGGCACAGCGTCAATGGTACAAATAGTAAAAAGTCTTTGAAACTCTGTTAACCAGTGGATGGCATTGGCTTCTGCAGTGAGGAGCGGTGAATAATTCTTATTCTTGTAAAGGGAGTGTTTTAATTTGTGAAGATGAACAAGATAAATCATGTATGATGCAGTCCTACGCATTTTAAAGAACACAAATCTGGCTCCAATGATTTACAGCCATGGCCATAACTTTAACCAATGTGCTAAAATCTTTTGCGGTGAGGAAGTGTGCATATTTATGTCGACATCTCCCCAAAGATATGGTGACAGAAAATAATCCGTTCCGGTATTAGGAGACATATTTTCTCAGGATATAGAACTCAACCGAAGGTCATGTGTATGCTAAACTATTTTTTAACAGGAACACATACATCAGTGCAGTGGAGCAACACCCAGGGAAGTGTTTTTGGGCATGCTGGACATTCTTTCTCAGGGCTTTACACCAAGATCTCTCTCTTTTTTTTGTGAGGGTCTTAAAAGCAGCACTTTTAGGAGTGTGAGCATATCACGGAGTGAACTCTTACGTGTCAGAAAAAAGTAGGGAGAGGATACAGATAACCGCTTGGATTGAAGAGGAGTAACTGTGGGAATTATGACCAGCTCACATGGATGGTGTTTGCATGAACCACACTGACACCGTGTTGCCTAAGTTGGAGATGCCAGACCCCTGCGATCACGTTGTGTTTTTGTAATGTTTAGAAGGTGGTTGCATTAAAGAGATAGTTCACCCAAAAATTTAAATTAGCCCATGATTTACTCACCCTCAAGCCATCCTAGGTGTATATGACATTCTTCTTTCAGACGAATACAATCGGAGTTATATAAAAAAATGTCTCTTCCAAGCATTATAATGGCCGTTTCGGTTTTGAAGTCTATAAAAGTGCATCTATCCATCATAAAAGTTTGCCACACGGCTCTGGTGGGTTGATAAAGGCCTTTTGAAGCAAAGCGATGAGTTTGTGTAAACCTATTTAAAACTTTATGAAGTCAAATAACTTGCTTCCGGCCAAATGAACATACGGATTCGACTTAAAGCTACAATATGTCATTTTTTTTTCGCCCTAGGGGTCACTAACCTCTTACAATAACAAAGGCGTATGTTTATGACGCAGTGACGAGCTGAATGATGGGACTTGCTGTCAAGCAGATGTATCTAATGATGTTTATGGATGAGTGAAAACATTCATGTTTTTTAACATTATAGTGGTATGAAGCAGGTCGCGATTGCTAATAAGAGACAGATATCACACGCGAGTCCCACGAATATAAAGGAATAAGGACATTTCATTCTACAAAACTACCCGCAAGTGCTGAATTAACGTTACTACTCACAGGTCAGTTTAATAGACGAATTAAACTTGTGAGGTAATGCAGCGCTGTTTCACTTGGTCTAATGTTACATTATCACACTAAACAGCATTTGAGTGTGTTGAAAGTTATAATGTTATTCTATGTGTTAGTTTGTCTGTATGAGACTAGCAGTAATGTTAAGCTAGATCTATATTAGAATAACATACTGATCATTTTCTAACATTTCATCATGTTGAGCTATATATCATTGATTGGTTTTATGTAAATTTGCTCACCTAGTCTAATAAAGTATGTGCAAGAGCGGTGTCGCTGTCAAGTCATGACTCGTGACGCTCTGTCAAGTCCAAGTTAGTCGCGGACATGGAGCACTCGGCATCTCAAAAACGCCACGCCGAAATTGATCCTCATTTTAGTTCTCCTTTTTTTTGTCCCAAAGTCTGCTTGCCATGGTCTATAATGTTTGAACGAAACAAGAACAGCGTGCCGCTAAACGTTACGCACTACGCAGTTGTCCACGTCTGTCGCCATGGTTATGTCATGGCTATGGCAGTCTGAGCGGAAACCGAGGATAGAGCGGATATTGCGTCATTGACAGGCGACATTTTTTTCCGGGACGGCCATTTATTTAAATTGGGAATTTCTCTGTAATAAAAAATCTTTGAAGACTTTTGGGATATTGTAAGTACAGAACTGCAGAACATATATCACACTGTGCAAGTGATTTTTGGATATTTTATTACAAAATTCGTACATATTGTACGTTACGCCATGACACACTACGCTACTTCTGATGTCACAAGTTACGTAAGTTGCGCTTTAGGCCTAAGTGGAATCCGTATGTTCGTTTGGACGGAAGCTAGTTATTTTTCTTTATAAAGTTTTAGTTAAGGATATTTTCCTTACACAAACGCATCGCTCTAGAAGACCTTTACAAACCTTCCAGAGCCGTGTGGAGCACTTTCATAGACTTCAAAACAGAAACGGCCATTCACTGCCATTATAAAGCTAGGAAGAGCCAGGACATTTTATAATATAACTCTAATTGTATTCATCTGAAAGAAGAATGACATATACACCTAGGATAACTTGAGGATGAGTACATCATGGGCTAATTTTCAATTTTGGGTGAACTATCCCTTTAATTTCCCCCCATTCTCGAAAATGGTGCTAGTACACTTTCTTTGTTTTCTTGACAAGTTAAATAACAAAAAAAGTGTAACGTGTAGTGAAAATTTGTAATTCAAACATAAACTACATTTTATTGAGAGGTGTGAGAAAGCAGTGTAAAGTTGTCTCTCAGAAGTTTTCTGAATTTCAACGTTTCATATCCACAGTTACAGGGGCAGTATGTAATAGCTCACATCTCTGTATAAAAGCAAGGTCACATGGCTCTTTTTGAGATGTTATAATCTGTCATTGTGAATTATTTGAAATGGTTGCACTCATGATTTTGAAAATGCGTTTGATGTTTTGACTTTATGAATCCCACTTATCTTTCAGACCACTTCAATGTCCTACATTCAAACGTTTTCTGTGTTTACATCTGAATCCCTTTTTCCAGGATTTGGTCCAACTACATGTACAGGGACTGCTTGCTCAAAGCCGAAAAGGGGAAAGATATACTTTTTGTTTTGCCACAAATCATAAAAGTTTGAGAAGGCTCAGGATGTGAAACTGTAAAGACAAGCAGACTCTGATTATTTTAGTGTTGTCACCACAATGAAGGAATGTGTTGCTGTACTCTTAACATAACAATATATGTCTCATAAATAATGTTTTAACGGGCTAGTGGAATGTAAAATCCTTCTTATTCGAGAAATAAATAAAAGAGCTTTCATCGATGCATAAAAATCAATACATTGCATACATTTATAATTGATTCATGAATCATTGAACATCATTGAACTATTCTGATATTAATACAAAATTATAGATATAAACTTTTAATACCAAATTATTTGAACATGACCAAAGGACGCATACTACCCCTATTGGTGCTTACTGTAAATATCCACAGTCCACAATGCTCACTAAGTATGTAAATTATAGGTTTAAGTGAGCTTCACAAGCAATTTCACAAGCTTTAATTATCTCTGTATAACAGACACACTTTAGAGACCTTTATCAATGGCACATGTGGTAAACAAGGAGTTAGGACTTTGTGTTCCTCAAACACAATTTTGTTTTAATTTCCTTAGTTTTTTCTGGAATTTAAGAGCGTCTTAGATCTAAAGTTCTGGAAAATCAGAAAACATGACTGGCCGTTTAAAAATGTTGTAAAGTTTTATCACAGCATAGACCTCTTCCAGTTGAAACAATGTCTGAAATTTAGTGAAACCAATATCCCATTACTGTTATTGCTGACTGCACCTAAGAGCTTTTTTAAATTCATAGATTATTGTAGATACTAGAGATAGACAGGTTGGATTTACAGATGCAGGTTAATCTGCGTCTATAGTTGCTTTGCTAAAAGCGACATATATAATACAATGTAATTTGCAAATAGTTATTCTTAGTAGTTATACACACACACACACACACACACACACACACACACACACACACATTTTTGAAAATGTAATTATAAAACATTTTTCTTTTAATCATTTATAGACAGCATTATTTTACAGTGTAAAATTTTCAGTCACATTTTTTAATCGTATTTTTACAATCGGAATTATTATTATTATTATTAAAGAAAAACACTATAGACAAATTATTCATTTTGTTATTTTTTCCCCTTTATTTATTATTTGTCAACTTTAAGGATTTCAGAGATCTGTAATTTTATATCAAATTTGTAGAACCAATTTGGGAATTAACTTACAACTTTACTTTGAATAACAACTTTTCTTTGAATAACAACAACAAGCCAGTTATTGTGGAAAGTTTGTTAAATTGTTTTGGTAGTGGTGATAACTGAAACATCATGAAATCATGTTTTCTGTATGTAATAACTGTCAGCAAAAATGTACTGGCTCTTGTTATGCAGAGCAGTCCTGTTGGATCCACGCATATACGAATTCCCCCTTCCCCTCTTTGGCTGTGATCAGGTTATTCCTTTTGCTGAAGTTTTACGTTCACATGGAAGTTCAGGGAAGAATGTCAGACAGATAAACCAGTGCGCTTCATTCTGGCACAGTATGATAGCCGCAGCCAACATGTCCAACTTGTAAACAAGGCGGCCCATCGTTTGAGGATGAAGAGGGAGTACGTCTCCCTCTTTCTTTGTCTCGCTCTCTGCATGAACTTTTCTTCTTTCCCTGGAGGGCTGGAACAAGCCTCTGGATATAGAGTTCTTTTTTATCCGGGAGATGGATGGTCATGTTCTAATTCACTATAACTGATAAGCTCTTATTTGTTTGGAAGTTTTAAAGGTTAGGGAGGAAAACCTGACCCCTCGAACCACAAAACAAGTTTGGAGTACTTGAAATGACTAGTTCCATGTAAAGGATAGGGACATCAAATACGGTAAATATATGATTTGGTTCATGCGATGCTACACACTGGTGTATTCCTCTCACCATTCAGCTGCAGCAAAGGGTTTTCGTTATTGAGTCTCTTTTATTTGGCTGCTAAAAAATGAAATGAAGCATTTTGCAACTCTGATCCAGGCAGGATGTATTGCTCATCTGCAGCGAGAGCAAGAAATAAACTCGGGCTAAAAGAAATGCTGCTTGGCGCCCTTTGATTTATTAAAACTTCTGTTCTTAGAACACAGTCCAATATGAACCAAGAGGCCCATATAGATACATATATAATGTGCTGGTTATATACAGCAGTGATTCATGTCATGGTATAAGCGGTACTCTAGGTGAATGTTTGTCAACCTCATTGGGTGAATGAAGAAATATGGCATGGAAAGATCCAAGCACCCAAAATCAAAGACTTATTCAAGAAACAGGCCTACTGTCACCACAGCATCTCTCTTTGTCTGGCGCTGGTCAAACTCTACGAGTGCAGGGCTCCCATGATGTTTAAGTGTTGTTGTTCAACCAGGCCGAGTGGCAGTCATGTTCATCTTGCTCGAGCAGTTTTATGATGACTTTATTTCTAATGACTTATTTGGTGGGGGTTTATAGAGAAGCGGTCGGCACAGAGAGGAAATGAATTAGACTCTGCACAGATGGCTTTTAAGGCAAAAGACTGCATGACAAATGTTCCCTGCCCTCCAGACCCTGAGCCTCAGTATAACAAATTGAAAGCGACTATGAAAAAACAGTAACAGGACACTGACTTCACAGTGCCATTGTATCTCGCGACTCTCTACACAACATAAAAATATATAGTAAAAACAGGAGCCTTTAATCTTTTAATATCCCAGCCCCCCACCCCCTACCGCCTTTGTGCATTTGTGTGTATGTAGGCTCTATGTGTCAAGTCTAGCTCACGCTGAGGGAAATAGTGAGCAAGCTCAGGAAGTTACATAGCTAATTCTTATATGGTGCTTTTGACCTATGACCTATGTTTCGTACAGAATAAGCTCTTGCCCAGTTTCTTATATTCAATGATAGGGTTTCATGTGATGTGGATGTGATCATTGGGTACTTGGAGATAAAATTCATGCGTTGCTGTGGAGCTTTCACTTGGAGGAGAGGATTAGCTGTGTCTGCCACTTGCACCTTCTTAAATTGGAAACCGGCTGGTTCTCATTTAGAATAATGGTGGAATCCTCAAACTTTCAAGGTTTGGCAATGAAAAACGATCTCAAGATTCTCATGTTTGTGTTTTAGGAATAGATTACTAGATGTCAAACGTGATTTCATTTGAACGTGATTTCATTTGAACGTGATTTCACCAAGTACAACATGTTCCTGGATCAACATTCCAATCAACCAATCAGATTTGAGGGATAATATTACAGTTTATGTCAAGTATAGGCTTACAACCAGGTGCTTCTAGATCGGTGTTATTCACCTATCATTTCCCTCTGATTTTATGGATACGTTATGGGTAGGGTTAGGTTTGGGAGTAGGGATAGGACAATTTCTGGACAGGAATGTTGTTCCATGATCGACAAAATATGTTGATTCAGGAAAAGGTCTTACTGCAAAATCATGGCGATCATGTCAAACCATCCACTACACGGTGCAGTGACCGTTTACATGCACTTAAAAAGTTCAATTTTAGTAATAATTGGTCTTCTTTTAAAAATCAAGTGTGTCCAATCCTGCTGCTTTAGGGTCAAGTTCCTGCAGAGTTTAGCTTTAACCTGCCCCGACACACTTGCCAGTAAGTTTCTAAAAATCCTGAAGACCTTGATTAATAAGTGTCACGCAATCAGTTTAATCCAACTGTCATAATCATACCAATATTATATTGTCCAAAATTACTGAAGTCAGATTAATAGACCTGGATAACACCGGACTGTAGCTTGGCATCATCATCCAACATCAAACTACAATTCGTCCCCTTGGAATTATAAGGTTCTATCTGACATTTTTGTCAAAATTGAGTTATTCACATATTCTTATTCTGTGACAACTTATTTACATTATGTGATGTGTTTTGTACATTTAGGGTCCCTGTTATTTTTATGTTTGAAAGAAACTTGTTCCCCATGCACATTTTCCTATATGTAATGCAAAAACTTTGAAGCTCAATATCTCAAAACTGCTCAGAACACAGATAGAACCTTATAATTCCAAGGGGACGATTTGTCCTCAATGTTGTGCACTTGCTGTGAAACAACAATGTGTATTTAATCCATCATTATTCAGTTATGAAGAAAGATGAAAAAAAAAAAACATATTGTTGCTTGGTTATAACTACACATGTAAACATACTTATTTACTGACAATTCTGGAACTGTCCGTCCTTGTCTGTGCGGTCAAAACTCTCAGGCCATTCCACAGAAACATCCAAACATAGCAGTTTGGATGCCTACATTTTGAGTAAACTTTTATTAATCTGGTCCATCATTCAGAAGTTTCTTAAGGAATGTTCTTCAGCTCTGATGTTGAGGTTCATCTCCCTCCTGCTGGTCTGGTGGTGGTCCCAACAGGGTTGAGAGAGTGCTGGATCTGTTCGGGACTTTAATGCTCCACTGCCCAGGAAGAGTCTCTGATAATAGCTCTTGATCTGTGAGGCTGTCTCTGCCTTGTTATCTGGATGAGAGGCCGACTGGAGGCCGTAGACTTATCCTAACGACCCAGTCACTCCGGAGGGACCACCCCCTCGCCTTCTCTTTCCCCCTCTCTTTGTGGACTCTTTCAAACTCAGATTGAGGTTCTTTCCACTTCCAAATTCACTCTAACCAAGCAAATGATGCCATTATTTCCTTAACAGCTTGTTGTTCTTTCTTTAATCTTGTTGTTTTCTGACTTATAGAAACCATAGTATCAATTTTTGGTCATTTTAGTTTGCTGGTCTCCATTTGAAAGGGAAGTAAGAAGCAGGTCAAAGACACGCCATATCTTTGCTCTGGACGAGATTTGACGGCTTTTATTATTGTATCACTGGGTTATCCTCTGGTGCTCAGCAGGGCTACATTGGGGTCTCTAACACCTGCTGGGTCTGTTAGCAGAGTCCTGTTGTTCTGCCACATGCCAGGAAAGCACCGTAAACCCATAAACATACTTTCAAAGGCATTCATAGGGCCATGACACAGGCTCAACCTCAAAAAGAGGACAATGATGGACGAGAAGAGCACAGAGAGGGATTGAGGAGGGAGAGGGAGGGTTGAGGTATTCATTTTGACACGTTGTGATGTGTTAAATAGGCTCCAGTGCTTCTGCTAACTGCTGCACAAACAAAAGGTGTAATTTTTAACACAGATGCTGTCAAATTAGCCACTTTGTCCACATTAGCACTTAGGCTAGGTAGCATTGATTAGGCAATGCTGATTGAGACCTGTCTAAAGCCTCAGTGGTCCCATAACATCCATCAGTCTGATTACAAATGGACAAAAAGGTGTAAACAGAATCAAAAACAAACTGTGATCTGAGCACTTAGTTACACATGTAAATTGCATTTGTAGTGTAAACACTAAAGCTTCCTGAATGTTTTTCTCGCCTGTCAGTCATCCATTGCAGGTTTTAAACAAAATTAACCTGCAGATTAAAACTTTTGTAAAACCCTGATTTCATTTCACTGAGGCCGTATACAGTGACACAAATAATTAGCTTTCGATTAACATGTTTTATAAAAAAAAGAAAGAAAACAAAACAAAAATATACATAATTACAGACCTCCTTGATGAAAGTGGTCACAGGAAGTGCATTTGTCAAATGCTGTAGGAACAAAATGCTGTCAATCTTTAAGTTTTTACTTATTTTTAAAAAAATAGGCTAACTTTTTTTTTTTTTTTTAATCAGGATTATCTTGAACACCTAAAGTTTTTTTTTTTTTTAAATACTGCTGTTAGTTTCAACAGTTAGCATGAACTCACATGTGTAGTTGGACACATGTACTCTATAACTCACAGTGGGGCATTTCAGCAGGAGTCTAAGGACACTGAAGGCCCTGATTAAATTACCACATCTGACTCTACAGGGTTCCATGTTCAAGCTCGTATAGCTCATACTGTTTTCCAACGAACCACAGGTTTTACTATAATTATTACCTCTTTTTGTTAATGTATTATTTGTTGAGTGGTAAAAAATATATATAAATAAATGTTTTTTTGGTTTATTATTTTTTGTTGATTTACCTTTTCATCTTATTTTTATGTAATATTAATTATTCATGAAAATACAATGGGAGCACTGAAAACTGATTTAAAACTGAAGAAACTGAATTATAGAGAAACTATCAAAAGAGACACTTTGTTTTGTCTGCTGGTCTTAGCTTGTTGAGTGCACTGATGGGAACCCATAAAATCACTCTTGACTGAAACGGCTGCTTTACAATTTTATGAGAATGTTCTCATATATAATACCACGCTAAACATGGTTGAAATTCAATAAACATTTTTTAACTTGCACGTTATCCATTATTTATCAATTATTCAAAATATTCTACACATGATTACTATGCCTATTTCTGTATGAGAAAAAGGAATATGATCGATTCACAAGTAATTTGCAAAAAAGTAATAATTTATTTTGCAATAATTTTTTTGTTGTTGTTTTGTTTAGGTGAGTTCTTATGTTTTTAAACTGTTGCCCTCCACCTCAGATTGTAACACTCTTGCATCTTCTATTAAATTCTAAATTATGATCTATTCTTTATCATTATAAGTCTATCAATGGTACAGTCGATTTTGGCACATATCACGTTTTATACCATAAGATGGCAGATCATTTTGTAGTAGTCTATGATTTATAGTACACATCTGATTCATGCAGATTTCTGCCGAATGGAACATTGCAAATGCATTGTGAATAAAGAATACTTCAGTTGCAACTTGATTCATGTTCCACTGAACAAATGGCAAGTCAGCAAAAACAAATTAAAGTCGCCATATGAGATATGTCCGATTCAACAGGGCCATGAGCCAAAAATGTCCAAAGAGTCTTAAGAGAGACATTGTTATTAATTTAAAAATTCTAAAGATTATTTATCTAAATGTCTGGCTAAGTATACAGACCATAAATTAATGTGAATTTATCTTAAAGTAAATTGTCAGCAAAGTTATTTTACTACATTTATGATCTAGTTGTATGTTTGCCACAATGGTAAATCTATCATAACTGCGAATGGGGGCTGTATAATAAAGTAATTGTTCATTACTTTGCTGTGTCTAGTATTAAGAGGAATCTTACTCTGTTACACTCTCCTTTAAAGTTGATGCTCAGACCTTGGTTCTCACCTTTGACTAGTCTGGAACGTGTGAAGTGTTTCCAGATGTGTACCTTTGCCAACAATCCTAGACCTGGAAGATTCAATGCTGACATATTGTGAGTGTTAGTCTTTTTTATTTTAGGCACAAAAACAGGTTTCATTACTAAATATGGGGAAAGACAAATGCTGACCAGCGTCGGAGAGCCATTGTAGTGTCACTCACAGAAACAAAGCAATTTTAGTGTTTAATTTTCAGTGTTTAATGTGCATTACCTAGCATTTAATATAGCTCACTGCTTTGTTAGATTGTCATGTATACTTAATTATCTCTTAGATGATGTCTAGATGTAGTCTCCTTGTCAACATGTGAATATTTTATTAGCAGCTTGTTTCATGACCTTGGTTTCCCGATTCGCATCTGAAATGAAATCTGACGTTAAGAAAAGCTGAAAGCAAAATTAACAATGTTTAATACAGATTTTCTTTCTTCAGAAATGTTTATTTTTGCCGTTTTTAAGATTAAGCAGGTTTTATAATTTTTTTGATGTCTTAAAATTATATTCTCCTATATTCCCGAATCCTGATATTGTTCCATACGCATAGGCCTATACGTTATTTTTATGCATTGCTGTGCTACATCCCGTTGCTTAAATCGAATTTTCAGCGAGAGCGAGGAAGTCTTTCAGCGAGGTGCAAAATCAACAACATTCCTAGTTGGCCTGCTTCACATAGTTCAACATCTCACGATAAATCACAGGCAAGACAGTTCAAGTTAAACTGAGGTGAAAGTTTGGGGTAAATAATCCAAGTGAGACACCCTCAAACCCTCCCTTTTTTACTCTCTTTTGATTTGGCAGCCGAGGGTTTTGGGCTATAACATAATTAAAATGAAAAGTTTTCACCTTTTCCTCCTTTGACTTCTGTGGATATATTGAAAAGCATTGCTTTACGTTCAAGAGCATCCTTCTTGAGTCGGAACAAGAGGGTCCATCAGCAGATGGATTCTTTAAGAGTGTTTGAGACAAAAAATACATTTCATTTTATTGCATAAATGTGTGATTTTTGTACGATAAAGGAAAACTACTGCAAACATGACTTTGGTACCAGGATGTCTACTCTGAAATGCTTTGTCCCTATGAGGGCCCCCTAAGGGCAAACAGCGTTCTGCTGGTTGATAGTTAGTCCAACACTCATACATAGCCTTTCATAAACACTACACCAATACCTGTCATGCGCGCCCATCATTTTTCCTCCGTCTGCTCCATTGTTTATATTACACAATTCTTACATCTATTCAAACATTTGCTTTTCAATAAACACACATGAATAGGCAGAGACCTGAGCAGATTCATTTATAATTTGTCACCTGATGTATAAGTCCATTCAAGTTTTACTTTCCTTCTCCTTTCTTTTTTCTCTCTCCATATTTTATCCTTCGGTTTTAAACTCGACCGCCCCACGAGGGGCCTGTAAGCTTCAATTCACTGGTCGCATTCACCCATGCAGCCAGTGAATCAGTGAATGCTGCCATTTGTGGGATAGCACCCAAACCAAAATTAACTTTAAAAGCAGTTCAACAAGAAGTAACTACTTATCTGTGTTTAACATGTATTCAGTTTAATCTATTGGGGGTATAAACATCCCATTGATAAAAAGTGCTCAGCGGACAGATTGCAAAATAATTAAAGGGAGAGTTTGGTACGGAATGTAAACTTTACAAGGGTCTCCATTTCTGTTTATTTTGAAACAGCTGTGAAGAGCCAGCCCGCCTGCCAAGTGTAAGCAGCTGTTTGTCACTTTCATTTTACCAAAGAGCCACTAGAAACAGAAAATCCACTTCAGCTGTCTGCCGCTCTTTCTTTTTAATTCTCGTCTTGCTCCAACGCTTTCTGTCCCTCCCTCCACCTTTTGATACAGTGGTGAGCTTCTTGCTTGATACCGACGTGTTCTTGTGCATGACATATGTGACTCTATCCTGAAGGTCATTCACTGGGTTTCTTCTCTAGTTTTAAGTTTGAATAATGATAACACCATCATTACACTACAGAATGTGCACCAGCAATGGAAGACAAGCTTTTGGCTCAAGGTCTCAATAAGAAATGGAAATGGATTGAGGGAGAAGTAGAAAACGAGAAAGAACAAGAGAGAGAAACAATATTTCCCTTTCATTCGTAGATGTATCTGGTGCTGCATGATTCCACAAACTCTTTCTCACTATAATCCCCTAAATTTACTTCTCCACTTGTAGTTTTCAACTGAAATGGACTGTGCCAGCAGGCTATAAATCTGCCCTGCCAAGACAACACGGAACATCGGGGCTCAAATCTGCCGTAACGAGTTATAACTACAGTAAACTAGATTAATCTTGCGGGTGATACAATCTAATCGTTGAGTGTCAGAGGAAACAACCTGGTCCAAAGGGAAGTCAGTCTATAATCTGCAAAGCTCAACGTGGAACAAAACCGTCCGAGACTGTTTACATACCTGCCCGCTGATTTATTTTTTGTATATGACGAGCGGTCCTGTGACTATCACCCGCACATTTTATTACAGCTCTGGAATGTTCAATCTCTGAGGGAACAAGGTTACCGTTTTATCTATTTGTCTCCAAATATGGTGATCGCTTTCTTTCAACCCCGTCATCCATCATAACCTTGTTCTAATGGCTTTAGGGATGGCTTTTACCAGACAGTGCTGTACAGCTCTTAAGGCGACCAAGAGCCATTTGGATATAATTGTTTTTAGTGTTCTTACATTTCTCACAGAGTTAGCAAATACACTACTGGTCAAAAGTTTGGATTTTTTTATGTCTTTGAAAGAAATATCTTATGCTCAAAAAGGTTGCATTTATCTGATGAAATATACACTTAAAATAGCAATATTACAAAATATTATTACAATTTAAAATAAGTTTTCGTTGTAACATATTTTAAAATGTAATTTATTTCTGTGATGTCAAAGTGAATTTTCAGCAGCCATGCAGTCTTTAGTGCAGATTTGGTGCTTAAGCACTTTTGTGGCTTAATTTGTGTGTAAACCATGATACACTTACCGTCACACCTTACAATTTTTTTTTTTTTTTACAAAGTAAAAAAAATTATAGCCTACTTTTATTCAGTGAGGACACATTACATTGATCAAAAGTGACAGTAAAAACATTTATAATGTTACAAAACATTTTTTTCAAATAAATGCGGTTCTTTTGAACTATCATGATTTCCACAAAAATATAATGCTGTCCACAAACATATTATCTGGAAAAAACATACTTTCAACTTTGATAATTATAAGAACCATTATTAATAGGCTATGTCAGCACCAATATTATAATTAAGCAGCAAATCAGCATATTAGAATAATTTCTGGAGGATCATGACAGTGAAGACTGGAATATTAGCTGGTGAAACTTCAGCTTTGTCATCACAGGAATAAATTACATTTTAAAATATATTAAAATAGAAAACAGTTATTTTAAATTGTAACCGTAAATAGTAATTCACAATATTACAGTATTACTGTATGTGTGATCAAATAAATGCAGCCTTGGCGAGTATAAGTGACTTATTTTAAAAACTTTAAATTAATTAAAACTTTTTACCAGTAGTTTAGATTAGAATCCTTGCGGGATCTCATTATCCATTTATGTTTTGCTTGCGCACATATTAGTATCATCCTTCAGAGTGTTAGCTAGTATACTTATCTACTTTAATTCTCTGCATGTCCCATATGCCAAATGCTAGTCCTAACTTACAAACACAAGGCATGTATACTGTATATGTAGTGCGTTCCAGAGGTCAATCTGTGGTCCTCTAGCTCGCTGGAGCCTTTTAGCCCTCTGCCCTGTCTGAGCATTGAACCCTCCGCTGGGTTGGGTCACAGCGGAGCCAGAGCGCTAGCCATCGATCAGCTCTTATCAGCTCACAACTGACAGTTCAGAAGCGCAGCGGAGGAGCTGAGTGAAAGAGCCCTGAGAGAGAGAGAGGAAGAGAGAAACAGAGAAGAGAAAGAAAGATTATGCCATATGCTGTCTGTGCTGTCAGCTGCCGGCCTGAGCTGTACTGTCAGGCCAGGGCCTAAGTTATGGGTGCCTCGGGGCTT
This sequence comes from Semotilus atromaculatus, assembly GCA_031834385.1. Taxonomy (NCBI): domain Eukaryota; kingdom Metazoa; phylum Chordata; class Actinopteri; order Cypriniformes; family Leuciscidae; genus Semotilus; species Semotilus atromaculatus. The sequence continues at coordinate 11,241,369 of JAULUF010000038.1, read as the reverse complement.
TCTGATAAGTCTGTAGGGGTTTGAGTAAGACAGAAAGAGGGAGAGATAAGCACTGAGGTAGAGCTCTTTGAGAACAGATGACAGGCTCTACGCACTCTATGATTTTATGTACTTTCAACTCTATTTCCATCCACTGGAGATTGAGAGCCCTGCAGAATTATCTGTTGTACAGCTTTTGTACCTACAACATTGTACCTAAAAATGTATTTGCAGACACTGTGTTAGTTTACTTATCAGCTTTTTTAAATGAATGAATCATGCTCGACTAACACCACACATCTAGATGTAGACCAGATCTCTTTTTAAAAATAAATCAATAATTAGCCGACTTTACATAGAAATGAAGCGTAAAAAAAACCCCTGAAAAACATGACAGTGACTTAATTCATCTTGAACAAGTTAATCAAAAGTTATATATATATATATATATATATATATATATATATATGAAGAGTTCAGATGCAAAAGCCTCTAAGTGCCATTTGAAATTTTCTTCTAGAATGATCATTTTTATCAAGCTTGTATATTTAAGTTCAGTAATTTCACTTAAATGGCAATGAAGATTACCTATCAATTGTAATTTAAGTGAAATTACTGAACTTAAATATACAAGCTTGATAAAAATGATCATTCTAGAAGAATGGCACTTAGAGGCTTTTGCATCTGAACTCTTCATATATATATATATATATATATATATATATATATATATATTCATTCTAATATTTACATTTGGCAGACGCTTTTTGTAGTGTTTTTATCCAAAGCGACTTAAATTGCATTTCAAGGTACACCTTTACATTCTTGTTTTCCCTGGGAATCAAACCCATGACCTTGGCATTGCAAGTGCCAACGCTCTACTGTTTAAGCTACAGGACATATACAATATATATTACTCCAGTCTTCAGTGTCACATGATGCTGATTTGGTGCTTAAGAAAAACATTTCTAATTATTAATGATGTTGAAAATGACTGTACTGTTTAATGTTTTATTTGAAATCATGATGATTTTTTGTTTTGTTTTGTTCCCGGATTCTTTAATGAATACCAAAGTTAAAAAGAACAGTGCTTATTTGACATATTTCATTCTTGTCTTTACTTTCACTGATCAATGTAATCCATCCTTGCTGAATAAAATAACTAAATTCAATTCAATTCACATTTATTTGTGTAGTGCTTTTCACAATACATATCGTTTCAAAGCAGCTTTACAGAATGCATGTGTCTACATCACAATTTAGAGTGATCTGTTATCAGAGGTGACTTTGTCCAAGTAATGCATTTCAGAAATGTGCATATAGACAAATCACACAGTTAGCTAACAATGTATTAGTTTAAGGCAGAAACAATGAGCTCATTGAAGTAATTATTACAAGTTGTGAACATAATGATTACAATATACAGAAAATAATAATAATAATAATAATAAATAAATAAAAACACCCCATCATTTGGATCAATATGTAAAACCATGCATACTTTCTGTTATATGTTAAGAGTTTATTCAGCCTTTAAAGAATGGGCTATGGTGAGTGAATGCATGAATGCCCTCAAGTAATATGAATACTTCTTAATACTATTTTTGGGGTGCCTTTCCAGAAGTGGCAAGTATTACCCTTGGTGGTCCTGTCCATCCCCGCCAGCGATATACAATTCAGTAACAAATCCAATTATTCTCTGACCCTCTCTCAGCAAGAGGCCTGTGCCAGCAGAGCTTATTAGGACCCAGTGTCCACAATGGGCAGCTCAGACAATTATGAGGCAGTGGCCTCACTAGAAGAGAATAAGTGATTTGTTTAATGTGCAGACTTTTTGTGGCTCTTTGAATGAGAAAAGAGGGACATGGGGGGTTATGGGGGGTAGTGAGCTGGGTTAGTGCAGTTGTGATTTGCCCACTTGAATCTATGAATAGATTCAAGTTATGTGTGGAGTGATGGATTGACTTATCACAGGTCTGGTAAGGAGAGACTGATAGGCCGAACAATCAGAATCTCCATCCACTTTGGCTGCCCTCGGAATTTTTGTTTTTGTTTTGTTAAATATTTGTTTGTATTTTCAGCAGCCTTTACTCTATTCTCCTTACTTTAGTCGATCCTTCAGAAACCACTCTAATATGCTGATTTTGTGCTCAAGAAGCAAGTCTTATTATTAGCAATGTTGAAAACAGTTGTGCTGTTTAATGCTATGTTTTTATGTTTTATGGGGACTTTCCATAGAAGTTATGGTTTTTATACTGTACAAACTGTATATTATACCCCTAACCCTAAACCTACCCATCACAGAAAACATTCTAAATTTTTACATTTTCAAAAAACATCAGTATGGATTTATTTATAAGCTGTTTTCCTCATCAATCTCCAACCATCCATATTGGCATCTCAGGGACAGGGACAATATTTATTTTAATCAATTTTTTATTTAATTAGTTATAACATATGTTTCTGAGCACGGTAAAACAGTAATGCACTAAAACATGGCAGCATGGTCTGCAAGGTATACACAAATATGGAACATAATTTAAAGTAGAATATTTTAGTAGATTATTTAAAAATAAGTCAAATGTAGGCCTAGATCTTATCAAAGCTGCTCTCCTTAAAGGTGCCCTATAATGTGAAATTGAATTTATGTTGGCATAGTTAAATAACAAGAGTTCAGTACATGGACATGACATACAGTGAGTTTCAAACACCATTGTTTTCTCCTTCTTATTTAAATCTCGTTTTTAAAAAACACCCCTGAAAAACAGGCGAATCTCCACATAATACCGACTGTGACGCAACAGTCGGGGATCACGCCTCCAAAGATTTGCATATCCCAGCCCTCAATGACAAGCACTGCACAGCCGAGTCATCATCGGAACAAGCGAGGATCAGAGAGAAAATGGCAGATCATGGAATAAATGCTATGTTCCAGGCTGTGCAGGGGATGTGAGGTATTTTCATACCCTTCCCACAGAAAAGAAATGTCAACAGGCGTGGACGCGTGGTTGATGTTTATATTAATCGGATACCGCAACAGTTTAATTCGAAGTTGTTAGTTTGCTCTGCCCATTTCACCACGGACTTATTTTCGAACCTGGGACAATATCAAGCTTCTCTCAGCGTCTCAAACTGAAGAAGGGGGTAATTCCAACTATATTCCCGCAACCGGTAAGTAGTGATTTTATTAAAGATAATTTACACTGTGTTAGATCCAGCGCAAGATCCTAGTACAGTAATAGCAAACTCCAAGTAACGAGCATACATAACTAACGTTAAATAGGCTAATTCTCAGTGAAAAAAGTATACAGAAAGCGGTCAAAGAACAATCCACACAGCGCGAGTTTATCTCTCTTGCCAAACTCGTTATGAAATCAATGACGCTGTTACACTGCACAACGAAGCTCTCATAGAAGTAGGCTATGTCATCGTTTGCATTGGTGAAAGCATTAGAGAGAGAAACTGCGTTGTCTCGCGATCAACAGACTGTCATCTGCTTGCTCAATGCTCATCACAGCAACATTTTATGTGATGGAAATAGATTTAAATACTTTAAAAACATCTCACGATTCGTTAATCTCGATAGCTGTAATAGTTAAAACGTATATAACAGCTGTAATAAAAGTATTCGAGAGAGTTTCACATGTCATATTTCATATGCAAGCATGTCAGCCAATCACAGCAGTGGCCGGTTCTCACAGCAGACACGCCCCTTCAAACAGAGTGTTCAAATCAGAGACTAAAATCAGGCTAGGAAAAATGCCTTTTATTTCTAAATTATGACTATTTTTGATCTAAAAAACATACTAACATTATAAGGGCAACCCAGGAAACATTATAAAATAATAAAAAAAAACATTCTAGGGCACCTTTAATGGATAACATTGAATTCTACTGTTTAGAGACAAATCCAGAACAACAAGTGGGATGAAGAACAAAGTGAAACATAAGAAGATCAATCTGACATAGAGAGTCTATTGCAAATCCAAGTACCTCATTATTCTCTGCCATTCTTAGCCTAGCTTGCTGCTTTGTAACCCAAGGCTAACTGTAAATCCTAGCTTGTGTATAGACAAGTACATGTGTCAGTAGACAGATGATAGAGCTAATCTGCGCTTGAAACTCTTTCCTGGCAGACAGACAGACAGAAACTAGAAAGGATGGCTCCCCTTTGTGAGCCTTGCTGTGATGTGTCAAGTGAAATTTGACCTTTTTTCCTCAAATGAGAGCCTCCACCCTTCATGATTCCGCAGCCTTTAAACTCTTTATGACACGAGACTTCATTTCACTTCACACTTAATTTGTAATATAAAAATGTTTTTTTGAATGTGAACATTGTATGTTCATTTTATAGTGGCATGACAATTTTTTCCAACCATTTTGCAAGATATATATTATTACTGACTGTGAAGTTCTTTAGATTATCAAAGTGTCTGCGGTTCCCACAGTCGCGACTTTTCAAACCCCTGTCTCTCTCTCTCTCTCTCTCTCGCTCTATTCCTAGACGCCTTAGAGCCAAACAATGCTGAGACAAAGTCCTCAGTGGAGCCAGACTGATAAAGCTATCCACAACTGTCAATCAAATCACTAACAGAGTGATAATGAACACTTTAGCTTTGCCACACCAACTCCAGTAAACCTCTGTCATTCTCTCACCAACACTCTCTTGTGAGTGCCATTCCTTCTCTTACCTCATTTTCCTCTTGTCATCCCTCCCATTCATTACATCATGATACCACACTAGTATCAGACAACAAAAGCAACAATGACTTGTCATTTTTGGGAATTAGGAATGCCGTTCTTAAGAGGCATTATGGATTTAGAGGCCACTTCTGTTGCTGGAGAAGTTGAATGAGTGTCATATAACTGGTTCTTTGGTATCTGCAGATGATCCATTTTGTAATCCATTTGATGAAGCTTCTTGTATATACAGTACAATGTCTTGAGTGAGGTTGAGGGCTCAACAATAAAGATCAGGGAGCAGTTTTTTTTTGTGAAAGTATTAAATGTGTTACATTACTTGGCTGTTTTTAAATAACACAAAAAAAAAATTATTTTTTTTTTGTTGGCAGATGTAAAGGCCTATTTTTGGCAAATGTAAAAATAAGCGTATAAGGCTGAATTAAATGCAAAGAGATATACAGTATAGTAGTACTGTAGAAATTTTCTTTTCTACAGGACACAGGACTTGCAAATGTGCTGCCATTCTGGATCGCAGAAGAATATGGTGCAGGAGAATTGCATGGAAAGTGTCTCAGGTGGTCAGGTAAGAGGTTCAGGTTTAAATGACAAGGCTTGCGTGCGTGCGTAGTGACCTATCTGGTGCAGAGTTTATGAGGTGATTAGTGACAACTGGGGATAATTGTGAAATGCCTGCAGGTGGTGGACCAGGAAGGATTATGGGAGATGTAGTGCTGAAGGTGACAGGGCTGGTGACTTAGGATTGTGACATTTACATTATCTATGTGTATAATTTCCATCATGTTGCAAATATAGTAAAGAATATTTTGCATTTGATAAAAATAAAATAAAATAAGTTTGGTGTCAGAAAGATTGTTTTATGTTTTTGAAAGAACTCTCTTATGCTCTCCAAGGCTACACATTTATTTGACAAAACCTAAAGTAAAAACAGTAATATTGCAATTTAAAATAACTTTTTGATTTAATATATTTTAAAATGTAATTTATTCTTGTGATGTCATTACTCCAGTCTTCAGTGTCACATGATTCATCAGAAATCATTCTAAAATGATGATTTGTTGCTCATAAAACATTTTGTATAACAATCTTCATATATCACATGATGAGTATTAACCAGTCTATGGTATGAACACGTTAATAATAAAAAGTTAATAAAATAATGAAAATCTCTCCACATGCTTGATTCAAGGATTCAAGGAAAGGAAAAAAGTGATTGAACATTATCTAAAAAAAATCTTTTTTTTTCCTTCTCCTCACTCTTTTCCACAGAATCTCTTATTAATGTTCAAATGCTATAGCCTTTGGACAGGAAATTAATCCAGTGCTAATTTAAACAGTGCTATAACAAATGTAATATTCTGTTTCACAGAAATAATGAGCTAGCCAGGAGTTTCCCAAGCTTTCAGTGAGTAAGGTCATGGCCTAAGTTGGCTAACAAAGATCCAGGTCTAATCCAGGTTTGAAAAAGTCTAATAGCTGAAAGCTGCTGCTGCTTTGACTTCAGACGAAGGGGACACACATTCTTCAGAATAGGTCCGGAAGGTCCCTTGTTACCATTAGGGATAATTGCACCCGCACTGGAGCTGCCATCTTTTTTACATATCAACATCGGACAACCCCCACAATCGCCATAGACAAGAGCATATTTTGAAAGCAATTAAAGTTAGGGGAAATACATTAGTTTGCCTCTGCTGACTTGATACTTCATGATTGATTTTGTGCAAGGCACACCTGGTGGCCAAACCAAGGGTCTCTAGACATCTAAGAAGAGCTTTGAAAAGGGAATACATTTACACTATTAAATAAATTTTTCTTTCTTCCGGGAATACACAATAGCAGTTGTTTAAAGGGCCCCTATCATGGATTTTTTAAAAGTTTCCTAATGTTGTTTTGGAGTCTCCTACAACAGGTTTGCATGCATCAAACGTTTCATTTTGCATATCACCAGATTTTCAATGATTCTCGAACGACTCGCCAAATGAATCAATCTCTCTAAATCCCTCCTTTCCGCAAGCTACTCTGCTCTGATTGGCCAGACAGCTCAGTCTGTTGTGATTGGTTTACCGTGTAATTCCCATTGCCATAACACGGACAGCTCTGTGTGTCCTGAGTCTTCCTACACCGTAAACTAAACATAGTAACGAACAATGGCGTTGATTTTACCATATCATTCCGAGCGGGAGTCAGTGTTAATTTCGTTGACGAAAATAATGACGAAACTTATTCGTCAACGACATTTTTTCACAGACGAAAACGAGACAATAACTAAATAAAAAAAGTTTTAAATTACGACAACCATGACGAAAATGTATTGTCATTTTCGTCAACGAATAAAAACTAGACGAAAATGTTAGGGAGGGATGATTGGGGAAGAGATCCATTCAACACACACACACACCCGACGCGACGCGAGCAGCCCTGCACAACGCATGGACAGCTATAGCCTACAGAACGCGAGGACTGAGCTCTCTTTCGCGTCTGAATGGACAAATACACACAACATTATGTCTAAATGTCCGTTTTGGAGAGTACGTAAACGCAGTCAGTCTTTACAGAACAGTTGTGAGAATATCTGATGTGCATCAGTGCAATTGGATCTGCACACTCGGTCTTAAAGTGACAGTGCATAATAAACCTAATGCCTTTTGTAGGCTACACTTTATATGAATCTAACAACAAAATAAAAAGAGAAAAGCATTCACTGCTCTTTAATAGCTTTAATAAGGATTAATTATATTTAAATCATACAAATACATATATCTGCTTTAATGAATAATGTATGTCACAGTGCTAAATCTGTGTCTGTATTGCATGTTCAAACTTTAAAAATAATTCATATTAACAGGTTAATAGATGTTTTCTACGGGAATATATAATGGGTGTGGAAATTTTTGAGAAATTCTAAATGAATGCATTACAATTTAACTAAACCCATTCGATTGTAGTCGACTAAATCTACTGTAGATTTAGTCGACTAAAACTAAAACAATTCAGATGACTAAAATATGACTAAAACTAAATGGCATTTTAGTCAAAAGACTATGACTAAAACTAAATAAAAATTTGCTGTCAAAATTAACACTGGCGCGAGTCCGATGATGAAACACTAGAAGAAGAACCATTCATTCAACCCGGACCTCCATCGCAAGGACGACTCGAGTAGGACGTTTCAGTGATTCACTAATAACTAATAGTTACTAATAGCCGAGCTCTAGCGTGAATGACTGATGTAACATAAACATTGGTAAAACAAATCTTGCTTCATGCTTAATCTTTCCTCAAAGTAGTGAGAACGACAGACAATCTGCATTAATAGACAGTTTAATGGAATAGAGGCCCACAGCTGATTAGCTGACTCCGATATTTGAGAAGCAGTCGTCAGTAAAATAAAGGTAACAGGAAAAGTTTATGATTATACTGCTGTAGTATCATGGTAAAGATTAATTTTAACCACAGATTCTTCACATGCTCGTCCTTGGGCAGTGGGGAAAAAAAGTCTTTACTGTCACATTGTAGAGCACAGATGGATCTGAACCTTGTGGGAAAAATAAATTTGTTTGTTGTATGAGGAAACTTTTAAAAGGTTTAAGTTGTGTGGTTTTGGTTGTGGTTGATAGACATATTTGCAGATATCAGAAGAATGTTTCTCTAGCCCTATTTTCTCACTGCAAGCACACTCATTTACAGCTGTTGTGGTACTAAATGTCTCCCAAATGATAAATATAAAATATAATGCTTGTGAGTCTCTTATGAGTTAATGTAAGAAGTATTGCTCATGGAGGCCAGCACATTTACATTGGTTGAAAGCCCGCTGATAATGTTTGGAGGAGGCTAACAAAAGGATTAGCAATCATTCAACCCTTGTGACCATGCAGTCATTAGCAAAGGGCTGAAATCTTAATTATCATAAAATATTACTAGTAACAGAACCCAGACCCAATTGAGACACTAATTTAGAAACATCAATACCTTGTCTCTAAAAATATTGAGAACATGTGTTCCTTCCCAATATCTCTTTTCCGTAAAACATCATATCTTGTCTTACTCCCCCATGGAACTCACAGAGGATGACTGCAGGGTGAATCAGACTGTCCATTAAACAGACTTGGTTCTGTCTGTCTTTCTGTCTGTCTTTCTGTCTGATCCATCCATCCATCCATCCAGAAAGATTAGTACTTGGCCCACCCCTGTTTATGCTGAGAAGTGCCTATTACATTTTTCTCAATCGCTTTGGCACATTTTTCGAAACAATCTTACAGTTTTTCTCAGTCGCTTTGGTACATTTCTCAAATCATCCTTGACATTTGCAAAACAGTAAGTGCATTTCTCAAAACAATTTGTACAAATGGATTACCTGCAAAGCTCTTGCTCAAAATCCTTAGTTCATCTCTCAAAAGTAAATATCTGTGTTAATGAACATGTCAGTGCCATCAGAATGACAAGTCCTTGTGTGATTGTGTACGCTTGCACGTTGTACAGTGTACATTGCTTAGTCAAGTTGTCAATATAACGGTGTACTCTGGAGGGATGTTCTGATGTCAACTATGGCTAAAGTTTTGATGACAATTATTGTAACTTGTAGGTTACAACTTAGTGTATGTGGGAGTTTGATTGCAAGAGACTGGACAAGATTCACATTTACGCGTTTACTGTTTGTACTGTAATTTGTTGACAGACCATGTGATTGCGATACAGAAAGGAAAAGACAGCACTGCATAGCACAAAAAAAGGTAGAAATGTCAACAGGACAGAAGTCTAATGAAAATGTATAGAAATATGCTTGACATATTATGACAACTTGTTCAACCATTTGTATGTAAAGACTTATGCTATGAACTAATGCCTAAATGTTGTGGGGTGTGAGACTATTCAACAGAGACCCATTATAATACATTTTGATCAACATGACATAAGCAATTGATAATGTAGGAAACAGCAGACAATTGTACATAATCATTTGCATGAATGTACCATTTGCAACTTGTTCGAAGAAACGTGAAACTGCTTTTTTGATGTGCACAAGTGACACAATGATGTGAAGATTGAACAGTTAGTTTTGAGAATTTCTATTCTGAACTGAGAAATGTGCCAAAGCGACTGTGAAAAACTGTAACATTCTCTAAACTGTAACTGCAATTGTCACAACTGTTTGCTTGAACATCATACCTCTAATGCATGCCTGTCAAATTTAGTCACTACAAAACATTGAATTCATGCTTCACAACTTAGTTGTTGTGTCAGTAAATTGGCCAATGTTGCCTGGTTTCACAGACAAAGCGTAGATTAAGCCAGGATTTGGACAGTAGTGGACCTTTATTTCAATTAGGACAAAATAATTCAAAAAGGTTTTTATAAATGTGCCTTAGAAAAAAAAAAGAAAAAAAAAAACATTACTGGTGTGCATCTTGAGACAAAACAATGGCACTGACATATTTTAAGAAATGTCAGAGCAAGTTACTTTTAGTTAAAACAGCTCAAACATGCATTTTAGTCTGGGACTATGCTTAAGTCTTGTCTGTGAAACTGCGGGCAAAATTGTTTTTTTCATTGTGTGAGCCACACTGGTTGAAATGTTTAGATGTTTTTTCACCATGGAAATATTTGTTATACACAAATGTCATGTTTGTTCAACTTATTTGTTGGCACTGACTGCTTTCTATGCAAGACTGTCAGTTTTGTGTAGCTGAATGCTCTTGTGTCTCACACTGATCTTTTTAGTTGCAGATTTCCACAGTAGAGTTTTAGGAAAAGTCAAGGTTACACGTTATTTCGACAGTCACTTTAGACGTTCTACTAATTATAAGTAACTTTTCAACTACATGTCAACTAACTCTCATTAGAATATTAGTATATTATAGTATACTGTCAGTAGACTGTTTGGTTAGGGTGTTAGGTGTTAGGGTTCGGGTTAGGAGAATAAGTTGACTTGTAGTTGCCAAGTTACTTAGTCAGTTGAATGTCTGTTGGGGGACCAACAAAATTAAGCTGACAGTCTACTAATCCTCTAATGACAGTTAGTTGACATGTAGTTGAAAAGTTACTTATAAACTAGTTAGTAGAATGTCTAAAGTTGACTGTCGAAATAAAGTGTTACCAAAGTCAATGTAGTGCACAAAAAGAAAATGGACATTTGGTCACACTTTATATTAGGCGGGCTTATACTACGTCATAAAATAAGCACAGTGTATTGTGTTGATGTCGGATTTTGCTGCTATTGAGGAAGGATACGGGTAAGGTTAGGAACATGTTGGTGGTATGGGTAGGTTTAAGGGTGGTTTAAGTGGTAAGGAAAGGGTCAACGGTATAATTATAGATTTTATTACAGCTGTCATTACATGTCATTAAAAACATAAGTACAATGTAAAAACATGAATGTGCACAATAAGTGTTTTGGATGCGCTCCGTTATCCAGATAACACATTTTGAGGGAGAGTGCCTTGTGCTCAAATTGTTTGTTGATTGTCCCTAACATGTTAGACTGGGTTACCTCATTGGTTTAATTAATTGATTGTATTAGACCTTATTAGGTTAATTGTATGCTGTCTGATTACAGGTGGGACGCTATTTATAATGTTCTGTCATTCTCATTGTGTATGTTACTTTGCCCTGAAGAAGACCATGTGGGTCGAAACATGTTGGCTTGTGACTTTTTTATCATGAACTAAGCCACATTTAATAAAGGCTTTTTAACCTTCTCCTTCTCCTCCTTATCCATTTTTTTGAGTGCCTGGGACTTGCATCTTTATTCATTGGATCCTTTCCCTATCCCAAGAGCACCTATCACGGATATACTTCACCTGAGCGCCTGGTTGAATACTCTTATAGTGCACAATAAGTGTATTGTATCAAATTATTAATTAAGATTTTAGTACATGGTATTAGACACCTAAAATAAAGTGGGACTAAACATTTTTATTTATACAGCACATTTATTTTTGTAGAAATGTGTTCCATGTAAATTAAAATCATGTCTTCCCCTATCATCATCACCATCACCACACATTCTTACATATCTTTCCATTGCTCTTCCATGACAAGCAACTGTGAATTTTCAGTTTACATGTAACACGTTTCTACAAAAAGAAACTGCTGTTGCTTTTTAGGTTTGTGACGTTCCTCCATGTTCAAAAATTGTAGTGATTTTGCTGGGCAAACCACTGTATGCTTGCAAGCTTGATTGGTTGTGATTGCTATTTTATTACAATGGCAGGTCATTTTCCTATCAAGCAGACATTACAAACATTGTCATAGGTATTTATTTAAATATACATGCATGACAGATTTTGAAAATTTAATGGATTATTTAGCATCTGATGACTCACACAATGAATGAATGTTTAGAAGATGTGAAGAGTTTGATACTTTCACTGAGAATCAGCCATGTGCATTTAGTATTTGCGCAAACTGTAGACAATCTATTGCACTCTACTGCACATGTACCAAAACACATGTAATTTGCTTAAATCAATAAGAAATTTAAATCTGATGTGAACAAAAAACAAAGTTTTCAGAGATCTGAACTTATTAGAAAAAAAAAAAATTAGAGCATTGAGCCATAAAGCCATTGAGAAAACCTGTAAGATACCTACATGTTATGGAAACATTTTGATCTTGGTGCGTCCTTGAGATGATGATCATATAGAGGATAGAGATTTTACCGAGTAATGGACTAAGTGGCAGTCATTAGGTCCATTTTTGGACTACGTTACACCATTTCCTGTCCTTTCTGTCTCTTTTTCCATGGAAGGTGCTGATCAGACTTCAGTGAGAGCCTTAAAGAAAACCCATAAAAGTGCTTTTATGGATACTTCCCGACCTCATTCCTTCATCTCTCTATTAGAGGAGACAGTGCTCCGATTCAAGGCCTCGGTTTTCATTTTAAACAGCAGTCTGCCTAATCGACCCAACAGCAGCAATAACTGTGCTGTGAAAACAAGGCCATGTAGCTGTAAGACACATCACACTTGTTGTGAAAACACGTATGTAACTAGATAGCATTGTGTTAGCCACATGGTAAAAGTGATTTTTAGGAGTATGTTTTTGCACAAATGGTTCATAAAATACCAATTGAGCAATATAAACCATAACTAACATAATCATTATTCTAGGCGTGACATGTTTTAAAAATGAACAAATTACTAAACTGCTCTTATCTCGATATGTACCTCTGCCAGTCTTAATGTCTTAAATGATGTCAGTTACATGAAATCATTTATTTGTTTGGGCATGAGAGGAAATCTCTGAATCCTTCAATGTGGCACAGTAAGTTCTGTGGTCATTATCATTAAACATTATTCCAGACAGAACATTATTTTTGATGTGTGTTATCAAAAATTTGAATAGGCATTTGATAGTGAATTCAGACATTACCTCAATGGCAGTGTTCTACACTGAAAAAATAATAATAATTGATGTGCACTCTTAAAAATAAAGGCTACAAAAGGGGTTTTCTCAGCGATGTCATGGAGAAACATTAGTTCCCTAAAGAACCTTTCAGTGAACAGTTCTTAAAATAACCTCTTTTTTTTCCGGTTACACTTTATTTTTCGGTGTCCGTGTTACAGTTTAATTGTACATTAAGTACTGAGTAATAATAATTAACTACATGTACTTACTATAGGGTTAGGAATAGAGGTTGGTTTAGGGTTATTTACTTGTAATTATGCATAATGTATAGTTATTACTACAGTAACTACATGGAATATGTATAACAACGTCACTATAAAATAAAGTGTAACCGTTTTTTCTTATTTTGAAGAACATTTTATAATCTAAATACACGTTCTCCACATAACCTTCTGTGCAGTGGAAAGGTTCCATGGATTTTAAAGGTTCTTCATGGAACCATCAATGCCAATAAAGAAACTTTATTTTTAAGAGTTCAGAAACGTAATTTTCACAAATAATTACTAATGGCAAGTAACATTGAATTAAACATGACGTACTAGCATGTATAGGATTTTCTTCTAAAACACACTCCAATTAAAGTGCAGTTTTTGTCATGATGTGAAATTACAGGCATTCATTGATTAGTTTATTTAGTCATTTATTTACCTCTCTCGCTTTCTCCCGCTCTATTTCCCTCCTCCCCAAAAACCCTACACTCCCACAAAAAAAGTACTATTCATTGTTTCCAGTCCTTGGGAAACAAGGGCGATCTTTAGAGAAAATTATATGGATGCATTCCACCTCATATATTTGTCAGGCATTTCAGCAGTGGAACACTCATTAGGAGAGGCAATAAGGAGCACTGACAGGCAGCTTCAGTCCACCTCAAAGCACAGTCCATTTACGCAGGCCCTCAGGAGTGCACATATACGCTACTCCTTAAAAAACACACTCTCGTTACACTCTCCTCACTCCGGAGTGTGTGTATTGAGACACATTCGACACAGATGTGTGATTTAGATGAGGTGAGTTTAGGGAAGTGATTGGTATAGTTTGACAAAGGTCAGCGGAGTTGTCTCCGGTGTGTGTTGGTGATTTATTTCGGGAGTACTGTGGTTTGGGCGAGCCGGCCGGAGCTGTGTGAGAAAGACATATTTTTGTGGATAGGAAACTGGTTTTATTGGTTGACGAAACCTCAGAGTTCCAGCTGTTTCCGAGCTCTGAGTAAAGGCCGACAATGTTACTTCAACTCCAGACAGATTTAGGAGAGACGGAGAAAAGCTGGGAAATGGAAAATGATTTGGCAAATCTACTTTAAGATAAATGCTTTCAGATCCTGTAGGTGTATCTTCCTTAAGACATTCGCTCTCCACACTAGTACAATTTATCTAATCACCTGATTTATAAATAGCAGCTGCAATATTTCCATCAGAATGGAAAGTTCCGTTTTTTTTAATACCTCTGATGTAAACAGTTCACACACTATTGAGTCTATAACTGCATATCGACGCCAAAACAAAAGACAAAATGGGCCATTTTATGTAGCATTCTTGCAATGAGCCATTGAGCTACATTACGATTCAAAGGTTTTGTCATTATCATTGAATAAATAAGTCTGAAACAACAGATAAAGCATTGATAGACAGCAAGCTCTCAGTTTTTCCACACTCACATCACCAATCTTAGATCAACTTTCAGTCATATCATGGGAAAAGTTGAGTCATTGTTTGAGCTGGTTCTGCTATCTCTCTTGTTGGTATACAGCAGTCATGTCTATATTCAGTTCAGCTGTCACACTTTTGCCACCGAGGACTATCGTCTGCTTATGTGAATACAACATATAAAAGGTGTTATCAGGTTGCTTACCATAAATTCTGGAAGAAAAACAGTGCATTTCAAATTATATTAAAGGGATAGTCACCCCAAAAAAGAAAAAAGTAATTAATACTCACCATCATGTTGTTCCTAACCTAAGACTTTCTGTCCCTCCATAGACATCTACTGAGACTTTGACGCTTCAAAAAGTTCATAAAGAGATTGTAAAACTAATTCATATTAATTGACTGGTTTATTCCAAATTTTCTACACAAACGCTTTATATAATGAACAGATTTAATTTAGGCTTTTATTCACATATAAACATTCATTAACTCACATATCAGTTGTGGTAAACGGAAGCTCAAGCATGTTCGCTTGACGTGCATGAACCAATGAGGTTCATTCTCGTGTGTTACGCAGCACATTTCAGCTTCCGCAAGAAACAATGAGGTTCATTATTGTGTTACGCCTGTTTCACACATACTCCGTGTGTAGTGCGTATGCGGTGCTTGTTGCGGTGCGTATTCGATACAGCAGCAGCACGCGCTATAGAGCTTTCACACATGCTGTGTTTGCGGTGCGCAACTGATCCGCGGCTGTAGGCTACCACAAACACAAACAAGCATATTTACTCACTATTTGTATTTCAAATCCAGAAGTTATCAGCAACTTTTATTTAAAAAAGTTGTGTCACCAGTGCGATTCTCTTGTAGGCTACAAACTTTAATAGACGTATTCACGTTTAAACACAATTCAAACAACGTATTATTCAATGCATTACTTCCATATAGATTATATATTAAGTTGCTCAAGCAAGGTAACATATTGAACCATATGTATAGCCTATTATATTAAAATCGCAAACATTTTAAATTAAAACAAAAAAATGGCAAAAACTGTAGACTCATACCTTTTCTTTTTCATAATTTAAATCTTTATACAATAAATGTTGCATCACAAAGAACTTTTTTTTCCACCTCCACGGATGAGACGAGTGTCGTTCATTATGTCGCCTTGTTGAAATGCGCCTTGTAGTTTTCCTTGTTTTACCCCGGTCTTAAAGTAAAAACATGACTATGAAAAATAGTAGTATTTAATTAAATGCATTTATGGTCAAATTACTATACATTTTATTTAATTAAATGCATTTATGATGAAATTACTACATTTTCATATCAATTTGTGTTCATTTTGACCACGAACTATGCGCTGTCACTTTAATTCAGCAGAAATAGACTCGGTGCGGAAACGATCTCTGCACTGCTGTATACGCACCGCACCTGGAACGGATCGCCGGACCGCATCCGCGTGCAGTGTGAAAGCTCTAACCTGTTAACATGGGTACGGAAAAAAATACGCACCGCATACGCACTGCAAGCGGAATATGTGTGAAACGGGTGTTACACAGCACATTTCATCTTCCGCAAGAAACAATTTTCATGATTGTGTTACGCAGCACGTTTGAGCTTTTGCAAGAAACAATGAGGTTCATTCTCGTGTTACGCATCACGTTTGACCTTCTGCAAGAACCAATGAGGTTCATTCCCGTGCAGCATGTTTGAGCTTCAGCAAGAACCAATGAGGTTCATTCTGGTGTTACGCATCACCTTTGAACTTCTGCAAGAACCAATGAGGTTCATTCTCGTGTTAAGCACCACGTTTGATCTTCTTCAAAAACCAACGAGGTTTATTCTCATGTATTGCATCATGTTTGAGCTTCCACAAGAACCAATGAGGTTCATTCTCGTGTGTTATGCATCACGTTTACGCTTCAGCAAGAACCAATGAGGTTCATTATCGTATTACGCAGCACGTTTGAGCTTCTGCAAGAACCAATGAGGTTCATTCTCATGTATTACGCATCACGTTTGAGCTTCCACAAGAACCAATGAGGTTCATTCTCGTGTGTTATGCATCACGTTTACGCTTCAGCAAGAACCAATGAGGTTCATTATCGTATTACGCAGCACGTTTGAGCTTCTGCAAGAACCAATGAGGTTCATTCTCATGTATTACGCATCACGTTTGAGCTTCCACAAGAACCAATGAGGTTCATTCTCCTGTGCTACGTATCACATTTCAGCTTCCGCAACAACCAATGAGGTTCATTCTCATGTGTTGCGCAGCATGTTTGAGCTTTAGAATGAGTTTTGTTGATGTTGTTATGCAGGTTCGGTTGAGCTTCTGTTTATGTTTGCTGATCAATGTTAATATGTGAATAAAAGCGTAAATTTAATCTGGTCATCCATATAAAGGGATCGAGTCTCCTAATAAATTTTTGACTAAATCGTTCAATTCATATGGATTATTTTTACGATCTCTTTATGAACTTTTTGAAGCATGAAAGTTTTTATTTTGCCCATGTGTGTGTGTATATATATATATATATATATATATATATATATATATATATACTGTATGTGTGTGTGTGTGTGTATATAGTCTATGCTATTGGTATCAAAAGTTTTGAGTGATTGATATAAATATATATATATATATATATATATATATATATATATATATATATATATATATATATATATGGCTTGTGCAGTCAGAATATAATATAATAATAAAAACATTGTATCATTTATAATTTTTCAGTTAGAAGTATTATTTTATGACTTTTTTTTTAAAATTATCATTCAAATTACATCTGTAATCAAATACATATTCCATCCATATGATAACCGCCTATCCTCTGTAGAGTCTTGGGCCACAGGCACAAATGCATATTATTATTCTATAGCATTTATAATCATATTAAATAGACCAAATAAAGTTCCAACTGCATGTCAGTAGATATATACGAGGAGTGTGCACAATACTGTGAAAATGAAGTGGATAAATGTCCCTGATATTTACAAATGTAAACATTCATGGAATGTGTCCATTAAAACACATTATGTAACACCTGCCATTATGTTATGTATAATTTAAAACCAACCCATTCCCCAGGTGTTTGTGTTTCATTGCTACCATTTGGACGTGTGCATTAAGTGTGTGTTTGTTTGCATCTCCGTGTTTCTGAGATCCCTCCCGTCCTCAGGCAGTGTGTGTCAGGGTGAAAGTGCTGCTGGTCAGAGAGGCTAATGCTGACATCTGCCCCCTGCCAGCTGACTGCCCTCTGGGACAGAGATCTTAACATGCACAAGCCACACACATACAACCTCTTTCCCTCTCTCTATCTCTATGGCTTAGAGCAACAGGTGTTCCTGCAGCTCTTATTAAATGTAATGGGACTATCTCTTAACCTGTCCTCCTACTTTTCTCTGCTCTCTTATCTTCTATCAAAAACAAAGGAGTAACTCAATCAGTATATGCTCAGATCTACATGGGATTAAGGTAACAAAGTTTCAGTCAGCGCCGTCTGTAGGCACGTGCCGAATCAGTGGGTAAAGAGTCCTGGAGCCGACCTTTTCTTGAGCATCTCACGGCCCCTGAGGGCTCCAAGGAGGGGTGGCCTCTGAGCCAAATTAACTTATCTTGTCCATTTGTTTCTCCTAAAACAGATTACAGCGAGGGAGAGCACACTGGATGCACTTGGGCCCCTCACTCACTCACTCACTCCCCGACTGAAGCCCATGGGCGCTTGACGGGCTTTGTTCATGGTGCATTAACTCTGTCACACATTAGCTCTGACCACAGCTAATTGACTGCACTTGAGTCAATTGCTATATAGAGTCCATATTATCAGCTTTAAATGGTCTTTAGCTTAAGTTACTTTTAGCTAACCATGCTACTATAGAGTCACTTGGAAGCTTGAGTAAATCTTTTTAGGACCTTTTATGCAGATTTTCGGATTTTGGTCAGTAGTATATCAGTCTAATATGGAAACACAGAAGTGTGGTTTATTTCAGGGAGCTTCCAGAAGTTTTCTTGGATAGCGTTGTCAGGAGAGCAAACTGTTTGAAAGACTGCTGGCTGGGAATCAGACGTGGGCCTAGGAAAATTGATGAGTGTCAAGGAGCCTGAGCTTCAGCGCACAGACTAAATGGCCATATTTATTAGACGTTACAACAACAAATGGATTCTTATTGCTCTAATGGCCCTGATTTCCTTCTTGTCTCAAGGAAATCCGCAAAGAGCAGATGCACAGGGCCATTATTAGTCAGTCATCTGACCTTAGCTTCAAAACATTTAAAACATGCACTCATGCACTTAGACAGAAAAAAAAGCAAACATCAGTCACATAAAGATTTTTGCATGTTTAGTATAAACATGTTAAGGATGTCGATTTAATATGTTAATTCACAGCAAATAATAAAAGAAAATGTTTTAAAAACAACTCTGGAAAGCCAAAGATGTCTGTCAGCACAATGGACAAAATTGCGCACACGGAATGCTAAATGTTTCCTGCGTATATGGCCAAAAACATTCCTAAAATCGATTACAAACAAAATAGATTTTTTATGGACTGTAGGATACAGATTCCATATAATTTTTATATGGAAATTATATTGATATTTTTGTAAATGAATGAGGTACTTGCACAACATCTTCCACATATTATGTTATGGCTCTTTTAGATAACAATTTTCATATAGTTATACATAGGAAGGCAGATTATTTCTACTAAACAGTTCATTCAAACGATCATGTTTTATGTTTGCACATGTAGATCCCTAAAATCGATTGCAAACCAGATAGATTGTTGTGTGGCTTGGTTATATGGAATTTTTACATTGAAATATACTTTTTTGAATGTCTTATTTTTTATAAAACACTGCAGAATATGAATTTCTTACTCAGTTGTTTTGTCTTGTTTTCCTTTACAAATATCTAAAAACTAATTGATATTATGTCGTTTTCTGAAAAAATGAAGTGCGTTGTTGCTGAAAACAAGAAAATATATCTGCCAATGGGGTCATAAAAATCAGTTTGTTTTCCCTTTGAATTAAGTTTATTTTTCTGACCCCACTGGCAGATTCTTTTTTTCTTGTTTTAAGCCTTAACTCCCTTAATTTTGATCCATTTTTCATAAAACAAGACTTAAGTCAGTCAAGACTAATATCTTTGCTTCTCAAGCAAATTTGTCTTTGATTGATAAATGTTTAGAAATGTGTACTGGAAAACAAGACAAAAATACAGAGTAAGAACATCATTTTTTGCAGTGTTTAATAATGTAAAGTTTTTGAATTATCTTAATGTGAGGGCTTTTCTCAGTAACAATTTATTTTGATAGTCCACTTTAGACATTCTATTAACTATAAGTAACTTTTCAACTACATGTCAACTGTCATTAGAGTATTAGTAGACTGTCATCTTAATATCTGCTAACACTTTATTTTGTTGGTCCCCCAACAGACATTCAACTGACTATAAGTAACTTGGCAACTACAAGTCAACTTATTCTACTAACCCGAACCCTAACACCTAACACCCTAACCAAACAGTCTACTTAAAGTCTACTATAATATACTAATACTCTAATGAGAGTTAGTTGACTTGTAGTTGAAAAGTTACTTATAATTAGTAGAACGTCTAAAGTGACTGTCGAAATAACGTGTAACCTTGACTTTTCCTAAAAAAGGACCCTTTTCTCAGAAAATATTTTCTGCATTTATAAGATTCATGCATTTCTTTGTAATTAATTTGATGAATGAATCAACATATTGTTTAATTATTTTAATTTTTAAAACATGATAATCGATTGAATGTCCTAACACTTATGTAAAAATGTCCAAAGCATCATTTAAAAAACATAGGCATTCTTTCAAAGGAGAGTGTGCATGTTTACATGTGTTGGCAAATAATGCATATTAGCCTCTTGTGAGTCTCTCCGTGTTCTATAAACAGCTCTATGCTATTTAAATCTGGGTGTGACTGAAAAAGCCTTGCAGCACATTAAAATAGAGGCCTCTCAGTGCAGTAATTACTCCCAACAGGAGGGATTGTTTGACAAGGCACAAGGCAGGGGTCAAAGGTCACGCCCTGTCTGCCTCCCTTGTTTGCCAACATGGACACAAGATCACAGCCCGCCAAGGCGCTGCACGCTCTGTCACATTTTGCCTCTTTGCAAACAACAACAGCTCTCAGGAACCCTGTGTCGTTTGGAAACACAGGTCCCAGACCTTCAAGTTCTAGTTCTATTATTACGTCACTTCTACATTTGCCATTTTCTTTCTCTCTGTCTCAGTCGGCCTCAGTGAATGTGGCTGATTAGTAATTATGATAAAACTCTTGTTGCCGCGAGCAAATTGAGTCCTGGGAGTCGGCCGTCCAGTCCGTGATTGATCATTAGTCTGTAACTGGCTGTGTCTCAAACCAGCGGTGTATTTTTAAAGCAGATCACTGGTAAAGGGAAATGTGGCGTGAGGCACGATGCCTGAGGCTTTGCGAGTAGATTGTGTGTACCTTTATCTGCTGGTATTGTGACTGATGGAATATGGAAATATAAACATGGTCTAACAGATAATAAAGAAGTCATTATGTAAATGAATGGATTGCATGCACAACATCTTCTACATTTTACTTATTATGGCTCTTTTAGATAACAATATTCATGTGGTTATTCATAGGAAGGCAGATTGTTTCTACTTTTTAGAGCTGTGAATTCACAAAAAAAATATAATGTTTTGGCATTAACGTGACCAATTTTGAATTGCAGAACTGCTGCAATTCATCAAATTTATATTTTTTCTTTCCAAATGTAGTGCATTAATGCATACATAATATACGGTATATCTTTGCAAATAATAGATATTTTCTAATTAATAGTGTGATTCACATATTGGTGATATTGTTTAATACTGAATCATAATATAAATTTCATTGCAAATGTCTTTGCTTTTGTTAAATGTCCCATATAGATTTGAGAATCAGTTTACTGTTAAAGGATTAGTTCACTTTTAAAAAAACTTTTGCTGATAATTTACTCACCCCCATGTCATCCAAGATGTCCATGTCTTTCTTTCTTCAGTAGAAAAGAAATTAAGGTTTTTGATGAAAACATTCCTGGATTTTTCTCCATATAATGGACTTCAATGGACCCCAAACGGTTCAAGGTCAAAATGAGAGTTTCAGTGCAGCTTACCAGACGATAAACGATACCAGACGATGAATAAGGGTCTTATCAAGCGAAACGATCGGTCATTTCAAAAATAAATAAAAAAGTTTACGTTTTATAAGCACAAATGCTCGCCTTGCTCTGTTCTGTGATGCGCGTTGGTGACGTCACGTAATACGCAATTACGTTGAAAAGGTCACGCTTCTGTCCTGATGAAAATTTTCTTTTAGCCTTTTTAATATTACAACACCCAGGATACACACACGAAATGGGCATTTAAACGATAAACTGACACAAAGACATTTGAATATGTGTATATGGTCCTCTTACCTTATATTTGTAAACACTGACTCCGTAGTCAAGCGTGACCTTTTGAACGTAATTGCGTATTACGTGAGTCGGTAACGCTCATCACAGAACAGAGCAAGGCGAGCATTTGTGCTTATAAAACTTAAACTTTTTTATTTCTTTTTTTAAATGACCGACCGTTTCGCTAGATAAGACCCTTATTCATCGTCTGGTATCGTTTATCATCTGGTAAGCTGCACTGAAACTCTCATTTTTTCCTTGAACCATTTGGTACCCAATGAAGTCCATTATATGAAGAAAAATCCAGGAATGTTTTCATCAAAAACCTTAATTTCTTTTCGACTGAAGAAAGCAAAACATGAGCCGCGTTTCCACTGCCGGGCCAGGGCCGAGCCGCGCTAGTGCGTGCCAGGGCCAGTCGCGTTTCCACTGCCACTTCCGGGGCTTGATCGGGGCTTACTCGGGGCCAACGGCCAGGATTTCTGGCCCGTCGAATACCTTGGGCCAAAGCGGGCCAGCTCGGGCTAGAGGAGTGGTTACGAACAGAGGCGGGGTTTACCTGAGTCGAGACGGGAGCGCCGAATGATTCTGTCAGCATTAAAGACTTTTAAAATAATTTAACTCACTTTCATGTTCGAATGCCTTCTGTTTGTGATCCGATGTGGATTCTGATATCCGTATAAGGTAACGTTAGAAATATACGCGATGCAAAAGACTATGCGCGCTAACCATTACCATAGTAAACATAGTAAACGCTTGAAGATACTCATAGTAAAAAAAAAACATGGTGAACGCTTGAAGAAATCAGACCAATCATAAAGCCTATCACAATCATGTTTTTATTTTATCTGTCAGTAGCCTACGTCTCGTCTCTTACAGGACTATCATAAAAAAAGCAACTTTTTTTTCGGGAGCTTCCTCTGTTTCTGACTGAAAATAAGTTATCTGTAGCCTACTGGGAGTCGAGACTGTGCTAACGCTCCTCAGGTCGTATTTTTGGTAGCATATAACGTTATTTGTAGAAATTATAATTCTTTCTAAATGTGATATATGTCCTGTAACTACCAAATAAACAGGGCTGAGTTTCCCAAAAACATCGTAAGCTTAAGTTGATCGTAGAACAATTGCCACCAATGGTCTCTACGATCAACTTAGGCTTACGATGCTTTTGGGAAACGCAGCCCAGAAACAGACTCGACTGAATAATGTAAGTGCATGTGTCCTCTTTCTTTTGTGAAATAGACCTAACGGTAATTTATTTCTGTGTGACTAATGTGCAATTTTGACATGAATTAATTCATTATGATCAATGTATCACTTTTTATTGTAAACCTGTGGTAAAACATCGATGCTTGGGTTTTAAATATTCAAGTAAACAACAAAAATGCCAGCAACGGCCGCTTTTATCATGTTTGTTTTGCGATGCACGCTGTTTCCAGTGATTTCTTTCTGATTAGTTTTATGATAAAACTTCCATTTGTTGGTGAAATGATGGGTTAGTGACTGTGACGTTGTTCCAGAGAGGCGTGTTGCGGGCGTGTTTTAGTGACGCGCTGTGGAGCTTCTGGCCCGACAGTGGAAACGCAGGCCAGGTGCTACTGGCCCGAGGCTATTAGCCCGGCACGGCCCGTTTAAAGCCCTGGCCTAGCACTGGCCCGACAGTGGAAACGCGGCTATGGACATCTTGGATGACATGGGGATGAGTAAATTATCAGCAAAAGTTTTTTTAAACTAATCCTTTAAGGCTTTTCTCAATCATTTACTGATAAGTTTTGTATGCAATACCATTTAAACATTTGGGGTTTGTATTTTCATTATTTTGAAAGAAGTATATTTTGCACACCATATTTGTTTGATACAAAAATACATTAAACTGTAATATTGTTAAATATTATTACAATTTAAAATAAGTTTTGTTCTATTAAATATATTTCAAAATGTAATGTATTAATATGGTGGCAAAGCTGAATTTTCAGCATCATTACCCCAGTTTTCAGTGTCACATGATCCTTCATAAATCATTCTAGTATGCTTTGTTGAAAACAGCTGTGTTGCTTATATATATATATTTATTTTATTTTTTTCAGAATTCTTTGATGAATAGAAAGTTCAAAAGAACAGCATTTATCTGAAATGTTTTTGCAATGTCTTTACTGACACTTTTAATCAATACTCTGGGTTTGGGCCGAACTCTAAGCCCTACCCCCGGACAGCACGCCGAATACGCATTAAACCTTACCCACTGTAATTGTATGTAAGTGTGAACTTGTGAATCTCAAACAAAGGTGTTAGCTTTGGCAGTCCCACTACATATGCTGTGTATACAGACATGATTATCAATTATCTGTCAACATATATGAATAATTGTCAATTAAAATGCACAAAATAGTAATGAAAACATAGCCTACATTTAGAGTCAATTCAACACTCTCCCATCAGTGGAGCATTGCAGTGTTTGAAGGGTGACGTTGTTTTACTGAAAGTGTGCTGGCACTAATCCTATTTCTAGTCTCCTTCAACTCTGTGATTTGTGGTTCAAGCTGATCTGTGGTGAAATATTTGCTACTAACAAGAGGTCAGAATTTGGCTGGTTAGCAAGGTCCAGTTAGCCCCTTCTGGTAGATGCTGAAACTACCCTGTCTCTAAAATACTTTCTACCTTTCAATCTGATTATCTATGTATTATGCTGCCAATTTACAACATGCCATTGAGATGAATGGGAATGATAACAGATAGCTTTTTCCAGTTATTATAGACCTCTTTGACTACTAGTCTTTAATGTTTGAGGAAGCAGTGAAATGGTCTGATGTGTAAGCCTATGTACAGTACCAGCCACTGCTTTTCTCAAATCGCTTGGACTGGAAAGCTTGGAAAATGCAATATTCCATTGAATTTTGAAGGTGCTGCACACTTATGTCACTGAAAATATCTGTATATGAAAACCCGTTTGCAAACATTATAAGTTGCGATTCGGGAACTAGGCAACTGTGGCAGATTGTAAACACACATAACCAGAAACAAATGAGTTGCAATATTTCTAATTGAATATGCGCCATGAAACCCACAGCAAGTAGTCCATTCAAAAGAAGTGTAACAACAATCTATCAGAGTTCAGTGCTAAATTTGCGAGGTGTGGATGCACTGCTCTTTTCTAGATCATGAAGTATTAGTGTTTATAAGGCAAAATCAATAACTGAAATATGTAATGAAACTTATTCATAAAGCGCGACCAGTAAAAATTTCTGTTTTGAATTCATTTAAATGCTATACTTTGCATACATACGGTATATATGAATGATAACGAAGAAATTCATTCTGCTTGCGCTTCATAAGTAAGTACCAATGCATTTTATTTTGGAGAAAATAAAAAAGCAAGTATAACAAGCGGCCACCTTGTAAATACAAAATACCCATCAACTGGACTGCCTGCTGACCTTTGCCCACCAAGCAGCATTTGCGTGCATTGAAGCTTTGGACTGCAGGTGAGAAAGCTCTGACCTGTCAGCGGTGCTAGAACCCTCTTCAGGGCGCCAGAGCACATGTGAGGCTGAAGGGAGGAATGTTAACAGTCGTCATTAGTATCTGGGCTTCTGAGGGGGAGAGGGGCCCAGCGGCCCTGCTGCGAGTATGTCACCAGCTCGCGCCGCTATCTCTGTTTGGGTTTTCCCACGTTATGTCATGCATAGACATGCACGTACGCACGCTAAGTCGTGAGAAGCAGGTAGGGATTTTATTTTGTGTTTAGAGTCCATGACTCCAACTGAGATTTATGCTTGCAGCAATGTATGGATTCCACAGGGGAGTATGTAGTTCATGTTCAGTGTGTTTTTAGGAGCCATGGCACTTAATTGAATAATTACATTTTGTACATTTTATTAAATGGTTCATAATAGAAATAAAAAAAATTTTGTTTCAAAGATTTTAAAGAAGGCATAAACCCCCCCAAAAAAGTTTTTAAGTTGGACAAATGAATTGTTCACAAAAGTCTGACATTTTTTTTTTAAATTAGCATTTTTATCAGGACCCTGTGTTTAGGTTCAGTAATCTCTCTTTTATGACAATGAAAGGGTTATTAGTCAATTATTGAAATGCCTCATTTTCAAAATTATAGAGTACAATTATTAACATAAAAATGCTAATTTAAAAAGAAAAATCACATTTTCTATTAAATATTAAGCAGCACACTTGTTTTCAACATAAGAAATGCTTATGGTGTATCATGATAGCATATTAGAATTATTTCTAAAAGATAATGTGACACTGAAGCCTGGGATAATGATACTAAAAACTTTGCCATTGAACAGGATTAAACATATTAAAATAGAGAATAGTAATTATGAATTGTAATATTTCTCAATATTACTGCTTTTATCCTATTTATGATCTAATAAATACAGCCGTGGTGAACATAAGAGACAATTGTTAAAAAAAATAAATAAAAATAAACTCTAAGAAAAAAAAAGTTCAATGGCTTTATAAAGGTATATAGTTCCCCTGATGGAAACCCCTAAAAGGTTCAATATATGAAATGCCTGACAGAACCCTTTAAGCTTATTATCGTTTCTAATCAAAAATAAATAAATAAATAAATAAAATTCAATCTGCAATTTCCAACCCCATTGTATGTTCACATAAGGGTTTAAGAGGGATATAAACCCCAGGGTGGACACTAATAAACAGAAAATGTATCTTTATAGGGAACATATTACCCCATTCCCTGTGTGACCACCTTCATGAACAGCACCATCTTGATTAGCAAATGTGTAACATTCCTTCGCACACTTTATGGACACTTGTGCGCTGAAGTCTAAAACCTTGCTCCGAGTTTGCAACATTAACGGTGTGTAGAGTGAATTTATGGTGCGGTAGACTGGAGGGTGAGATGGGCTATCCTGGAGGTCAAGCTGACCAGGGCAGATAACACAAGCTGATCCAGGGCACTGCAGGCCACTGTCCCCCCCTCTCAACCCATTCCATGGATCTTCAGCCCCATCCGTGACTCTTTGAAGTACCTGTGATTTAAGGTTATGAGAGAAGGACTCTGGCGAGGCCTCATTGATCTCCAAGCGTATCGGCGGCTGCGACTCTGCCACGCATTGGTTGTGAGGAGATTGACCCTATTTTCATCTCTCCGTCAATGTCTGATGACCGGACGGTGAATCCAACCTCTGGCATCTGGCTTCTCTGAAGTGATGCTGTAGAGTGAAATACTGAGTGAGCGGGATAAACATTTGCTTTTATGCTGAAGGTGCCGGAATTCAGCAAGCAGATCTCGGACATTGAGGAAAGCACATGTGTGCTCCAATGGATGGTTGGCTTGAAGATGATTGCGTGTTTATGTGATGAATGGGATTCTTAAACAGCATGAGATTCCACAAATCCTAATCAGAAACTATCGAGGAGGAAAAACGCTTGCCAAATTGTGGCCGATCCAGTTACTCCAATCAGATTATAATGGTGATAAATGTATAACCAGAAAAGCACATGCCGCACATCAACATTACTAGCTAGGTTGTTGTTCCAGCATCACTCACAATTTTAAGCGTTTGAGGATGCGTGCCATGGAAACAAAAAAATGGCTGCGGCAGTTGTTCTTGTCTAATCCATACAGCCGAGCTGCTTTGAAATTTAACAAGCAAAAGAATTACAGCTCCTGAATGTCAAGTGGTTTATTTTGTTTTAATGCTACAGGAAGCAGCTGCCATCTACTGTATGTACACAGCTCAGCCTCTATCATCCATACAGGAGAAAACGCAGTACACTCTGCATTGCATTAAATCTCTTCTACAGTAGAGCAAAGCAGTGCCATGTGATGCTCATTCTGAGCTGTGCGAGCTCAAAGAGAATTGTTTTTCCAAGAAGTCACACTGTTCTATGGGTTGTTATTTAGTACAAATAAGAGTAAAAAAAAAAAAACACATTAAGAAAAGGACGTTTTGGCCGCGGTTTTAGCCATTTTCTCTTTGCGTTCATGGTGATTTTTCATGTGATAAACTTTTAATACCGTTTTCACAAAATTTTCAAATTTAATGACTCTAAAAAATGTCATGTGGTGTAACCATCAAGTAAAAAGAAATTACTGTAATTAGGTACGATAATTACACCTTACTTACTGTAACTGTAAATAAGGTACATTTTCCTACACATTGAAAACATTTGCGTGTACACATCTAAAACTTTGAAAACTTTGATGTTTAATATTTTTTTTTATAGTGGTTAAATTATTAAATATCACAAAATATAAAATATGAATTCATTCATAAATATAATTAGATTTTGTCATACAAATGTCAAAGTATCTGATTTTTTAAGATATTTATTTATTAACCTTGATATCATGAGGGTTTGCACCACATATATTTGTTTTGAAAGACAAGCATTTTATTAATAAGCAGTAGCTTTGTTAAAATATTGACAAAATAAATAATGCTTAAAAGGATGTATTTTCCGAAATGATTATTTTTTAAATTATGCTTTGTTCATGCAATTTTAGCAATTTTTACAAAAGTTATGCCTGTAAATGCCCTAATGAAGGTTAGGGAACCGAAATGTTGCTGAATAAATTGTTACTTTTTGCAAGTTGGGATAGTGTGAAGGAATGTTTTGCTTCTATATTGAATTGGTTATTAAATACAAAAATGTAAAACATGTTCATCACAGAAGAGGTGCAATCAAGTCTTATAAGGATGAACTGCATTTGAATGAATATTTGAATAAAGTAGTTTATCTATATTTGCTTAATGGGGTTTTTAGCTTATTAAAAGGATCATTGATCAATAATATTAAGTTGTTAGTACAATTAGAGAGGAGATGTGTTGCCACTTGAGTTTTAGACGGAAGCTAACGGCTCTGTTAGCATTTCCAGGAAGCAATCTTTAGCTATTGTTGTGACTGGATGTATTAGGCTATCAGGCTTCACAACAGTTCTCTCAGGTAATTACTTGTTCATAAAATAATTGAATTATGAAGTCACTTACCACACAAAGCTCCACTAATTCCCCTTTGAACTCGGAAATAGTTTAGTGTGTAGCAGCACGGCAGTCTGTCATGGCCGTTGAGAAGTCGCTATTAAAAAAATTAGTTATAATTGTGGGAAAACATAAACTCTTCATGACCAGATGATCGCAGATAGAATCTCCATGGCAACATTTCCAAGGAGATGGGGGTTGATGCAGAAACGAGAGTCATTTTGTTTACTTTGGTGGACATTGGTGTCCTTGGTGTCACTTCAGTGTTGAGATCCCATGCCTATATTGAGAAAAGCACCCCTAAAATGATTATATTCTGCAATATGACTTTCCAGAACAAATATTTTGAAAGAGACAGTTCCCAAGGCCTCAGAGCTTAGAAACCACTCCACATTAACATTATCTTGCGGTTAAGTTCTGTCACCTTTCAGCAGAGCTCTAACCACTGCACTGCTTGATTTAGCTGTCAGTAGCACTTTGCACATTTTGGCTAAGGTACGCTGGATCCTCCACTGCAAATGTTCTGTTCAGTAACATCACTTCCTAAATCACAGCTGTTCGGTAGACTGAGGGAACTGAGCGACTAGACGGAACCCGGACCAACCCTCAGTCTGAGATCAAGGTCTGTGATGTTGTTTGAGCTTCTCAAAATTGAGTGTGATTTATATGTCATGGGGAAAAACTGTCGGTTTTTGCAATTTTGACAATGATGACCTTATGAGTGGAGAATGGTGGACTCCAAAAGGCCTTTTGGGAGACAAGCTGCTGCTTCATCTCAGACAATGGAGCACTGTACTGCATTTCCTATTATTGCCTTGGATCATTTTTAAACATATTAGGTCACTGTGATGTGGCCGTTACATATCGCTGCTCTAAAGCTGACCCTCTGATCAGATTCAAATGAGTGATCGTTCTGAGATCAAAAGATCATCTGTTTTTCAGAGATGCTCATATGAACTGTGTAGAATAATAAAATATGGATTAATTCCACTTATGAGCTCTGACCACAACTTTCTAGGATTCACATTCATGCTATTTTTCTTCTGTTTGTCCATGGTTAATAGCTGAAACGTATCTCTCTTGAGCAGTTCTTCTTGGCAGTCACCACTCACTGGTCAGCAATGGGATGAATTTGGAACAGATTGCAGATTAAACTTGAGGAGGTAATTAGGCCTAAAGGGGAGATAATTTTGCTCCAGCCAGGCTCCTGTTGTTTTAAGTCCTTCTGGAAAATGTGGATTTTCCAATGATGACCATTTAAAGGTGTCACTGTGGAGCCATGGTGAATTAAAGGGAGTCACTACATAGTCTAAACAAGCAATCTTCTCCATTATCAACAGCCTGACAGGATAATAGAGTACAACTGGTCATGTGACAAGGGTTATGGTGACAAAAGACCGGCATCTATCATTTAGCCGTCTGCAATGGTGCCCACTTTTTTTTTATCAGCACAGTTTGATTTAAGTTTATGAAACTACAAGAAATTTAGCAAAATGGAGGAGAGTGAGGATAATGCTTTGCATTTGTAAATATCTATGTGTGTGTGTGTGTGTGTGTGTGTGTGTGTGTTTGTGTTTGTGTAAAATGTCTTTATTTATTTATTTATTATCAAACATTATTTTTTTATCGAACATTATTTAAATGTGTTTCCCTTACAGGTATTTGTTATCAGATTTTACATTTACATTTGCAATTATGTATTCAGCAGATCAGATGCCTTTATCCACAACACCTTACAAAAGAGGACCAAAAACAATTAGTCAATAAACAATATTTGTAATATACAATGCCAGATTTATCAGACAACTGGATTAGAAAGCAAGAAGAGCAATGCAGAGAAGAAATTACATTTTTGCATCAAGTTGTTCATGTTCTTGTTACAGCCAACTAATTCAGCACTGAGGTACTTTGACGAACAAAGCAAAAACTACCATAAAAGTTCAAGAGGTTATAAAGGTAAATGATTTCATCTGCCTGGCCCAAACTACAGCAATGAACGCGGGCCAATAGCAGCACAATGAGCCGGTCCATTCCTCTCCTAGGTGGAAACGGCTAGTTAGAGTCCGTAATCTCCAGAGACGCCTCCAGCTCGCCCCAACCCCGAACCCCCCCGCCAGGGGCTTTTAAGTGGAACCTTCTGAACATCGAGCCAGCGTTTGCTGGATAGCAGGCAGCTGGACTTTGTCATGCATGACCAGGGACATTCTTGTTAGTGTAGTGTAACCTTTTCTGCACTAACACAGATAACACTGGCACCTAGCTGGGTCCTAATCTGCGTGCAGTGCCCAAGCAAGGGGAGGGAGACCGGGTGGAAGCTAAGAGGTGGTGGTGGGGTGAGGGGGGAGTTTAAATTATTCCAAACAGCAGGCCAGCAGCAGTGGCTATAGGGACCCTGGCACCCCCAGCACCGGTGGTGACCTCACTACACTGAGAAAACAGATTCCCATTCAGGGACATTTATTGCATATCTGCCTGAGATCCTGAAACCAAACTCCTACTGTAGGACAACATTGGTGTCGTTCCTCAGCCAAGTGCTTGACATTCGCTTTCCTTGTTTTCCTATCGGAATGCTTAGTTTGTCAGTTTGCATCTGCTTTATGCTGTCTCTAAAACCTCGAAAATGCAAACTGTGGTTGTTTTTCAAAAGCCGCCCCGACAGCATGAAATATAAATGAGTTGTAGATGTGTTGCAGTAGTCTGCATGTTTAACTCTTCGCCGCTCGTGCATATTATCTGCCAGAGGATCAAAGCATCGAGAGGTTCTCTATCACATCGCTAAAATGTTCATCTAATCTCAATAGTGCTGCAAGGGATTCACTGTTGGTGTGGAGAGCTTAGTTGCTTCAGGGAGAGGGGCCTTCAGACAGAGAGAGCCAACATGTGTACTCCAGATGCCCAAAAGCAGAGGTGGGTGTGAGCCATGCTAGTGCTGACAATAATTCGGGGACAGCGGGTGTCAGGCTGAGAGAGGCCTACACCTCATCACCCCGCCGGCTAATTGATTTCCAAATGAGCCGCGGTATTTCTGCACAGTAATCTTGAAAGGGGGTCATAAAAATGTCCGGGGATACAGGGTGTGCCGCGCTTTTATCTGAAAAGCTAAAATGTCTCTCGCTTTCCTTTCCTCTCTTATTTCTACAACCGCTAACCTTTCTCTCTTTCTCCTTTCTTCCACTCAAGCTTTTTCCTCTTATTTGCCCTTTCCCTTCATGCAGTTCTAAGCTGGCACACCTGAATTATTATTTTTTTTTCTTTCTCAAATGCAGCCCTTGTCTTTGAGAGCAAATGTCTGAGAAGGAAGAACATCCAAATCAGAACCATATTGGTGCTCTCACCACACACTGTGCAAAAATATGTGTGTATGAGAACAAAGTGAGTACACATGAAGAATTCCAAATCTTAATAGCGTTCCAAAAACAATGATACATTGTTTTTTTCCCATTTCGCTGCTGATTAGGTGATAAATCAGTATGGGTTTGGTGTTGTGACATTGGCCATCAGTCTCCAGTATATTGTGGTAAATGAAAACCAGGGACCATGAAAACTCTTTGCCTATGATATCTCTATCTTGTGTTCATATCATCTTTACCATGAAAATGTGCTTTAATATATTGAAGCTTTTTTTTAGATACCTGACAAAACCATTTTTTGAGTATAGGGTAGCTGTACCATGGACAGTTTTGTTCACTGTGAACGTACAGTGACAATGTGGGAAAAGTTAGGAAATGTGAGCAAATGTGAGCTTCAAAAGGACATAGTCTTGTTTTTCATTAATTTAATTAGGATTTTACAATATTTTTTTCAACTGTTTGAACAGGTTAATTGCCTAGATACTTTAACATTGCTTGCAAAGAATTCCACTGAGTACGAGAAATGAACCGACTGTAAAACACGAAACTACAATAAAATGTAGGTTTTTTAGCGTTTGCATTGAGGGGAGGGGGGACATTTACATCAGGGCTCAACTTGATTTTAGGGAAATAATTATTCTCAGAAGTTAGCAAAGTGATAAAAAAAAAAACGTGGAATTTCTAGGGACATAATTATTCATTTATTTCCCTAGAAGTTGAACATGAAACGCATACATTTTATATTTACATCTATTTCATGTTCTCAAAGCAAGAATAATAACTGTCTTGTAAAATATTATAAAATAAATTTTGCACTGATGCATACATTTTACATTTCAATAATATAATAGTATATAAATTAAATATAATGTTTTTATAAAATCTGAAAGACTATTGTAATTTTATCATTTTAATTTTGCTTAGTCATATAAATTAGAAGTTATAACGCAGTGCTTGATACAGATGTTTATTTTTATTATGTACAGAAATTTAAGTGATGAAAGGTTGTATTGAATTTATATATATATATATATATATATATATATATATATATATATATATATATTCATAACACTCCTTGCCTTGACTACATTAAACATACTTTGAAATGAGCTCTGATGATCTGTCATCGCGTAGAATATCTAAAAGCAAACATTTCCACAGATTAGTCAGAGCTGTTGTCCTGAGACTGGCACATTTTAAACTCTGCAGTGTCTTCGGGTAGTGCAGATGCTGGGTAGAGACATTAAACCTGGCAGAGCTGACAACTAACTGACCACTTGCGGCTCTGCTGGCATTTTTCCTCTCTCCCTTAGAGCCATCCAAATGTAAATATTTCCTTAGTTACCTTGCTTGTTGATCTGCAGACTATTTCCATATTTATATTGCACTCAAAACATTTACTGAAGACAATGTGAATGGACGAAGGTGTTGTTCCATTAACAGTAACAACACGTTTTGCACACAACTTTTTCCTTCTTTTTTAGCTACTGTTACCCTCTCAGATGAGGCAAATGTTTTATTTATAGAGTGTCACCGCAGTTGTGTGTGTGCATACTTGTGTAATTTTTATATACAAATATGTTTGTCCTGTAATATTTACAGTTATTTATATATTTATTTATACTTTATTTTGTATTATTTGGTATTATTAATAATACCCCCCCCCCCCCCCCCCCCCACACACACACACAACTCCACTGCAGAGTGTACATTCTTTGAACCTTGTTTCCTGTTTGTCTTTATGACACTTAATACACAATCCAGACCAAACAGTTTAATGCAGTTTAATCAGCAGCTTTCTGGAACAGAAACACGGTTCCTCTAATGACTTTTACATGGAACAAAACTGACGATAGAACATTATAATAACATTGATAATATGAGATCAATAAACCAGATTTGTCAGAAAGAATACATTAACCTTGTAATGTGTGTGTTTAATTTGTGTGGTTTAAAATAAATAGAAACAAGAGAAAAAATGTGTGGATCCACTTTAAAATCCAGGCTCTATTTACATTTTCATTTTTAAGATTAAGATAATCTTCAAATGTCAAATAAGTATCTCATGCATATTTTTAAAAATCAGAGTGTAAATTCCCTTTATCTCCGGCCTGATGGCTCCAGAATACGCAGAGCTTGGTGGCTCCTTCTTATCAGAGCCTTGCTGAGCCTATCATCACTTTTAGGAACTACAAGGTGAACTCTGACCTCTGATCCCTCTCTTCGCTTAGATATGGACAAGAAACCTAGTTCTCCCAAAACCACTGATAAATGCAAACTTTTAAAAGCACATTTTCGCAGAAGGAGTGGGGTCTGGAAATGAGGAACTTACGTCTCCTCTTAAAAGTCAACAGACGCATTAGAGAAAATGAAACATCTCCATCCAATCATTTTATATACAGAGGCTTGAATGGCTATTTGAAGAGTAAAAAAATAAATAAATAAAAAAAACATTATGAGATTGGTAAAAGCAACATCATGTCATTGATTCAATTAATCACAGGCAGACCGCATCACACGATGCAGAATGGACAAATAACAAAGTCAGCTATGACACCGTGTCTGTTTCACATTACGATTAATCGCTGCATATACAATATAACCACGTTATCAACTCTCTCCCCTCTCTTTTTCCAAGAACAACCATATACGCTGGCATCAATTACCCATCCCAAAATTCGGTTAGCTCTTCTTTTCACAAAGCCGAAACAAAAGCCGATGGCTACACAGAACCACACTGGGGCTGAGGCTAAACAGATTAGCACCGGGGCTGCTGGGTATCTGGTGAGTGTCAGCGGTTGCCTGGCCAGGGTTTGAGTTTGCTCGCGTGTGTTCGTTGGACTGGCTTTGGACGTCCTCTCTCAGTCCTGAGGCTTCATTCACTGATACGATGTCTTGCGGAGCCGGTTTTGAAATCGGGTTAGGGCGACAGGGAGAGAATTCAAGCATTTGCTCGCTGATTTGATTTAGCGAGGGCAATCGGTCGGGCAGTTTCTCTGATTTATAGCTTCCTGCTTCCCTTTTGCTCCTCATGTTGCCCTCTCACATACAGTACTGGATCATGCTGTTAGTGGAAGAGGGCACTTGTACTGACCAAGACATATACACTCAGACTTATCAGTGGTCACTAAACACTGGGTCCGTGCTAACTGTATTTATTTTAAGATGAAGAAATGTTTCCCAAACCGCAGATAGGGAAATCCTCGATTGCTTTCTGGCAGTCCTCTACAGGCGGTCTATGAGACTTCTCGACAGAACAATATCATTTATTTCTAGCCAGGCAGTTCCGAGGCCGGATAATGGCCGCCTTTGACAATGCCACCCGCAGACTGAGAGGGACAGTGGAGATGAAAGCTGGCATGCTGCTAACCTTTGTGTTTCAGAGAGATGATTCTCCTAATTGCTTGTGACTGCACGAATAGCCTTGGAGACGACTGCTGTCCCGGACAGTATTAGGGTGTGCCCTATGCCTTTGTGCCCACACACACAGTCCCATACAAAAGGCCCTCAGAGCTGGAGAAACCAGAGTGGCCATTGTACAGAACCACTACGATTTACACATGGAAACATGGAGCCTTAACAGTTTCCTAGATTGTCAATGACAGCATTTATCACAGCCAATAAACTCCAGTGTTCTCTTTTTTATCATTCTTATACTATTTATATTTTATATAGTACACTGATAAAAATGTAATTATTGATGCTGTAAGTGATAAAAACATTATTCTGACAAATAAATATTTGTTTGTTACTCTATTTGAGTAGGCCACTTAATATGGATTGCTAAACAAATTACAATTATATACTGAACGTATTATTCTGAGTGTAGACTTGTGTGTTTCCAAGATACTAATAAAGTTACATTTATTTAAAATATTTACTACTGAATCCTGTAGCGTTTCATTACTCATATATTGCGTTTAAGATTGCATACACTGTATACGTAGGTTCTACATTTGATGAAGATCTTCATCAGTGTTACAAAAGTGATGTAATGTATTTGTATATTGATGTATAGCGATGTATACAAGATGTGTTTAGTATGAAAATGATACTATGAATGTGTCTAGCATGAATGCAATCTGATTGTATTAGATCCACCTCAATAGCATTGGCATGTGAGTTATATAGAGTGAGTTCTGTAGTTTCTCTGCCACTAACAATTGCTCTCTCATGGTCTATGAATATTGGTCATTCCACGTGAACTTCAGAATCCTGGCGGAAATGGTATGTAGTAGGTCATGCGGATACTTTTTTGTCTACTGTTTTATGAATGTGAATTACTCATTTCTCATTCTACTTTTCACCTATTATATAGGTATATTAAAACAGTGGGTGCTGAGGCAGATAATTAGCTCAGAGTGAAAAAAAGTCACTATATAAAAGAAAAAAATATATTATTGACAAAAATGTATAGAAAAATACGGTTGAGTCAAAATGCCATACGAAATTAATATGGGTCAGTTCATCCCCCTTAGTAGTGATAATTTTTATTTATTTTTTTCGTCATATGCATTGATGCTGGTCAATG
Organism: Semotilus atromaculatus; assembly: GCA_031834385.1. Taxonomy (NCBI): domain Eukaryota; kingdom Metazoa; phylum Chordata; class Actinopteri; order Cypriniformes; family Leuciscidae; genus Semotilus; species Semotilus atromaculatus. The sequence continues at coordinate 11,204,313 of JAULUF010000038.1, read as the reverse complement.
CAGATACAAGTTTTTGAATAAATAATCTTAACTTTAAATCTTTTCTTTGATAATATATTTCAAAAATCACAGCATGCCGGGTCAATTTGCCCCCCTTTATCTAGAGTTAATTAGGGTTAAGAACAACAGTAAAATAAAGCATGAAAATATGTCGAGTTCCTGCTCTATAATAAGAACTTGCATGTATTAACCAATATATTTCTTGTTTTTTTTATATTGCACAGTCATTACCAAATTTAAGATAATTATTATACGTTATTTAAAATTGTGGCTATACTGATAAAAGAATCATTTCATATGTCACATGCAATATCATGATTTTTTTTATTTATTTTTTTTTACCAGATTTTTATAAAAATGTAATACTAAACCCTATATACATTGCATCATGTTGAATTACTTTGCTGTTTATTATACATAGCTTTTAGCAGCACAGTGCAAATTGTAAATATTTTCATTTCTATCATCGAACCCTCATGTCGCTCAATTACTTATTTATTAATTTTTTTTGTGGAAAAGGGTATTTTATTTTATTTTATTTTATTTATTTATTATTGTCCAATCAATGGAAGTCAGTGGACTCGAAAACTGTTTTGTCGACAACGTTCTTCAAAACATATTTTTTGTTCTGCAGAAGAAAGAAAGATACAAGTTTGGAATGACATGATGGTGAGTAAATTATTTCTTTTTTTGTGAGAATTAAATTTGATGGTAACCTGTTCAGTGTTACTCAAAGGCATAAGAGCAATGGGTGGTCCAGTTATGGCCCTTTAAGAGCCCTCTTATTTCCATCCACAGCTGTCCTCACCCCAGCCTGCTGTCCAGAATCCAGCCACATATCTACCAGCTGGCCTTCAGTGCCGCTAAAGCCTCTGGTTTTAGGGTATGTGACATCAAGGCATCGTAGCAAAGGACTAATCACGTTAACATCCACAACCAGACGCTCCACTCATTTGACTAATCAAAGAGAACAGCTCGTTCAGAGAGAAGAGAGGCACTGTATGAGGTACTTCCTATCTCTATTTCTTATCTGTTCATCCCTGTACAGCACCTATGCAGCATGCACTTAATGTGGCCTGGACTCACTCATTAGCTTCCACATGTTACCTGGAATGCTCTGTAGTGGGGGATGGTTTGCATGGCATATACTGATAGTTTTATAAAGGTAATGGGTGGAAAAATACTGCATAGAAGTTTATGTTCTTAATAATTTTAAGGCAACGTGTTTCCTAAATTTTTTAAAAAAGTTAAATCAACTGATCACTTTTTTCAGTGTATCTATCTATCTATCTATCTATCTATCTATCTATCTATCTATCTATCTATCTATCTATCTATCTATCTATCTATCTATCTATCTATCTATCTATCCCTACCTACCTTCTGTCTGTCTGAGTTACTGTAATTATGTTTGGAGTGTGACTGATTTAATCTTATGATAATATAAAATAAATAAAAGCTATACATTTTCACATGCTAACATTCTTTGATTGGTGTGCATGCGTCTTTTGTTTATTTATTGTATTTTATTGTTTTATTCTACAGTATGTTTTGCTTTTATTATTTTTTGTTACTATTTTCAAATAAGGTGTACATTCTCAGAACTCTTAGTACTAATTTCACAACAGATCATCAAAAGTGCACCTTTTTCAAACATTTCAGCATGTTTTCAATTGTGTTAGTACAATACACAAAATCACAAAGTATCCTTTTCACAACACAAAATATATGTGGTAAATGGTAAATGGACTGCATTTACAGGTGAATCTTGAAAAATTGGAATATTGTGCAAAAGTTATAATTGTGATGATTATAGCTTACAGCTTATGACAACCCCAAATTCAGAATCTCAGAAAATTAGAATATACATGAAATCAATAAAAAAAAGGATTTTGAATACAGAAATGTCGGCCATCTGAAAAGTATAATCATGCATATATATATAGTTATATATTAGTTTCACCTTTTAAGTTGAATTACATGAACTTTTGCACAATATTCAAATTTTTCGAGTTTCACCTGTATATAGCCCTTTCACAGACCCAATGTCCAGCAAAGTGCTTTATATATTGCCTCACATTCACCCATTCATTCACTCATTCACACACCGACGGCGGTGTCAGCCATGCAAGGTGCCATCCAGCTCGTCAGGAGCAGCCGGGGTTAGGTGTCTTGCTCATGGACACCTTGACACTTGGTCAGGTGGAACCGGGGATTGAACCACCAACCTTCCAGTTTGGAGACAAAATACATGAACCACTGAGCCACTGCCGCCCCATACATTACATATGTATCCTGTGATACTGTAAACAGATTACCGTGGTAAAGACTGCCACATAACTGTAACCCCCTTCATCTGTAAAGGTCTAACTACAGTATAGATTCAGTAAAGGGACAGTGAGAAGTTGAGAACATTTACTGTATTGCCAGCAAACTCAGTTCTAGCACAAAACCGCATGGCAATTTCATAACTTTATCACACCTTTTGATAACACACTGGTTACTATTACTAACATTATGGATTTACGTAATGTTACATTAGTTAGACAATGTAAGTATATTTTCTAATATGGCATAGCCTGTGTTACTGTAATTCTTTTAGCAACAAGGGTGATTTGAAACATGTAGCTATTGCATTGTTCGCTATTAAATGATTTTTGATTGTTAAAAGTACTAAATTCAAAGAAGATCATACTGTTGTATTTCGGTGATTAAATCAAATGTCCACATTACATATTACAATAATCTTGTGTTTGAAACAATGATTATGTGGACTGAAATGTGTATACCATTAATGAAAGCGTGGGATCAGGTTTTGAAATAATGACTAGCTGTGTTACAAGTGTGATCAGTTTAGATATTTCGACTGAGAGTTTTGAAAATGTACCAAAGGGAATTAAAAAAAAAACTTTAAGTCAGAGGAAAAAGAATATTAATGTTATATAAACCATAATATATACAACATTCATATAAAGTAATATTAGTATATCATTATTTTTACAAAAAAAACTTTTATTTTGACACATTCAGAACTCAAAAAGAAAGAACATCAGTCAGTCTCAGTAAAACAATCTTCAAAAATGTATTATACCAATGGTAGCATACATATATATATATACATATATATATATATATATATACATATATATATATATATATATATATATATATATACATATATTTAATGGCATTCATATAAAACAATAAAGGTCATAATAAAAATAACTTTGCTTTGTAATTTCGGTCAGCAGTTTTGCAGCGTGGACAGCATTCCAATATCAACACTTATCAGAAACTTTTCAGCAACTTTTCCGCAGGAGCCACTTCTGCACCGAGCGAAGATTGGTCCTGTCCTGGTGGTGAACGATGTCTATAATGTTAAGCACAACAAATGACAAAACCATCCAGGCGCGCACATCAGCGCAGGGGTCAGGGAAGGTAAGGAAAAAGAGGCCCTCTATGACATATCTACTGTGGGAAACGGGCCGCAGAGATAACCAAGCTTAGTGTTTCATCTCTGCTTCATCCCATACACATTATCACTGACCTTTCACCCTGCAATAAGAAAGGCTATGTAACCCAGAGAAACACACAGCCGTAAATCTCTTTATCCAGAGCTATAAAAGTGTAGGACATTCAAACGATGTGAATTGTGTAAAAACTTTGTAAAAACAAAATTTTTATCGCTCTTATTTTATTAATAACTATAATGTATCAGGCACAGTTTGCCTTTGTCCTTAAAAGTATCTATCTTTTTTCCTCTGTCCCTCTCTTTCTTCCCTGCTAAAGGGAAAGAATGCTGGAGACTGAAGAACACTTCACTAACCTTAGTGAGAATGGACACAGTTAAAACTGAGAAGACACGCAGCCACAGGAAATCCCACATATCCGCTAGCATACACACCACACAGTGATAAAGAAAAATGTGATAGTTAGATTGTTTTAGTCTTTGGCCTAATGAGACAGTTTTCCATGACAAATGATCCCACTCTGAGACGGTTGCTTCTGTTCATTTGTACACAATTATAGCATGAAATATATTCAGAATTGATTCTTTACAGATTGTTCACATATAGATCTTCACTGCATGTCTCAAATAGCAATCAATACAGATATATAATGTATGACTATGTGATAAATCATAGGCCTATATTCACTGAGATTGTATGGGATATTTATCCAACTCCTGCTTGTATTTTACTTATTTAGTCTTAAAAAAAAGTGTGTTGAATTATACAGATTCAGGCTTTTTTTATTCTAAATATAAAGCATAAAAAACTTAATTAAAAATGGCACTTTATTTCTAGAATATTCAACTGAGTGATGGTTCACCTAAATATGAACATTCTGTCATTTATTCACCCTCATGCTGTTCCAAACCTGAATGCCGAGTAGGATGGCATAGCATTCTGTTCGTTCTTCTCTGGAACAGTAGATATTTTGAAGAATGTTGCAACCAAAGAGTTTTTGTCACCATAACCTTAATGAGGGTAACAACAAGAATGAAACCGATGCTGCAAGTATAGAAGTACAGTGGGTTCAATGGACTGTACTATTGTTTAACAACATACCGAATGTTGTCTTTCCGGAAAAAAAGAAAGAAAAAAAAACCTTTCAGTTGCCAAAAATGAATTTAAACAGTTTTACATAAATCACCTGATCTAGGACCTTGCAGAGACTGCAAGTCTATCCCTCACAGCCTTGTTTTCTTTCGTGTTAAATTCAATTTTCATTGATGCATTGAACATATATCATTAATGTACATGGTCTATTGATTTCCATTGATTTCCATTCTATGTTACACAGATACATAAAGGTGAGTAAATGATGACATAATATTTATTTTTAGGTGAACTATCCCTTTAAATGCAAACATTAAGCTTTAATGTTTGAAAGTCAAAGCTGGGACATAAACTAACACACAAAACATATACTTTATTATTGCAAAGGCAGGTAAAAATGCCCTGGCCTAAGTCGTTCAGATGCTTGGATGGGTTTTATTTCAGCTAATGAGGTGTGAAGCCTTACCCTGAGTGTGTGTGTGTGGTGCTGCCCATAAACCAAAAGTGAGAAACAGCTTGTTTGGTAGGAATTAGGGGTTTACATTTTCCTTTGACTAGTCACTGCCATGTCTTCTAATGTAAAACTATGCAGAGTGAATTTGACGCACTAATGGTTTTTCAAATATAGTCAGTTTGTGTTACAGCAAGACCATCAAAACAAATTGTAATTTTTATTTTGTTGATCAAGTAGACAAAATGGTTTCGTAACCATCAGCTTGTTTTCCAAAGCTTCTCTTTAATGTGTCTATTTTAAGAAGGTATCGTTCTCAGTGGATGATTGGTTGCCTGGGCCTCTCTTATTGTCATCTCATTCCTGTCTGTGTCTCGCAGACATGGGGCCCCTTTGCAATGTAGCCATTAACTAAGGTCATTACAGAGAGAGGCTTTGTCATTAAGACCACATGGTTCTCCTTGAGTCATGCTAATGACTTTTTGCATTTTTTATTCAATTTATCGTTTTATTCTGTGATTTCTTTATGGGTTTAGACAAATCTGAAGAGATCAAAGTATCACCTTCAAGTGTCTAGAGAGGTGTCGGGGTCAATGTCATCCTCTCTTTTAACGGCCCTTTGAATAAGACATGGCTATTGTTCTGTATTGACAGCACATACTTGGACCTGTCAGTCAACGTGTCACAAAGTGCGTATTGACGAACACAGAGGTTGCGTTATCGCTGAGAGTAATAAATCCGATGCCGTTTTAATGCGTGCATTTCAAGTATTTTTACAGCTATGTAATCGGTGTGATAGAATCCGCCAGAGCTGTTATGACATGGGAAAGTTGCCTTACCACCCAGGTGCTAACACCCTTTTGAGCAGCTCTGCTTAGCATTGGCGTCTCCTCCAAAGCTTTCAACAGTGCTGTTACTTTACAGACTCGCAAAGACCTCTGGGAGATGTAGTCCTTTCAGAAACTCAATGGATGCGGATTTGCTTCTTTCATGTGAACTGAAGAATCCATCTTGCATAAAATGTTGCTGTTGTGTTCAGAGTTTAGCCTTGAGCACAATCACAGGCTGAAAAACACAACAGATCCCTTACGCTCATTTTAGCCGAGCTGGTGAATGCAAGACGCCATCTGTTTTTTTTCAGTGAATGCCAAAAGTAACCCAAGGGGATGGGCGAAGTCTGTGATTGGGTCGGCACCCTGTTGCTTCAGAGGCCTGGTCTCTGTATCAAACGACGCCATGCTGGAGGAAAGACCCCATGGCACAGGGGATACTGTTATAGAGGCAGTGACCTGGATGTGTGTCAGTAGGGAGTATGGTTTATCTCCTCTCTATTTGTCATTTGTTCTTTTCCTTTTTCTATCACTCCTCCCCCATTTTAAAAGGGCAGTTTAGTTTCCCTTCTCTTCTCCTTCTTGTTTCCCCTCTGTTTTTCCATGAAATCACTCGTCTGTCACCAGATCCTAGCCATCGTACACAATTCAATTGTCTCGGCGGACGACGCACAATGAGTTCCTTGTCCTCTTTGATGCTTTTGTCTGGAAGGAGGCCCGAAACAAAAGCTGCGGTGCTTTTAACCACGTTTTAGCCTGAGTTTGTTTTATTTCTGAATTGAAAGTTGACCCAAGTCTCATTCATATAGCGCCATAAAAAGGCCTCATGGACTCCCAGATTTACAACTCACTGTGTTTCCCCAGGGCCTTGGAGGCCATAGTATACCTGACTCAACTGATTCCCCCTCCCGCCACCAACAAAATATTGAACCCAATGCATTCTAAGCCACTAGGCGGTCAAGGCCCATAAAAGCCTAACAGTCTATGCTGTGGCTGTTGGTGGTCTGTCTTGTTCTTTGGCCTTTAGATGGCAGAAGGGGCCTTTTTGTCTGTCTGTGTGTAAGTGTGTGTGTAAGTATGTCTTTTGCAGGGACGTCTGAGAGAGAAAAACTTCAAAAGGCAACATAATCCAGGTACAGGGCTTCACTTTTAACTTTTCAGCAGCTAGTGTCTGAAGCAGCTATAAAACTGTGGCCAATGGGACGAGAAACGTGATTGATGCTGAGCACAGCTTAATTGCTAAGAGATTTAGCTGCCTGTTCATAATATACTGAAAATATAGAGGCTTTGGGCAGAACCTTCATTCAGAGTTGTATTTCCATAACTCAGCTCATTTACACACATTGGTGTTCTGAACTGGCTGCACATATATTTAAGGTAGTATATGTTCTGAAAATAAAGAATGTTTAGTTTAGCATTTAACATGTTGCTGTTATCACTGTAAAAAAGTACTGTTGGTTTAACTTAAAAAGTAAGTTACGGTCAATGAGATTATTTGAGTTAATACAATTCATGAGATTGGTTTAATAAATAGAAATTCAAAATAGTAGCCTATGTTATCCGAACCACATTAATTGTCCAAGTTGATTTGACAAAAGAAAAAAAAGTTGTAAGTGACGAAAATACATTTTTTTACAGTGTTGCTTGCAGCTCATTTCCTTTTTGTATGTTTTATTAATGTTTCATTTAATGTTTTATTAACATTTTATTTTTCAGGTATAGACTACATTGGACATTTCAAAGAGGCGGGGGAATGCAGCTGGGTAGACTTCATGTGACCACCTGCGTTCTTTGCAAGTCTAACCCACTTCCAGAGTTGAGGTGAGTGAGAGGGCTCATTGGGATAACTTTTCCTGTAAGTATGCAAGTCTTGTTGGAAAACATTGAGGGAACTGTGAGGGGGGGTGAAGGAGTACACTTTGGAGATTTCTCAGGCACTGTCATAATCTTTATTGCATGATGTGATAGAAAATAAATGTCTCTGGATCATTGAGGTTGACGTGCTGGGGGAGCAGCTTACAGTTTAAGGGTATATGACTGCATAACATCTAGTTTTATTTTTCTCTTTCAGTGTCATTCACATGCAAGCGGGTTTATGGTGACCTGGTTTTATTTTGATCCAGCCTAGAGGGATGTTAAAGACAGGCACTTGAAAGCCTTCCACTAAACCACATGGTTCAAGGGGGTTTTATCTCCACCTAGCGGTTTAATGGTCTTAATGCTACAGGTGAATGCTTTGCAGTGAAACTTCTGTTATCTAATGCGTCAGTGGTGCATGCGCTTGAAATGCATCTACAGCCTAGATGCAAATTCCGAAGCAACAACTAACCCAATACTGAAAGGAAAGTGGAAAAAAAGAGAAAAAGAAACACATTTTTATCAAAATTATTTTAATCATAAAGTGTGTGCAAGGGGATAATCGGCTCATTTTCTTGTAAATAATTAGCTAAAGTTTGCTTATAAAGGAAATGCAGAGTCTCTACCACGGAAGTTACAAACGGAACATTATAAAGAAATGCAGTAGCATAATGATCTTTTTGAAACATGTATGTTATTTTTTAATTAGCCTCATTAAGGGTCAACAAGTAAATGCTATTTTCTGTGTTTCTTCGGGAATTTTTTTACCCTAAGCATAATGGCTGGATATTATTAATTTAAATACATTAAAATTAAACTGCAATATTGCTACAATAAGATTAAGACAAAATTATCACAAAAATACCATCATTACTTTTAATAACAAACTGTTGCAAAATAACAAAGTGGTGTAATGAAAACAAATGTGCTGTCAGTGCAGTATATTTTACAAATAGTTTAGCACAAATCCACAATTATGAATGCCGCTCTAAATAACATATTCCTTTCCAAGACATGGAATCATGGATTAATTGTTTTTGGATATTTGTTTCTTTTACGAATTTACGTATTTTCACAAAACCTAATCCGTGAAGGGCATGGATGTCATAATTGAAATTAATGTCTCGCTCGCCCTGATGAGGGAATATTATGCCCGCCCAGCCAATATATTTTAATTTGCCCTGGTTTTGATCTTAGGAAATTGCACGCGCATACATTACACACATTAATGAAAAACAATGAAAATATGCTTAAATCCATTTGTAAATTAATGTAATTTGAAAGAAAGAAAGAAAGAAAGAAAGAAAGAAAGAAAGAAAGAAAGAAAGAAAGAAAGAAAGAAAGAGAACTTTTATAATCTCTTTTGGATATTGAAGATCGACTTATTATATTTTTTTGTTCAAATCGAATAAATATTTAATTTATCCTGCTTATCTATATTTTACAATGTTAGCATTTTATATGGAATCAAAACCTTTTTGATAATAATAATAATATAATATAGGTCTTTTTCTCTACATATAGCTACTTATTTGTTTTTAAGCATTAAGCATAAACACACTTTTCTTTCAGGTAGGCCTATACCCTATATTTAATAGGCTATAATATTATCTCTGTGGCAGTCTGTGGCATCATCGGCTGTTACGAAATTGACTTGCATGTACTCTTCATCTTTGGTGATAAATGTTTTAGACAAGCCACTCTTGACATTCTTACTCAATATCCTCGATGAAGCCATAAAGGAGAGCGCTGGAGCTGCAGCAGGACCTGTTCTTTATCAATGCACAATGATGGATACCACTGCAAACTTCTTCACTTCCCATTGCGTCCCAAATATAGATTTACAGGTGTACAAAAATAGGTCAAATATGTAATCATTTCGCGTTTGCCGAAAATTTCTGGCAGTTAATTCACCTCAAAAATGTATGTGTAAACAATTGACGTATGATAAATTGAGTAGCCTAATAAACGAAAGACATAGCGACTTAGTATAAAATAGCGAGAGACTTAATTATTATGGGGAATTTCTTTAAGCTACTTATCGCGTTGTAATTAATTCTTTATTTTAATTTAGACGAATGTCCTAGTGTTTATAGTGTTAAATATGAACGCAAGCTATAATAGGCTGATTGACACATTCTAGGCCTATTTCATTTCTTTTTCATTTTTTTTTCTCTTCAGTTTAACCATGACAAATTTGTCTGTCTAATAAGTACCACATAACATGATTATTACTATATTTATTTTGAATTGGACGACAGTAATCGGGATCAAACGTGAAAGAGAAATGGCTTCAAGAGCCATGTGTCGTTATTGGCTGTGTCCTCTCTGAAGTCATTATGAATGTGCTTTCCGTGTATAATGCACACACACACACACACCTCTGAGTTTTATTAACTTGGTTTCTTATTTTACAACGTAATAATGTGTGAAAATAGGGAGGTTTCATAGTCAATTAAGACTTGAAGCAAATCTCCACAGTGTTGCACACTGAAAAAAAAAAACTTCTGATGAAGCTATAGCCTAATCATAATAATAATATAACAATAGTATATTATAATTATAATAATAATGCAGTCAAACAATCACAATTCACCTAAAACCAGCGACATCGAAATCCTTACATCAAATTGCCAAATTGAAATCCGTGAGCTGATGATAGCAGACGAGATAAGCATATGATCATCAGCTTGATAAGAAAATTGGTTAGGCTAAGAAATTAAATCCTTATTAGAAGTTCAAAGTTAAAGACTGAGATTGAGCAGATAAAATAGGAAACAATGATGCATATGTGCGCAATTTTTAGGGTCAAAATAAATAAATATCTACAACAGCAACAAACATGCATTATCAAATAGCCTACGGCTATGTACAACAATAGCTGTGTCGGTTATCCAAACAGTGGACTTGCGAATGTAGTGTGTTTCTCCAGCAGTGCTGCCACCAGAGATCAAACAGTTTGACACTGGCGCAATGAGCGCAGCTTATGAAGGGGGTCCGAGTGCTGTGTTGGGTGCTGGCTGGGGAAATGTTATGATCTTGTAATTACGGGTCTTGGACAGATGCATTATCCAGGCTCAGCGTTGGAGCCACTGGATATTATTGTAGCCAGAGAGCCGCAGGGCCAGACACCTACCATCGCGGAGAGGGGCTGACCCCGCTGGCCCTACGGCTCCCGCGCCATATTGCACATTTAAGCACCAGGGTTTTCCAAGTTCACCGGCGTTGTTGATTAACAGGGCAGCTTTGAGGGGAGATGATTTCTGCATTCTCCAAACGAGTTCCCAACAATCCACACGCGGTGAGGTCACGCTGATCTGGGGCGTGGGTTACTGGGGATAGCAAACATAACCCCGCTTTGTTTCATGTTGTCCCTTTTAGCATAACATTTATTCAGATAATTTATTCAGATATGCAGAAGAACATCCAAACTACTTTTGTATTATTTCTTTCTTTCTTTTTTTTATTTTATTTATTTATGTATCTATCTATCTATCTATCTATCTATCTATCTATCTATCTATCTATCTATCTATCTATCTATCTATCTATCTATCTATCTATCCATTCATTCATTCATTCATTCATTCATTCAAATATATGGTTTGACAAAAACATAATTGCAAATTAACTATGTTGTTGTGGTTTACATGAGATTGACTAATTCCATTTACATTTATTTCGTTACCCAATAGAGAGACCTGAGAGTTTTGCAATATTTTTTTTAAAACAGAATTTAGACATCTACATTTCCATAAACGTCAGATATAATCTGCCATAATATTGAATTGTAACATCAATCATAAACATCTATATTTTTAAGTTTGTACGAGTGTCTCCTGTTAAGGCTAATTAAATATAATACTGTCATTTCATTTTTCTATTTTAATGTTTTACAACATGCTGATGAAAAGCTTAAGCCTAATTTTATATAAATGTATATGGCTACCAAATTAAGAGAACACACTGATTTAGATTATATCCTACCATATAATTTAACATATTAATTAATTTACAAATCTAAATACAACTCATTGTAATACCACATTTCTGTAATTATTTTTTTTATTATCATTCTGTAGATCCTTTATATTTTTTTTACCCAGAGATACAGTAGCATAGGCATATAAGTAATTTAAATTTAAATCACATTAAACTGACTTAAAAAATGTTTTGACTCTTGTGTAACTTATAAAAGAGTTGAACATTTCTTAATTCATTTTGATCAGACAAAGCAATGCAAAACATATGTTGTAATAATAACCCAATGATCATTTTTTATTTATTTAAAAAAACATCTCCTAGGAGGGCGCTCTCATAATGCTAAGAGAATGTGAATTTATTTGTGAACATAATATATATTTTATCACTCACACCCTCCTTATCATGGACTGTAGGCCGTATTGACAATGCAAATAATGAGGCTATCAATTCAAATCCACAAAACATCGCGGAGCGTTTCAGTTAGTGCAGTGGTTGACTAAAGGCCTACCTGTAGCCTATAAGATTGACATGCTCTACATGAATGTCTTCCATCGGCTCTCCGGTCCTGGAATAACTCTTTTCTTAATCCCACAAGTGTCAGACACCCGCAAACGTCAAGCGCCCTGTATGGCATGATGTGACAGTGGACAGCCCCTGTCAAAGAGATACGGCCTCGTGCATAAACAATCCATAAAACAAACCTCTGCGATAATATTTGAGATGGGTTTCAATAACTCAACGTGCTTGTGAAGGCCGTCTGCCCGTGTCTCACATGAAAAGCTCACCTCAGACAGGTAAAGAAACAGCTCTCAGGAGCGTTTGATGCTCTTCGACTGGTTTCTAGCACAAACTCACAGCTGTGGCACACCTGTGCCGTTCTGTGAAGGCCGTTTATAGTGTGAATGACAAAGACTCTATCTGCGCATCACGGACCTGAGACATGCAACATGCTCAGCTCATTTGGGAAGCTCATATCCAACTCCACTGTTATCTTAGATCTGATGATGTGCGCTCATAAATTAGAAAACCTTTGATCAAAGGAACATGTCACTAGCCTAATACTCATCTGAGAAACAGTCCTAGTTTCTTTATAAAAAGCTGAATCAAGCATATAGCTGTCTTAAAGGTCTGTCAAAAAAGCCTCCTGTTAACCCAAACGTGAATTACTCAATACTATGTTTACTCATTTTCATCATTAGGCTATAAAAGCAATCAGATTTAAATGCGCAGTTTTAGGATTGACTATTTTGCGCTAGCCCTTACTGGAGACTTGTGTGTATGTGTGTAGTCAATATAGGCTAGGCTATATAATGATATTATATACTTTTTATTTATCTGGATATACCTATTGACCTTATTTGATTTGAAGGTCTATGAGGGATTGATGCAGAGTCTGTTTAATAAGGTTCATTTAATGCGTCAACATTGCAAAGGGAAATGCTGCAGTTGCAGGCGCGTCCATCATCAGCACCAGAGTTGATTGCACACTGGCCTAAATTCCTGCATCCAAATGAGCATAACCAACACGAGGTAAGACATTTTAATAAGCTAAATTATGGCAGGCCTGTATTCAATTCTTCTCTGTAGGATTTTTAGAAGAGTCATCCTGCTGGAAAAAAAAAACATAAGCAAGCCTATTCTGGTTTTAGCTGGTTCTTTTTTTTTTTTACAGTCTATGGTTTAAACTGGTCTCACAGCCTAACCAAACATGGTTAAATTAGCCAAACAGCCATGTCTAAGCTGATGTTCAAAAGTCGTCTATAGCAGGTTTCCCAGTCTGACGAGCTTAAAAGTGCCTAAAAACCTTTGTAAAACCAGCCTGACCATTTTGGGAGAGCAGCAAACCAGACTGCATTTTGGCACAGAAAAAGTAATTCATTGTCTCAACGATGACACATGACCAAGGAAGCCAATCAACCCAAATAATCACTCACTCAGAAATTCTTGATTATTTAGTACAGAAATCTATTGCGTTTGAGGCGGTGATCGGGTGATGGTGGGGGCTGGTTTGCAGGAAACAATTAGAGAAACAAGGGCAGTCCCGTCCTCAAGCACAGAGTCTGGGTTATACCCGCATTATAAAAGAGGACACCTAGAGGACCAGCCTAAACAACCTGCCGTCATCAGGTAGCCTATACCTCCACATAGGCTATTTGTAATATTTACGCAGGATTATTTCAAAGTTCACATAGCCTATGCGAGATCATAAAGACTGCATTTGGCTTTTGAAATCAAATGAATTTATTCGAAACAAATTTAGATGATATCCAGGGTAAATCAGGGCTTAAAACCGAAAAAAGCAGACACGCTCATTGTGACCCTGTCTCCATTGGATCTGCATCAATGGCCCCTGTCTTTCAACACAGAAAATGTAAAATTGATCGACTTCAAAGACAGCATGATGTATAGGCCACGTCGAACTCGCCTTTTCCATGGGCCAGACAATAAACTTTAATATCAAACTAAAACCAAAAAAAAAAAAAAAAAAAAAAATCCAATTACCCAAGACATCTATGAAAAAGGGGACCTTTGGTTAGGCAGTTGTGGTTCTTTTCTTCTTCTTCTTCTTCTTTTTTTTTTTTAGCATCATGACGTTTGGCATATTCTTGGCATTCATGTCGACGAACGAGTTGCGTGAGAACAGTGCTAAAATACTCAGCACTTTCCCAGGAGAAGACGCCTATCCATAATTATATTAAGAGAACATTCGTTATATATATATATATATATATATAATATATATATATATATATATATATATATATATATATATATATATAATGTATATAGGCAGCCCGATCTCATGAAAGTGCGTATCAATACCACGAATGTTATTTCTCGTGCCATTTATAGCCTACGCCAAAAATCGTTTTTGCGTGTAAATGATACGCAGTTTTCGCGTGCATATGATACGCACTTTTTGGCGTGTAATACGCACGCACCCCCCATCCCCCCTCCCCCTAATCCTACCAAGTGGTTTTCAGTGCGTAGCATTTACACGCAAAAAACAATTTTAGCGTATAAATGACACGAGAAATAACATTCGTGGTATTGATACGCACTTTCATGAGACTGCGTTGATATAGGCCTATATATATACATTTTTTTTTTTTTTTTTTTTTACAAGTCTATTGTCCCCATATCTCCGTCAACAGAGAAGTGTCAAAATCACAAGGTCTTTGCATTTTCTCTGGGGTGTCAGGTAGACCAGACGCAATTTCAGGCGTCAGAGAGGCTCGCGCTGTTGTTGAGTCAGTTGTATTGATGAAATGCAGTCATGGCGAAGGCAAGGACTTCATCAATCATGCCAAATTATAGCCAAAACTCTGCCATTAGACCTGAGAAACATAACGTCACCTCAGATAAACAACATTTTAACTACATGCCTTTGATAAATCCATGGACAAAACAGAAAAAAGTATGGGGCCTGCTGCTATAGGTTGTCTAGCTACTTGCAAAACTAACATGCATTTTGATTGAATAAAACTTTTATTGTTTTCACCACTGAACTGGTTGATGACATATTAGAGGTCGAGCAAAGTAATAAAATAAATCATATGTAGGCAAGTTTATTTTATTATAGAAGTAAACCGAGGCCAGTTGTCACATTTTTTACATATTTGTTAGAGTAGCCGTTTATTTTTAAAGATAATTTATGGGCGCATATAGGCTACCTATAAAGTTTTGGCTACAAAAACAGCTACTTTTATTTTTTGTTCTCCTAATTATAACTGCATAAATGTACTATAACATTTAAAACACAACAACTCGCCCCAACAACACAAAATGTTCAGTTAAATGTACCTTCTTGCCTAAATGTTTGTTAGTGTGTGTATATTGAAAGTTTAATTTGGAGGATAAATTTCACAACAATTTTACTTCATATTTAGTGAGTTGCAAACTTTTGTTTGTGACAACTAGCCCCAGTCTGCATAATAATAGGCTACTCATACGATATTCAAATGTATTCAATTTCAAGTGAAGTGAAGTCTCATTAAATCTTTTCATTTGCCCGCCACACATGAACTGGGAAACGATCATTCTTGCGATATCTTTCTCATGCAGAATAATTTTGAAAGCATGCTATATGAAACAATCGCATTTAACCTGCGAAGTTTTCTTTTGTCAGAGCCAAATGCTTGCTTTTTCTAATTTCCAGAAAGAAATAATCTTATATCACTTTGAAATAGCTTGTTTTAATAAACGTCGTCGCACAATTTATGTAAATTCCAATTTCCCAAAAAAAGCATTAGGCTAATCAATTAACGCTATATCAAAATTCATGTTTTTTTGTTGTTGTTTGTTTTTTGCAGTCAAATTTAAACAAATGCATTGCTTTTGAACTGCTAAGGAGTGGACACACATGCACACGTGACTATGCAAGCAGTGACTTTCAAAGTTTTATTTTTTTGATACAATCTGTAAGTGCGTAAGTCCAGTGTTATCATTCTGAAATCTATACTAAACAAATTGTTTCTGCTATTTAACAAGTTAAGCAGATTTGTTCAAATAGAATAGCATTTTCTGGATAAATACCAAAAGAATGCTGAGCTAAAAAAAAAAAAAAAAAGAACCAAGGAAAGATGAGCTGTAATCTGTTATTAAAATTACAGTTAATTCAGCACTGGATAACAATGGTCAGAATTATGTAGCATTAGTGACATGGTAAATATGCCAAAAAAAGTGCAAACGAGAATTAACTTTTAATTGAGGGAAAAACCACAACTCTTAGTTAAAATACTCCAAAATAAATTTTAATGCTTATAAATCTCTATACTTAAATATATACATTATGTGCAAATAAAATGTTCAACATTAAATTAAACTATGCAGAGCGTGTGAATAATAGTATCATTCCTTATTATTGTGTATATGTTGTTTAGTATTTAATCCTCTCTATTGGCACCCAATTGTAGAAAACCTAAATAAAAGACAAATCTGAATAAAAGAAAAAAAATACCCACATTTATGAACAGAGCAAATACTTAACCAAAAGACAAGATGTCCAATTAATTTTTTTAGAAAAGATTCTCTGGAGTACTCAGATGTTCAGATGATACATGATGATAGCTGATTTCATCTGCTTGTATATTAATTATTTTTGCATGTATATAATTTATATAGGGTCTAAATGAATTCCTACATACAAAAAAAAAAAAAAAAGAATATAGAAAGGAAGATGACCAAAAAAAAAAAGAGATAAAAATTCAGTGCATACAATGTCTCACAGGGTTTTACTCTTCTTAATGAAGATGAGACACATGTGACAATGCACAAACACAAAGCCTCCTAAAACACAAAAGTGCACACAGAGTTAAAATAAAATGCTTTTGTTCATTTTCAATAGTTCTGCTATTTTAGCCTGTCAATCCTTTGATATCACAGTGACTAGATTGAATATCTAAGACTTGCCTGCATTTTGTAGATATGGCAAAAAAAGCCGACATTCATTTGATGTAATGAGAGGTTTTCA
This sequence comes from Semotilus atromaculatus, assembly GCA_031834385.1. Lineage (NCBI taxonomy): Eukaryota > Metazoa > Chordata > Actinopteri > Cypriniformes > Leuciscidae > Semotilus > Semotilus atromaculatus. The sequence goes on along the minus strand of JAULUF010000038.1, from coordinate 11,187,156 downwards.
AATTAGAATGAGGAAGAAAATAGATGTCGTTGTAAATATGACGCAAGCCCCATTTAAGTCTACATTCAGCTGTAACTGACTTCATAGCTTATCTCGCATATCTTCATGTAGCTACATAGTTTTGCATGTTTAAGCGGTTTCTTGTAGGTAAACCTTGTCGCTACCATTGCTAGCCTGCTAACAACTGACTTGCTTCACTGATTCTTCACATTGTGGCCGTCCTCCACATCTGTAATGCAGCACATCATATCTAGAGCTCATAGGACTTCATTTTAAAATGAGTTCTGACAGTGTTTTTTCCAGCTTCAACTGGAATCCTTCCTAGTGCACTGCTAATGCTTCAAGTGCCAGCTCTCTCTGACATGTCAAGCGCTGTAGTGCCTAGGCCGCCACGTGGCCGATCAGATAGATGTTGTCATAGAGGTGGCCTACAAAGTCCTCGCTGATGTTCTGAGCAGCTCGCCGTGTGTTTCGGATAAACTCCCTTTTGGACATCTTGTTCTTTACGTGAGGGCTGGTCAGATCGATTGAGAGAAGGATGAGGGAGTAGCACAGCACGTACACAGCATCTGCAAAACCAGAAGGGAGAGGGAGGGAGAGAGAGACAGAAAGAGACACAGAGAGAGAGTGAGTTTATGTAATTTTTCGTTGTAATCCCTACCTCAAATAATTTTTTTTGCATTATGTAGAAACAGTAATTATATTTCACAATATTACATTTTAACATAACTGTTTTTTGTTTGAATATATTTAAAAATATAATTTAGTCCTGTGAACGCAAAGCTGAATTGTCAGCATCATTACTCCAGTCTTTAATGTCACATGATTGTTCAGAAATCATTATACTATGCTGATTTGGTGCTCAATAAGTATACATTTTGGTGATGAATTATTAATAATGGTTCATTTTATTATCAATTGATTTATATTTTAATAATATTTTTGTGGAAACTGAGATACATTTATTTCCTAGATTATTTGATGAATAGAAAAAAAAAGTTGAAATCCTTTGTAACAGTATAGATGTTTTCACTGGCACTTGAATCAATTTAATTTATTGGTTACATTAAAGTATTAATATATATATATATATATATATATATATATATATATATATATATATATATATATATATATATATATATATATATTTTTTTTTTTAAATAACTTAATTGCCCAAAACTTTTAAATGGTAGTGTATCACTGTTTCCACAAAATATTAAGCAGCAAAACTGTTTTCAACAATTAAAATAAATGTTGTTGTTTTTTTTTGCGTCAAATCAGCATATTCGATTTCTAAAGGATCATTACTCAAGATTTCTTAAGGTCATCATGACACCGAAGACTGCAGTAATGAGAATTTAGATTTGCCATTACAGGAATAAATTCTATTTTATAATATATTCAAATGGAAAACAGTTATTTTTGTAAGAATATTTTACAACATTTCTGTTTTTACTGCATTTTTTCCATCAAATAAATGCATTAATTAATTAATTTAATTAATTAATTAGTCCAAACTTTTGGCTGCCAATATATATACATATATGTTGAAATGGAACAATGTGAGAAGAGCACAACTCGGCTTGAACTCTGTCAGTAATTTATAATAAATCTTCCTGCTTGTACAGTAGCACACATGCACTACTACAAGTCACATGTTACTGCAGGCGATAACTCTGATTGGTTGTACTCAACACAGGGTCCTCTTCTGCTAACACTTTAAGCCAGCGGGCTTAGCTCGGCTTTAGAAGCAAACGGCAGTGTTAGTACAAGGATTTCTCACATGTTGCTCTATACAAAGACAAGATCATGCAGATCTGTAGCTAAAAAAAGATGGTTGATTCAAATCAATACAAGACAATAATCCTTCAAGTTGTGATTTGCATGTACCACAACCAGTACTTCAACTTTAATTATTGCCTATGGCAAAAATCTGTGAACGTCACTTGTGACATGCAGTACATGTCTGACACCGAGCAAAGCGAACCACCGTGATTTTGATGTTGCAATTACACACTAGATCACATCGTAATATAAGTGGCGTTCTGGCATCCGTAATGACTGTGCTGTAGTTCACTTACCAGGACTTAAGCCCACTTCCCGGACCAAAGTGGGGTTGCAGGCACAGAAACGATGAGAAAACTTAGTGATGAGGGTCTCCAGGTACTCGCCCCTCTCCTCCGGGGCATGAATGTGTCTGAAGAAGTCCCTCAGTGCATTAGGGAGGAACTGGTTTCTAAAATTATGAAGTGTGACCAACTCATCCAGAACATCTCGCCTGCAATCACGGGAAACTTAATCAACATTTTTAGTTACTATCAGTAGCAGAATATTATATACATTGAGATATGCATGCATGTATACACAAACACACGCACGCACACACACAAACACATATATATATATATGTATACGTATACGTATATGTATATGTGTGAATACTAATTTAAACATTTACATGTCTTATACAATAATAAAAGGGAATGAAAAAAATTAGGAAACAAACCGTTCATCAAGATAATTCCGCAGCATCTTCCAGTTGAGCATTCTGGTATAGAATATAAACTTGGCAATTTCCTTCGGGTGGTCCAAAAGAATACCTCTGAACATGAAGTAACTGATACCCTGAATGAAAGAACCCACAAAAAACAGGGTGTGGGGATTAGGGGAAAAAGTGAAGGAGGGGGCGAGCTCTTTTGCCAGACACCGCGGTTTAGTCCGGAGCAAGGCTATCGCATGTCCTTTAAGTGGACAGCTAAAGCTTTGCTAATCTAACCTAAGACACAAGCGAGGGGGAGTCAAGGCATTCAAATGCATCTTTGAACAGAAATTATGTTTTAAGAGCAGCTTGCATGAGAGAAAAGCCATTCATTTCGTTTTAATCCGGGTTGTGGTCTAAAAGCCTATGTCATGGACCATTATTCATTCTAGGTGAGCTTGTAAAAATAATATATTTAGTCTGCAGTATGAGCATTGCAGGGTTATGTGGGAATTTACAGGGTGGAGGAGGAAACCGTCATATTAATCATAGCTGAGCTGAGGTTGGTCAGAATTGTGTTTCCAAGGCACACTGTGGCCATGATCATTTCTCTGTTCTTTGCCCGTTTAAACAATAAATGGCTTGGCCTCTAATTACAGAGACATTGTTGTGGTGAGACAGAACAAAAGTTTGTATTTTTTGTACCTCTTGCGGGTTGGCATTGAAGGTTAAACTTCCTTCATCTAATTCCATGTAGAGCTTTCTATAGGAAAATCCATATGGAAGCCTTCGATTGTATATGGAACAGTGACCCCAAGTGGACTTGCACAGGCTAGAGGGCAGACAAAGAAAAACAAAGCAGTTGAATAGGAGGAATGCTACAATATAAAACACACAATTAGTGGGAAAAATAGGTAATATCTTTATTTATTTCATAATATTGGGAAATCTAAGAGCTAAAATAATGAATACAGTTTAGTTTGCATCAAATCCATTGAAATAAACATTATCCTCCCCTACACAGTTCTCCCTGAATTATTATTGAGAAAATACTGAGATGATATTTTATATGGAACCTAAACGCATCACTGACCCCTGCCACAGGTACTCATCATTGCCCAAGTCCTGCCACACACAGGAGGCCAGGCACAAGTCGGTAGCATTCAGGTAGGAGAGGATGGTGATGCTGAGTTCGGGCGGCAGCATCTCAAGATCGATGAAGCCCTGCTCCTCTTTGCCCCTGCGGACGCGCAGGAGGTGACTGATGTCGGAGCCGGGGACCTGGCACTGTGGCGTACGGCGCTGCTGCAGCGGTTCAGACAGTGGGGGACCCATCCTTCGGCCCTGCTCTCTCTCCTGCTGGAGGAAGCACTGTTCACTGTACTGCTGCTGCAGCTGCTGGTTCCTCACCACCCTCCACAGAACCTGACCCATCTGCAGATCTGAAAAAAAAAAGATTTTTTTTTTCAAAAATTCATTTCATCGCAGCTTCATGCATTCAAATAGTATACTTGTATACAAGTTTGTGTAGCTTGAGAAAAAGAAAAAAAAAACACTACACCAACTTTACACTTCATGAAAAGCTAAATGTTTTGCAGCCATTACTACAGTTTTCAGTGTCACATGATCCTTCAGAAATCATTCTAATATTCTTATTTGGTGCTCAAGAAACACTTATTATTATCATGTTGAAAACAGTTTTGCTGTTTAATATTTTGTGGAAACCATGATACACAATTTTAAAAGTTTAGGGTAAGTAAGATTTAAAAAAATAAAGTTGTTAATACTTATATTCAGCAAGGACACATTATGTTGTTTGAAAGTGAATGCATCACTGTTTAAGCAGCAAAAACGGTTTTCAACACTGATAATGATAATAAGAAATGTTATTAATAATTGAGCACCAAATCAGCATATTATAATTTAACACTGAAGACTGGAGTAATAATGCTGAATAATTCAGCTTTGCCAGCACATGAATAAATTACATTTTAAAATATACTTAAATAGAAAACAGTCCTTTTAAATTGTAATCATATTTTTTGCAATATTGCTATTTTTACTCTATTTTACATGACATAAATTCAGCCCTAGTTAGCACAAGAGACTTCTTAAAAAAAAATTGTATTTTTTTTTATTATTTCAAATGTTTGATAAGTAGTGAAAATTCCAGTTTGAAATTAAGTCAAATTATGTCACTGAGTTCCTGCATTACTGCTGAGCTGTAGACCTGTTAACTCCGTGACTATAAAAAACCTGAAGTATACTACACATGCAACAGATTTCGATTACTAAGAGTTCAGGTCTTAGATCAGTTTCTGTTTTTGATTTCATATACATTAGGCAGGAGAAACTGACGTAATCTCAGCGCTCACATTTGATAAGCACAAGCTGCTTTTATTCGCTGTTTCACTGAGAGATTTTGTAAATCATATCATCTCGTATTGAAGCTATTTATTTATTTATTATTAAAGGAAAGTGTTGTATATTGAGCCTTATCTCTCTGCCTTTTGTTCCTACAAAATAATCCAGAGTAATCCATAGGCCTCAAACTCTCAGCACATTATTTTTGATTTAGATCATTTCTGTTAGGTCCCCAAATCCTTGCATTATCCGACCGAGCAAAACAGCCCAAAGCAAACTGTTTTTAGTGCTAGTGTGCAGTAGTCCGCTGGGAAATAAAACCCCTGATGGCAGCTTTATCTCCACTGCAGTAGCACTAATCCTCTCTCTGAGATATGCATTAAGCCTTTTTATGTGGCCCTGTCTGACTCCCACCAAGGGCCTTTCTCTCTAAAACACATCTCAGTCTATGAGAAGCCTTGTTATTCTTGTCTTTAATGGCCTCTTGAATGCTCTCGGGTCACTTTCTTTGTCGCAGAGTCTAAATGACAGCTTTTTTCATATGATCTTGACATATTGGTTATTCTGGACTGACGCAATGCTCCTTGGCATTCTGTAGGAGGAGCTTGGGAATTCTTAGACCTGCTTAAAACATGGAATGGAAATCTGAACAAGGTCAATGAACTCTTACAAGCAATTTCCCTCTGCTTTGCCTGAGGGCAGAAGCAGATCTTAAATCATTACACAACATTTTCGCTTATTAAAGCTATATAATGAACATCTTTTTTTATTTATTTTTTTAATGGTGGATTAGCTCATCTAACTCTTGTCTTTCTATTAAAAGTGAAAGTAAACAGGTCTGGCAACTCCATGCATGTTCTAATTGTGTTACTCTTGACAAAAAAAAAAAAAAAAAAACTATTAACAGTAAACTGAGACAATACAAGCTGGAAAGAACAGCTATACAAGAATATCACAAAAGCACAATTTACAGGATCTAAAAATACATTGTAGGTCAATTGAAAAGGACTTAAAGCGTAGTTTATTTGCATAGTATCAGTAGCCTTTCAGATTTCTGCCCGAACAAAGGAGAACTTATCTGACACATTATAGCAGTAAAAAAAACATATTAGCACAATATCTGAGACTGTGAATTATAAAAAATAATATTATTTAGTGTGATGACTGACATACAAATCAAGGTTTTCTACAGTTTGCATTTTTTAAGTTGTGGGTCCTCTATCATGTTTGGCTGAAGCACAAAGTCCCGCCTCGCTGTAAAACAATTGGTTGGAATACAATTTGACACATAAACTCGAACTCTGATTGGCTGTTGCGGAAAAACGCTTCTGTTTTTATTTTCGCAGCGTCAATCGCTCTAAGCAGCGCCACCCACCTCTGTGTATATGAAATACTTCTACCGCCGCCGCGACGAAATGAGTTGCTAGTGATCTGCCAGCGTCTCACGGATGAAATCATCTCAGTCTTTTAACAAGAGCCCAGGACAGCCATCTTGACAGCTCCAACGCTGCTGATCGAGGTGAGACAGTCCTGTGACACTATCATTCATCAGTCCACTCGCTCCTCCTGTCTGTCTCTCCGCCTCCTCGAACACTCTGGCCAGACTGACGTTTCTTGTTATTGGTGGAAGTGACGCAAATCGCTCAGAGTAAATTTATCACAGGTGCTTACAGTTGCACTTTCGATCGAAAAGTTTTCTGTCATGTACAATACAATAAATACATAAAATGAATAAAGGAATGAAGTTAATACTAATAAATACATTAATACATCCGTGAATGAATTAAAATAAATGAGCAAATTAATAATGTCATGAAATTGCATTAACAAATTTGTATGTATGTGCTTCTAAAATCTAAAAGAAGGAAGGTAAGACAAGAATGTGTAGAAGTGAAACAAAGGACTGAACCGTCGTCTCCTGGAGCATAGAAACCAATAACAACAAACCCGGATATTTCAGCGGCAAAAACAAAAGGGAGGAATTAGGTATAACAGTATAACTATAAAATACAACCATCGGTAAGACAGTTGTTACTGTATTACAAACGCAAATAAGTACAAAATTATTACAAAAAATATGTACGTTAACTTGTTGAAATAACCCACCACAATAATTTACATTGAATGGTTTACGAATGGTAAATTGACATCGGACCATCGATATGTATTTATACAGTAACAGTTAACAGTTAAGTTACTGATAAAAATGTAACTTCTAATGAAATCCTCTGACATTACAGAGATGGGCACTGGCGATTTGAAAGGATGTCTGAGAAAGCTGGAAGCCTCTCTCCGTTCTCTAAAGTATCCGAGAGAAGTGGACTATCAAAGGTATGACGAATTTTAAACAAATAGTCGATCAAATATATATATATATATATATATATATATATATATATATATATATATATATATATAAGACTGGTTTAAACAAAACATGAATAAAATTAGGCCTAAGTTACAAAATTATTCTGCACAAAATACAGGTAATTGGAAATACATGTGTTCATTCTACGTAAGATAATTTCCTAATTCATTTACATGACGCTGATTATGCATTTGGCAGACACTTTTATCCAAAGCACTTACATTGTATAAAGGAATACATTTTATCAGATCATGCATTCCATGGGAATCAAACCCATGACATTGGGTTTACTTTGTCAAACATTTGCAGTTTACATTTACATTTACATTGGGTTTACATTTACAAACTTTGCAGTTTGAGCTACAGGAATATTGCATCTCACGAATGTGGATGGGGTAAAAAGAAGGCCTAATTGTCCTATGATGGTTAGCATTATAGAAAAGTTAACTATGTTATGAGCGAACATCAGGCCATTGACAATGAGTCCAGGCCTTTTATGTCTTTTATAGAGATTAAGAAAGAAGTCGTGGCTAGCTGAGTGGCTGTGTGAAATAGCTGATCAGCTGTGTGAAAATAGAAAATTTTTTATTATATGGTTAGGTTAGAGCTTTAAAAGATCACAATCTCGATTCAAACACCCACACAATCTCATTTCTAAATGACAATCACATTTGCCTGTGTCTATTAAACTTTTACAAAATCACACCGAAACATTCAAATCTGAGTTTGCGCTGCCACTGACCCGGCGAGATCAGTTGTCATGCATAGGTATGAAACAACTTTTTCTGTGTTACAAATATTCAAATTATCACAGAAGTGGGATACAAGTTTATAGTTCGGATAAAAAAAAAATGTCTACGGTAACGTTAAATGTGTATTTGTCATTGAATCATTCATTCAAGAGATTTGTTCACGAACGCTGATTAAACGCCTTTGATGCTTAAAGTAGGTTCCCCATCGAGGGAACGAGACACTGCGTCGTCGTCAGACGACACTTTGGGGAATGCCCCTAGCATAGCACATCTGAAGCATGAATGAAATCTGTCCAATCCTGATTGGTGCTGCGTCATGACATAGTAGATGACGGCATAACCGGAAGATAAAAAGGGACGCCCAGCACACACACATTAGCTTTTTTGCTCTTCAGCAAGCGCTCTGTGTCAAACTGTCTGTCCTATTTGGTGTTGTTTGTCCCATAAGAATTGTCCCAAATAAGGCTGGAATCTCGCGTTTGCTGAGGCAGCGTGTTGATTAAAGCCAAGGTCCGCACTGAGATACAGAATCTGTAGTGGCTCGGATCTCGAGTTTGCAGAGACAGCGCGTAAATTACGGGTCTACTTTGCAATAAAGATTCTGTGTGGGTGCGAGGTATGCACAGTCAGCTCCTGAGGGTGCTGGCTGTGTTCATTGAGAAATATCTCGACGCACACAGCCGTGCGTTTCGGGTGTTTCAGCCTCGCGCCCGTTGACTTTCTTCTTGAGAGATGAAAGCCAAATATATTGTGAACGACTCGCATCTTGCGTTTGCCGAGGCAGCGCGAATATTACGGGTCTGCAATAAAAGGGGACACACACGATCTGTGAAATAATACTGTTTGGGTGCGGTGCATTCACAGTCAGTTCCAGAGGGTGCTGGCAGTGTTCATTGAGAAATATCTCGACGCGTAAATCCGTGCGCTGTCGGATGTTTCAGCCTCGCACCTGTTGTCTTTCTTCCAGAGAGATGAAAGCCAAATATATATCATAACGGTTCGAATCTCGCGTTTGCCGAGGCAACGTGTAGATTACGAGACCGTATATAAAATTAAGACAGTATTGTTTGGTGATTATGGCTGCATTTAATTCTATGAAATTAAAATGATGAAATATCTGACTTTAAGAAGTAAGATATTTTAATTCAGTCTACCATCCAGATCGTGTTTCACTCGTGTTTCACTGCATTTAATTTTGAGGAATTAATATGATGAGCAGCGATTGTTGAAAAATCGTTTTTAATTTTTCCCTGCCGGGCCTCCGCTTCAGGCTATCGAAAATGAGACGAAAATAGCAGGGCTCTGCGGAGCCCTCAGGCCGTCCGCGCCCCTCCCGAGGGAGCCTGGCAAAGGAGGCGGCGATCTCGAGGCAAGCCTTCTGAGCCTAAGGTCGATCTGAGGACCGTCCTGCAGGCAAAGAAGGCTACCTCCAAGCGGTCCTGGTTGCGGCCGGACCGCTGAGAGCTGCCCTCCCCGGGGTGGAGCGATCGAGGTCGCTCCCCTCCCGGAGCTCTCGGGAAATCAGTGCTGTGTTCCCGCCGTCCAGTACGCTTCGGGCCTCACTGATTTCCCGCGCACGTGCGCCGCCTCAGCCACCTCTAGTAAGACCTGTGGCTGGGCAGCGAATGCGTCCGCATACCGAAAATCATTCTCGACTGCTCCCTGCTGGTCAGCCGCTTCAGGGGGTCAGGAACGAGTCTCGGTTAACACCTGAGGCCAGCCTTGAGAGGCTGGTTCCCTTAGTATATTATTTCGGCGCATGGTCATGCCTTCCGAATATATCTGCGTGGACCCTGCATACTGTAGAGCTGGGTTACAGACTACAGTTCAGTTCCCCTCCCCCGAAGTTCACCGGGGTGGTCTTGACTGTGGTCAGCCCAGAGCAGGTTCGGGTCATGGAACAGGAAGTTCAATCCCTGTTGGTCAAGGAGGCCATAGAATATGTTCCTCTGCCAGACAGGGAGTCCGGGTTCTACAGCCGGTACTTCATAGTTCCCAAGAAGGATGGGGGGTTGCGTCCAATAATAGATCTCAGGCACTTGAATCGTTCTCTGAGGAGATTCAGGTTCAAGATGCTCACAATTCCAGCCATCGTGAGTCAGATCCAGTTCGAGGACTGGTTCATCACGATAGATCTGAAGGATGCGTACTTCCATTTATACTACAGGGCTGTTGAATGCTTGATTCTGATTGGTTGAGAACGTTCTAAGGTGTGCAATTATTTTCAGGGAAACGCATGGCTAAAGTAGTTCCAGCAGGTCTTGACCGCATTACAGTTCCATATCACTTCGCGTAGTCAACTGTAATAACGGAAAATAGGATACAATTCATGTAGAACATGAAAAACATGTAGCCACATGCGCTTGATCTGCCATTTTCGATGTCTAACTTCACAATAATTGGAAACATGCAGTTTAATTTTAATAAATAAAGTATAGTCCTATCTATAATCAATAGAAAATTAAACTGAATAGCCTAGGCCTAGCCTATAATAAATTGATAGTGCTGCTGCACGGGTTTTCGTAATTATTGCAGATAATAGGCTATACCAAATAAATGATTATTGATAGGCCTATACTTGTTAAAAGGACTTTGTGTTTCATTTATTAGGCTAGTCTACTGTCAATATTAGAAAAAAAAACAAAAAACATGAATGTCCCCTGAGAGGCCCTTTATGAATGTAATTTATTATGATTGATCATGCCCAAACGCGCGTGTTCAGCGCGTTCAGTCTGTGATCGCAGTCTGGGTTTAACATCTGCTGCAGTCAATGGAAACAGTCAAAGAATGTTTCAGCCAGTCGTTGAGTGATAGCAGAGAAGCAGACTAATGCTGGGGACACCTCCGTTACTAACTCTAAAATTACGTTTTGGAATTAGCAACGAAGGCATGGGATTAGATGCGCAGGAAATTAGTTCTACATACAAGAGCGTTTTAATGACAAAAACTTTACAAACGTCTTGAAATACATCATTTGAACAATGTTTCGAGGTGTGGTAACTGTAGTATAAGCGGAATAATTGACTTCAGGCCGTTGAATTATTATAAAAATAATGCACACCGAGGTGTAACGGCCACTCCGCTTCGCGTCGTGACCGCATTACCACCTCGGGTGTGCATTATTTTTATAATAATTCAACGGCCTGTCGTCAATTATTCCTTACATATCCATCCTTCCATGTCACAGGAAGTTCCTGAGGTTCGCTTTCGGGGGCGAAGCGTACCAATATCGGGTTCTTCCCTTCGGCCTAGCTCTTTCCCCTCGCACCTTCACCAAGTGCATGGATGCAGCGCTGGCTCCACTCAGAGCCATATAGAGAGAGAGTTGCGACAACGGAAGTTCGAAATGCTTAGTTGTCACGTGATTCGCGTAGACCTCAGATAGTTCCAGGAAGTGCTTCGGCGCCAATTCAAATCGATGGAGTTAGAGAGCAGAACTGTGCTTTTTGGTAGTTTGCAGTCAATAAATGCATTGATTTACAATATGTATATAATACACTGATACGTGAATATAGTATGTGTACGTAGGTACAGCAATGTTGTTTTTAAAAGATAAAAATCTGATAATATTTAATTTTTAGTGTGTTCAACCAGCCTTATTTGCCTTTGTTAACATATTTCTGGCTAACGTTACCTTGGTTAAAGACCATATTGCAGTTGTTCTGAAGTATTTTTGTGTTCTTAAACTTGTATGTTATTTAAGGGTATCACATAATGTTCACTATGGTTTCACAAGGACAGGAGACTTGCAGGAAACAGGTGATTGTCTTAAAAAAAATCTATTGCAAACAAGTACAATTTCTTTAATCATAATGTTTACAATGCTCAAGCACCCCATGCACTTATTACTATATAAATTAATACATAATATATTTAATTAATTAATTAATTTTAAAACAAAACATGATTATACACACACACACACACACATTATTTCATAAGTGTCCAAGTGCATTATTTCCTTTTAAAATAATTTTAACAAATTCATGGCATACATCACTTTAATCTATAAAACCTATTTAGTTTAATTTCATTTTTAGTACATTTAAAATAGGTTATAAATAAAACATTTTTTGTTTTATCTTAAAGGTCCCCTGACATGAAATTTTCACTTTCTGAGGTTTTTTAACATTAATATTAGTTCCCCTAGCCTGTATTTGGTCCCCTCGTGTCTAGAAATTTCAGTCGGTGTAAACCGAGTTTTGGCTATCTTTCTCTGCCTGTGAGAAAATGAGATCTCAGACGGGCTGATCTTGAATCTCCCCTATATGACGTCATATAGGGGAAAGTTACCTCCCCCTTCTCTGCTTTGCCCGCCCATGAGAAAACGAGCTAGGAAGTACGAACGCGCGCGTGCGATTTTAGTTTATCCTCGAGAGATGTCATGGCGTATGACCGATCGAAGCACAAAAGTTGAATAGAGAGATATAATGGCTTGCAAACGAGCGAAGCATGGCAGTTGATCAGTGTTCGGATGTACAAATGAACACAAAAGTATTTTTTAGTTCCTTCATCCGAGCCTCTGAAGAAACAATGGGTTAATTTTACTTTCTCTGGAAATGCGCCAACACAACTTCCCAAAGTTTTGGATGGTCCAAACACTTCACAGACGACTGTTTCGTTTCCTCAACTTGGGCCAATACAGAGCTGGCCTCGATGAACGAAAATAAATCGATCGAGCTACCAAGCAACAATTCAAGTTCAAGTTCAGACAGGTAACTTAATCTTTCTCTCAAAATCGTTCAATCGAGTTTATCTGGACAACTCGTTATGAAATCAATGACGCACGTGACTGCACTTACTGTATATACATCATCGTGTTTGCATTGGTGAAAGCATTAGAGAGAGTGCAGAAACTGCGTTGTCTCGCGATCAACAGACTGTCATCTGTTTGCTCAATACTCATCACAGCAACATTTTATGTGATGGGAATAGATCTAAATACTTTAAAAACTGCTCACGATTCGTTAATCTCGATAGCTGTATTAGTAAAAACGTATAATAGCTGTAGTAAAAGTATTCGAGAGAGTTTCACATGTAATACGTAGCTATTTCATATGCACGCATGTCAGCCAATCACAGCGGAGGCCGGTTACACACAGCAGACACGCCCCTCCAAACAGAGCGTTTGGGCTCAGGGCAAAAATCAGGCTAGGAAAAATGCCTTTTATTTCTAAATTATGACTATTTTTGATCTAAAAAACATACTAACATTATAAGGGCAACCCAGGAAACATTATAAAATAATAAAATAACCCCATGTCAGGGGACCTTTAAATCCTCAAAAAATGTCAGGTTGTGCAACTGTCCGCACAAATGAAGTCTAAAAAAACTATTTAAAAACACCTTTTTGAAGGTTAATTTGTCAATGACATTATATATATATATATACACTCACCGGCCACTTTATTAGGTACACCTGTCCAACTGCTCCTTAACACTTAATTTCTAAGCAGCCAATCACATGGCGGCAACTCAGTGCATTTAGGCATGTAGACATGGTCAAGACAATCTCCTGCAGTTCAAACCGAGCATCAGTATGGGGAAGAAAGGTGATTTGAGTGACTTTGAACGTGGCATGATTGTTGGTGCCAGAAGGGCTGGTCTGAGTATTTCAGAAACTGCTAATCTACTGGGATTTTCACGCACAACTATCTCTAGGGTTTACAGAGAATGGTCCGAAAAAGAAAAAACATCCAGTGAGCGGCAGTTCTGTGGGCGGAAATGCCTTGTTGATGCCAGAGGTCAGAGGAGAATGGCCAGACTGGTTCGAGCTGATAGAAGGGCAACAGTGACTCAAATAACCACCCGTTACAACCAAGGTGGGCAGAAGAGCATCTCTGAACGCACAGTACGTCGAACTTTGAGGCAGATGGGCTACAGCAGCAGAAGACCACACCGGGTGCCACTCCTTTCAGCTAAGAACAGGAAACTGAGGCTACAATTTGCACAAGCTCATCGAAATTGGACAATAGAAGATTGGAAAAACGTTGCCTGGTCTGATGAGTCTCGATTTCTGCTGCGACATTCGGATGGTAGGGTCAGAATTTGGCGTCTACAACATGAAAGCATGGATCCATCCTGCCTTGTATCAACGGTTCAGGCTGGTGGTGGTGGTGTCATGGTGTGGGGAATATTTTCTTGGCACTCTTTGGGCCCCTTGGTACCAATTGAGCATCGTTGCAACGCCACAGCCTACCTGAGTATTGTTGCTGACCATGTCCATCCCTTTATGACCACAATGTACCCAACTTCTGATGGCTACTTTCAGCAGGATAATGCGCCATGTCATAAAGCTGGAATCATCTCAGACTGGTTTCTTGAACATGACAATGAGTTCGCTGTACTCAAATGGCCTCCACAGTCACCAGATCTCAATCCAATAGAGCATCTTTGGGATGTGGTGGAACGGGAGATTCGCATCATGGATGTGCAGCCGACAAATCTGCGGCAACTGTGTGATGCCATCATGTCAATATGGACCAAACTCCCTGAGGAATGCTTCCAGCACCTTGTTGAATCTATGCCACGAAGAATTGAGGCAGTTCTGAAGGCAAAAGGGGGTCCAACCCGTTACTAGCATGGGGTACCTAATAAAGTGGCCGGTGAGTGTATATATATATATATATACATATACTTTTGCACTGATTTAGCACAATGGGATTTATAAATGTCTAATAAACGTCAAGCATGTTGTCTGTACTTTCCTCCATGTTGTTCTTGTACTGTCCGGCACAGAGGAGAAAATATGCTCAATTTTGTGCTAATCATACTTAGGTGTATCTACACTTTTTCACAAAGACCAACACTGGGAGGTTTAATGTTTATTAAAAATAGGGAGCAAGGAAAGTCTTGCAAAATCCAAGGAGCTGAGACTGAAGGTGAGGGTACAGCGTCAGTGCAGGGAGTCTTCAGGATCCACTGAATCACTTGTGCTTCTTGTGTTGAAAGAGATAAAGGAGACACAAATAGGACAAATTATAGTAGTGTATAATATACAGTTATGGTCATCAGGGAGCCGCTATCGGGAGACTAACGGAACTTCCGGGAGACTACTGCGGATGTCTGCATTTAAATCACTTCTATCACTATCACAATCCCCAATGTTATATTTAACCCTTGTTAGAAGCCTTTCCCTCTTATTACACAACAAAGGACAAAACTGCATTAATATAACGTTAATTTTAACTATAATAGGCTGTTCGTGGTTTGTTATGCGCTACTAACTATCATGACCCATCTTTTCTTTGATAACGTCCCCTAAAACTACTAATTTAGAGAGCAATAATCAACTAGCATGTTTTAATACACAAGTTAATTTGATTCAGATGTACTGATAATATACAATCTTGTTTTTTAAACGTCTTACCTTTTAAAAGTGCATCACAAACGGTCTGTTCTGCTGTAACTGTACGGCGCTGCTGCTACTTCCGGGAACTATTGAGAGGCTCCGTGAGCCGCCATTGCTGAAAAAAAAACGTTCCATTGGAGTGAATGGAGTTGTCGCAACTCTCTCTCTATATGGCTCTGGCTCCACTGAGACTCCAGGGCATCCGTATACTCAATTATATTGACGACTGGCTAATATTGGCCAAGTCGCACTAAATGGCAGTTCGGCATCGAGATGTAGTTCTGCCCCATATCAGGTGCCTGGGGCTGAGACTCGACACAAAAAAGAGTGTGTTGACGCCCTCCCAGAGGACGATGTTCCTGGGAGTTGTATGGGACTCCACGACGATGCAGGCACAGTTGTCTCCTGCGCGCGTGGAATCCATACGAGCAATGTTCTCCAGAGTGAAGCTAGGCCACAACCTCACTGTAAAGCAGTTTCAGAGACTGCTGGGGCTCATGGCAGCAGCGTCCAACGTCATACCTTTTGGCCTGCTACACATGAGACCCCTGCAGTGGTGGTTGAGAGCCAAGGGGTTTTCCCCGAGGGGAAATCCGTTCCGTATGATCAGGGTAACGCGCAGATGCCTTCGTTCCCTCGTCATATGGAGGACACCTTGGTTCCTGTCCCAGGGACCGGTGCTGGGAGCATCATTTTGCCGGAAAACCGTTTCAACAGATGCCTCCCTCACTGGTTGGGGCGCGGTCATGGACGGCCGCTTTGCGAGAGGTCTGTGGGAGACCCGGCATTCTTCTTGGCACATCAACTGCCTGGAAATGTTGGCGGTCTACAAAGCTCTGAGGAGTTTTTTCCCAGACCTCCGCGGCCACCATGTCCTGATACGCTCGGACAACACATCTGTAGTCGCGTATCTGAATCATCAGGGGGGTCTGAGGTCGCGCCCTCTACTATGCAGACTGGCACACCAGATCCTTCTGTGGTCCCAGGGGAAACTGTCGTCTCTCAGAGCGATGTATGTCCCGGGGACCAAAATCAGGGAGCAGACGTTCTGTCGAGGCAGGGGCTGAGGCCCGGGGAGTGGCCACTCCTCAGGTGGTGGAGGCCATGTGTGTGAGATTCGGCCCAGTGGAAGTGGATCTGTTCGCGTCTCAAGAGACGTCCCACTGTCCACTGTGGTTCTCTCTCAGGTATCCAGCTCCCTTGGGGCTGGACACCATGATGCAGACGTGGCCGAGGCTGCACCCTAAGCGGCTCACTCCAGAATCCCAACCTGGGACCTGGCGGTGGTTCTTTAAGGGTTGGCTGAGGCCCCCTTCGAGCCACTGGAGTCGGCTGAGGCAAAGAACCTGACCTTCAAGGTCACCTTTCTCCTTGCCATCACCTCTCTGAGGAGAGTAGGGGATCTCCAGGCCTTGGCTATAATGCCAACTTGCCTGGAGTTTGCCCCTGGCGGTGTTAAGGCCATCTTACATCCAAGACCGGGCTATGTGCCCAAGGTGCCGTCTAGTGCGCACGGTCAGTGGTTCTTCAGGCCTTCCATCCTCCACCTCATGGGACGGCGGAAGAGAGGAGACTCACCTGCTCTGCCCAGTCAGAGCCCTAAGGGTTTATTTGGAGAAGTCTTCTCAGTGGAGGAAGTCGGACCAGTTTTTGGTGTGCTTTGGTTCACCCAAGAAAGGGCTGCCTGCATCTAAACAGACAATCAGTAATTGGATTGTCCAGGCTATAGCCACGGCTTATCAGGTGCGCAATTTGCCTTCACCTATGGCCGTGAGGGCTCATTCCACCAGGGGCATGGCCTCCTCGGTGGCCCTCCTTTCTGGCGTCTCGCTTCAGGAGATCTGCGAGGCGGCCGGGTGGCCCACCCCGCACACCTTTATACGTTTCTACAGTCTGCAACTCCCCATGACACTTGGCGCCAGAGTGCTCGCGCCCTAAGTGTGCCTGGTCGCCCAGCTTCACACTGGGGCGGGCGTGATTTCGGTGTGGCATAGTGGGAATTACGTTTCCCAAAGTGTCGTCCGACGACGACGCAGTGGGAGTTCCCTCGATGGGGAACGTCTCGGGTTACGACTGTAACCCTTGTTCCCCGAGAAGGGAACGAGACACTGCGTCTCGTCGCCACACCTATCACTAACAGAGCGCTTACTTCATCGCAAAAGAGCTAATGTGTGTGTGTGCTGGGCGTCCCTTTGTATCTTCCGGTTATGTCGTCATCTACTATGTCATGACGCAGCACCAATCAGGATTGGACAGATTTCATTCATGCTTCAGATGCGCTACGCTAGGGGCATTCCCCAAAGTGTCGTCCGACGACGATAGGTGTCTCGTTCCCTTCTCGGGGAACGAGGGTTACAGTCGTAACCCGAGACGTTTTTAGATATATTCCTCTGAACCTAAATTAAGTAAATAAAGGGACCTCCTATTATAAAATCTGACCACACTGACATTCAATACAAATCTCATTCACTTCCCAGCCTTTATGAATGCATAGCTCTTTTTAATTCATTTTTCACATGCAGTCAACAGAGATGATATGCGGGATGTAATTCATTAGACATTAACGTCCTCCAATTCTACCCCCCACTTTTTTGGCCTAGACTTTAAACATCTTGACTCGCGTAAACATCCAAAAGGGGGGCTGCCAGTGTTTCATGTCCCATATTTTGTTTTGAAGTTTGGAAAGTTGAAGACTTGTCCCGAGCCTCTCCACTGCTGATCTATTTTGTAAACATGCTTTACAAAAAACAGCTCTGTTCCTCCACCAGAATCTCAAGCTGCACATCAGATGCTCAGTGAAGAGGTTTTGATGTGAGATGCATCAAACACAACATTCTTCTCTGAAAGACAGATCCATTTGGCTTGTACATGCTGGAGATGATCCAGAAAAATGACTTAATTTGTCTCCAGCACGATACTCAAAATGGCTTGCAGACATGTTATAAAACTTTATTGGATTTAAAACCTATATGGTGTTGATTTTGTAACACTTTTTAGTTGTTTGTCAGTACAAGGGCTTTATAATTTGATGTTGTGTTTTACTCTTCCAGATTGGCTGTGGGAGATCCATCAGCGTGTCTTCCTATCATGAGCTTTACCTTCACGTCCTTTTCCCCCTCACTTACAGAGCACCTGGTCGATTATGGTGTGGAATTAACCGGAATGAATGATTTACGATTTATTGAGAATGTTTACAAGGTGAATTGAATGTAGCTTATTAAATATTATTTTTATTTAGCTTGTTATTGAATAGGATGAATACATTTTAAAGGAATAATTCATAAAATAAAATTCTGTCATTGCTTCATTTCTTTTTCTGTGGAACATAAAAGAAAGATATTTTGAGAAATGTTTCTGTGTTCCTTTTTATAATTTCTATGAAAGTCAGTGGTCACCAAAACTGGTTACCAACATTCTTCAAAATATCTTATTTTACATTCAGTAGAAAAAAAAAAAAAAAAAAGAAAAAAAAACGTATAGCCTTGAAACAACATGAGGGTGAGTAAAATAATTGTAATTATCCCCTTAAACTCTTGATTGAGTCACAAATTGAGTCACAGTTCAGTTAAAAGACTATTTAATACAGCTAGCATGGTTTAGCTATTGGATAATTTTCATTTGAAATCAACAATAGATCTTTATTAGCATGCATGTTTGTGATATTGCAGACCCTTTTACTTTTATGAACTGTTTTCCGTTTCATTCAAGAGCTAGTGGTTTTGAGGGTGGTGGTTTTAAATGGATTCAAGTGGTCGGAGTTGCTTTGTTTCAGTTATGAGGAAAGAACATTCATTTTTGAGGTAAAAAATTATAGAGTTTTGACACCTGACCGAACCAGAGTCAATGATAATGTTTTTCACGTCGCCTTTAATGAGGTGTATTTTTTTTATGAAAAGCAATTTCACATGTAATTAAACTTACAAAGCCATGCTTTATGTTGCCTAATTGCCATATTTACTGGCACTGTCCCTGATCTCAGAGGGTTTTAACCCCCAAATTTCTGGCTGGTCTCTTTCAGAGCTCTGTGATTCGGAGCATCTGTAGCCCCATTCTCCGGCATTCAGATGTTCTGGCAGCTCTTCTCCACCAAGTCTTGAGTAATTAAAATTCTCTGCTCACGTCTCTCTCCTGCAGTGAGAGAACAAAAAAGGAGGCTTGCCTTCATGTTGGTCCAAGTCATCTGATCTCAGATTAACTCAAAGCTGATTCTGTACGTTTAACAGTTGGACTGAAGAGCTGCTCTGTCTTTTGACACTTCCTGCTGTTCATTGACCTTTCGTGCAGTTCTAAAAGTTCTGGCCTTCGTCCCAGGATCATCTGCAGAGTCAGACTGCAGATCACGTGAAATATTCTGGGGGGAATTAGTGGTCCCAGTATATTACCTTGAGGGCCTCGATGGCATTTGCTAAAAATTAGAGTTGTTGTAACAGGAAAGTTGTGTTTAGTAGTTCTATCATATTTTTCCAGTCATCATTTTTCCCTTTGCGCTACAGCTCATTGTTTACATCTGGCTTAGTACTCCTGTGATTAGTCTTGGTGGCTCCTCTGGAGTTCGTCCTGTACTAGAAATTCTAGAAATCCATTTTTTTGTTTGTGATTTTAATCCACTGAGGGGATAATATCCAAGTCCTTTAATATGTTAAACTTCTGAAGTTGTAATATTTATTTTAGCACTCTTTTTGTTGGATCTGCATTTTCATGGGAAAATCTCTTAAAATGTAGGTCTTGCGGGATGTTTTCAGCTATAAGCCGTTGTTGACCAAACAGCAGTTTCTTCAGTTTGGCTTTGCTGAGAGGAAAGTCACCATTCTCTGTGATATCATTGGCCTTATTCTCAACAAGCACAAAGAACTGACAAAAGAAAGCAAGGTATCTCAAATTTTTTTTTCTAATATAGCGATAAGCGAAATAGGTACCATTTCAGTTATCAGCCAATATTAGAGATTGTTTTATTTAAAGGGTTTGTTCACCCAAAAATTCTGTCATCATTTACTCTCCCTTATGTCTTTCCAAACCCTTAAGACTTTTGTTCATCTTCGGAAGACAAATGAGACATTTTGGAATGAAATCTATATAGAAAGATTTTAATCCCGCTGTTGACAGTCACACATCTACCACTTTGACGCTTCAAAAAGTTCATAAAGAGAAACTAATTCATATGAATTGAGTAGTTTAGTCAAATTTTATGAAAAGACTTGATCGTTGTGTATGATGAACAGATTGAATTTATGCTTTTATTCACATTTAAACATTGTTGAGTGATCATAAACAGAAGCTCAACCGTAACTAATTAAAACAGTAACCTCATTGGTTCTTGCTGAAGCTCAAAGGTGCTGCGTAACACACGAGAATGAACCTCATTGGTTCAACCATCAAGCAAGCATGTTAGAGCTTCCGTTAACCACAACTGATGTGTGAGTTGATGAATGTTTATATGTGAATTAAAGCCTAAATTCAATCTGTTCATCATATAAAGTGATAATGTCTCTTCAGAAAATTTTGACTAAACCGCTCTATTAAAATATCTCAGATTTAATAAAAAATATTTTCATTTATGTTCTGAACATGAACAAAAATCTTACAGGTTTGGAAGAACATGAGGGTGAGTAAATGATTAAATTCGATAATTAAGTTGGCTTGGAAAAGCCAACTTACTGAAATCCTATTTAAACTTATTAAGTTGGCTTGAGAAAGCCAACTTACTGAAATCCTATTTAAACTTATTATTATTATTATTATTCTTCTGACTCTAAAATTTAAACTCTAACTCGTCCTAGAGCTTTAACTCTACAAACTCCAAACTCGGGTCAGACCTTCAAACTGTTCTGACTTAGTGTGCTATATCTTTTCAGACTGATTTGACTTTCAGATTTCTTAAAAATTAATATTAAAAATCATAAAAATCCCATTGACTTTCATTGTAACAGTTCAAAATGAGCCAAGACTACGGTGGCCCAGTAGTCTACACCAAATAAACTCAAATCTAAATTCCCTAAAGCCTTGGACTCAATTAAACTCCCATTCTATATGTACTTATGAACTCTATCTATCTATCTATCTATCTATCTATCTATCTATCTATCTATCTATCTATCTATCTATCTATCTATCTATCTATCTATCTATCTCTTTCTAACTTATCTATCTATCTATCTATCTATCTATCTATCTATCTATCTATCTATCTATCTGATCTTTCTTCCTTTCTAACTAATCTATCTTTCTTCCTTTCTAACTAATCTATCTTTCTTTCTTTCTAACTAATCTCTTTATTTCTAAACTAATCTATCTTTCTTTCTTTCTAACTAATCTTTCTTTCTAACTAATATTTCCTTCTAACTAATCTATCTTTCTTTCTTTCTAACTAATCTATCTATGTTTCTTTCTAACTAATCTATCTATCTTTCTTTCTAACTAATCTATCTATCTTTCTTTCTAACTAATCTCTTTCTTTCTAACTAATCTCTTTCTTTCTTTCTAACTAATCTCTTTCTTTCTAACTAATCTATCTTTTTTTCTTTCTAACTAATCTATCTTTCTTTCTTTCTAACTAATCTATCTTTCTTTCTTTCTAACTAATCTATCTTTCTTTCTTTCTAACTAATCTATCTTTCTTTCTAACTAATCTATCTTTCTTTCTTATCTATCTATCTATCTATCTATCTATCTATCTATCTATCTATCTATCTATCTATCTATCTATCTATCTATCTATCTTTCTTTCTTTCTAACTAATCTATCTATATATCTTTATTTCTAACTAATCTATCTTTCTTTCTTATCTATCTATCTATCTATCTATCTATCTATCTATCTATCTATCTATCTATCTATCTATCTATCTATCTATCTATCTATCTATCTTTCTTTCTTTCTTTCTTTCTTTCTAACTAATCTATCTTTCTTTATTTCTTTCAAACTAATCTATCTTTCTTTCTTTCTAACTAATCTATCTTTCTTTCTTTCTAACTAATATTTCCTTCTAACTAATCTATCTTTCTTTCTTTCTAACTAATCTATCTATGTTTCTTTCTAACTAATCTCTTTCTTTCTAACTAATCTATCTATCTTTCTTTCTAACTAATCTATCTTTCTTTATTTCTTTCAAACTAATCTATCTTTTTTCTTTCTAACTAATCTATCTTTCTTTCTTTCTAACTAATCTATCTTTCTTTCTTTCTAACTAATCTATCTTTATTTCTTTATTTCTTTCTAACTAATCTATCTTTTTTTCTTTCTAACTAATCTATCTTTCTTTATTTCTTTCAAACTAATCTATCTTTATTTCTTTATTTCTTTCTAACTAATCTATCTATGTTTCTTTCTAACTAATCTATCTTTCTTTCTAACTAATCTATCTATGTTTCTTTCTAAATAATCTATCTATCTTTCTTTCTAACTAATCTCTTTCTTTCTAACTAATCTATCTATCTTTCTTTCTAACTAATCTCTTTCTTTCTAACTAATCTCTTTCTTTCTTTCTAACTAATCTCTTTCTTTCTAACTAATCTATCTTTCTTTCTTTCTAACTACTCTATCTTTCTTTCATTCTAACTAATCTATCTTTCTTTCTAACTAATCTATCTATCTTTCTTTCTAACTAATCTATCTTTCTTTCTTTCTTTCTTGCTAATCTTTTTTCTTTCTTTCTTTCTTACTAATCTATCTTTCTTTCTTTCTTACTAATCTTTTTCTTTCTTTCTTTCTTACTAATCTATCTTTCTTTCTTTCTTACTAATCTATCTTTCTTTCATTCTTACTAATCTTTTTTTCTTTCTTTCTTTCTTACTAATCTATCTTTCTTTCTTTCTTACTAATCTATCTTTCTTTCATTCTTACTAATCTTTTTTTCTTTCTTTCTGTCTTACTAATCTATCTTTCTTTCTTTCTTACTAATCTTTTTTTCTATCTTTCTTTCTTACTAATCTATCTTTCTTTCTTACTAATCTTTTTTTCTTTCTTTCTTTCTAACTAATCTATCTTTCTTTCTTTCTTACTAATCTTGTTTTCTTTCTTTCTTTCTTACTAATCTTTTTTTCTTTCTTTCTTACTAATCTTTTTTCTTTCTTTCTTTCTAACTAATCTATCTTTCTTTCTTACTAATCTATCTTTCTTTCTTTCTTACTAATCTTTTTTTTCTTTCTTTCTAACTAATCTATCTTTCTTTCTTTCTTGCTAATCTTTTTTTCTTTCTTTCTTTCTTACTAATCTATCTTTCTTTCTTTCTAATCTTTTTTCTTTCTTTCTTACTAATCTATCTTTCTTTCTTACTAATCTTTTTTTCTTTCTTTCTTACTAATCTTTTTTCTTTCTTTCTAACTAATCTATCTTTCTTTCTTACTAATCTTTTTTTCTTTCTTTCTTTCTTTCTTACTAATCTTTTTTTCTTTCTTTCTTTCTTTCTAACTAATCTTTTTTTTCTTTCTTTCTAACTAATCTATCTTTCTTTCTTTCTTTCTTGCTAATCTTTTTTCTTTCTTTCTTTCTTACTAATCTATCCTTCTTTCTTTCTTACTAATCTTTTTTTCTTTCTTTCTTACTAATCTATCTTTCTTTCTTTCTTACTAATCTTTTTTTCTTTCTTTCTTACTAATCTTTTTTCTTTCTTTCTAACTAATCTATCTTTCTTTCTTACTAATCTTTTTTTCTTTCTTTCTTTCTTTCTTACTAATCTTTTTTTTCTTTCTTTCTAACTAATCTATCTTTCTTTCTTTCTTTCTTGCTAATCTTTTTTCTTTCTTTCTTACTAATCTTTTTTCTTTCTTTCTTTTTAACTAATCTATCTTTCTTTCTTACTAATCTTTTTTTCTTTCTTTCTTTCTTACTAATCTTTTTTTTCTTTCTTTCTAACTAATCTATCTTTCTTTCTTTCTTGCTAATCTTTTTTTCTTTCTTTCTTTCTTACTAATCTATCTTTCTTTCTTACTAATCTTTTTTTCTTTCTTTCTTACTAATCTTTTTTTCTTTCTTTCTTTCTTTCTTACTAATCTTTTTTTTCTTTCTTTCTAACTAATCTATCTTTCTTTCTTTCTTTCTTGCTAATCTTTTTTTCTTTCTTTCTTTCTAACTAATCTATCTTTCTTTCTTTCTTACTAATCTTTTTTTCTTTCTTTCTTACTAATCTTTTTTCTTTCTTTCTAACTAATCTATCTTTCTTTCTTACTAATCTTTTTTTCTTTCTTTCTTTCTTACTAATCTTTTTTTTCTTTCTTTCTAACTAATCTATCTTTCTTTCTTACTAATCTTTTTTTCTTTCTTTCTTTCTTTCTTACTAATCTTTTTTTTCTTTCTTTCTAACTAATCTATCTTTCTTTCTTTCTTTCTTGCTAATCTTTTTTTCTTTCTTTCTTTCTTACTAATCTATCTTTCTTTCTTTCTTACTAATCTTTTTTTCTTTCTTTCTTACTAATCTTTTTTCTTTCTTTCTTTCTAACTAATCTATCTTTCTTTCTTACTAATCTTTCTTTCTTTCTTACTAATCTTTTTTCTTTCTTTCTAACTAATCTATCTTTCTTTCTTTCTTACTAATCTTTTTCTTTCTTTCTTTCTTACTAATCTATCTTTCTTTCTTACTAATCTATCTTTCTTTCTTTCTAACTAATCTATCTTTCTTTCTTTCTTACTAATCTATCTTTCTTTCTTACTAATCTTTTTTCTCTCTGTCTAACTAATCTATCTATCTTTCTTACTAATCAATCTTTCTCTTACTAATCTATCTTTTTTTCTTTCTTACTAATCTATCTTTCTTTCCTTCTTTCTTTCTAACTAATCTATCTTTCTTTCTTACTAATCTTTTTTTATTTTTTTATTTCTAACTAATCTATCTTTCTTTCTCTTTCTTACTAATCTATCTTTCTTTCTTTCTTACTATTTTTTTCTTTCTTTCTTTCTTACTAATCTATCTTTCTTTCTTTCTTACTAATCTATCTTTCTTTCTTTCTAACTAATCTATCTTTCTTTCTTACTAATCTTTTTTTATTTTTTTATTTCTAACTAATCTATCTTTCTTTCTTTCTTTCTTTCTAACTAATCTATCTTTCTTTCTTTCTTACTAATCTTTTTTTTATCTTTCTTTCTAACTAATCTATCTTTCTTTCTTTCTTACTGAACTATAAACTAATTAAACTTTAAACTAATTTAAACTTTAAACTTCTTCAAACTTATTGGTCCAAACTTTCACAAGCCAACTTAAAGTTTGTCTCGACGAACTTTTTCTAGTTATTATTCTTCTTCTTATTATTTTTCTTACCCAAAAAATTCTGACTCTAACTCGTCCTAGAGCTTTAACTCTACAAACTCCAAACTCGGGTCAGACCTTCAGACTGTTCTGACTCGGTGTGCTATATCTTTTCAAACTGATTTGACTTTCAGATTTCTTAAAAATTAATATTAAAAATCATAAAAATCCCATTGACTTTCATTGCAACAGTTCAAATTGAGCCAAGACTACGGTGGCCCAGTAGTGAACAACACAAAAACTCAAATCTAAACTCCCTGAAGCCCTAGATTCAATTAAACTACCATTCTATATGTACTAATGAACTTTATCTATCTATCTATCTATCTATCTATCTATCTATCTATCTATCTATCTATCTATCTATCTATCTTTCTAACTTATCTTTCTTTCTTTCTACCTAATCTTTCTTTATTTCTTTCTTTCTTACTAATCTATCTTTCTTTCAAACTAATCTTTCTTTCTTTCAAACTAATCTTTCTTTCTTTCTAACTAATATTTATTTCTTGCTAACTGATCTATCTTTCTTTCTTTCTAACTAATCTTTCTTTCTAACTAATCTATCTTTCTTCTTTCTAACTAATCTATCTTTCTTTCTAACTAATCTACCTTACTTTCTTTCTAACTAATCTATCTTTCTTTCTAACTAATCTATCTATCTTTCTTTCTTTCTAACTAATCTATCTATCTTTCTAACTAATCTCTTTCTTTCTAACCAATCTTTCATTCTTTCTTTCTTACTTTCTTTTATTCTTTCTTTCTAACTAATCTATCTTTTTTCTTTCTAACTAATCTTTCTTTCTTTCTAACTAATCTATCTATCTTTCTTTCTTTCTTTCTAACTAATCTATCTATCTTTCTTTCATTCTAACTAATCTTTTCTTTCTTTCTAACTAATCTCTATCTTTCAAACTAATCTATCTTTCTTTCTAACCAATTTTTCTTTCTTTCTTTCTTTCTTTCTTTTTTTCTTTCTAACTAATCTATCTATCTTTCTTTCTAACTAATCTTTCTTTCTTTCTAACTAATCTTTCTTTCTTTCTAACTAATCTATCTTTCTTTCTTTCTAAATAATCTATCTTTCTAACTAATCTATCTATCTATCTTTCTTTCTAACTAATCTATCTATCTTTCTTTCTAACTACTTTATCTTTATTTCTAACTAATCTATCGTTCTTTATTCCTTTCTTTCTTTCTTACTAATCTATCTTTCTTTCTTTCTAACCAATCTATCATTCTTTCTTTCTTTCTAACTAATCTTTCTTTCTTTCTAACTAATCTATCTTTCTTTCTAACTAATCTATCTTTCTTTCTTTCTAACTAATCTATCTTTTTTTTCTAACTAATCTATCTATCTTTCTTTCTAACTAATATATCTTTCTTTCTTTCTAACTAATCTATCTTTCTTTCTTTCTAACTAATCTATCTATCTATCTATCTATCTTTCTTTCTAACTAATCTATCTCTTTCTTTCTAACTAACTAGTCTTTCTAACTAATCTATCTTTCTTTCTTTCTTTCTTTCTAACTAATCTATGTTTCTTTCTTTCTAACTAATCCATCTTTCTTTATATCTTTCTTACTAACTAATCTATCTTTCTTTCTAACCAATCTTTCTTTCTTTCTTTCTTTTTTCATTCTTTCTAACTAATCTATCTTTCTTTCTTTCTAACTAATCTATCTTTCTTTCTAACTAATCTATCTATCTTTCTTTCTAACTAATCTATCTTTCTTTCTTTCTAACTAATCTATCTATCTATCTATCTATCTATCTTTCTAACTAATCTATCTTTCTTTCTAACTAATCTATCTTTCTTTCTAACTAATCTATCTATCTTTCTTTCTAACTAATCTATCTTTCTTTCTTTCTAACTAATCTATCTATCTATCTATCTTTCTAACTAATCTATCTTTCTTTCTAACTAATCTATCTTTCTTTCTAACTAATCTTTCTTTCTTTCTAACTAATCTATCTTTCTTTCTTTCTTTCTAACTAATCTATCTTTCTTTCTATCTTTCTAACTAATCTATCTTTCTTTCTAACCAATCTTTCTTTCTTTCTTTCTTTCTTTCTTTCTTTCTAACTAATCTATCTTTTTTCTTTCTAACTAATCTATCTATCTTTCTTTCTAACTAATCTTTCTTTCTTTCTAACCAATCTATCTTTCTTTCTAACTAATCTTTCTTTCTTTCTTTCTAACTTATCTATCTATCTTTCTAACTAATCTATCTTTCTTTCTTTCTAACTAATCTATCTTTCTTTCTAACTAATCTATCTTACTTTCTAACTAATTTATCTTTCTTTCTTTCTAACTAATCTATCTTTCTTTTTTTCTAACTAATCTATCTTTCTTTCTATCAAATCCATCTTTCTTTGTTTTTTAAATAATCTATCTTTCTTTATTTCTAACTAAGTTATCTTTCTTTCTAACTAATCTATCTTTCTTTCTAACTAATCTATCTTTCTAACTAATCTATCTTTCTTTCTAACAAATCTCTTTCTTTGTTTTTTAACTAATCTATCTTTCTTTCTAACTAATTTATCTTTCTTTCTAACTAATCTATCTTTCTTTCTAACTAATCTATCTTTCTTTCTTTCTAATCTATCTTTCTTTCTTTCTAACTAATCTATCTTACTTTCTTTCTTTCTTTTTAATTAACTTTCTTTCTTTCTTTCTAACTAATCTATCTTTCTTTCTTTCTAACTGATCTATCTTTCTTTTTCTTTCTAACTAATCTATCTTTCTTTCTTTCTAACTAATCTTTCTTTCTTTCTTACTAATCTATCTTTCTTTCTTTCTTTCTAACTAATCTATCTTTCTTTCTTACTAATATTTTTTTCTTTCTTTCTTTCTAACTAATCTATCTTTCTAACTAATCTTTCTTTCTTTCTTTCTTTTTAATTAACTTTCTTTCTTTCTTTCTTTCTAACCAATCTATCTTTTTTTCTTTCTAACTAATCTATCTTTCTTTTTCTTTGTAACTAATCTATCTTTCTTTCTTTCTAACTAATCTTTCTTTCTTTCTTACTAATCTTTTTTTCTTTCTTTCTTTCTAACTAATCTATCTATCTTTCTTTCTTTTTAATTAACTTTATTTATTTCTTTCTAACTAATCTATCTTTCTTTCTAACTAATCTATCTTTCTTTTTCTTTCTAACTAATCTATCTTTCTTTCTTTCTTTCTAACTAATCTATCTTTCTCACTAATCTCTTTCTTTCTTTCTTTCTTACTAATATATCTTTCTTTCCTTTTTTCTTTCTAACTAATCTATCTTTCTTTCTTTCTTACTAATCTTTTTTTCTTTTTTTCTAACTAATCTATCTATCTTTCATTCTTTCTTTCTAACTAATCTTTTTTTCTTTCTTTCTAACTAATCTATCTTTCTTTCTTTCTAACTTATCTATATTTCTTTCTTTCTTTCTTTCTTTCTAACTAACTAATCTATCTTTCTTTCTTACTAATCTTTTTTTCTTTCTTTCTTTCTTTCTAACTAATCTATCCTTCTAACTAATCTTTCTTTCTTTCTTTTTAATTAACTTTCTTTCTTTCTTTCTAACTAATCTATCTATCTTTCTTTCTACCTAATCTATATTTCTTTTTTTTCTTTTTAATTAACTTTCTTTCTTTCTTTCTTTCTTTCTAACTAATCTATCTTTCTTTCTTTCTAACTAATCTATCTTTCTTTTTCTTTCTAACTAATCTCTTTCTTTCTAACTAATCTATCTTTCTTTCTCACTAATCTTTTTTCTTTCTTTCTTTCTAACTAATCTATCTATCTCACTAATCTATCTTTCTTCCTTTCTTTCTTACTAATCTATCTTTCTTTCCTTTTTTCTTTCTAACTAATCTATCTTTCTTTCTTACTAATCTTTTTTTTTTCTTTCTAACTAATCCATCTTTCTTTCTCTCTAACTAATCTATCTTTCTTTCTCACTAATCTTTTTTCTTTCTTTCTTTCTAACTAATCTATCTATCTCACTAATCTATCTTTCTTCCTTTCTTTCTTACTAATCTATCTTTCTTTCCTTTTTTCTTTCTAACTAATCTATCTTTCTTTCTTTCTAACTAATCTTTTTTCTTTCTTTCTAACTAATCCATCTTTCTTTCTTTCTAACTAATCTATCTTTCTTTCTTTCTAACTTATCTATATTTCTTTCTTTCTCTTTCTTTCTTTCTTTCTTTCTTTCTTTCTTTCTTTCTTTCTTTCTTTCTTTCTTTCTAACTAATCTATCTTTCTTTCTTACTAATCTTTTTTTCTTTCTTTCTTTCTAACTAATCTATCTTTCTAACTAATCTTTCTTTCTTTCTTTTTAATTAACTTTCTTTCTTTCTTTCTAACTAATCTATCTATCTTTCTATCTTTCTTTCTACCTAATCTATCTTTCTTTCTTTCTTTTTAATTAACTTTCTTTCTTTCTTTCTTTCTTTCTAACTAATTTATCTTTCTTTCTTTCTAACTAATCTATCTTTCTTTTTCTTACTAACTAATCTTTCTTTCTTTCTTTCTAACTAATCTATCTTTCTTTCTCACTAATCTTTTTTTCTTTCTTTCTTTCTTACTAATCTATCTTTCTTTCCTTTTTTCTTTCTAACTAATCTATCTTTCTTTCTTACTAATCTTTTTTTCTTTCTTTTTTCTAACTAATCTGTTTCTTTCTTTCTAACTAATCTTTTTTTCTTTCTTTCTAACTAATCTATCTTTCTTTCTTTCTTTCTTTCTTACTAATCTTTTTTCTTTCTTTCTTTCTAACTAATCTATCTTTCTAACTAATCTTTCTTTCTTTCTTTTTAATTAACTTTCTTTCTTTCTTTCTTTCTTTCTTTCTAACTGATCTATCTTTCTTTCTTTCTAACTAATCTATCTTTCTTTTTCTTTCTAACTAATCTCTTTCTTTCTTTCTTTCTTTCTAACTAATCTATCTTTCTTTCTTTCTTTCTAACTAATCTTTTTTCTTTCTTTCTAACTAATCCATCTTTCTTTCTTTCTAACTAATCTATCTTTCTTTCTTTCTAACTTATCTATATTTCTTTCTTTCTCTTTCTTTCTTTCTTTCTTTCTTTCTTTCTAACTAATCTATCTTTCTTTCTTACTAATCTTTTTTTCTTTCTTTCTTTCTAACTAATCTATCTTTCTAACTAATCTTTCTTTCTTTCTCTTTAATTAATTTTCTTTCTTTCTTTCTAACTAATCTATCTATCTTTCTATCTTTCTTTCTACCTAATCTATCTTTCTTTCTTTCTTTTTAATTAACTTTCTTTCTTTCTTTCTTTCTTTCTTTCTTTCTAACTAATCTATCTTTCTTTCTTTCTAAATAAAAACTATCTTTCTTTTTCTTTCTAACTAATCTATCTATCTTTCTATCTTTCTTTCTACCTAATCTATCTTTCTTTCTTTCTTTTTAATTAACTTTCTTTCTTTCTTTCTTTCTTTCTAACTAATCTATCTTTCTTTCTCACTAATCTCTTTTTCTTTCTTTCTTTCTAACTAATCTATCTATCTTTCTATCTTTCTTACTAATCAATCTTTCTTTCTTTCTTACTAATTTATCTTTCTTTCTTTCTTTCTTACTAATCTATCTTTCTTTCCTTTTTTCTTTCTAACTAATCTTTCTTTCTTTCTTTCTAACTAATCTATCTTTCTTTCTTTCTTTCTTTCTCACTAATCTTTTTTTCTTTCTTTCTAACTAATCTATCTATCTTTCTATCTTTCTTACTAATCAATCTTTCTTTCTTACTAATTTATCTTTCTTTCTTTCTTTCTTACTAATCTTTTTTTCTTTCTTTCTTTCTAACTAATCTATCTTTCTTTCTTTCTAACTTATCTATATTTCTTTCTTTCTTTCTTTCTTACTAATCTATCTTTCTTTCTAACTAATCTCTTTCTTTCTTTCTTTCTAACTAATCTATCTTTCTTTCTTTCTTTCTTACTAATCTTTTTTTCTTTCTTTTTTCTAACTAATCTATCTTTCTTTCTTTCTTTCTAACTAATCTTTTTTTCTTTCTTTCTTTCTAACTTATCTATATTTCTTTCTTTCTTTCTTACTAATCTATCTTTCTTTCTAACTAATCTATCTTTCTTTCTTTCTTTCTTTCTTACTAATCTATCTTTCTTTCTAACTAATCTCTTTCTTTCTTTCTTTCTAACTAATCTATCTTTCTTTCTTTCTTTCTTACTAATCTTTTTTTCTTTCTTTTTTCTAACTAATCTATCTTTCTTTCTTTCTTTCTTTCTAACTAATCTTTTTTTCTTTCTTTCTTTCTAACTTATCTATATTTCTTTCTTTCTTTCTTACTAATCTATCTTTCTTTCTAACTAATCTATCTTTCTTTCTTTCTTTCTTTCTAACTAATCTATCTTTCTTTCTTTCTTACTAATCTTTTTTTCTTTCTTTCTAACTAATCTATCTTTCTTTCTTTCTTACTAAACTATAAACTAATTAAACTTTAAACTTCTTTAAACTTCTTCAAACTTATTGGTCCAAACTTTCACAAGCCAACTTAAAGTTTGTCTCGACGAACTTTTTCTAGTTAATTTTGCATTCTCATTTCCCCTATTTTTACTTTTACGTGTTTACATTTACTATCATCTGTCACTTAAAGTTAATCTTTAAAAACACTAATATTAAATAACATTTTTAACATATTAAATAACACTGTTAAATGTAATCTTTAGCAAATCTCAAAATGATTCTTTATTTTTCATATTTACATAATGTTGTGATGCCTAAATTCACTTGTAGCATTTAAAGTGATTTTAGTTTTAATCTATTTCGAGAAAATATGATAGAATTTTAATGTCAGACATTTATTGGTTATTGGCCATATTGTATTTATTATTTATATTTTAATATTTGAATTGAATAAACAACAAATTGTCTTACAGCATGTCAGTAAGCCCAAGAGAAGGCCTCAGTTGAAGAGCTGCATTAAAAATGAGATCCCTTCTCCTGAGAGTAACTCACTGGTGTTAACAGGCCTGACAGTAAGTGTAAACATAATTGACCGTAAAATAAACATAATTGATTTGATGATGATAATAATTATTATTGTTATTATATCTGCTTCTTTCCCTCTTAGGTACCTCAGAAGCAGCCACTGGTAGTAAGGCATCTTGGCAGCAGCTCAGCAGCAGCTCAGATCAGACCACAGCAGGAGGAGGACACAGAAAAGAGGGAGTTAGACTGTGAGGATCTTGAGGATTCGCCTCAACCTACAGATTCCACTGTGAGTGCGCATCCTGCAACACATGTACACACAGGGAGGTGCATGAGCAATCATCTAGTTGAGAGCACATTATGCACCTCAATGGTCGAGAGAAAGTACAATGAGAAACTTGGTCTCTTATCATAAGCAGTAGCCATGTTATTTTCTCCACAGCAGACCATGATGTTAATAAAAAAATATATATATATTTTTTTTTAAAGAATATTTAAAAAATCTTGATCTTTTTTTCTTCATATTGTTCATTTATTTATTTATTTTTTTCCAAAAGGAAAACGTAGGTTGTTAATGTTAGATTAAAAAATAAATAAAAATAATTATTGATGATTACAATGTGGTGATTAAAACAAAATATATACATTTAACATACACTAACTCTACAGTTCAAACGTTTGTGGTTGGAAAGATTTTTATGTGTTTGAAATAGGCCTATAAGTCTCTTATGCTCACCAAGGTTACATTTAAAGTTACAGTTACAGTAAAAACTAATATTGTAAGCAATATTGTGAAATATTAGTACAATAAAAAAAAAAAAATCTTTCATAATAGATTAAAAATGTGTTTTATTCCTGTAATGGCAAAGCTGAATTTTCAGCATCGTTACTTCAGTTCTCTGTCTCACATGATCCTTGATGTAGTGCTCAAGAACATTTCTTATCAATGTTGAATTTTTTTTTTTTTTGATGAATAGAAAGTTCAATACAATAGCATTTTCTTTGTATC
Organism: Semotilus atromaculatus; assembly: GCA_031834385.1. NCBI lineage: Eukaryota > Metazoa > Chordata > Actinopteri > Cypriniformes > Leuciscidae > Semotilus > Semotilus atromaculatus. The sequence continues at coordinate 11,153,656 of JAULUF010000038.1, read as the reverse complement.
ATTTTAAATGTCTTTACTGACACTTTTGATCAATTTAATTCATCTTTGCTGAATAAAAACAATTTATTATATATTATTATTATTATTATTTTTAAATCTTACTGCCCCCTACTTTTCAACGGTAGTGTACTTCATACACATTGCAACTTTAATACATTTAATACATTTTTTGGGGTAATCATTTTGTCTTGTTTTATTTTTGTGTTGTGGAACTAAACTACACAATTACTCAAATTGCCAATTCCTAGAACACGCAATCATCTGCAAAATTCTGAACTTGTTCAATCCACTCTAATGCACATGAGGTCTCTTTAGGATTGTGTGTTAGAGAGCCGGCTGAGGGGCGTGGAGATAAGTCTTCTGGAGAGTGTTGGCAGACTGGAGCAGCGATTGGCCCTCATGGGACACAGGATACATGCTCTGGAGAAAAGCTTGGCTGGCAAGATTATCATCGAGAGCAACCAGTGGGAGAACTTGGAGAGTCGCGTGCTGCTGCTGGAGACCAGGCTGGCACTGACCTCAGAACAGGTAGCAGAGTTTAACATCTTTTTGGAAGTTAAATTTCAAGTTATTTTGCAATTGTGGCATAATCCTGTTTTCTCCCAAAACTCACTTTGATAATCAAGCTTGCGTTACGGGATGAAAAGCAGTGACAGTCAGCACAGATACACACACTAGAGCAAAGCTCTCACGTTTCAGTTTCAAAGTCGGAAAATTCATATAGAAAATATGTTGTTTTATGAAGACTGCAAACCACTTTAGAGGTCAGATTCCAGTTTACAGTAACTGATTTGTTCAGGAAAACAGAATTTTGTTGCAATTTAATATTTGTTAATATATGTTATTTTGTTTTGTGATTTGTTTCAAAATGGCAAGTTGGCATTGCATCTCTTGAGAAGTAATGAATATAAATATGTGTTATATGGTGCTCACAAAAGTTGTCTCAACTACTATAGGGTCTAACTTCACAAAATGGGGTCTTCAACTCAGGCAAGGTTGAATTTAAAGAGAATACAGGTACTTTGCAATGTTTTACCTTTTTAATTTGAATAATTTGAATAATTTAAATAAATGAAATATTCATAAAATCTCAAATATTTTTATTTTCCTTTTGTTTCTGTTAAAGTATCTGCAAGTGGCTTTTCTACTGTGATTCAACCACCATCTGACATCAGTGATAATGGGCATCTTTTAGCTAGTTCTCCTTCAACAGCTACCCAGGTGACCATCCATCCATCCATTTTTTTATCTTATTTTCAAGAGAAATTTGTTTAATAACTATTGTATATTTTTCTTCCAATTTCTTAGAATTTTAAAGAAAGGCTGGACAGAATAGTTTACATGTAAGTGTTATTTTTATAAAACGTAATAAATAGTTTAATATTTCGCTTGAAACATTGTCACTTAGACGAAGACTGCACATCAATAATTTTTTTGTTCCCTTCCCATTTCAGGATGAAGGATACAGCTAACATTCTGCAAAATATAGAGCCGACAATGTGAATTTGATCTCAGTCCAAGTTTAAAAAAAAGATTGTCATTATTTACTCACCCTCACATTGTTCCAAATCTGTGTGTTGTTTTTCAGTTTTCTGAGTAATAAGTAAATAAAATTAAGTTTATAAAATTATGTTTGCTTTGCTCTTACTATACAGTAAACCCACATAGTGATCAGAAGTGGTCAAACTCCAAAAATGGGGGAAAAAGTATCATAATAACAGACCATGTGACTTGTGTGCTATATTTTTTCCTGACTTTCTGGCAGCATTACCACTGTAATTTATTGGAAACCTTAGATTTTAAATCACATATGGCGACTTTGCATCACATCTGGTTGGATGTCAATTACATCATCAGTCGTCATCGGTTCTTGTGTCTCGTGATCAAATGTGAGTCTCACATGTGGCACCATATTTGATTTGAGAAGTGAGTCTGTTCTTAAAATTATAGTATTTATATATATTGCTGTCCATTTTGTAGCTTGACTAACATAATCACTATGGAAAACGAGCTGTGTGAAAAAAACAACAACATACAAGACTGGAATGAGTAAAGGGTGAGGAAAATATTATTATTATTATTTGTTATGTGAACAATATTTCATCTTATGCCAATATATATAGTTGTTGTTTTTTTTTAAACTTTTTTTTTTACTTATGCCTTCCAATTGATTCTACAGTTGCATTGACATGCACATAAAGTGTCTTGTCCTCTAGATGTCACTGCTACCCAAGTAAAACATAATGGTGACTTAGTCTATGGCGCCCTCTGTGGTCAGTGTTTTGTTTTGCACTCTGTGAAAGCAACATCAGCCCATTGCCACACAACAGTTGTGCATTTACTTGAATATCAGGTAAAGTAAAGGTGTATAATGACTGGGTGATGTCTCTGTGAATTAATATGAATGGCATGTATTTATTATTGTACGATTCTTTCTTAAGCACATGCCCTGAAAAAGATGAATAAAGTCTGAATGTATGACGTTTAATGTAGTTTAAGTAGACACGCTTGTGAAAGTAGCTGGCATGAGTTTGGGATGTGACTTTCTTGTGTGTGTTCGACCAATGACAGATGAGGGAGTGTTTTTGTAGAACTTATTGAAGGATTACTTTACCTGAGAGTCCATTTCTTGTACTGATCCAGGAAGAGGGCCATTTCCCCCCCAAATTTTCCTTTAACCTGGAGTTAATGGATGTATTTTTAAGAACAGTTTCTGTATTAATGTTTGGTAGTAATTTGAGCATGTTTCTGAGTTCAGTTGACCTTTGGATGGTCTTTTGGTGTTGGGTGTCATTGCACAAGTTATCACATTCATCAGATTTCAGTTTGCGTTAAAAAAAACCCCATGAAATATCTGACTTTGACCTAGCGATGTCTCAAAGAAATTCATCAGAGGTCTGACTTGTTGGTCTCACAGGACAGCTTTACCCTTCTCATATTTCTGGCATATCATATTCAAGGCAATGATGTAAAACTGTTTTTCATCAGTGGATTTTCTCTCTGACTTCACATAGACAACACTGACCTCTGGTCGTTCTTCCAGACTTTCCTTTCAGTGCCTATACTGTGAAGATACAATGGGAATTGCTCTTTTGAGATCAATCGGATACAAAACAGTCATGGAGAGGAAAAGAAAGGTCAGATGACCTCTTTAATTATGCTGAAGGAGAGTGTGTGCTTGTGTTTGTGTGATTAGTCTGCATGCCTGTGACTTTCTTGTGTATGTTTGTGTGTGTATGTGTGCGTGTGCGTGTGTGTGTGTGTGTGTTGAATAGCAGTGAGAGTTGGAAGAGATGCTCTGACAGATTCTTTGGGAACTGATGTGTGTCCAATGGACAGTTGTTACCTCTCTAAACTGAAGGGGATGCACAATGTCTCCACTAGCCACAATACAGGGTTTTGCTGTTGTCTGCATTTTAATAAAACTGCTTTAATGTTTAGGCCTATTAATATGTGAATAACTTTAGATTAAAAAAAATAATAATAAAAAAACATTTCTAAGAACTAAATTTTTTAAAAAGTTTTCTTTTCATTAGTGTGAACAAGCTCATGTCATTGACCCATATACCAACTCTGCTATATAGCATCATAACCTGGGCCCCAGAAACCCCCTGTGGAATCAACAGGCCTCTGGCAGGGGCCAGATGTGAATGGGAAAGAATTGTTTTTAAACCTTTGCTCTGCTATCTCCTTGAGACTGCATCTGAGTTTCTCAGTAGCCACAGCGAGTAGGCCTAGATGTTTTTTTTTCCCTTTCTTTTTAAATCAGTCTAACTAGAAACTGGATTTATAGAGTGAGAACTTTGGGAATACCGGGTACTTAAAAGTGGATTCTTTGAGCCACTTTAAGCCTCGTCCAGACTGGCAGCTAAAATCCGATTTTTGTGCATCTGATTTGAATTTGATCATATTTAGCAAGTGTGAATGGCAAAAAAAAATCATGCAATTTTTAGGAATCAGTTTACATACAATCATATGTGTTTTGAAAACCTATTCAAATCGCATTTCAAATCGCAAATCCGCTTCAGTATGATTTCGCATGGTTTATGTCTGACGCTACGTCAGATGTTAGGTAACATCCAGAAAAACAAGGTTGTGTTGTTGAAAAGTTCAGATCAAGCAGAACATCACAATATAATGGAGACATGTTGAATTTTAAGACCGGCGGTGAGGATGACAACACAGAATAAAGCCGTAGATACCATAGCCTGCTACATTTCTGCCATGATGACGTAATCATTCTGTGTGGTGACGTGGCTACACATTGCCATGTTGTAAGCAAGACAAAATCTGCATTGCCAACCCCTCCATGTTGCTGTATTTGCCGTATGCCTAACAACGTTATTGCCATAAAAACCAATGGAGATAGTCCAGAAAACGAAAGAGCTCTACAGGACACACAAATCAGATCTGAACATTGGGATAGGCAGATAGTGTGGAAAGTCAATAATTTAGTTCCGATTCCAATCTGATACAAAAATACTCGGAACTGGACTGACACTGTAGCCTTAGTAGCAAGTTAACTTTTGAGATATTTATTAAAGAGGTTTTGCTTTTAAACTGGCATTAACTATTTTTGTCATTTTTTTCTCTTCTTTTCTTTACATTTTAAACTTGGGCATTTTAGACCACCACTCAAAAGGTTTATAAAAAATTAAAAAATAAATCAATAGCCTTTTATTCAGAGTGTCATTAAATTGATCAGAAGTGACACTAAAGGCATGATTAATGTTACAAAAGATTTATTTCAAATAATTGCTATTCTTTTGAACTTTCTATTCATCAAAGAATCCTGAAAAAAAGTATCACAGTTTCCACAAAAATATTAAGCAACACAAATTTATAATAATAAAAAATGTTTCCTGATCACCAAATCAGAATTAGAATGATTTCTGAAGGATCATTTGACACTAAAGACTGGATTAATGACTGCTGGAAATTCAGCTTTGCCATCACAGGAATACATTAAATTTTTATATATTAAAATAGAAAATAATTATTGTAAATTGTAATAATAATGCACAATATAAATTTTTACATTATTTTACATCAATAAATGGAGCTTTGGCGAGCATAATAGACTTCTTTCAAAGCCACTTTTGAATGTTAGTGTACAGTTACAGTAGGCTACATGTCGATCAGGTTGTCTCAGTATGAGAAGATGGTTCTTGCAAAAAACATGCAATACGAACCAGAACTTATTCTTAATTTAGTCAATGGCCTTGCTATGCTAAAAATTAATGGATCTGTTCTTATTTTATTAGGGTCATAAAAGCTTCATCGAGGCTTCATTCAGCATTCAGCAGTCATTTTGTTTGGTCAGCTTTAAAGCAAGAAATTATATTGGCATCAAATCAACCTCAAAACTATCCAATCTAAAGATAAAGCAAATAATCAAAATAAAAAAATAAATAAAAAAAAATCTGTTTGCTTTTCTTTTTTACTGTAACTGGAGAGTTTGGAGCTGGACCATGATGTAATGTGTTGCAATGATACGAATAAGAAACAGACTAGACCAGGTCTGATGATTGCAATAATAATCGTGCTCGGCCTTTATTTTAAAAAAAGGAATGAAAGATGAGAACAGGGATCCATTCATAATGAATGTGTCATTAGGTTCTGTTGATTGGCCATTGGGAGCACGGCTCTGTTGCTCTCCAGTGCTGCTGTAATCCCCTGCTCTCATTAATCATTGTCCTGAAAGAGGGGTGGGGGAGATGAGAGAAACTACTTGGTGAAGTGGGTGAGAGGGAACACTTTGCATTCCTCCTCTTTCTTAAAGCGTGTATGTTTATGCAAGCTCCCCTCATTCCATTCCTCCAGCCTCGCCATTCCATATCCCTACACATTAGGTTCATTTTCACTCCTAATTAGCAGGACCTCATGCATGTCTATGAACTCTTTACCTTCCTGATTGGTTTGTCGCGGACATGCCGGCATCTGCACCTCTTGTGGAGCACAAGGCTAATTGAGCTAATCACTCAAGTTAATGAGAGCATTTTTAAAGGTTGGAGGGCATAAGTAAATGAGATGAAGAAAGTGAAATGAGAAAGAGATATAATTAGAATCACAGATGAGTTTACTTGACTTTCAGCCATGTGAAGCTGGAATGAGTTTTTAATACATTAAAAAGCTACCCTGCTTACAAGGAACTTTCTCAGAATTTTAGCTAACATTCTGGCAAGGTTCTCTCAAAGTTATGAACAAAACATTCTTCCTGTAATGTTAATAGAACATTTGTTCAAAGTTTTCTGGGCTTTAATAACATTCTCAAAACTTTAGCGGAAAAAGAGTTATTTGTTCTGAAATATTTTAGGTAGACATTCGTTTAACGTTTTTTTTTTAATTATTATTAAAATGACTACTTCTTGTTTCAGAATGTTTAGAGAACATTACAAAAATTGCATTTGCAAAATTATAAAGTTGAACATTCTCTTAATGTTTTCTATAACGTTCGCATAACTAGAAAAACATTTTGAAACATGTAGAGCAGTCAGAAATAACATTGTCAAAAATTAAGGGGAACGTAAGCAAAGAACATTAGAACACATTTTGATTGAGACTTTAAAGTACAATATATACAGATATAAAACTGTACAAAAAAAATATGATCAATAAGTTGACAACATATGTTTTTACATTGCTTTAACTCATCAAAATAAGTTCAACCTTTTTCAACTTTTTTTATAAGTTATACAAGAAGGCAAACTGCATTACATGTTTATATTTTCTCATGGGCTAAATATTTTTTCCCTGGGAGTTTCTTTTGCTAACCTCTTAAATTAGCGTTCATTTTATTTCATTGTTTTGTTCCGAAAAGAATTTCCTCCGAGTCTCTTGATTACAAATTTACATCACTCTCAATGCTTATTTTCTTTGCCAATAGGAGTCGAGTTATTATCCTTGGTCAGCCGCCAAGACCTCATTGCCTGCCAGTCAAAACAGTTTTCACATGCTCATGGGAAGCCCTACAATAACATCTTATCATTAGAAACGAGCACATAGGCAAGTATTTGGGCCACTTGGCTCCCCTGATGTAAAATAAACATAGGGGCGCTCGGATAAACCTGCGAGCTGATTGAGTCTCAAGTCCTTAGCAACACCAATGGAAATGTACACAGTGATACTATCCACAAGTCGCTATCTATGCTGCATATATCTTATTCTGTATCTGTGCAAAACGTCTTTTAGAAGTTTAGAAGAAAGATCTCAGACGATCTGTTCAAATATCAGGCTGGTCATGCAGTATTTGGCAATGTTTGCAAAAGCAGCATAGTTTACAATGCCTGCTGACACAATCCCAAGAGACTGTCCTTGCTGTGTTTACATTGAAGATATCTCCTGTATGCACTCCTGGAACTGGCAGAAAATAGAATATTGTGTTCGATTTTCCCACCATAGTCCGTAAAGAATATATGAACTAAACACCTCTTGCTTATCTCAGATTTGTCTGCCTCTCTGCCAACAATAATGGCATGTTTGCACATTTCCTCTTCCTTGTGACAAGGAAGGACACTTTTGGGTCATCTAGATTTTTGCTTTTTAGAAAGCATTTATATGTTTGTTCAGCTATTTTGTGACTTTCCTTTTGTGTGTGTGTGTGTGTATGTGTGTGTGTGTGTCTGTGTGGGGCATTATAAAAAAAAAATATATATATATATATGTTTTTATTTCATGCTAGAGACAGATGGTGTATTTACTTACTGCCGTTTACCCGCGCTTCATTGAATTAGAAATCACATCACGTCAACACCCGCCGCAGGCCTTCGCGATGCTTTGTTTTAATTAAATAGTCGGATTCCCCTGGTCCGCACCAGTTCTAAGCCGGCTGCTAAAGGCGAGTTTAGAGGGTTTAGAGGGTCCCTTTTTGAGGGTGGGCAAAAATGCACCATTTTTGTGACTGTCCCTTTAAATGCAAATAAGCTACTACTCCTAGCACAGACATGCACTGAACATTTCAAAAACGTTTAGCCTTTTATGTTCAATGCGGAGTCGGACAAAGATGGAGCGACTCAAGAAGAAGCGACAACATGTAGACAGCATTTCTGAATAGTTTGTTGTTGAATTTATGTAGCTTAGTTATCTTCTAGTCATTGTATAGCATATTATGTCTTTTATTAGATCATCTAAAAATCGTGTTCCGGGGACAGGGTTTATGTAAATTTTAGGGTTGGTTGGTGATGTCACTAACCCGGGATGAATGTAGTGTAGTCCCTACCAGCCATTTGATGTAGTGACCAATTAGTACAAATTCGTACGAGTGATTAAAAGGTGGCTAATTCATTCGAATTCGTACGACCTCACTCATACGAATTTGTATGATTTGTCTAAAACAAAACGTGATGGGTAGGTTTAGGGGTAGGTAATTCGTACGAATTCATACAAATTTGGTAACTCGTAAAATATGTACGAATTAGCAAAAATCTTACAAATTCGTATGAGTCAGGACGAATTAGCCACCTCGTAAAATTTGTACGAATTGTCGTGAGATCAGGCTGGTTTTTACACTATTCCTTTCTCGATCTTTTCCAGTCCTGTGCTGATGTAGGCTTTACCCCCAGCGAGAATCGAGCTAGAAACCTCAATTCGCTGGAAGGTTGACACAAGGGAGTGAGGCATCAATATGCAGGCCGGCCTGACGTCTTATATGCCATTTAATCTGAGGTGAAGGGGTCACAGCTTTTAGCTTGCTTTGTTGCAAATACTCTATTCTATTTTTGTTTTACCTCAGACGGACCCAAGGTCAATGTGACCCAAAAATTCGATTCTTAAAGCTACAGTCCGTAGCTTTTCCTCTTGGTCACCATCTCTGTTCGAAATCTGCAATTGCAGTTATTCGCGGAATTATCATCTTTACGTGGGTTGTAAATCGGCATGAAACAGCGCGGATGAACACAATGTTTTGAGGCGAGTGCTGCTGTCAATCACGCTGTGTGGATACTGTCATTCAGATTCACAGATTCACTTTTTGAAAGTTTGACCAACATAAGAATTTTCACCGGAAAATGTCTTCTGAACAAGTAAGTAACATCCATTTTTGTTCTGATCAACTAAGGGGGGAAAAGCATTCCACATGACAAGCGATCGTTAGATTTAATCAATGCGATTTTTACAGCAACCGAGCAAATTATACTTTGTTCTCAAATTGTTAATGTTAACAACATCAGCACTGCGTGACTAACCTTACATTTAATGTGTTTTATGGTTACCTGTGTAGTTCAGAATTCATATTCTCCATAATAGCAAAACGAGAAAGGCACAACAAAGGAAACTCCATAACTGTGTGAATTAAGAAAACGTGTTACATGATTGAACTATTGAAATGTCTTACTTGTTAAGCAGGAAAAAAAAAAACACTTCAAAACACGCAGTTCACACACCTTTCAAAAGTCCCGCTGATGTTTATCCTTGTGTTGGCATGAGACGTTTTCTTTCTCTTTCTCTAGCCACCTTAAATCCGAAGTATGAAGTCTTTTGGGTTTTATAACTGGTTAATCTCCAGTTGACACTGATGATTGTTGTTTGTATCTTTCTGGATCCGCCATAAGTTTAATTATGTAAAGTGCTGCGAGAAAAGCCTATCTCAACATCTCCTCACGCGCAGTATAGTCGGCTTGCCGAAACTCCTTCTTTATGTGTACGGGTGTGACGTAATTACGCAAAGACGTGCTTGAATTTCCCGCGGAAACCCACCAGTACCACTGGAATTAAAATCATTATTACAAGCTAACCGTTTTGAATCTAGCTACGGCAAGCAGATAGTTTTGACCACTGGCAGAATATGTTTTTTTTAAATAATTATTTTGGATTATTTTTAACTTAAAAAAAAGTTGCAGACAGCAGCTTTAAAAAAAAATAAAACCCAGTGGAGCATAGTGACTTAAGTCATTTTAATCTGTCATTTCTAAGAAATTATGTGGGCAGTTTATATGTACTGTAATGCACTCCAATTTCTAAATTTGGTCTAAGTGATAGAAAATAGCATTGCATTTATGAGAAATAGCAATGAGAACTGCTTGCTGCAATAAAATATTCAGAAGGTACTTTTAGTGCTGGCACACATTTAAGTGCTGTTCACTGGTCTATTTCCATTTAACTTTTTAAATGGCTTATTTCTTGCTGTCAGGTCACCTTGGGTCCCTTAGCTTATAGTCAGAGACATCGGGGCACTATCCCCCTCGGCCCACTCTGTAATTTGTCATGGGTGACAGTTGTAGTTGTAAACGATGTTTGAAGCACTTAAGCCCCACCAGGACTGCTGAAGAATTACACACAAAGGAAAATAAACAGCGAAGTAGTGTGTCTAGACATCTGCACAATATGAAACTCCCAAAGAGATGCAGTAATCTCTAACAAAATGATAAGCCACAGTACAATTTGTATCTTTAGCAACTTCCACAATAACATTTTTGCTTCGGTGTTAGCTTTTTTTGCCTTTAATGCCACAAACAGAAGGCCTATTTGAAAAGCAGAATTTAGCAATATTGTATACAAACACTGGAGTTTGAATCCTTAGTTGGATCTGATACCCAAGAAAATACTTGTATAACGTAAAAGTGAAGTGCTCACAAATGTTCACAGATGTTGTTAGAACGCGGTACTGTCCAGATGTCCACACAGACTGTGGGACTCAGTATGACACAACGGCAGCCTCACAGTATTTCAATTAGACACAGTTTTAACAAGATTTGATTTAAACTCTTTTTATTTTTCCACAGAACATTTGTTTTGGATTGGACCAGCAATTTCTGTCTAACATGGTTTCTCAGTAGTGGTTCTTTCTGTTTTGATAGAGAAATGCATGAACTGAAGTAAATAATGTTTTGGAAAATAATTTAATGGTTCTACATACATACATACATACATATATATGTGTGTTAGTATATATGAGCATTGTTTTGGATTTTGGATTTTGTCCTGAGGGGGGCGCCAATAAACTATCAACAGGCTGTCAGATATTAAGAGTATTTGTGTAAAATTAATAACTTTTAGATGACAGATGATGTTTTGAAGATTGCATGACAGATCAAATGATCACCCTTTCATGTTCACCCCCCATCCCCTAAATACACTAAATGCATGTGTTAAAATTCTTGCTTTGGTAACCACAAGCTAAACCTGTGCAGAGATCACACTAAATGTTGAAGACACAAGGAAGCACTCAACCTCATTCCCCTTTCTCAGAACTATTACTCATGGAGGAGTTCCAAAACACAATGAAACTTTCAGTGGAAGAACATTTCTGCTGCTTTGTAATGAATCCCTTTGCACATTGATTGCCAAAGCGAACACGAGTTACACGCACCAGGGTCAGGAAATGACCAAGGCCACTGGAAGTTCAGTACTTGCCTCTGTGACCTAGAGCTGTCAGATATCTGTATTCAGAGCATTTTATTGTTTGCAGATTGTTTTTATGTTTAGAAAACAAAAAAATCCATCATAAATAGAAAATCTGCTTCTGAAAATCAATTCCTAGGATCATATTCCTATTGCTCCTTCATGAAAGATTTGTGACAAACAGTGAAGCAAGTCATTCAACACACCATTTATCTAATGTCACAACCTCCTGCCTACAATGAGCTGACAGAGCTGCATAGCTTTCAGCAGAGGTACTAGTGATTGCCTAAGATTTCTCATCTGTTTAACCTGTAGTCACACCCCACCCCTCAGGGCCTTCACGGCGATCTCCGTGGCCTGGTTCATCTGTTCTCCTCTCACTCAAATTACTGATAAAAGTTGTTTTTTTTTCTTGTTGTAAGACTTAATGGATAAGTCCAACAACCTGTGTACAACAAGTGCGCTATACAAAAAGTTTCTGTACCTTAGCATTAGTTACTGTGATCATGAACAAACTGTAAACATATACCAATTTTAAGTGTTGTGTATTGTTTGTCTGTGTATTGCGTTACCGAAACTATTGCACACTTTTTTTTTTTTTACTGATTATGAAAACACGTTTGTGTTTATGGTTATTGCAAGAATTCAACAAGGAACTGTTTGTAGAATATAGAAAACATACACTTCCTTCAACAATTCCTCAAGATTCTTGACTAGCTCTGACAATCAAATAGCCATCATTCAAACATCTCCCGCATGCAGGCCTCATAGACTTTCATATCTTTATCTGATGTCGTATCAAAGCAGTCACATTCTTGGGATTCTCTGTGATGTTTCATCAAAATTTATAAAGTTTCTCCTCATCTGCGAAATAGTTGGACACTCTAAGAACTACTCTTATCAAATTGAACCCTTATGAACCAACTAGGGCATCATATTATTTATGAAACCACTGTAGACTTTGGTGACTGTACTGATGCCATGATAAAACAAAACACAAGTCCTAAAGTATTTCAAACAGATAAGTCATGTTTTGATTGATAAAGATAAAGTGATGCATTCCATGTCACAATATGTACCATTATTGCACCAGTTGCAATTAATATGTTTTTGTTTTGACTGCATTTATGGAAAGTTCATGGAAAATATATTTTTTTTATAAAAATGTATGATCAATAAATCATGACAACATATGTTTTTACTATTGCTTTAAGTTATACAAGATTCAATTGGATTTTTTTAGAAAGTTTAATATAATTTAAATTGAAATGAGGCAGATGGATTTTTTTTTTTTTTTTGTGTGTATACAGCTTGTTAGAATGAAACCGCATTGCTGAAAATAGGAAGAAGCTTTTGCCTGTTAACTACATTTTAATGTTAGACTATTTGAATTGGACACTAGACATTCTATAATAAAACTTTGCAACTAAATGTCAACTAATTATCAGAGTATTAGTAGACTGTAGTGGTCTGTTAGGTCAGGGTTATATGGTTGGGGGAGCATCAAAATAAAATGTTAGCAGATATTAAGTACAGTCTATACTCTAATGATAGCTGACACATGCAGTTGCAAAGTTACTTATGGTTAGTATAATGTCTAAAGTGGCCCATCGAAATAAAGTATTAGAATATATTAAGCAGACAGACTAGTCAATTGACTGAAAAGTTACTTGTAGTTATGTATAAAGTGGACCATCAAAATAAAGTTACCAACTATTACACAGTAATACTCTAATGAGAGTTAGTTGACATTCAGGGGCAAAGTTACTTATCGTTACAATGTATTCAGTGGACCATCGAAATATTTAACAAATATTACAACCTACTACTCTAATGAGAGCTAGCTGACATGCAGTTGCACAGTTATTTGTAGGCCTAGTTAGAATGTATAAAGTGGACCATCGCAAATAAAGAGTTAGCAAATATTAAGCCAACCTAATCTCATGAAATGTGTATATAGCACGCATTGTGTTTATCGCGCAATTTGTACGCAAAATTAGATTTTACATGCATATGATACGCACTGTAAACCCCTTGGGTTGGATTGGTGGTGTGGGGTACCTGTGTATTACACCATAAAGTGCGTATCATATGCCAAAAAACAATTTTCGCGTATAAATTGCACAATAAATACAATGTGTTGACATTTCATGGCATCAGGCTGATTAAGCAGACAGTCTAATACTCTAATGATAGTCAGTTGACATGCAGCTGCAAAGTTACGTGTAGTTAGTAGAATGTCTAAAGTGGACCATCGAAATAAAGTTAAATTTTATTAAAATTAAAATTGGAGGGCTCATCTATTTCTGGTAATGCTGTAAGCGGAGGCAAATGTGCAGATTCCTGGACATAAGGACTTCATGGACGTAAACACAGCTGCCAGGTGACACTTGTTTCTGTATTTCAAATTAAAACGAAATGGTAAACAAATTAAATGAAAAATAAGAACATTGTGTACAAAAGAACATTGTATACATGAGCCAATCCCCAAGTCTACAAGACGACAAGTAGATTTTAGGTTACGTTTGACAGAGACTATGCAATTTAGCTGCAAGAAACAATAAAAACAAAACAAAAAAAGTATAAAGAAATGATTTGCTTTATGTTTTCAGAAGTTTATTGTTTGATTTATACATTAAAAACCTTGGATATTCTCTCACAAATATCTATGTAAAACAAACAAAACAAAAAAGATTGGCAGAGCCCTATTGAGGTATGATAGCCACAAAAACAGTAATGAATTAGTAATAAATATGAGTTTGTTTTTCTCAAAAGCAATTTCTCACAGTTGAAGCAGTTATGTACAAAATAATGTTCAAGGGCATTACAAAAAACACACAGGTTTAGAAAGAGGCCGGCACACCAGAATGCAATACTTTTTGATTTTCAAAACTGATAAATGATAAACAGGAAACTTTCCTCTTACAAAATCTATATCCTCCCTATTTATTTACAGGTGTTTGCACTGGACTTCAATAAAATAAATGTTCTGGTGAGGAATAAACAGGACTGGCTTGATTGTTGATCACTCTCAAGCTGAAAGAGGCTCATAGGTGTGGAAGTGAATGCCTTTAGAACAGGTTATCTTCATCACAGCTCCATTTAGGCTTTCGTCTGTTATGATTCGCAGCATTCCTTCAGCAATAAGAGATGGTCTGTAGATATACACACAGACACAACATAATTTTACTATTTTGTCCTATAGCATTAAGTGAAATTAACACATTTCAGCAAAAAAAGTGGAATTTGATAATGCAAACACTCTGATATAACAAGGCGATCCATTTTTTTGTGTTGTACAATCAGTCTATTGTCCTCAAACTTATTTTTTTATGTTCTTGTCAACATACTGTAACTTCAAATAACACATCAATCATGTCTGTCTACAGATAGTTTGAGGAAGACATAACATTTCAGAGGGGAAAAATAATAAAACATCCTCAGATACACCACCAGCACCAGAAGAATAGTGTGAGTGTGGCAAAATGCAGAGGCATGAAAAAAAGTATCATCTATGTTATACTGTAGATTAGATGATTAGTTTGGGTAGAGGTGTTTGGTTTGGTTAAAATTTAAATGTGCACAAATAGTGCAAGCAAACCATGCGGTCTAATCCACATTTAATCAGTGGGTGGTGCAAAATGGAATGTCTACATTTCCCAGTAATGGCAGGGTTAAAAATGTAAAAGCATTCAATCCACTATTTATATTGGAACTGTAAAGGTCTGGACTAGAAACATATGTGTGCCATTTTCTAGAGAACACTGTTGCTGTCTGCCCAAACAACTGTTTATTCAAGGGACTGTTTGTTTATACAACAAACAAAGCAAAACTACTAAGACAATCCCACACAGAAGAAACAGATAGTTCAACTGAGCTTAGCTTACTTAAGAACGCCATACTTGTCGATCCTCTGTTTGAATTCATCTTTGTACTTGACAAACTTGCCCATTGTTTCCTCATGCTCCACAGTGTGAAGTAGTTGGGTGTCCACAAAGGCTGGGCACAGTGTGTTGATCCTCACTCCATAATTGCCCTGTTCAGATGCGTCCTGCCGACAACAAAACGTGTCCAAACACGGTCAGCCTAAATTACACACACAGCGCAAAGAATGTGTCAACACACACGAGTAAGAGATTCTATCTGTGAGCAAACACAACTACTCTCTCTTGGGGGGAAAGCTGGGCTGTTTAAACCCCACTGGGTCAGCCGGTTTGGTAGTCAGCTGGAATGTACCATATTTTAGGGAAAGGATTTACATATGGTTACGGTAAACTTTACTTAGGGTAAACTGATGAAACAGGATTGATGTACTCACTGCTATGGCTCGTGAAAATCCAATCACCCCATACTTTGTTGCTGTGTACACTGGCTGGTGAGGAGAATGGAGAAATGCTGGGAAGAAACAAAACAAAAATTAATTCCCCCCCCAAAAAAAATCCATATGACCAAGTCTTTTAAGCTCCAGAAATGCATGATAAAAGTATGTGACTTGAGCATTATACTCCAAGTATTCTAAAATCATATGGTATTTGTGTGAGCAACAGGCCAAAATCTAAGTCACTTCAGAAGAAATGAGATGAGTGAGATGTTAATTGAATCATTATGTCAGTGAATTTAATTCGAGAACCAGATCAGGATTTGTTCTTTTGGTTGGATTGGTTCTTTTCAGTCCACAAATCTGAGTTCAACTCGTTGACTCAACAGTTCCCAAGTTACAACACACTGGAGGTAAAGATTGTTAGGGAATAAAGACTCACTTTTTTTTTGTCCACATTTTTTGGAACAGATCACAATGAACTATCAATGTATGTAAAAGAGTTGTATGAAAATTCTTCAGAATATCTTCTTTTTTTCCCTCACAGACACATGGGATTGAAACATGAACATGGCTAAAATTAGCATTATTTCTTTATTTAACGTTCATGACAACATTATCATCCCAGGTGACTGAATGAAAACTTTTGTAAACGACCACAGTCTGTTATTTGAAAGTGCAATGTTTTCATCTTATTGAGTCTGTACAGTAAAACGAAGCCTGTGAATGACTTCCAATTCCTTCATCATGGAAAATGGATTTTCGAAGGCTGAGGATTTCTGCTTTAATTCAAGTATGAAAATCCTAATGACTGTTGAGTCTGTTTAAACTAAAGTGGCTCTTTGGAGACATAAAGAGCTGAGGGCAATTTCCTAAACTACTATTTTAAACTTTATAGGGCAGTTTGGTTGTTTATTGACCTATATGAAAATACACATTTTCTGTGCAAAGGTCACTGGATTTTTCCCAATACAATGAAGATTAATATATATGAATATGAATAACGATTATATTGCAATAAACATACATTTTATTTTATGTGAAAAGTTATTGGAGAAGTCAAATAGAACTATGTTTCCTTAGACCGTTGAGGTTTTGTTATAATAAACAACATTTACAAGCCACATCAAACTGAGGCAGCCAAGGCACGCCAGGGCAGCGCAGTCTCATCCCAAGACGTCATATAACTGACGTCTTGGGACGTCTTTTGACCATACGTCAATATCTGCCTTTTTAGGGTACCCTTAAACGTTGGTTAGATGACGTTATCGGATCCTAACTCTACCCCAGACCTAAACCTACCCCTAAACCTACCCCGTCACCTAACTGACGTTAAAGGTAAAGCGTCAGTTGTATGACGTCCCAGGATCGTCATCTAACCGACGTTTAAGGGTACCCTAAAAAGGCGGATATTGACGTATGGTCAAAAGACGTCCCAAGACGTCAGTTATATGACTTCTTGGGATGAGACTGTGTTAAATACTGTGACAATATTTACAATTAAACAATTCTTGTGTGTTCTGGATGAACAAATCTAAAACTCAACAGTAATGCACATCCAGAGAATAACCCACTTTGAAGGCTCTGTTCCCCATTCTGGCTGTTTTAACATCTCAGAGACAGTCGTCAATGTTCTATTTATAGCCTTATCAGGTCTGGTTAATTTATTGCATTTGATACTTGTCGATTTGAAACTGGATCTGACACTACTCAGGGCAACCTAGTTTTTCCTCACAGTTTATGAGATTTGCTCACAGCAATAATTAAAACATGTACAGTTATAAGACAAAATATTTATTTACAATAGTATATATATATATATTTTTTATTTGTTTCCTAGTTTCTGATGAATAATTATTTGATGTACTGTCAACATTAATACTGATTCATTGGTGTTTAAGGATGGTGAAGCAGGCCTATATTTTAACATAATCTTAACATTTCTTTCTGATATAAACTTATGCAATTTAATGTGTGGTTAAACAGCAACAATATCAAGCTTCCAGCTTTGGAAGTTAGGGCAATGAGAGAAAGTGAGTTGCCTCAACAAACTTCAAAAGACTATAAATCTCCAGTAACAAGAAAATAAATTCCATTAAGGTAGTCACAAAGTGAGAGTTGTTCAACTCACAAAAAAAGGATAATCACCTGTGTTACATTAGTTAGAAACTTGAGATACAGTGAGGGAAATAACCCATCCTTTATCCCATCTCTCAGGGAAATGAAAAGGCTGTTTCAAATCCAAAGTCTAAAAACTTGTGGAGCATGTTGGGGGTTATAACAAGTTCAATGTCAGCCATGCACCATTCATCATCCACCATGTACACACACGTATATATACAAAATCATATTAATATCTTCAAAACAGTGCCCAGAATCAGTTTGTCTATGTCCAAACAACTCAATGGCACCACAACACAGGTATCTGATGGCAGATGGATAGCCTACCCTTTGTTGTCATAATAGTTATGCTGTTGATTTTTTTTTTATCTTCTGGGGTGCTTAAATAAAAATCTGGTGATATTTTTTTAGTGTGAACTTGGATTTGCTTGTGTGAATTGTCACAAAGGCAGAGATAGAGCACATGGGATATACAACTTCAAAGCAAGGAGTGTCCCAGTAATGTACTGTAAATAATTAGTGTGAGACAGATCTTGAAATGTCTCGTCTCACACTTTGCAATTTCCCAGAGATTGAAATGGCTGTTACCAAACACTTTTTGTTTACTTTATACTGGCTCTTCTTTGATGCAGTCTTGGACTTAAAATACCCCTATCATGGTCTCCTGCAATAGGTTAACATGCATTCAAGGTAAAAAACACTTGAATTTTCTCGTGATATACATTGCTGCATCACCTCTTTTTTCACAGTGTCTGAAATGGATCACTATAGGATTCAGTCTCTCTAAACCCCTCCTTTCCGAGAGCCTACTCTGCTCTGATTGGTCAGTTGCCCCACTCTGTTGAGAAAGGTCTACCTCTTACAATGTGTCGAAAACAAATTTTAGCTCCGGGGGTTTCTTCAGCACTTTTATACACAATGATACAAACAGTAATGATGGTGTCGGTTCTACCGTATCAACGCCTGGACTTGCTGGCGACTTGTTTCAGGGAGTTTCAGGGACTTTCTTTTGGGAGACAATAACTCCATTTATCATGCATTTTGATCTTTGAAACGTTGTAGACCTTTTACATTCACAAACCGCTATATTGCACACTACATGAAAGGTAATATCCGAAAAAGCATAATAGTGGAACTTTAATGCTGCCACCTGATGTATTAATATTTGTTTATCAAATTCTGCATAGTACAAAAACAGTGTGTTTATTTTATTTTATTTTATTTTATTTTATTTTAAAACTGAATATTAACAATAAGATGATTCTTGGATTCAATGCAAGTAACTTACATGCATTTTAATGGTTTGTGCTGTACGTGGCTAGCTGCATTTAATTTGTGTAGTCAGCTTTTTCGTTTCATGCGAGTGTATATAATTCCAATTATATTTCTCAGAAGCGATATTAATTTTTTTCTTTTTCAGTTAAAACTTATTTAGTTGGCCAAAAAGTCCCGAGTGCATAGATACTTTTGTAGGTAAAGTGTCTCATTGTGGCATACTGCTATTATATTTTGCTTTATGCTCCTTTGTTTTGTTCATATTACATGCGTTCATTTAAAACTACGTTATTGGGAAAAAAGGTGTGTGACCAAATGACCTGTTATGCTAAAGGTTTTGACTCTTTTACATCTTAATCATCAAGCAAGTCATTTATCTGTAATCTTCAGTAAATGCACAGCATGTTATGTAATGTATTTGTGTAATTGTGCTTGAGTAATTTTTTAAAAGTTGGTACAGATCCTTGGCAACAGACAGAGCAAACATTTGACTCATTCTATAGTTTGCTAATGATCATAAAAATACTGTTATGTAACCTTCTTGAGCACAATACTCTGTACAGGCTATATTCTTTTTAGTTTTTTTTACGTTTTACTTTTAGGTTAACTTTTTCAAAACAGGCACATATGTTAGACACACAATACAGTTATCAGTAGCTTACCTGCCATAGATGAGACGTTGATGATAACCCCTCCTTCCTTTCCATACTCTTTACTCATGTGTTCTAGTGCTAAATATGTCCCCTTTATGACGGATGTCTGAGGAAAAAAACAGTTGTATAAATCTACTAGCACATAGTGAACAGATGTTTTCTTAGGAGAGTGAGATTATGTTGACATTGGCCTGCTATTATGAACTAACATAAATACACATTATTATTTTTTACTGCATCATGTCTATTATGAAATCACTCTGCAGGGCATGAATAATTGTAAAGATTTAGATTATTTCATTTCATGTACCATTGTGAAATCTTTTGGACTAGAAGCAGGGGGTGTAGTATTGTTTAGTGAATTTGTAACTCCTTTCCTGAAGTGTGGTTGAAGCTGTGCCCTAAGGCTCAAAATGTTATCCACACTATCTGTGTAAATCACGTGTTCAAAGAAATGAAGTTGAGTGGAAATGCAACAGTTTGGCATGATCTATCAAGGGTTTTTTTTGTTGTTTTTTTTTTTTTTTTTTTTTGTAAAAGTGATTTTTAACCCTTAAATGGATACCGTGGGTCTTTAGTGAACCGGGACGTCATTCACCACCCTCAAGTTAGACATCATTTTTTTTTAGTATTCAGTTAATTATAAAAAATATAACAAGAAAAAATAATACAATTAAAAAAGAATGCATGTTTTCCCATTCATTTTTTGTAAAAAAAAAATAAAATTATAGGGTCGCTAACGACCGAGGTTTGTAACAGTGTATTTTTTATTTAATTGATTTTTTTGCACAGAAAATAGAATAATTAATTAAAATGATTTAAAATGTATTAAAATAATTAAATCTTTGATAACTTAATAAGTGCAATTCACTTTTATTCCACAAGGTGGCAATGTCTGATACACAATGATGAAGTGATGTTTCAAACATAGTTACCGGAGGCAGAAAACAAAAGAATAGGAAGTATCATCAGCAAAACTTGAAATGGCTCAGCGATTTACTGCCGAGCAAGTCCTGAACACAATCAAATATTAGAGTCACTGTCACTTGATGGTGGATCTGGTGAAGGATTTGTCAGCGATCAAAATATTGATTTTGAAGATGTTGAAAAATATAGTTTTGAGAATATGTTTGAGATCGCGAATATGAGCCAGATGCTGAATGTAGTGGGAAATGAGCTCTGATAAGGATGGTGATGATGATATAAAACATCTGCTCAAACTGAACCCTTCCAAGCTCCAAAAGGTAACAAAATATGCTTTATTTAATTATTCTGTAATTGTTATAGCAGGTGAGATTTATATTATCGCGACAGGTAGATCCATCCATGTTAGATATAGATCCGGGTCTCTAAAAACCCGAATATGTAATAATTCATGCATTAAGGGTTAACTCACCAAATTGACTTCAATGGTCTTTTCCCAGTTCTTCTCATTGTTGATTCCAGCATTATTGATGACAATATCCAATCGACCAAACCTCTCTACTGTGTTTTGAAAGGCATCTAAAGCAAGAAAAACAGTTTTCATGGTTTGATAATTATCAGTAACAATAGTTCCACTTTTAACAGCAGTACAAAGTGGCTGTATCAAAACCAAATGAGTAATCCAGGTAGGATCACTAGGTTATGAAATACAGCCAGTGTCAGCCTGCATGTGCCCTCACCTGACTTGCAACTGCAGCATTCCACAAAGAAACATTTAATTAAACTCTATAGTAAGTGTGTCGTTAGAAACAAGTCTAACAGGAATGAACAATCTCCTCACGACCAAAACCCTTGTCTTGGAGAAATATTAACAAAAGACAAAACATTTGATTGTGTTAAAACTAAAAAAAAAAAAAAAACTATAACATTCTTCAATGTTGACCTGGGGCCCTATGAAGGTCTACTATGACCTAATTAACTTCCCAAACAATGAGACTCTGTTCAGGAATAAGATGCGCTTCACATACAGGTGCGCAAATGAGAAGTGGATCATTGTTTCGTTTAAGAAAACGATTCCAACCTCAGAGAAGATAATAAATGCCTATAGTAAAAGTACGATTTTACCTTTAAGTTTCCCCGAGTCCGTCACGTCACACGGGATAAAAATACAGTTATCCTCTCCAAACTGACCATCTAGATCACTTTTACATTCCTCTCCGACAGACTGGTTCAGGTCGACCAATGCAACCTGAATCGTCAACAAGTAAATCAATTAATAACGTAACGTTAAAACAAGTAAATTACTAAAGCCACCAAATAATGGATGATCAAATGGGGGTAACATCGCCACAAAACAGGGTACTAAAATAGTTTAGATTTGTAAAAGTGTTCCCAATAACTTGGATAAACCCGCATTAAAATGTCCATTTACAACAAAAAAAAAAAAAATAGAATTTTTAGAAAGCGAAACCTTCGCCCCATTCCCCAGGAGATCTTCCACCACGGCTCTTCCGATCCCTTGCGCGCCGCCGGTGACCAGAGCCACTTTCCCGTGGAGAATCATGCTGCTCACCGCCGGACGCACCGCGCGCTGCTTTATGTAGCCGTACAGTCAGATGGGGGCGTGTAGATGCAGTACTACTACAGTAAACATAGACAGCCAGGTGTCGTTTTACAAACTATCATTTACCCCCAAAAGATGATTAGCCTACTAACATTTTTGTGAGTGCTCCGCGCTAAAGCTCTTTAATGCCTTCGGCAGCAATCGAATCCAGTACAAGTACACACAAGTAAAGTGGGAAAACGAACGCACCTAAATAAACGAGAGACCAAGGATGCTTTATAAACATCTTTATTTTTCAGTCTTTCTCAGAGGGCGCCTCAGTAAACCTAAAAAAGGAACTTTACACTTTACATTAGGCTACATGTGTTCATGTTAAAAGTTTAAATACTGACAAACTGTGTTGTGTGGCAACTGTTGACTTGGCTATATGTGGACACTGTAAATTAGAGTGTGACCAGAAGCTTATTTGCAGATGTACACGGAAGAACATACGTCTCACCTGTTTTGATAGCAGCGAGAACATTTGGACTGACAGGTCATTCACATTTAAAAAAAAGCAGCACAACAGACTTAAGTTCATGCATAACATTTAATATATTAATATGTACAAAATAAATTACAACTGCTCTTGCATTATACTGTAAATGTCTATGAACTTCCTTTATCCATTGCATTATGAATGTGTGTGCCAAATGCTGATGTCAGATGGTGTTCAAAACACAACATCACAGCTCTATTTTCTCTTAGGAATGTGTGAGACTAGATATGCTTTGATAATTTGTATGGCACAGTTTTCCAGCAGATTACTTTTATTTTCAAAGAAAAGGAAATACATTTCTCCCAGAAAAGGTTTCCATAATCATAGTCATAATCATCATCATCATCATCATCATCATCATCATCATGACAAAACAAAACAAACAAAAATGGTTTAATAAAGTCTGGTCCCAGTATTTTAACTGTTTTGAACAGTATTCAATATAAGTGAAAAGATAATTCTGAATTTCAGTGTTAAAAAATAAATATTGATAATATTGTTAAACATTGTTTCAAATACATTTTCAGTACCCTATGGATAATTAAAATATCCTTAGAAGTAGAATTTAATATGGATCTATCTTTTAGTAGAATTTAATAGCTCCTATTCAAAATCAATTGCTATATAATCACCATTCATGCAGTTAGATTATTTTAAAACCACTCAAATTTGATGTTATTTTATTAATTACAAGACAATTTTTTTGCACTTCTCTTTGAGTATTCTCAGAAACATATTGGCTGAGACTCCAGCCCACCATTCTCCATTCACGAATTTGCAACACATGTCTGACAGAATTCACTCCCAGCTGCATTATTTTGCAGTGGCATCATTAGCTTGAAGTGATTTGCAATGGTTTTCCAACAACAATGCTTTTGTTTGAGAAAACCTTCAGTTGGACTTGTAGAATGGTTTCAATTAGTCTATGGTTACTGACAGTACGCTACCCATTAAAGTTTTGTAAATGTGTTTTCTTGAAGCAGTTAATGTTAAGGTGTTCATAGCTGTAAACAGAAGTCTCTGCTGGTTCAGGGTCATTCTTGAGATCTAGCTCAGAATGTTTTTGGCCTGGATGCTGGTTTCTAGAGCTGGTCAACAATCAGGTCAGGACAAAATGATCGAGGGTACAATACGCTGACCAGATGCTAATAAAAACAATTCAAAACTCCCTTATAAAATAATCAAGATTATATTGTGTTTGGAAATTTGTATACAGTTCTGCTCTTGCACTCTGATATATACTTGCCATTTTTCAATAGCTGTGTATCAAAAATACAACACAGAACATTGGCAGTAAATCTGTAAGACAACAGAGTTGACAAAACCAGTGCAAGACACACACATTTGTCTCTAAAAGGGCCTGTAATCTGTGTCAGACTGTGCTCTTGTATTAAACAGGTGTGAGGAAGTTCTGTCCACTTTTACTGTAGTTTGTTAAAGGACAGGTGTGTCAGAGGCCTTATGGATGCCTATCCATTGCATAGTGAGCGAGCGCAGTGTCCTTGAATGGGTGCACAACACAAACAAACTATGAAAGACACTTGAAAGTATGAATGAAAGTAACCACTGGTCCTTAACATCACAGTTTTTCATAGTCATTTTCAGATTTTAGCATAGATCATGGCAGGAACAGGGGTAATAGCATCAGAGTTCATTGATGCAGCTTTACTGTGTTACTTACAGTACTTCCCAAGCTGCATCACGCCATGTTCCATCTATTGCTTGTGCACATCCTCATGGCGTAGGATTTTGTACAGAACCCAATAGAAAATATTGAAAAACAAGAAAGCCAGTGGGAATCCGGCACGAGATACAGTGTCGATCTTCTTGGCTCGGTCGATGAAGAGTTTTCTCATCTCCTCATGACTCTTGCTGGCAGCAAGGGCTGGGTCAGAGGGTGTTGGGGCTGCATTGTTAGCGGCTTTGGGCACAGCCCCGTCTTTCCCTGCGTTCGGAAAGCTCAACCGGCTCTCCCGTACATCGTCCTCCTTAGCAATAGGAAAGGATACAAAGAGAAAAGTAATCAATACTCTAGTAGGAGTCCTACATTCACAAAACCTGTAGCTTCCCTCATAGGGAATTTTGATAATAATGTGAACAGTAAACCAGTGTTGGCACTCTATTTTAGTTGTAAGAGATGTTTGTAACACTTTAAATGACTTCCTGGAAGTTTCTGCCAAAATAATGCCCTGCTAGCATGCACATTTTTTTTTTTTTACAAAGATCATTAGCTCTCTGTCCTGTTATCAACAATGGTTTTCAGACAAATAAAGAAGACTTTATAACAAAGAATATTCTAACCCAGGGGTCGGCAAGTAAGTTTGGCATCGGGCCAAAAAAAAATTTTCCCACTAGATGGCGGGCCAGAGCATAGTCAACGGATAATTTAAGAAATTAATTGATGAAAAATGCGAATTGCCTGCTGTGACAAGACTGGTACAGTGTATTTTGTAACTGGTACTGAGCTGTTACTCTGTGTTAAATCCTGTAGTAAAACAGTCATTAACAAAAAGCCACATAGGCATAGGCCTATGTGTGGCGGTGTCCGGGTTTTACACTGACGAATATTCGATTAGTTTATTTAATTATAGATTTTCGAATAGGTTGTGTGATTATTGTCTAAAAAATCCCCATGTTTGCGGTGTTGATTCGGTGGTGACGCGTTCATGTAACGAGAGGGTGACGCTGCCAATAGCCTAACGCAAAAGCTGTCACAAGGAACCGGCAAAAGTAATGATTATGAATGCTACAAATGTAGGAGACATTTTTATTGTTTATTAATAAACAAGCTTTCTATATATATTTCTCGTGTCTGTGAGGGAGCTTAAACGCTGAGTTTCGGTTCATTTATGAGACGAGCTCCAGTTCACAAGCAATCGCGCCGGCGCCTCCATGTCCTGTTATTTTGTCTGCTATATTTGCTTCTTATTCATTAAATCCAGGGAATGGTTGTTGAAACCTTGATTAAAATTAAGATACAATTGATACATTGATACAAAACGAAATTCACATTTTAGACAGGCTTTCTACAAAACAAAACTTAATGAAGAGGTCAAAATCATGTCCAGTGGCGGATTTAGCACATTGGGGGCCCAAGGCAAAGGTATGTATGGGGGCCCCCCATCCGATCTTTAAAAGAGAACAAAAAAAAAAAAAATACCGACTGAATGGTGGATAGGCAGGTAAAGCTAATCTATGGTAAAGTAAAGGTTGGAGAGGAAAATTTACAATTTCAATTTTATTCTTGTGGTTTTATTCCGATCTTGATTCAATTTGAATACATATTAGTAGCCTGGTAATACCAGACTCTGCTACTTATTAGGCTAACATATTAGGTAGGCTACAGTAGATTTTCTCAAGAAAGAAAATCTCACCTAAAGCTGTAAATATAGACTACAGAGCTGTCAGCTGGTATTTATTAAAGGTTAAAAATAACAACTCAAATTAAATATAGCCTAGTGCGGTTTTCATTACAACAACTTTATAATATTTTAATGATATAAGTAAAATAATAAATATGTAATATAGTGCACATATTTATAGTGCAAAATACAAATTTATACTAATACTAAATATATAATAAAAAATTAAAAAATTCTAGCCAACTTACGTGGTCATGGCTTTACTGAGGTAATAACTTTATGTGACATTGTAGTCTAACGTTACTCCAGCTATTTTATTGTCCTCTTTCCGCGGTTGAAAAATACTGATTGGTCGATATTACAGTATAATTTCGCATTGACGTGAGACTCACGCAATTGACCATTTTCACACGCTCTAACGCCACACATCCATTTTCTCACAAAGAGAAAAATCGCGAAGCAAACAGGACACTGACACCGACAGACTAGATAGCAAAGGTTACTTTTGATATGGAACAAATTCTCAGCTCTCAGATTCTGTCAATTTATTACGAAATTCAAACAATAAATACCGTTTTGGTTCTTTTTTGTGACAGATCGCTGTAGCGCCTCAGTTCAAATGGCACGTGAACCGATCATCTCTCTTTACCCTAGTTAATAGTAGGCTAAATAAACACGAATGATCAATAGGTGTGTAACGTGTGTTGAAAGATACAGTAGCCTACAACTTACCGAAATGTATACAGTCCTGTCACTGTGTTTATCTTTCGCGCTGCGCACCGTTATGGACTAATCCATTTCATTGTGAAAGTAGGGGGTGTGTAGGGACAGATAACCATGAACTGGACATTTTAACTAGCCTATTACTTCGTTTCAACGTATTTCTTAAGAATATTAATAACATTTACCGTGCTTTTGAAGTGTTAATGATGATAAGGGGGCTTTTTCCTTTTTTTTTTTTTTTTTTTTTTAGGTTGGTAGGGGGCCCCCCTATTACGACCGCTGGTAGGGGGCCCCAAGCAGCCGCCTACCTATGCCTCTATGTTAAGACCGCCACTGATCATGTCTGACACACGTCTCCCGAAATATTGCGGCATCTTACAACACATCCCGTCTTGCTAAAACACACAATGTGGGCTATCCAATCTTTTGTCAAGCAACATTGTCTTTATTTCAGATTTAAAAGACGAAAGACGACATTAAAAATTGCTACAAAAATGGTTGTTCTGGTGTTTCTTTGTCTGTTTGCGCCCGCAGTATAGGCATATAATCGTGGAATATGATGGGTCCGTGTATCATTCGTTCAATAATTTTTTCAAATTAAAACCAAAAATAAAATAATGAAAAACAACTTGTTTTTCCATTATATATTTCCTGAACAATAAAATTAAAAAACTAATAACGACGAATTTTCTGATTGTGTGCTCAGATCAAAAAAAGAAAAAAATAATTAGCCTAGCCTATACTGAATTAGACACTGATTTTTATTTTTAACTTAACACCTTAGTAGGCATATATCAATGAAATCATTTTAAACAGATCAAGTACCAAAACGATTGAACGAATGATACACGGGGCATTTGTAAACCGTTATTGTAAAATAAAAATAGGCTGATAAAAAAATGTAAAAAATTTTTTTTTCAAAACGGACTTCCAAAATAATCCGGCGGGCCAGAAAATATTGCTGGCGGGCCAGTTTTGGCCCACGGGCCGCCTGTTGCCGACCCCTGTTCTAACCCATTACAAAACACAAACATTACTTTGTACTTATTTTTTACCCAATAATAAAACATAAGGAAAGATGGGTATGTTGCATTTACTGGAAGATAACAATTTAGTAAGCATGCAACTGAGATGAATTGAGTGCAAGATAATTTTGGGCAACGAGCTGAGATGAATTGAGTGCAAGATAATTTTAGGCTGACGAAGGGGAACGTCTCGGTTACGTATGATAACCCTCATTCCCCGAGGAGGGAACGGAGACGTTGAGTCAGAAGTGATTCTGACAAATGGGGATCGCCTGCAAGAGCCTATCTACTTAGTGAAACTAAACGAGGCAATGCACATTGGCATGCGAAAATAGGTGCCTCGCATCCTTTTTTTTCCGCTGAGGAGCCGGACCTGTGACTCGGCCGTACAGCAGAAGCTCAGCAACTGTGGTGAGGGGACTCACGTCTCCGTTCCCTCCTCGCGGAACGAGGGTTACCATACATAACCGAGACGTTCCCCTTCGTCAGCCCACTATGACGTGAATCAGAAGTGATTCTGACGAATGGGGATATCTAACAAAACGCCACAGCTGCTGGCCCTTCCAGCGCTCCGCTTGAGCCTCCTGGCCTGACCACAGTGTTGGGCAGAAGTAGGAGCTCTAAGCAGAGAAGGTCAGTCACTGCTGTTCCGCAAAACCCACTCAGTGTGACTTATTGGAGAACGCTGGGAAAGCGTGCCGTTGGGGAAGGGAACGCTGCGGAAGCCACATCCTACCCCTGAGGGAGGCACTGTGATGAATCCACATGGACTAGCCAAACAGGGTAGTACAACATATGGCAGTCTCTGGAGTGGTTCCAGCCTACTTATAGGGGGGAAAGAACACCAGCAGAGAGAAAGACACAGGCTCGTCTGCAGAGGAGCTGATCGTGGAGGAATACACATATGGGGTCGCCGCAGGAACTACATATGGACACCCAGACTAACACAAGTTCCACAATGCATATGAGTGTAGGCCTGGCGTCAGATGCTCCACAACGTCAGACTGCCGCAGGGGCGATGGAGGAACTCACAGGGTTAGCCATTTCTGGGTAACACTACTGGAGCAAATAGATGCACGTATCCGGCCCATGGGGGCGGGAGTGGCGTTGCAAGCCGATACCGGCTCTACATGGAGGCTATAGAATCTAGCAAATGTGTTAGGTATCGCCCAGCCCGCAGCTCTACATATATCTGTCAGCGAGGCGCCTTGAGCCAGTGCCCAGGAGGAAGCAACACTTCTAGTTGAGTGTGCTGAAGCGGTCTCAAATGAAGCAATCCGAGCGGCGTTACTGCGGCTCCGGATGCCGTATGCCCCAGGAGCCTCTGAAAAAGTTTTAGTGGGACCGCTGTCCTGCTCTTAATTGTACTCAAGCAATTCAACACTGACCGGACACACTCCTCTGTGAGTCGCGCTGTCTGGTTGAACTCCATACCGAGAAAAGAGATCCTCTGCACAGGAGTTTGCTCTTGTCCCAGTTGACCCAAAGGCCCAACAGAGGTGATGGAGCACCAAGTCCCTGTGTTCGCACAACTGATCTCGAGACTGGGCCAGGATCAGCCAGTCATCGAGATAGTTGAGAATACGAACGCCGCATTCTCGGAATGGAACAATGGCTGCTTCCGCGACATTAGTGAAGATGCGGGGTGATAGGGCCAGCCCGAAGGGCAGGACTTTGTACTGATATGCCCGTCCCTCAAACGCGAACTGCAGGAATGGTCTGTGTCAAGGAAGAATCAAGACCTGATGCCCTTCAGGACGATCGCTGAAAACCAAGCTTGGGGACGGATGCATTCGAAAATGCATTTCTGCATGAGCATCTTGAACGGGAGCTTGTGCTGGGCTCATTTCAGGTTTCGCAGGTCCAAGATTGGCCGTAACCCACCACCTTTCTTGGGAACAATTAAGTAGGGGGTGTAGAACCCTGTCTTCATATCGGCTGGAGGAACTGGCTCGATCGTGTCCTTCGCCAGTAGGACATCGGTCTCTGCCCGCAAGACACTGAACTTGGGAGGGCGCCGGGCGAACTGAATCGCATTGCCGAGTCTGATGGTACGGATGAGCTAGCGAGACCGGCTGGGAAGCGCAAACCAGGCTCCCAGACACCGTGCAAGCGGGACCAACAGGACCACAGACGTACCCTGGGAGGGGCAGCGAGGTGAAACACAGAGACTCGCTCGGGAGGCACTGAGGCAGCCCGAAGCGGAGTCTGAGTGTGTTGTGCCACACTTACCTGGTTCCAGGATGGGGCAGAGGGTGCGTAGGAAGGCTTGGCGTCCCCGCACACTGCTGCCCATTGGCGATGGAAGAGGGGAAAAGGAGTGGCAAGGCATGGGAGCGTTGCTCACTGCAATCCGCGATGCAAATTACTTTCGAGGTAACGGAGTCTCGACCGTAACGTCGCAATGGTCATGTTCCCGCAATGAGAACATGAGTCATCCATTAACGCCATTTCAGCATGCCTACAACTCAAGCACGTGATTCAGCGATCATGCCCGTCAGCCGGAGTCAAACATTGGCCGCATCCAGAAACACACGATCTAAATAACATCTTGAAAAAGATGCAGACAGATCGTGTTAGCTCTTTCAGAAGTGCTCTGAGGTGCTGAAACGCACAGGGGGATAGCCGTGGCTAGTTCAATCCTGTGTGAGCACTCACTCTCTATGTCACGCCCCCTGAACCAACAAAGCTGTGAAAACATCTGTTTTTGCTCACAACCGTTGACAGGAGAGATCGCGACCACCACTGCTCACTCCATCACTCCAAAACCAAACACAGAGGCTTCCTCGCAGAGACTCGAAATCACCGTCAGAAGATCTTGCAGGAGACAGGAACAGTATTCTCAGAACAGTATTCTCGGCGCGAGCATATAATGAGCAGCAGGAGCCTCGCATCCTTGTCTTTCGCTTCGGAGCGAGACAGGAATTCTGTCTGGCTCCGAAGCGAAAGACAAGGATGCGAGGCACCTGCTGCTCATTATATGCTCGCGCTGTGATGTACATTGGCTCGTTTAGTTTCACTCTAAACTAATCACTTCTGACTCATGTAGTGAGCTGACGAAGGGGAACTATTTTTTATTTTAATATGTAAAAATGTTGTTAGAATTCAAATGTGACGGCAAAGCTAAATTTCCAGTCTTCAGTGTCACATGATCAGACATAATTCTAATATGGTGATTTGGTCCACAGCATTTTTTTTGTATCATCAGTGTAGGGCTGCTTCTTTTGGAGGTAGGATTCTTTGGTGAATATAAAGTTCAAAAGAACAGCATTCATTTGAAATATAAATCATTATAAATGTCTTTACTTTACTTTTAGTCAGTTTAATGCGTACTTGCTCAATAAAAATCTTATTGACCCTGAACTTTTGAATGGTTCTGTATACTATATCTTAAAATAAACACATTGGGGATTATTTCTTAAGAATATAATTTATTATGTCATGCTCTAAATAGACTTGTTTTATTTAAAAACAGGGTAATTATTGTTAATTTATAAATATACCATTGTATACAGTTAATTAATGTTCTTTCAAAATAGATTTAGCCTATGTTAAAATTATACGACTAAATGTATACATATGATGTAACTAGAAATTAACATTAATTTACATAAATGCTCTAAAAATAATATCTAAAGTGAGTTCATGATATCAAATGTATTATCCAATTTAACAAATTGAACCTCAAGTAAGGTTCCAAAAATGGAAAAAGATGCAATCAAATCATTATAAAAGACTCAAGGCCATTTAGTTGACATTATGATCACTAGTACTAAATGGTAAAATGATGTGACATGCTGTTTCATGAGGTGCCGGACACTGAATGAATATGAGGAAGAAGGGGATGAAAAGGAGTGACTGTATCATGATCTCATCAGTCAACCGAAGGGACATAGATGAAGTGCTGTGCGCTCTCTCTTTACCCAGTCATTGGATTCATCGAGTTGGCCCATTGATCCGTAAACAGGCTCTGCACTGCGGAGGCCATTGATACGACGCAATGACTCGGTAAGCTCCTCATCAAATGTTTGATCGAAAGTCTTTCAGCACAGCAGGGGGTTTTGAAAGAGAGAAAGAAACACAGAGCATGCAAAATAATAAAGTATAATGGCTCACCACATGCAGGATATCATGCGAAAATAATATATCATCATGAAAAATAAATAAAAATATTAGGTAACACTTTATTTTACGGTGTCCTTGTTACATATGTTACATGTACTTAATGTAGTAATTATGCATAATTACATGCAACTAACACTCAACCAAACCCTAATCCTACCCTATCCCTATAGTAAGTACATGTAGTTACTTAATATTACTCTGTACTTAAATATATAATTACACTGTAACAAGGTCACCTTAAAATAAAGTGTAACCAAATATTAACCAGTAAGTGGCATTCAAAAATAACTATTTCATCAGGCATGTACTGTAAAATAATGAAATTGCATGCAAAATGTGTATTCTTTTTTAAAAATCAAATGGTTTCATCTGTAAATTGCAGCATCCAATATTGTGGCTGTGCCTGGACTGCTTGCACATTACCCAGGGGGCAAAACACCTGTTTTTTAGGAAATCAGACATGGGCTGCTGTAAAAGGTTGTCATATAAAAATAAAATCTATGATGTCTGAGGATCACAACCTGGGTGGACAACCCGGTCAACAAGCTGCTGGAAACTTGTAATTAGGGTCAAAACAATGCTACCTCAAATTCTGCTTTAACTCCCCGGAATCACCCAATGAATGAATAGGGTAAAATTTTTATCTAGCAGATATCACCATGAAACTTTCCCAGTTGATTAACTAGATTAAGATGAGAAAAAAATGTATTACAAGTTTTCTGTAATTTAATGTTTAAATATGCAAAATAGGCATTATCTAATTAAATATGCTCTAATTTGCATATATTTTAAAAGATGAAATCTGAGTATTGGATAAAGCCAGGTTCAAAATTATTGTTTCATTGTGTTCACATATTAGATGGGAAAAAAAATTACAGATTGATTTATGGATATCTACTTTTGTTATCCTGTAAATCAGAATATACTGTCAATAGCCATAAAAAATGGATTTTCGCCATGTTTTTTGGACTAAAATGTCATATAAATCAGGCTAGGAATAATATATTTACAAATCCCTCTGCAAATGTCTTCATAATATAACTAGGTACAAGACTGGAAAGTTTGGTGTATATATGTGCTACTGAAGAGGAGTTCTCTTACAAGAGTACTCTCGTGTTGCGTAAGCTGTATTTCTGTTGCTTATAGCTTATTTCTGTTGATTATTTTAATTTCTTTATTCTAAACTGTTTGAATTATTCTTATTTCTTTTGATTATTTTCATTTCTTCTATGTAAAGCACTTTGAATTACCATTGTGTATGAAATGTGCTATATAAATAAACTTGCCCTTGCCTTGCCTTGCCTTACGGGAAAAACCTCTTTTCTCGAGAATATTGAAGCCAAAATTATCCTTATAATTTGTATTAATTTAAAACGCATTTGCTGCAGCAAGCAGACCTAGGCGAAGGCAGCTCCCGTGGTCCCGTTGAGGAGGGAACTCCTCTCTCAGGCCGGGGGCTCGATTTGGCTCGGTTAGTGCGACGTGCCTTGAATTTGGGCCTAATGACTCCAAAGTTATTCTCAAACCAAGATATGGTTATGTCCCCAAAGTGCCTTCCACTCCTTTCAGAGCGCAGGTCATTTCTCTGTCAGCCCTCTCTGGTTCTGACAGTGAGTGCGGCGTGAATCTCCTCTGCCCCGTCAGGGTGTTGAGATTTTATGTGGAACGGTCGGCTTCAGGCAGTAGGAACAGCTCTTTGTTTCTTTCGGTGGCCGCACTAAAGGCTTAGCTACCTCGAAACAGAGCCTTTCCAGGTGGATAGTGGATGCTATCTCATTAGCTTATACATCTAAAGGCCTCCGTTGCCCCTTGGGTGTTTGAGCTCATTCCACGAGGGGCGTGGCCTCTTCGTGGGCCTGGTCCAGATATTTGTATGGCGGCAGGCTGGGTCTTTCCGTTGACATTTCCACAAGTCACCCACCCGCTTGACTGAGGCGATAGCTGTCAGGAAGGCGGTTTTAAAAGAGAGATCCTTTAGATCCACAGACTGTAGAGGTTCAAACGTGGGACCCTTCATAGCCTCTAGGACCAGAGAAAGGTCCCATGCGGGAACCGAAGGGGGCCAAGAAGGGGTTCATCCTTCTGGCTCTCCTAAGGAAGAGAACTAGAAGGTCGTTCCTACCCAGTGACTGGCCGTGCGCATGTCTCACAAACGCAGCAATGGCCGATACGTACACTTTGAGCGTGGATGGGGACCTGCCCTTATCCAAAAGCTCCTGTAGGGAGGATAGAACCTCAGGTACCCCACAATCGTGTGGATCCACGTCGTGGATTAAGCACCAGTCTGAGAACACTGACCACTTGGAAGCATGAAGCCGTCTAGTAGAGGGCACTCTAGCTTGCATAATTGTGTTTAACAACCCATCTGGAAGATCAACGAGTACCTATTGACGGCCCAAACGTGCAGAGCCCACAGCTCGGGGTATGGGTGCCAAATCGAGCCCCCGGCCTGAGAGAGGAGATCCCTCCTCAACGGGACCACGGGAGCTGCCTTCGCCTAGGTCTGCTTGCTGCAGCAAATTCGTTTTAAATTACAGATTTATTTTGGCTTCAATATTCTCGAGAAAAGAGGTTTTTCCCGTAAGGCAAGGCAAGGCAAGGGCAAGTTTATTTATATAGCACATTTCATACACAATGGTAATTCAAAGTGCTTTACATAGAAGAAATGAAAATAATCAAAAGAAATAAGAATAATTCAAACAGTTTAGAATAAAGAAATTAAAATAATCAACAGAAATAAGGTATAAGCAACAGAAATACAGCTTACGCAACACGAGAGTACTCTTGTAAGAGAACTCCTCTTCAGTAGCACATATATACACCAAACTTTCCAGTGCAGAGGGATTTGTAAATATATTATTCCTAGCCTGATTTATATGACATTTTAGTCCAAAAAACATGGCGAAAATCCATTTTTTATGGCTATTGACAGTATATTCTGATTTATTCAGATTTTTTTTTCATCCTAATCTAGTTAATCAACTGGGAAAGTTTCATGGTGATATCTGCTAGATAAAAAATTTACCCTATTCATTCATTGGGTGATTCCGGGGAGTTAAAGCAGAATTTGAGGTAGCATTGTTTTGACCCTAATTACAAGTTTCCAGCAGCTTGTTGACCGGGTTGTCCACCCAGGTTGTGATCCTCAGACATTATAGATTTCATTTTTATATGACAACCTTTTACAACAGCCCATGTCTGCTAAACCCCCTTTTTCCTCTGGGTACATGCATTTTATAATTTCATTTAAACTTAATGCACTTTGTACCCTTTTTTTTTTTTTTTTTATGAAAATTGCCAGAATATTCAACTGGCTAAG
This sequence comes from Semotilus atromaculatus, assembly GCA_031834385.1. Taxonomy (NCBI): domain Eukaryota; kingdom Metazoa; phylum Chordata; class Actinopteri; order Cypriniformes; family Leuciscidae; genus Semotilus; species Semotilus atromaculatus. Next base: position 11,118,372 of record JAULUF010000038.1, on the reverse strand, counting down.
CTTCATATCATGAGTCAATAATCTTCCAGCTCCATAGTGCCAGGGGAAATAACACCCCTGCCCAAATGCAATCTTAATACACTCCAATAAGACAACACATAAACAGACAAAACATGGCTATGTGACCTTTGTACTGTTCAGCAGGATTTAGCCTTTGTTTGGAATATGTTTGGTTATAAAGTTGCAATATTTGCCAAAAAAAAAATGCACTGAATACTTCTGTCCTCTAGGGGGCAGTGGTGTATATGTGTAACAATGTGGGTGTTTCTGTGACACCAAGTGTAAACAAATGTGATTCCAGATGCTTATTTTAACTAGGAGATACAAATAACTACCTTTTTTTTTTTCAATATTATATATAATAAATAACATTATCAATGATAGGCTGTTGTTAAAGTGACCTTACATGTTGCTCAAACTTAACATCATTTTTGCTCTGCCAAAGAAACGTATTTCCACAAGAAGCACCACTCTTGGACTGCTAGTTCAATCAAATTAATGGACCTTGTAGGTATGCTCTTGTATAACCTTCTTGAACTTGGGGTTTAAAGATAAAAATAATAGTAATAATTCTCGGAAATATCAGTGGCAAACACACCCTTTGCCAAGTTAGATTAATGGTAATAAAGGTCATTTATGACAATTCACCTTATTAGATGATTATCTGTAGCATATTATAGGCTACATCTAAAAACATAATCTATTGAAAGCACTGAAGTGAATTTGAAAATCCTATGGGAAGGATTTTGCCCTGTATGAGGAGAAACTCTCTCTGAACTTGAACTTGACAGTAACTGAAGCAGATGATTGGGAAACTGACATAATTTCTGTCCAGTTTATACTCTGCTCAGATAAATACTAAATACACAGCCAAACACAGTTTAACTGATTGAATGTGTATGTTTTGGAAAGCATGTTGGGTTGATCTGATGCAACACTGGGAATATAAATAAATCTTTTTTTTTGTGTCACGGTTTTGGTTTTGGGTCATATGATTCCTTATTTGTCATGTGATCCTGCCATGTGTCTTGTCATTGGTTAATCATTGTTCACAGGTGTTCCGTGTCTTGTAATTAGTCTGTGTATTTAAGCCCTCATGTTTGTCATGTGTTTTTGTATTTTGTATGTGTAACTGCTGTCAGTGAGTCTTATGTGTCTTATGGTTTGCCATGCCAAGTCTTGTCTTGTATTTTGTTGTATGTTTTTGATCTTTTGAATAAACTGCACTTGGGTTCTACAAACTTGCCTCCAGTGAATCCCTACGTTACATTCTGTCATATCAGTTATATTTTAATTAATAAAGCAATTAGTTTTGGTCCTCAAATCTGATTGGCTGAGCTGTGACTAGAGTGCCAAAATAACTGATCAACAGAACGGGAACTTTTTACTGTTTGTATAATTTTATATTTGTTGGGGTATTTCAGACAGTATGTCAGTATGTGCATTGGTCGGTACAAGTGTCTGTCTTAATTAATGAATCCAGAAAATGTCATTCAATGATCGAGCTATTTAATTATATATTCAACCGCCTCATTCAAAACCACTCACAAGTGACTGTCTATATGAGTGAGTCATTGAATCATTCATCCAAACAATTTGTTCAAAAACACAATCATTTAAGAACAAAACGACAGCATCAGTGTTGCAATGATTCTACTGTGTATTTGACAAACTATTTTCATCAAATGAGCAAGATCAAACAAAGTAAATCAAATCAGTGTGCCTAAAGTGTAAGTTGCTAAATGTATTTACTTTTTTATTCAAGTAATATCAGACTCAGTCGTGCTGTTTTTCACAAACAGACTCAGTGTGCCATTATCAGCACTTCAAAATTTCTCACGATTTTTTTTGGATAGTAAATAAAAATAATTTACATTTGAGTTTTAAGTTGTATGTGTCCACATCAACATGAAAGGTTGGAACTCTGTGTTGTCACATACCTTCAAAACGCAGGCAAGCAATTTACATCTTATCATAAATGTGGGTTCACATTAATCAGATGTGTTTTGCATAATTTTGTGACAGATTGACTGTTACAGTTCAGCTCAGTCCATACCTTTCCAGACTTCTTCCTTCTCCGTCGGAATCGTAAGAGTTCCTTGTGTTGCCGTGAAACAAAGTTGACTGCAGCATACTCCAACAGGGCAGAAAAGACAAATAGCAAGCACACAGCCATCCAGATGTCAATAGCTTTCACATAGGACACCTGCATGGCAGAAACACACAAAAACAGTTGTTCTCAGAGACCTTAATTAGCCTTTGGCTTTTTCATAGCAGCATGCATTACAGCCAAGTCATTTTATTATTGAACAAAACAGGGACCCATTTGACTATTGTCCTCATCACCGCTATGAATCAGAGATAATTTTCTCTCTGCCGGGTGAAAAAGCCTATTTTCTGGAATGTTTAATTGTGTTACATAACTCAATGTAGCAATTTATGAATTTTTTATATGCAATGCACACTGCACGCCTGCTTTCACACATGGACGCATTTACACATTCTACTGTGGACTGCATTAATAAATGATAACTGAGAATGAATGGCAGGGAAAGAGATGCTTTGAAGTGCTGAAAAAAAAACAACGTATACCCTAATACTGATCAGTGATGTTCATATTTGTAACTAAGATGCTGCAAGGCTCTATTATGCCTGGTTCAGATTACACGATTTTTTTTTTGTCTGTTACGATAATCACTGTGTCAGATTACGCGATTTTGACTCCTAAAATCTTGTCGTGTTGTGGACAAGAAACATGTCAGACTACACGTTGCTTCCTGCAGTCATCACATGCCGTCTTTAACGACGCGCGTGATGTGAACGAGAAGGCGAAATAGTAGCGAGTGACTTCCGGAAAAGAACGTAAACAAACTGAAGCGGTGAGTGTTGTACTGGCTGTCCTGTGTTCAGAAAAACGGGACACGTTCCTGGATTTCTTGAAGAGGACAGTATGGGCTGTCAATCCTCCAAAGAGAACTTGAGGTAAAATATTGTTTTCTTTTCATCATATAGGCAGGAGTGCTGTTGCCACAGCTCCACGAACCTTTCCTCCATATCATAACTTCACCTAGCACCATCGTCTCTCTTTCGTTTCGCCATTTTTGAAAGTTGTGTACGGAAAAGCTTCTGTGCTCCTATTGGTCAACCTCATACATGTGACGGAACCGGTCGTGGACGACCGTCAAAAAAATTAAACATGCTAGTCTTTTTGTCGTGATGCATCGCAGATTGTCGCCCACTATGACACACTATACGAGATGATACGATCGAATCTTGCGTCCCGATGCCCGTTGTCGTTTACGAATCCCCACAACACCCTACGTCAAATGGATCGTGCCAAAATCGGGCTAAAATCGTGTAATCTGAACCATTACTTTGATGCTTTATGCACTCTGACCTTAGGTAAGGACGTCCTGGATCCAGAGCTCTGAGTTGTCATCGTGAGCACTGTGGTAATTCCCAGGGCGACACGGGCAGGAGCGGCATCCATGTTGATCCAGAAGGAGACCCAAGAGAGGATGACGATGAGCAGGCTGGGAATATACATCTGGATCAGGTAGTAGCCCATCTGTCTTTCCAGGTGAAAACGTACCTCGATGCATGTGAACTTGCCTAGCAGGAAAAAAAGTTGACAGAGGGCATATGAAAAAATATTAATATGGGTTTTTGCTACTAAGCTACTTTCTCTCTAAGACCACATTTACACAACTAATATAGGTCCTATTGCCTTGGAATGTTATTGGATGGAATATTTTGTGAATAGGCCACCTGGCCATGAACTCACACAACCACACAACCCTTGCCTTGAAGCACATCATCTTGTTTTACTGGACTGAATAAATCAACATTCAAGTACGTAGAATGCCTAAAATATATATTTTGTATGTGTTTAGTAACATGTATACAGTAGAACATACATATATTTAGGTGCTCTTGAATGCTTTAATCATATTAGATTTTGAGCTTGTAATGTCAATGTTGTAATTTTACAACACTGGGTGAAAGGGGTATTTTTTTTTTTTTTTACCTGTGCACCTTTCACATTACATGGTTTAATTTTATTTCTCGCCTGCTCCATGTGAAATAAATACTAATAGATACATAATGTGTCTGATCATTCACACATTTTTAAATGTCTTCTTTGTTACAATTTTGAGTTTTACATTTAATGTAAATGTTAAATACAAATGTAAATACATTTACTTTTAGAATTTGAAAGTATTTGTGTAGCAATATTTGAAACTCTGTATCTTATCATTTATAAAATATACCTTAACTGGTCTGGTTCTTTTCTGGGCTTTGCTTTTACTGTGGTAAAGACTATATCAAACTTTGCAGCAAGTGCAATGTCCACCTCTGCTTCTCGGGGGACAAGAACCACCTTTGGGACTATCATAATTGAATATGGCTATGAACAGAGCTAAATCACACAAATGACAACGTTTTTGTAAATACAATCTCAACATTTTTAATGGTTTATTTTTCATAAAAAAAGACTTGTCCAACCTTTAATATTGTGTGATTATTAGTGTATATATAGGCTACTGTTATGGGGCTACATACTGTAAGCAGTACACCCTGCAAATCAACCCTTAGATGTTCTTTACATTTGTTCAGAGAGTGAGTGAAATCACTGAAATTCTGCTATCCGGCACAACGTTGCAAAGTTGCAAACTTACTAAAAACTTAATAAAACTTACTGCAAAAAAAAAAAAAAAAAATCCATGTATTTCTGCATTTGAAGCCTGCCACAACAACAAAAAAAAAATCTATATTTGGGTTTTACATATTTTGTATGAAAAAAAAAAAAAATTGTAAATGAGGATGTAAGTTGTCCGACATATTGCAAAACCATGATGCACAAACTGAATGTGTACTATTTGTTTACATTTAAAAGCAGATATTTGTTTCATATGTGGTTGTAGAACAATACACTGATTTCACGCAGCCGCCACTTTGAAATCGAAAGTGAGGCTCCGGTGGGAAGAACCCTGGAAGGATCTACACATCAATGCCTTGGACTACCAACCTGAAGCTGCTGCCACGATTTACACTATTGGATGTTAATATCCAATATAGGATATGTATATAGTTCGTTCCTGCTTCTTTTTTTACTTTCTGAATTATATCTAAAAAAAAAAAGTTTTATTTATAAATGAATTTCACTGTATAGGCCTATAACCTAAAGTATGAAAGAAATGTATGTACATTTATAGAATAACTAATTTCTACATTAAACACAACAATACGCCATCGCATTCGCGACTCTCCTATATGATTAAAAGCGACACTTCAGTTTTTTTTCCCACCGGAGCCTCGCTTTCGATTTCAAAATAACGGCTGCGTGAAATCAGCGTATTGTAGACAGCCATTACAGACAGTTATTTATGCACATAAATCCGCATGAAAGGTAGAGAGCACCTACTTAAAACGCCTGAGAGCTTTCAGCTGCAGTCTGTTTTTTTTTTTTTTGTTCTCTGCAACTAAGCCTTTTCCTCTCTCAAAACAAATTTCTGCAAGGCTTGTCTTTCCTGAAAAGCAGGGAGACGGCTTTCACTTTTTCTCTCTTTTGTTCCAAACTCCCGCAGAGATTTTTGCTTGGTAATATTCCAGACTGTCCTACTCTCTAACCAGAGTGCACTTGGGGGGTAAAAATACACTTAAAAAAGTCATTACATGAATAAAAAAATCTGTACATGTGAAGAATCACATTATGAATGATTGCTTAAAACTATACATTGGCCTATAAATGTAGGATGTTAATTTAAAATGTGCCTAAACTAGTAATTGCTTAAAGAGTATTTAATACAGAAATGCATGCACCCTCTGGAATGTAATCTGCTCACTCTCACACAAACACACACTTCTAGTCTCCTCTGCAGTTTGGATGGTTGGAGCTGTCAACACTGTTGAGGTGAACTGAGAATAAAGCCCCTGAGAGACTAAGGGAGAAAGGTGAGAGAACAACAAGAGGAAGAGGGAAGGGAAAGGAACAAAAACCAGGAGACAGTCTGTGTTATGGAGCCTGACTGCACCTAACGTTCCCATATCGGAAGTGGGATCTGCTGCAGGCTCAGGAAACAACTCAACAGAATAAACCATACAGATAGATTACAATGGATTGGGGTAAAAACAGATTGGACAACCACAGAAGTGTAATTTCTCCCATATTGTCCATCATTTATCTTATTTCAGGGATCAGGATAAGTAATATTTTAAAATAAATTAGTGGAAAAAATATGCTATAGGGGCTATTATGACCATCAATGGGCTCTATAATCCATTTACCTCCCTGGTTTCTCAGCCATAATGTCAACCACACAAAGAAAAAACGCTAGAGCAGAGAGGAAGGATAATGCTATTGGTGTCCTCATCATGAGCATTAACAGTAACAATGTTAATCAATACTCAGTGTCATAAGCAGTAGTCATAATAACAAGTTCTGTTTTGTTTCCTGTGAGAGAGATTATGGTCATTGATCATAGAGGTCATTGATCATAGATTTGTATATATATATATATATATATACACACACACACACACAAATAAATATAAATATATATAAGCATTTGAATTTCATGTACATATGGAACAATATCGTGATTATTGTTGCTTGGTGATTTAAATATATCCTCAAGGTAATGTTCTCAAGGTGACTAGCATGAGGTTTTGATGAATTGTGTGAATGATTTCTAATAGTGTTGGAAATGTAAAATCATATGCCATAATTTCCCATCAACGTGTGCATAAACCCACATTGTAGCTGTCATGGAGTTTCATAATTTCAGATGCATCACATGATGTTCAAGGCATTCATTAGTTTATGCATTATGTGGAAATCAAATCCACGGTCTTGGGGTTGTTAGCGACATGCTTAACAGTTTCAGCTAATAAATTGTTAGAAATTATTTATTGATTTATTTTGTACAATTTAATTGATAAAAGTTATGAAATTATGTTTACCAAGCTTGCATTATTTGATCAAAAACACAGTAATATTGTGAAATATTATTACAATTTAAAATAACTAAAATAATTAGTTTATTTTAATATATTTTAAATTTTATTTTATTCATGTGATGGCGAAGCTGAATTTTCAGCAGCAATCACTTCAGTCTTCAGTGTCACATGATCCTTCAGAAATCTTTCAAAAGTGCTGATTAAGTGCTCAAAAAACATTTATTTTTAATTATCAATGTTTGAAAACAGTAGTGCTGCTCAATATTTTTGTGAAAACCATGATTGATTTTTTTTTAGGATTATTTGATGAATAGAAAGTTAAAGTTCAGGACTACAGTACCTGCAGAAAAAAAAAATCCTGATTTTCGGAGCTCATTTTTTAGTACACTGCTTAATTTACATACTTAGGTAACCCAAAGGATCCTCAATTCTTTCACTGGTGGGCTTGTTCTGCAGTAGCTCAAGGATGAAAACCCACTGTGACATCACTAAAGCTGTGCCATGTGGTTATTTCACATCCGTCATGACTCAAATGATGGAACATGCAGCTATGAGCAAATGAGTGGGCTGAACTACATGACAGAGCAGGAAGTCTTGTGTGACAGAGAAGGAAATGTGTGAGCAATCATGCAGAAGGCCCTGTGTCCATCCTGTCACACTGGAGAGGGGAGATCACATTTAAAGAAGTGTTAATGAACCGATGGTTAAAGTAAAACGTCATTGTGGTGTTTAAAGGCTAATGTGATTTTTAGCATCTAATGTGCCCCTGTACCTGTTGGTATAGGTCAAACAGGACTGGTTGTATGAGTAATAAGATTGTAAAAAGGCCTTTGGGTAAATTTCAAGGGTTCTAAGTCTACATTATATTTATGCAATAACTCCATAGGGAAAGCATGCTTGCAAAGAAATGTCTACTTGCATAAAAGGGGCATTGATTATTATTCATTATGCACCTTTTCTCACAGGCACCAGTCTTATTTTGCCATGCACGTATAATAGTAGCATATACAGAAAGTGTAGTATATTTTCATGTGACAGTCTGACAAATCTGTGGATTGTCAGTGACTTGAAAGATGCCATAGATCAAGTATTGAATTATTGATTCCTTACTATAAAAACGCAACACAGGCAATTGGACACCAAGTGGTGTTCAACCAATCAGAGGTGCCTGCAGCAGATATGCTAAGAGATCAATATATTGTATACAGGTTGGTTTGAATGAATCACTCTAAAAATGCATTCAAATAGTAATATTGATCTATTCAATTTGATTGTACAAGCCAAACTGAGCTAACATCATACTAAACTCTACTTGTAATACCCCAAAATGCATACATTGTAGTATTGCTGCAATGATTTTCACAAATTTAAGCATTTGTAAAGTGTGATAAGAGAGTTCCACTCTTTCCTAAAGCTGGTAGAGGGTTATTATTGTATATTTGTATATGTCTCAGGGGATCCTTGTTCTGATGCTCTACCAATCAAGGAGCGCCCGAAAAGGGGTCCTGAAAAAGGTTTAAGACCCCTGATGTAAAATATTGTGGGGAACTGTTAAAGCCAGAGGCTAAATAATTGCACTGTGCGAAAAAGTCACGATTTTGTCAGCTCTGATTACAATCCTTAATTAGTCTGCTCTGATAGGACATTTTGACAACATTGCAGCACCCTGCTGGCCTAGATACAGTAGCATTAAATGAACACAACAGCTGAGTTGAGTTTACCATGCCTTCTTTGCTAGAAGCCTGTTTAGAGAGAGAGAGAGAGAGAGAGAGTGAGTGTGCATGTGCATGTAAAAAAAGAGAATAAAGAGTAACAAAATAACAATATATAAAATGGGTTTAAGCATTTTGTACGGTGACGCATTGCTGCCACATACATATTATTTTTCCCCCTCAATTATGTCGTAATAACGAGATCTTATGTCGTTAAAACGACATATTTTCTCGTAATAACAAGATATGTCGTTAAAACGACATATTTTCTCGTAATAACAAGATGTTATGTCGTTAAAACGACATATTTTCTCATAATAACGAGATCTTATGTCGTTAAACCGACATATTTTTCTCGTAATAACGAGATCTTTATGTCATAATAACGAGATGTTGTCGTTAAAACAACATCTTTTCTCGTAATAATGAGATCTTATGTAGTTAAAACGACATATTTGTCTCGTAATAACAAGATGCAACATATTTTCTTGGCCTTATAAGGACATGTCATGTACAAAATATGCCTTTATCCACATAACAAAGTAAAAATCCAATTAGACCTTGGTAGATGGTAATAGCTTTTGTACTTTATGCTCATGATGTAAGTAAAAATGAAACAACATGAATGACATGGTACATGTTTATAATACAAAATATTTTTATGTTAATGGCTCAAATAAAAAATAAAAATATATATATATATATATTTATATCTGACCAGTTTGGGGTCTATTGATTTCTGGTTTCTGCATTTTTCTTATCTACTTTTTCTAAACATACTTTTGCAGTGTGGAGTATACATAGAGGAAGTATGTTATTCATATATACATTTAAATATATATATATATATATATATATATACATATATATATATATATATATATATTTCCCTAAGTGCTTTGCAATTGTCTTTTACATTTTATTTGGACACTCAACTGTCAACTCAATCAATATCAATATGCATTTGTGAGCAAATATTGATTTAATTACTGAGTTAGAAATTTGAACAGAGTCCAGGGAATAATATAACTGACATGTAGATCCTATAGACTTTATGTAGCTCCGCCCATTTTCAGGGCTTTGTTCTTTGTGTTCTGTCTTCCGCTTTGTATTTCCACAGCAGGAAGGTAAGATCTTATGGATTTATGAATGAACCCCTCGTTTAAAAATCTTCCCGGTCTACTGACATTGACAACTGCTTCAAACATTACAATGTGTAAGGGGCACTTATTATAATGTAGAGTGAAGTGCTGCCTTTCTAAGGAACTTTTCACAAGAGGAGTAGACAAATGAAAGTACCCAAAATAGTTTACTCAGAACATATAGCCGGCATTTATTGAACATCAAATATAAACCAGTATGACTTTGTTTATCTTTTCTTTGTAATGTCCTTTTAGTTGTGAAAAACAGTAGGCTATTTCTCTTAGTTTTCAACTTTTGTTTCACACAAGTTGGGAAAATATGAAATAAAATGAATTCAGAGCTCTGATGAAATAAAATCAAAATAATAAACCAAAGTCCATCTACCCGGGTAGTGTTTTTTTTTTTAACCCTTGTATGGTGTTCGGGTCTGTAGGACCCGTTTTCATTTCTTATCAAAAGAAAAATTATACAATTCATAATTTTTTCAACCTCAGACTCATTGGCCTTGGCTCATTTTCTGTGAAGAACATATATCCGAACACATTTTCAATGACCACACACTGTACACCCCCCCCTACACATTTATATTACACACAGGATGTTCGAGTCCACTGGACCCGGGGCTAATAAAAGTGTGGAAATTTTAGGTCCTGTGTACCTTTACTCTGTCCTCCTCCTGTCAGGGCTTGCTGTTAGTGTGTGTGTGTATGTGTGTTCTTCTATATGGTTTATGAGGACACAAATGTGTATAATGACATGTGTATTACAACGTAAACATGGTTTATAAGGACATCTGTGTCCTCATAAACCAAACGGCTTAAAAAAACATACTAAATGGTGTTTTTTGAAATTCAAAAAGTTCTCTGTGATTGGTAGGTTTAGGGGTAGGGTTAGTGTAGGGGGATAGATTATACAGTTTGTACATTTGTAAAACTATTACACCTATGGAGAGTCCTCATAAACCACATATCCAAGTGAGTGTGTGTGTGTGTGTGTGTGTGTGTGTGTAGTGTAGTGTAGTGTGTGTGTGTGTGTGTGTGTGTGTGTGTGTGTGTGTGTGTGTGTGTGTGTGCGCGTGAGTGCGTGCATGCATGTGAGAGAGAGATTGTGTGTAAGTGTGAGAGAGTGTGAGTGCAAAAGTGAGTTTTGTTTCTACCCCTGCCGTTCCCGCACAAGGTTGCAATTCTTAAATGTGATCTAACAAAGGTAAAGGGAAAATATTAACCATATATGCTGTTTATATTGCTTGTAATTGGGATGAAGTAAACATCTGTTGAGTATTTTAACATAAATTGTTTGATTATGTTGAATTAAAAAAAACAAAAATGCAGCGGGTCCACCAGACCCACGAACACTGGCTGAATAACAAAAATATGAACACCACACAAGGGTTAAAGTGGGGTGAGATCTCACGCTTATCTGTCTGATGCAATGAAGAAATGGTGAGTAGAAGCAGTTCGTGTTGCAGGCAAGATGATCATTCGTGCCCTCTGCTCTTCTTCCTCGCGTGTCCGATGGTGAATTTGTCCAATGGAACTCCCTCTCGAATCATGCATCCAAAAAAAAAACAACCGGAGAAAAAAATCATAAAAGTGTAAACTCCTTGTCGTAATTTCGACCCTTAGAAGTAGGTTTGGTGGGAAAAACTATCTTTAACTAGCTCTTAAATGTTATTTTGTAATAAGGCCTTAGAGGCCGCCATACTCCTAGTTGAGTGAGACCGCACCGCCATAGGTGAGGGTTGTCCGGTCGACTCATAAGCAAGTGAGATAGTCTCAACCATCCACTTGCTCATTCTTTGCTTAGATGTTGGTGACCACTTGTTAGGGGGTCCAAAACAGACAAACAATTGTTCGGATTTACGCCACAAGGCAGCTCTGTGGACGTAAGCATCTAATGCCCTAACCGGGCACAGCAAATTGTGCTTTTCCTGGTCCGCATCCTGGAAAGGAGGAGGACAGAAGGCCTGCAGCACTATAGATCGAGTCACATTAGTGGGGACCTGGGGAACATAACCCAGCCTAGGATGAAGGAACGCTTTAACCATGCCGGGCGCAAATTCCAAGCACGAGGGTGCAACCGCCAAAGCCTGAAGATCTCCTATTCTTTTAAGAGAAGACATAGCGAGGAGGAACAGAGTTTTCAAAGTTAGAAATCTGTCTGGAACCTCCTCCAGAGGCTCTAAGGGAGCCTGTGAAAGGCCTTGGAGGACAATAGCCAAGTTCCAAGTCGGAACCCTAGTGCGTGCCGCAGGCCTCAGCCTCAAAGTGCCACGGAGGAAATGAGATACCAAGGCGTCTTTACCCAAAGACATTCCAACCAAAGGAATGTGGTAAGCACCTCTGGCCGCTACATAAACTTTTAAGGTGGATGGGGATAGACCTGCAGTGAACCGCTCCTGCAGAAACTTTAGCACTGTACCAACCAGGCAGTTAACTGGGTGCAGCTGACGGTCGCCACACCATGAAGTGAAAACCTTCCACTTCAGGGCATAACGTTTCCTCATGGAGGGAGCTCTGGATTGTAGAATGGTCTCCACAACCTCGGTTAAGAGACCTGACCTATGAGCTGGGCCCCCTCAGAGGCCAAGCCCACAGGTTCCACAGTTCGGGATGAGGGTGAAATATAGAGCCCTCTGCTTGGGACAGAAGGACTCTCCAGACAGGAAGTTCCATAAGAGGCCCGTAGAGGAGAGACACCAGATCTGGGAACCATACTCTGCCCGGCAACCGCGGGGCTAGAAGAAGTAGGCGCAGACGGTCCCTGCAAAATCTCTCCAGAACTCCCGTGAGCAGAGCGATCGGGGGAAAAGTATACAAACGTAGCCTCAGCCACGTTTGTACCCTCGCATCCAGTCCGAGAGGAGCTGGATGTGTGAGGGAGAACCAGAGTGGACAGTAAGACATCTCTTGAGACGCAAACAGAACCACCTGAGCCTGGCTGAACTCCTTCCATTTCCACTCCACCACCTCGGGGTGGAGCTCCATGATCGCTCCCCAGCCTGTGAAGGAGACAACTGTCGTTAGCATCCTGCGACGACATGAAGCGCCCGACATGGGGCCCTGGGACAGGAACCAAGGTTTTTCCACATAACCAGGGCACGTAGGCAACGGCGAAAGGCAACGGTGTGATCATGCGAAAGGGGTTGCCCCTTGGGGAAAACCCTTGGGGAAAACCCTTTGGTCCTGAGCCACCACTGCAAAGGTCTCATGTACAGCAGGCCAAAAGGTATCACGTTGGATGCTGCTGCCATCAGACCCAACAGTCTCTGAAACTGTTTGACAGTGAGTGACTGGCCTAGCTTTACTCTTTTCACAGCGGTTAAGATTGAATCTATGCGTGCCGGAGACAGACGCGCTGGCATCAAAATGGAATCCCATACTACCCCTAGAAAAGCTGTCCTCTGTAATGGAGAAAGCATACTCTTCTTGGCGTTTAGCCGTAACCCCAGCTCTTTCATGTGGGCGAGGACGACATCTCGATGCCGAACCATCAACTGATGCGACTGAGCTAGAATCAACCAATCGTCGATGTAGTTGAATATGTGAAAACCCTGCAGACGCAGTGGCGCCAGAGCTGCATTTACGCATTCCGTGAAAGTGCGGGGTTATAGTGCTAGGCCGAATGAAAGAACTCGATACTGGTATGCTTTGCCCCCGAAAGCAAACCTTAGGAACTTCCTGTGATGTAGAAGGATGAAAAAGTGGAAGAATGCTCCTTGAGATCTATCGTAACAAACCAGTTCTCGGATCTGATCTGTGGTACGATTTGTCTCAGAGTTAACATTTAGAATTTTAGTTCCATGACAGAATTGTTCAGAACTGTTAGATCCAAAATGGGAAGCAACTCCCCATCCTTCTTCGGAACGATGAAATACCGACTGTGAAGCCCGGTGTCCCTGTTGGAGGGAGGTACATAATCAATGGCCCCTTTGCCCAACAGGATTTTCATTTCTTGTTCCATTACCAGAACCTGCTTGGGGCCCACCACGGTGGGTAGGAACCCCATAAACCTGGACTTAGATGTTGTTGAGCAATCAGCCTGTCGCCCTGTAACTCCTCAGAGGGGGCGGGCATCCGAGGGCCACTACGTTTCCGGGTGGCACCTGAGATATGTGCTTGCTGGAGACTGCTGCATAACGGTTCCCTGAGGGCACCGAAGGGAGACGGGCACCGTAAATTGAGGTGTTAACCACTCTGCTTCGAGGGGGGAACTGCCCTCGCTGACCTGGGCCCTCGGGCATCAGGACCTTTCTTCGCAGCCTTCTTGGAGATAATGACGGTCCTCAGATCCGTCTTACCCCTTGAAGGCTGCTGCTAAACGAGCTTCCCGTGTCCCCAGACTTCTAGTGGGGGAGCACGGGAAGCCACATTCTGCTTATGAGTGGCACGGTTAGAAGTTTGGGGCTGCTCCCGCTCAGCAGCCCCGAAAACATGAGACCGGCGAGGGAGAAGTTTTTCTGCATTGCCAAAGAGGCCAGAAGAAGAGATGGGCGCATCTATTAGAAAAATTTTGTCCTTCTCATTAACATTGCTCATTTGATTGAGCCAGAAGTGTCTCTCAGTTGCCACCAGGGCTGACATATATCGGCCAATAGATATAGCCGTCTCCCTGGCGGTCCTGAGAGATAAATCTGTGGCCCGACGCAGTTCGCAAACTGTATTCGGGCCGATACCCCTGCCTTCATCAAAGTCTCCTAACATTTCCGCCAGGTAAGCCTGCAGCAGCGACATTGTGTGGAGGCATGCTGCAGCCTGACCAGCCGCTGAATAAGCCTTACCCACCAAAGCTGATGTTGCTCTAACTTGTTTGGTGGGAAACACCGGGGCCTTGAAGGACGACACAGATACAGGGAAGAGATAGCTCACGAGCGTTTCTTCCACCATAGGCATCTCCCCATAACGTGCTCTTTCTATTGAGATACAGAGGAATAATGTAATGATTGTGCACTATATACTCTATAATTCAATGGTTTCTCCCACGATCTCGACACCTCTGTGTGAAGATCGGGAAAAAACGGCAGACCCTGGCGTTGAGGTTGTGAAAGGGAGGGCAGGAAGCGTTTGTCTAGTTTACTTTTAGAACGAACATCCCGCTTACCTGACGGCCAATCGATTTGTAGTCTTGCGACCGCTCTCGTTACAACCTCAACAAGCTAATCAAAAACATGAGACTGAGGTGGTGAATCCTCAGTTTCATGTGTATCAACATTAACAACATCTAGTTCCTCGGAACTAGACAGCTGTAGTGTTGATGCCTGTATTGGGGTGGAAGAAACCGCAGCGCGTGCTTCCGAACCCTGAAACAAGGCACTAGATCTGTCAGATGAAGGCAGAGATAAGGCAGAGCCTATCTCTAACCCCACTGGGCGAACTCCAAGTCTGAAGCCTTCGCTGTGCCTCGGCAGCAGCGGGACCTGAGCCTTGGGGAACACAAGCCTGGGCGTCCTCATTATAAAACGCCAGGTGAGATCGGAGTGTCTGCAAGGGAAGCACATCACAGTGCTCACAGCCAGCACTCTCGAGCGCTGACCGTGCATGCTCCTCTCCCAAACAAACAACACATAAAGTGTGTGCGTCCCCACCCGTTAAATAACGCGGGCAGGGTAACACAGACACTCTAAACTCCTCCTTGCTCGCCATAGTTTAAATATATACATATATATATGAAGAGTTCAGATGCAAAAGCCTCTAAGTGCCATTTGAAATTTTCTTCTAGAATGGTAATTTTTATCAAGCTTGTATATTTAAGTTCAGTAATTTCACTTAAATGGCAATGAAGATTACCTATTAATTGTCATGTTAGTGAAATTACTGATCTTAAATATACAAGCTTGATAAAAATTATCATTGTAGAAGAAAATTTCAAATGGCACTTAGAGGCTTTTGCATCTGAACTCTTCATATACACTCACCGGCCACTTTATTAGGTACACCTGTCCAACTGCTCGTTAACACTTAATTTCTAAGCAGCCAATCACATGGCGGCAACTCAGTGCATTTAGGCATGTAGACATGGTCAAGACAATCTCCTGCAGTTCAAACCGAGCATCAGTATGGGGAAAAAAGGTGATTTGAGTGACTTTGAACGTGGCATGATTGTTGGTGCCAGAAGGGCTGGTCTGAGTATTTCAGAAACTGCTAATCTACTGGGATTTTCACGCACAACCATCTCTAGGGTTTACAGAGAATGGTCCGAAAAAGAAAAAACATCCAGTGAGCGGCAGTTCTGTGGGCGGAAATGCCTTGTTGATGCCAGAGGTCAGAGGAGAATGGCCAGACTGGTTCGAGCTGATAGATGGGCAACAGTGACTCAAATAACCACCCGTTACAACCAAGGTGGGCAGAAGAGCATCTCTGAACGCACAGTACGTCGAACTTTGAGGCAGATGGGCTACAGCAGCAGAAGACCACACCGGGTGCCACTCCTTTCAGCTAAGAACAGGAAACTGAGGCTACAATTTGCACAAGCTCATCGAAATTGGACAATAGAAGATTGGAAAAACGTTGCCTGGTCTGATGAGTCTCGATTTCTGCTGCGACATTCGGATGGTAGGGTCAGAATGTGGCGTCTACAACATGAAAGCATGGATCCATCCTGCCTTGTATCAACGGTTCAGGCTGTTGGTGGTGGTGTCATGGTGTGGGGAATATTTTCTTGGCACTCTTTGGGCCCCTTGGTACCAATTGAGCATCGTTGCAACGCCACAGCCTACCTGAGTATTGTTGCTGACCATGTCCATCCCTTTATGACCACAATGTACCCAACTTCTGATGGCTACTTTCAGCAGGATAATGCGCCATGTCATAAAGCTGGAATCATCTCAGACTGGTTTCTTGAACATGACAATGAGTTCGCTGTACTCAAATGGCCTCCACAGTCACCAGATCTCAATCCAATAGAGCATCTTTGGGATGTGGTGGAACGGGAGATTCGCATCATGGATGTGCAGCCGACAAATCTGCGGCAACTGTGTGATGCCATCATGTCAATATGGACCAAACTCCCTGAGGAATGCTTCCAGCACCTTGTTGAATCTATGCCACGAAGAATTGAGGCAGTTCTGAAGGCAAAAGGGGGTCCAACCCGTTACTAGCATGGGGTATCTAATAAAGTGGCCGGTGAGTGTATATATATATCACAGACAACACCAAATATACAAGGACAGTTTCACATATAGCGCTTGTGAAGACACAGAAGCTGATGTGGCTTTGTTTTGGGTTTTATCATTTCTTGGTTCATGACGTCACCCGCCTCTGATGTTCCATCACACCATTGGAATGATTTTACATGTGCTTCAATACATCATCACGCAAAGCCTTCCCTTAGCGTAAATCTACGCAGCGCGAGTTCCCTTGAAAGGGAACTCTATACGTAATCATTGTATCTCCTTCTGCCAACATATGATAAGAAACATTCGGTTATTAACACTAGAACTACCGGAATTCCATAACTACTAGAACGACCACAGCGGTCATTCTGACCGTTCATACTTTGACGGTCATATGGCCGTACTGAACATAATTTTCGTCATGTCATATCTACATTTGAACCTTTCTCTTTAAGTTTTCCAATGATGCTTTTAATTCCTGTCGTCATGTTATAACGTCATCGCACTTAAAACAAGCACAAAAGAAAGATTGCCCCAACAGGTCTAAGGAAATGTAAGGAAAATTTTGCGTCAAAAATATATTTTTCACCACGTGAATAGACATGCAAAAAAGTTAGGAAACGTCAAAGCTTCATACCGTTTAGTACAGCCCTGTTTGTAAATAAGTTCAATAATCAATACAAAATCTAAAAATAAATGGATATACAATGTTACGATAGTAATTTGAACGGCACAAAAAAACCCCGCATCATTCACTAACGCGTACGCAGTCCACACAAACACCGCATTTCGTGTGCAGTTGAGTTCCCACACACTATACTTTGTGACATTGGGCACATGTCTCCTTGGGTTATATTTTTTTCGCAGTTCCTCCTTACTTGGCACTGATCGTTCTCTCCATCAGCTGCTGCTCCAGCCCGGGTCCTGGCTATCGCACCACCAGTCGTGGGGCTTTTGATTTCATGTGGTCGGAGCGAAGTTCGCTTGCCAGTCGCGTGATGAAGTCCATCTGAGAAACTTGCTCATTTGTGCACTTCTTGAACAATATGTGCGCGTTGATGGCGGGAAATGTAGCGGACTTATGATATCTATAATGCGTGCGGTCAAAATGACCGCCATGGCCATTCTAGGTAGAAATAGTCAGAACTGTTTTGTGTTTTGTGATTTTAATAAAATAACAGTGTCAGAATAAAATATACACATATTTAGGAAAAGTCAGAGTCCTACAGCCACATTGATTTTATTTTAACAAAGTTATTACACTGTAAAATTTAAAAACGGTCAAAATGACCGCCTTGGTAGTTCTAGTGTTAAAAGGCTTGGGCGATTTTTGTCTCAAGGATGTATCTCAAGCTGTCTAGTATGGCAGCTCGAGCATCTTAGAGTCTAAGCCTCTCGCCAAATCCAAAGATTGTCAATATATTTCATTTTCAAAGTGGTCCTGACTGAAATAAGGTCTATAGAAGAATACAGTGCAAAGAGCAGAAGACCAATACAGAACACAACTGCCAAGAGATTTCTTGTAGAAAGAAAAGAGACCTTTGAATCTCAGTGTTCTTACAGTGTTCTCACCCTCCAATTCTCTTTTTCATTTTTTCCCTGCAGTTTTCCATTTCGCAAATCTTTTAAAGCAGCATTCGGTAACTTTTGAACTTTTGGAGTTCTCAGACTGAGAGGAGTTGGGCAGACTGCCAGCGTTGCGTGTGAAATGTCATCATCCCAGGTACATTGGCATATATTTCAGCATGTCATATGAATATAGTTTCATGGGCTTTATTTTTTCAAAAAGGCAAGACACTTTCTCACCAGAAAAATAAATAAACTAACAAACATGACTATCAGCCTGCAGACATTAGGATAGTTACCCTGAGCGATTATTTTGTCCCTCTAATCATGCATTATTTACTTGCAAGAATGTAATGTAGCCCCTACCAAACTTGTACATGCCGTTTAGACATAGGCTTACTTATGATTTTTTTTTTTGACGGCCAGCATCGGGCACGCAGCCCTCCTCCTCCTTTAGCTCACGCCAGCGAGCAAACGCTGGATCAATATTGATCCTCGTCCAGTCTTTTATTTTGTCACTCTCCCTTTTTCTCTTTCTACTGTCCTCCGACAAAACCTTTGGCTTCTTGGTTTTACTTGCTGTCCGGCCATGACAACATACAGAGGTAAAAAAAAAAAAAACGCCCGTTGGGCTCTCACGTCAGAATTTGAGGAAGTCGGGGGTGGTGGGGGAAGTGATGTATGCCGTAAATAGGGTTGGGTACCGAAACTCGGTTCCAATAGGGAACCGGTTCCGACGTAAACGGTAGTAACCAGACCGAATAAGAACGAACATTTTGGTGCCTGATTTCGGTGCCTGTAAAACATCTTGCGGCACGAATGATCCAATACATAAATAAAACATCTCCAGGTAACCAGCAGAGCATTCATTTCGTTCGTTTGTTAAATAAGAGACGATCTAGCGCTGAAATGTGTTTCAAAATCAAGTGATCAAAGTGCTCTTTGCCTCTGCGATCAGTGGCGCGGATGCCTCGCGCACACTGTCTTCACTCGGAAGCACGCTTCAATCGAGACTCTCTATTCGTTCCGGTGAAATCACAAAATATAATGCACAAAACGTGTCCCTGCTTGATATACAACCACTGATGAGCATAATCGGTTTTGATGAGAACAAAAAAAAGAGAAAAAAAATGTACGAATGCTGATTAGAACTCAGATCCTCTGACACGCTTGACGAAAGTTCAAGTTCAGCAGCTGCCAGTGTCTCTATAGCACGCAGACAGTGTGTTTATCATGCAATTTATATGCGAAAATTCGATTTTACGTGCATATGAAAGGCTACGAGGTTTTCGCGTGCATTTGATACGCACTTCATTGCGTGTAATACACACGCATCCCACACCACTAATTCTTTCCGAAGCCAAACGTATTATACACACATCCCACACCACTACTAAACATACTAACTAACCCATGCGTATCCTATGCATGTAAAAACTAAATTTCGCGTATAAATTACACGATAAACACACTGCGTGCTATAGAGACGATCTAGTAGTGTATCGGGTTGCGACATCACAGACGATGATAACAGCAGCCGTTCCTCTTCGGGCAAGTCTATTAAGCCTATTTTAATGCCAACTGCAAATCTTGCATATCAAGAAGGCTAGCAAACACCGTTGCCATTCAACAGCGAGTGTGACAACGAATGCAAAATGTTTTCAAGGCTATGGCTACTGTGTGTGTTAAATATTTCTGCTCAGTGTCAGATATTTCTCTGCTTAAAGTAGTCATAATATGTGAAGACAAAATGTTGATCTTAACTTAAGTATTTTACATCAGTAGCCTATTAATTAATTTTCATTTAATCAGAAATCCTGTTCGGCCCTGTAAATAAAAGGGTATTATTTTTTGACAAAGTGTATGCGGTTTCGTTTCAAGAACCGTTTAAGCACTGGAACCGTTTAAAAAATACCGAGTAGGTACTAGTATCGTATAAAACCCAACCGATACCCAACCCTAGCCGTAAAGCAGTTGAATTTTGTAGTTCTTTTTGTGGTCAGGTTCCTACCCGCACCCCGAAGTTACAAAGTGCCAGTAAAAGCGATACAGACACCGTCAGGCTATGGCAGACGTGTCATTCAACCTATTGTAAGTCGATGTACCATGTCAAGGGTTTTGGAAAAATATTATAAAGGTTGAAAAAGATACATAGTGCTGCTTTAAGGGGAGATCTCCCTCTCGTTTTGTCCTCACACAAAATAGTTTGAGGCAACCTGACCTTGACCCACCAGCATCTGTCATTCATCCTGTCAGAAAGTCCCTCTGAGGTGAAACACACAGGGAGACAAAACGGCCAGCACACACCTCTTCCCTCGGGATTGTGTGGTCTTCCGGTATACAGTATGTACTACTGATTTAACTGTAATATGTTTCGAACACAGGCAGAATTGAAAGTAAGAGTACTGAATAATTAATTCAATTACATCAAATTGAATTGGCTTGGTCTTTAAGGACCTATTTGACAGGATGATAGGTACAATAGAGATACGTACAATTCTGCAATGCACTGACGATATACTGAGCTTACAAGTTTATCCTGATTTTGTATGGAAGTAAAATAATGCCAAATGTTTTTGAAACAAAAAGCCTGTTGAATTGCACTACTTGAAAAAAATATGCATTGCATTAACCATGCTTGCATTTTAATGCATTGTATTTTTAGAACTTACATTTTTTAATGGCTCAAATTTGACATGGTTGAATATTTAACACTAGAACTACCAAGGCAGTAATTTTGACCGTTTTTAAATTTTACAGTGTAATAACTTTGTTAAAATAAAATCAATGTGGCTGTAGGTCTCTGACTTTTCCTAAATATGTGTATATTTTATTCTGACACTGTTATTTTATTAAAATCACAAAACACAAAACAGTTCTGACTATTTCTACCTAGAATAGCCATGGCGGTCATTTTGACCGCACGCATTATAGCTATCATAAGTCCGCTACATTTCCCGCCATCAACGCGCACATATTGTTCAAGAAGTGCACAAATGAGCAAGTTTCTCAGAGGGACTACATCACGCGACTGGCAAACGAACTTCGCTCCGAACACATGAAATCAAAAGACACACAACTGGTGGTGCGAGAGCCAGGACCCGGGCAGCAGCAGCAGCTGATGGAGAAAAGGAGGCAGTGCCAAATAAGGAGGAACTGCAAAAAAAAATAAAACCAAGGAGACATGTGCCAAATGTCACAAAGTAGTGTGTGGGAGCTGCACACAAAATACGGTGTTTGTGTGGACTGTGCGTAAGCGTTAGTGAATGATGCGGGGTTTTTAAGTGCATTTAGCAGTAAATGTCAGTAGTCAGCAGTAGTCTATTGACGGCAAAATATACTACAGAATATTTTGTTTAAAGATCTTTCCTAGAAATCCTTAGAAGTCTTTATAACATAGTGTTTTAACAAGTTTTGCTGTTATTTTGTTTGTTTTGAAGAACTTTCTCTAAATTGCAGATTTGGGTTTGTTATGACACCAAGCCAAATGAGTTACGTAAAATACTGGCCATTGTATATAACTTTGTTAACTGATAGATACAATTAGCAAGTCTTGGGCAGTGAATACTCACTGACAGTGTTTTCTTCTCTTTCACCCTTGATGTTTATATGTTATGTGATAAAGCCAAGCATGCACAATGGATTCTTAATTGAGGCATTGAGAGATGTGATAACAAGCTATTATGAGCTAATAAAAGCTGCTCCTTAACCTTGCGTCTCATTGAAGCAAGATTGCAAGCACATTATCCTGGATTTATTTTCTCTTTTCACCTCTCTAAGAGTCTTCTTCTGTTGGGACGTGATTCAAAAATAAGTCACAAGGGGTGATAGTGTTGAGGGCAGTAGGGAAAAGTGTTTAGAATAGGAAAATGTTTTGTTTTGACAAAAGACTAGGCTATACATCCAATTGATGTCAATTTGAGGAAAATTCATCTGGCACATGGTCGAAGCTAGCCAAATTAGCCAGATGCTAACATAGACAAGATACTTGAAATCCTCTCATCCTTGAAACCCATGAACAATGCAATGTTATTTGCTGTGAATTAATAGCTTCTGAAAGCATGAAACTATCAACATTTTATTTACGTTTAGACTAGACTTTATCAACATTTTATTTACGTTTAGACTAGACTTTAAATCGAAAAAGTTATATATTTTCCTGTTCAGCCTGTGTTATGTTAATAATATACTGTTGCTGAGCATCAGATTGTTGATCAGTTTAAATTTTGTTGTATGACATTACCTGTGTTGTAGTGCTTGGTGCAGTATCTTAAATCAGACTCATCCTTGAGAATGAACTGTGGGAGGGTCAGTCCGTCGGCCACCTGCACAGGTCCCTTCTCTTGCCACTCAAAGATCAGGTCATTCATTGTGTAGCCAACTAAGAGAAATACCAAGAGATAACTTTTAGCACATTTTGAGCCACGTGGACCTTGAATACAACTTCTAAAACACAAAAAAGAAATATTCTTACATTTGATAATTAAGTTCTATGATTATTGTTGGGACAAAATGATCAGTGCCCTAATTGCCTAGTTCTAGCCTTTTGGTGAATTTTGCTGTTTTGATGCTAAATAACTTGCAGCGGAACTCAGCTTCGCACTTGGTAATCTGTGACTCCGGTGCGGTGAGTATGCCAAGGACTAGAGAGAGGAACCTCTTATTCACAAAATAAGATTCCGAAGTGCAGCTTAGCCTTGCAGTGTCCAAAAGTGATGGTTTAAAGGAATTTGTTACTATACAGAATACTTGTGTTCTGGAATGTGAAAGTGTATATATTTTTGTGGGGTTGTTTTTTTTCTGTTGTAATGCCTCACTACGCATGCACTATTCAATCTACTTATACTACTAAACAGTACAGAATAGTGCTTAAAGGAATAGTTCATTTAAAAATAAAATTCTGTCATCATTTACTCCTTCAAGATGTTTCAAACCTGTATGCATTTCTTTCTTCTGCTGAACACAAAGGAAGATATTTTGAAGAATGTCAGTAACCAAACACAGTTGATGTACCCCATTGACTTCCATAGTATTTTTTTTTTTTTTTTACTATGGAAGTCTATGGGGTCCATCAACTGTCTGGTTACCAACATTCTTCAAAATATCTTCCTTTCTGTTCAGCAGATTTGAAACAACTTGAGGGTGAGTAAATTATGATTTTTAAGTGAAATATTCCTTTAAAGGGATACTTCAGGATTTAGCATTAATCTTTGTATTAGTAGAAAACGTGTAGTATTTTCGAATTACCGTGCTTTCCACTCTCATATCCTCCTGAGACGAGAGATTTATGTATTTTTTTCCAGGAAAAAATCCTCCGATGACACACAAATCGTCATTTTGCATCATCTGAGGATTTTTTGGCCATAGGCTAAAGACTAAAGCCAATAGTAGTGGCTGGGACATCCCGCATATTCTCAACCCGCCCATAGAGGGTGGGATCTCACTCACAGAATGTAAACATAGTGTCAGCCATCTTTTTTTGGAAGCTAAGCAGGCTCTTGTTCTGTAGAGAAAGCTGAGTGGGGTTTCCATCCTCTTTTTCCTGGACATGTCCGGCCATCGAGATCGTCCAAAATGTCCGGGATTCAGCTTTTGCTTTCTGCAGTCGCCATTCATTGTTTACATGCACACCTTTTGTTTCAATCTAACTGAATTAATTCCGACTGGTGAATCTGAATGTAGTGTTTACATGAACGCTAAACAAGTGATCGGTTGATGTGCGTTTTAACATTGCTAAGAAAATTCCCACTCCTCCGTGAGAGATACGAGACCGGTGCGTCTCACAGGTGTCGGTCATCAGTAATCACGCCACCGGCCTCACGCCGTTCTCCCGCGGCCCTCAGTCTCGTCCTGCTCGCCACAGTAAACATAATGAATGGCGACTGTAGAACGCAAAAGCCGAATCCAGGACATTTTGAGCGATCTCGAAAACCAGGGCAGACTCATCACGGAGACTCACTAGTAGCCTAGACTTGTTGTTTAACTACTGCGCTCTCATACCGGTAGGCATGGCCTCCTAGGGCAGCGAAGCAAGTGCATTCTGGGAGTTGTTGTGTTTCATCCACATAAGCCAAAAATACATTTTCTGGCTTTTCTCAGTCTAGAAAGCTCCAAATTTAAAAATAATTTCACATTTCTTCTAAATGACGCATTTTAAATACACATGCATCTTTCCAGAGGTGAAGTATCCCTTCAAGTTTGCAAATTGGGATGCACCTACTGTTTGTATATAGGCCAAACTATAAATCAATGAGAAGTGCAGTAAACTGAATCCAACCTTTCGAAAAATGGTCTGTGACTTCTCTTAATGAACTTTTTCATTCAGTGTAAATTCTAAAAAGAAATTTCTGTCATTAATTACTCACCCTCATGTCGTACCAAACCGGTAAGAACTTCGTTCATCTTCGGAACACAAATTAAGATATTTTTGATGAAATCTGAGAGTTTTGGAACGACTTGAGGGTGAGAAATTAATGACAGAAATTAAATTTTTAGGTGAACTATCCCTTAACCATAAAGTGGCTTTGGTTGCAGTACAGAAGACTTTTCTGAAAACTGACAGGTGTGCACGGTGTTATTTTTGAAAATGGACAGGGTGAAGTGTCCGTTATGAAAATAGCCGGCCGTGTAAACGCAGCCTCAGTTGTTGTCATGTTTTCTGATTAGTTCACACCTGTTAGTTCACACCTCCTCCAAGATGGCGCCAGTGTGTTGTTTGGCAGCCCGTCACTCTGTGTGTGTACAGTATGTCCCGCTGTTTCTGGCAGCTCTGTTGTCTGTGTGCCTATCAGCACATAAAGCTGCATCTTTAATTGTTTACGATCGGCAATTTCTTCTTGACATTCGTGCTCTGGCCGTGGACTATCGCCGCGATGGATATGATGAACAAGAACGCGGATCTTTTAATCCGCCGTTCTTAACCCGGATTCCATCGGAGATGTGCCGAATCCCGGGCTGCTCTCTGCACAGAAGGAGGCGAGTGAGAAGACGCGGGAAGCGCGGCGGCACTATGGTGCGATTGAAGAAGGCTCGTTTGGACCAGTTTGGTGCTTCTGGGTCAGGAAGACCTTCGTGCATTGTGCCTCTCTGGCCACGACGCTTGGATTTAGCGTGCAGGTGGTTGCCGGATCGTGCATTCCAGGGATCAAGTCCGCAGGCTGGGGTAAACTTCGGCAACCTCAGAACTTTCGATCGCGCTCCTTCGCAGACGTTGAGCGGCGGCGCAGAAGCATCACTGGCTCAATTTACGGAACCAAGGACTGTAAAGATGGCTCTGCTGAACGTAAGATCGATTTTAAATAAGACATATTTAATTAATGATTTCTTTTTATCACGTGATATGGATTTTTTGTTTATAACTGAAACTTGGCTAAACTGTGATGAACTTGGCCCTCTTGCCGAAGCGTCACCAGATGACTGTAATTTTGTTAGTTCTCCTAGGACATCGGGTCGTGGTGGGGGGGGAGTAGCTACAATTTTTAAGAATACTTTCAAGTGTCGTTTATTATCAATGGACACTTTTAGTAGTTTTGAAGTTCAAGTACTTAAGATTAGTACAGAGGATGCTCTTCTCTGTGCCTTGATTTATCGACCTCCCTATTACAATAAGATGTTTCTGCAGGAATTTTCAGATTTTTTATCCTCAAGGGTTCTGCATTTTGACAAACTATTAATTTTAGGCGATTTTAACATACATGTCTGTTGTCCCTCTCATCCTTTGGTTAAGGAATTTCTTCAAATCATTGACTCCTTTAATCTCACTCTGTCCATCACAGAAGCTACTCATAAACAAGGCCATACTCTTGATTTGGTGATTTCAAAAGGTCTTTCTGTCAGTAATATAGAGATTGATGAATTATGTATATCAGATCATAAGCCAGTATTGTTTAACACTGTACTCAATACTCCAAAGCTCAATGTCAAGTCCTGTGATTGTCAGATCCGGTCTGTTAATTCTGCTACATCTAAACAATTTGAAGATGCATTTGTTAGGGATGCTTGCCTTACTGTGTCCTCATTTTCAGACATGTCTATTAAGGACCAACTTAATTATTTTAACACTCTGTGTGGTAATGTTTTGGATGTGGTTGCTCCATTTAAAATCAAGAAACGGAAGTTGAGGTCGCAACCTTGGCTTAACAAGGATACTCGTGCCTCTAGACAGGAATGGAGGAAAGCCGAAAGAAAGTGGAAGAAAGATAAGCTCCAAGTATCTTATGAAATTATGAAACATCACATGGTGAGCTACCAGCACTCTGTTAAGGCTGCTAGGGAAAAATATTTTTCCAACCTGATAGCAGAGCATGCTCATAGTCCAAAGATTCTGTTTAGTACAATACATAATGTATTAAACCCAAATTCACTTTCATATCCTGATGCGACACCTGAAATCTGCGATGCGTTTCTAAAATTTTTTGTGGATAAAGTTAGTATTATTCGCTCTTGCATCCCCAAATTTGATTTTAATACACCTGTTAACGAGCCATCTTCAGCCTGTTTAACTGAGTTTGAGCCTATTTCTTCTACTTTTCTTGTTGAGCTTATCAACAAAATGAAGCTTTCCTCTTGTTCCTTGGATGTGATGCCTCCTCGTCTTTTTAGGGAAGTCCTATGTGTAGTTGAACCTTTTGTTTTAACTATTATAAACAGCAGCCTTTCTCAAGGTACCGTCCCAGCAATCATGAAACATGCAGTAGTGAACCCTCTCCGTAAAAGAGCCAGTTCTGATCCTTTTATTTTGGATAACTATCGTCCAATTTCAAAATTATCATTTTTATCAAAAGTAATGGAAAAGGCTGTTTTCCATCAATTGACGGTATTTTTAAGTGAGAATAACTTATTAGACAAATTTCAGTCTGGTTTTAGAAAATATCACAGTACAGAGTCAGCCTTGTTGAAGGTGTTGAATGATCTATTGCTTGCTGTGGATTCAGGTAACTGTGCAATTTTGTTCCTTGTGGACCTCAGTGCTGCATTTGATACCATTGATCATGTTATCCTGCTGGAACGGTTGAATAACTGTGTAGGAATTCAAGGTACCGCGTTGAATTGGCTGAAATCGTATCTTTCTGATAGAACATTTTCTGTGGAGGTTGGGAATTTGTCTTCCTCCTCTACACCATTAACTTGTGGTGTTCCTCAGGGGTCTATTTTGGGCCCGCTGTTGTTTTCGTTGTATTTGCTCCCTTTAGGCTCAATTTTTCAAAAGCACAATATTCCATATCACTTTTATGCAGATGATACACAGCTGTATCTCCCTTTGAAAAATAAGGACAATTATGATATAAAGTCTTTGCTGAACTGTCTTGAGGAGGTAAGAGGCTGGCTGGCGGCTAATTTTTTAACACTGAATGATTCTAAAACCGAAATTGTAGTTTTTGGCTCGCCAGCTTCTACTATACAGATTGAAAAACAACTGGGCCCTTTAAGAGGGAACTTTCGTTCTCACACTAAGAACTTGGGGGTGATTTTTGATAACGGCCTTAAATTTGACAAACAAATTAACTCAGTGGTGAAGAGTAGCTTTTATTATTTGAGATCTATTGCGAAATTAAAGGCATTTTTAACAGTAAAAGATTTAGAGATAGTTATCCATGCCTTTATTACATCTAGGCTGGATTATTGTAACTCGCTGTACCTGGGGGTGGCTAAGTCTTCCTTGTCCCGCCTACAAATGGTACAGAACGCTGCCGCCAGGCTTCTTACTGGTACTCGAAAGAGGGAACATATTTCGCCTGTTCTTGCTTCGCTACACTGGTTGCCGGTCGAATACCGTGTCAAGTTCAAGATATTATTATACGTGTTTAAGGGGTTAAATGGTCAGGCGCCTCAATACATTACGGACCTTCTCCACAGGAAATGTTCTAGACATCTAAGGTCCTCGAACAAGTTGTTGCTTACTATGCCACGATCAAGACTAAAACTAAAAGGGGATCGTGCCTTTTCTGTCGCTGCTCCACGTTTGTGGAATGATTTGCCGGATCATATAAGGCTATCTTCCACTGTTGATAGTTTTAAATCTTTACTAAAGACTTATTTCTTCTCTTTGGCGTTTGGTCAAATGTAATTTTATGATGCGCTTTATGATAGGCTTATGTTGTGTTTGTGTTGGTTGGTGTATTTATGTATTTTATATTTTTTGGACTGACTGTACAGCACTTTGGTCAGCAGTGGCTGTTTTAAACATGCTTTATAAATAAAAGTGCCTTGCCTTGCCTTACAGAAGACAGGGAGGATGAATCGATGAAAAGGCTGTTTCAGAGCCGCCCATGCAGCCGAATCAAATTTTAAACCTGTAAACTAATTTTTATCCATGAAAACAAACAAGAAAACAAACAACCCTAAGCTCTGGCTGAATTCTTGTTATTCCGTTACTAAAACAAAATGGGAAAATGGGGTTTCTTGTTTCTCTTTATTTATTTTCACATTATTTCACATATTTATTTATTTGAAAATCAAATAATCAGAAGGTACACGAACCACTGTGGAACTGATGTGATTTTTAATACAAATTTGCAGACATATAAATATATATTTGAACTTTAGCCACACAGGCATAAAGCATGCTAAATTCAGTCCATACTGAAAAGGTGCAAGGATTCATTAAGAAGACAAATCATATCACAAAGCATTAAGCTGTTCACCAGCACAATATCCTCAGGGCTGCAACTGCACCGAAAATTGTATGGTATGATATTTCTTGATATAGCTCTAGTGGCACTTTTGCTTCTCGTGGTGGTACCACTTTACTGGAGGGAAGGTGAATCTGCTCATTATTCTATTCTATTCTATTCTATTCTATTCTATTCTATTCTATTCTATTCTATTGAACAAGCAAGCTATTTTTAACAGAGACAATCTTTGTGTCAGAAACTGTCTCCTCATTTAACATTGTTGCGCATCGTCAAGAGCCTTTCAATGAGCAACTCTCATAGCAACATGAACATGGCCACTCTAAAATATGCAGTTGTGAAGACATATTCCCCATGACATGGGGCCTTTCTTTAAAAGCCTCAACCCCAGCTCAGAGCACTCATCATGTGAGAGATCGAGGGAGATGTGGCATGTTTTCAAGTCGACAGAAAGCTTTTGGAATGATTTACCAAACACTTTGACCACTAGCTTCACTAATCTTTAACAAGGCACACAGTACTCAGACTAGAGAGAGAGAGAGAGAGAGAGAGAGAGAGATAGATAGATAGATAGATAGATAGATAGATAGATAGATAGAGTCCTTAAGTTACTGTCTAGGATGGTATATAACTTCTACGTGATGATTTTAAGGCAACAGGCCAGATGTCTTCAGGGTCCTTCCCACATATAGTGATATCATTTAGCACGACCATGCTAGGTAAATGCTAAATTCATATCAAATCCACTATTGACCTCATCCTGGCTACCGGCTGAAGTTACATTATCAAATGAGAAACACTGTTTGCTTTCCACACAAATATGAACGAGGGGTGGGGGGAGTTACATAACAAGCTCTTGATGAGAGGAGGTCATACGAGATTACTCACAACTCTCCAGCTGCATTATGCACGTCTGCACATCCATGGGGAAATTCTTCAGATCCATTGGACAAGAGAGTGTCAGTGTCAATCTAAAAATTTAATGGAAAAAAGAATCGATTTTACAAATCATACACACGCCTTTTGTTTTAATAAACAGTAGAAAACATGCAGAAAATGCAAATGCAATTCAATGTACATTTTCAATGTACAGTTCAATGTACATTCAATGTACAGTTTGTGAAAATCCACAGCTCAGACAAAGAAGGAAATCAAAGAGGTGGGCTTTGAGCATCCGAAGCTGCTTGAGTGGTGGAATTTCTGAACGGGGCCACTAAAGCAGAGGAGAGACGAGTCTGACAGCCGCAGATTGGCCATGTTTTAATTACACTCTTTCTCCCTCAGGGCACCACGTGAATTTCAGTCAGAGTGAATCCTCTGTCGTCTCACATCTGCTCAGCTTTCCATCATATCTTCTCAAAAGCCTGACATAATTTACCACTCACTATTAACTCCAGCACTACCCATCAACCCTCATGCTGCCACAATAATGTTGTTTTCTTATAGCTTCACTGCAGTGATTGATGTTGAATGACATTAATTATCCTGCCATTTGTTTAGGGGTTAGTTACATTTTAGGGTTCAAAGGGAAATTATATTAAATAACTCAAGTCTGTGTCAGCTGAGATATTTCATTACTATGGATTGAAGACTAACATTTTCAGAAGCTAGTGCAGCAGTTATTTCAAAGGCCATGGCCCTACCTACACAAATTTATTTGTGAATTGTCAGTCATTGACACGAATTTATTCTAATCGTAGGCTTTGCCGAAGAAATTACCTCTGTTTGTTCATGACTGGTAATTTAATTTATGAGTATGTATGCTTTTTTTATTCATAAATGTAGATACAGTTTAATCTTAGTCTAATACAAAACTGTATATTTTACTAAAAAACAACCAACACATTTTTTTAAAAGCAGAATACAGTAGATGCAAACCATTCAGTAACTTTATCACAAGTAAAATAAATGCTAATTAACAAAATATGCTATACAGTATAGGATAATTGTAACCATGTTGAATAAATGTGTATGAGACTGAATTGAGACTGAAACCTATTCCATCAGCTGAAATATATTAAATCTTACTGCTCTATAGGGACAAAACACACGCTGGAATTTGAAATGGTTGAATGCAGTGCATTTCAGTGAAACAAAGTAATTTGGGACATTTCATTTATTGATTTCAAATCCTTCAAATCCTCAAATATTCTCACTGGTGCTGAAGACTCTCACCTGATTGAATAGAGGACATTTCCATTTTTGAATATTCTCAAGAGCTTGTTGTCAGTGGTGACTTCGTGGAAGTGTGCTCCCTTCTCGTTGGCAAAGAACAGATCAGGCTTCCAAATGGAGTCTAACATAGAGGGATCCAGGTCCAGTGAGTCATCTGGGTACTCGCTGTAAGCTAACCGAGGGTCGTTCCACTGCTGCCTGAGGAATATGTTCACTCTGTAATCCTAAGAGACGAGTAAGTGCTTAACATCAGTCAAGGAAAACAGCACAGAAGAGTTGAAACAGGCCTCTCAGCCGGTTTTAAATCAGACATAAAGGGTACTTTCATGTATAAGCATGCACAGCTGCTGGAAGTTAGGAATGGAAATGAGCATCATTACTTAAACATTACGGTACAGCAAAATACTATGTGAGACTCACACGTTCAATGCACTGCTATTTACATTTTCACAATTATATGTGTGACATCACTTTTCTGAAAATCATGAGCAAAATCCTTCAAGGGTAAATCAAGTACCACCCAGACTACGTTAAATATGGGCTAAAAGTTTGAAAACCACCACGTTAGATAAATAATTAATGATTTTGTACTGTGATAAGGTGTGTAATATCATCAGTATGATGTTGTGACAGGCCATGGAGTTTAGCCAACTGTTACATTGCCAACAGTTATATTAGATAAAATATCTTAGCAGTTTAGCAAAGGTTATGCCTCGGTTACTTCTCCAATACAATCATTTGGCATGTTGAAACTCAAACATCAATCAGATCTGTTCTATCCTGCTGTATATCGTGTGAAACGTGACAGACAAGGAAGCAAAATGTTTTTAGTTTTTTTTAAGATCCAGTTGAATATGCCATTCCTTTGTTGAATATGTAAAAATCTGTTTGATTATATTAAACATATATGTGCATGTCTGAGAAACAAGATATTTTTTCTCTCTCGCCCAAAGGCCATATTAAATTAAAGTTCTGAGGGGAAAACACTGTTTTATATATGCCATCATTTTCATGATATTTGCCTAGAGGCCTGGTGGAATTGCATGAGTAATAAAGAAAAAAACCTTAATGAACCGCAACAATAAGCTTGCAGACAGAGTTACAATAATTTGAAACTAATAAAAGCGGAAAGAAAATGTTAAAAATGCATCCAAGTAAAGAGTGAATCTTCTGCTTTTTGACAACAATAGTTCTTTTGTTCAGAATTTTAAGAATATACTATAGTCAGACTGAATTTGCCTGAAAGCGATATGATGAGCAGTCACTAATAATGAATGGAAGGTGACGGCGCGTGGGTGATATAATTTGTTAGGCAGCAAGGCGGATAGAGAACAGGGGCAGTTTTCATATCTCATCTCTGTCTTTCTAAAACACTCGAAGAACTTCATTAGAAGGTCCGTGCGTCTGAGTGCATGAGTGGTGGGATTATTGAAAGGAGGTTCTGCTCATAATTCCACCTGGGAAATACAGTTTTTTAAACACAGTTAGTGACTAGGCAAATCTCAACTGTGTCAAGCAGTCATGCAAATGTCTGAGGATGGAGCACACAAACAGGAAAGCATCAGTGTTCTGCTCCACTTACCAAAACATCTAATTGTAGTGGTTTGTTGACAGAAACATAGCTGATGCTTACAGATTATTTGTAGGTTGTCTACAAACCGGAAGGTTGGTGGTTCAATCCCCGGTTCCACCTGGCCAAGTGTCGAGGTGTCCATGAGCAAGACACCTAACCCCGGCTGCTCCCGACGAGCTGGATGGCGCCTTGCATGGCTGACACCGCCGTCGGTGTGTGAATGGGTGAATGTGAGGCAATGTAAAGCGCTTTGGTGGCCATTGGGTCTGTGAAAGCGCTATATAAATGCAGTCCATTTACCATTACAGATCACCGAATTGGCCAACATCAGCTGATGAAGCATGCCTTACTTTCATTATAGATGTCACACCACTTCTGTGTCAATCTCTTGCCCACTTTGTCATTAACTTAGCGGCTAATTCTGTCCTCTGCACATTTCTTTACAGTTTGATATGGAGGAGCTTGATTGAACCCATGCAGCGCATCTGCGATTGCTCAACCCGCTGCAGGCCTTCAGTGGTTCCATGGCAATCTCCACACATCTGCTCTATGATTGCCTACTCAAGCGGGACTCAATGGCATTGAGGGGGGAATCTGCGCCTGTGCCAACAAGCCAGCGATTTATCACATCTCTCTATGTCTGCGGCTTCTGTAACAGTCAGATAGTCCTGTCAATACATTCACTGCTTTGGTGGTGACTATTGAAACACTCAACCTGCATGTTGTCAGCATAACTGTTGGCAACTCTAAGCCTGCATGCTGTAAGCATATGCCAAAAGGAGCAATGGCAAAAAATAAAAATGTGGCACTTACAAGCAAAAATCAAGATTCACATCAGTCCAGATGTGCAAAATATATTCACGATGTGGAGATGGAATTAAAAAAACGTATTTTGGTGAACCATCTTAACGACACTTAATGAAGCTGTCGATAATCTTAAGATTATTGTTTTTACCAGCTGGTGAACAGAACTGCATGGGCACATCACATCAGATCAGCACATGGACTGGCAGATGTGCTGATTCTGAAAAACCAAAGGGAAATCTATCTGTATTCAACAACAACCCCTTAATATGTTGTTTTGAAACAGCCACTACTTGAAGTTAGACCTTCATAACCTCATAATCAGACAATAAATTAATAATAGATTAAAGCAGTGGATCATCTGATAATCCCTTTGTGTAGATGATCCTGTCCTTTAATTTTCTTTAAATTTAGCGAACAATTTAATTGGCATATGAAGAAATATAAATGCTGTCACTTGTCATCATGAATATCAGCTGTCTGGGAACTGAGGATTGTCCAGAATAATGTTCTGTTATTGCAGTGTTTTTGTTCCTGAATGTTAGGATTATCTCATGGCCCTAATGCTGAGGGAAGGCGATCTCCAAAGGCCAAATGGCATGGGCAGTGAATCTAAGAAGGGTTAATCCATTTGTAACATATGGGGAAGCATATCTAGAGAGAATTCCTTTACCATGACACGTCACCCTCTTCTTCACCCTAGTAAAGCTTATAGACAAGGACAACCAATATGAAGGATGTTGTTTATTACTGCACATTGAAACTCTCCTGAAGATGTGTAATATAGCCTACCAGAAAGTTTTGAACATATCCAGATATTTAAACAATTATTTGAAATATAGTTTCTTGATAGACATCAACAATTTGTTTTAAGATAACCTCATGTTGACATGAGTGTAGTTACCTGATTTGACCTCTAACTTGAAAAATTTGTGAACTGAATTTTTTTTCAAAAGATGAAAAAGAAAAATCTTTAGAAATCTAGTTCAAGGGCGTTTTCACACCTGTATCGTTTGGAGGATTTGTTTCAGAACCCTGCACGTTTTCTCTTTAGTTCGGTTAATTAAGGCACACATGAACATGAAAATCATGTTTGGATTAGCACCAAAAAATCTATCTGAAATCGCCTGAATGAGGTGGTCTCGCCACCTTTAAAAAAAGTGTCATGCCACTGAGCTCAGTTGTACCCTAGATCACATAGAACAGTTTGTTGATTTGAGTAAATGGCAAGAGACTTGTACCCAGCTTGAAGGAAGGAATATTTATGAAGGGAAGTCCACTCTGAGTGAGGGAAAGGCTTTGGCAAAAGCACATTCTCTTCAGACATAATTATTTCAGATTGAGTGTGCCATCTCGCAGCGCATAATTTATTCAGAGCAAGCAGAGGGATGAAGGTGACAAGGCACTCTCAGTATATATGTGTGTGATGAGCATGTGCATTCACAGACAGGAATGTTGGGACACTTGTGTAGATAAGATAAAAGCACATCTCCTTGTTCCAGTGTGTAAATCCATGTTTGTAATGGGGTGAAATCCCAAATGTGTCTGTCTGCAGAGTATGGCATGACCAAATACTCAAAAAGACAAAAAATAAAAATAAATAAGTAAAGCGCAACATACACAGAGTTCCGTTGCTGAGCACACCTGGAGCCAGTTTCTATTCAACCGTGGTGGCATATAATGTACAAACAAGATCCCTGCAGGGATGAACTGCTCAAGTAAGTACAATAACTCCTTTCTGCTACTCATTTGATGATTCCCTGGAGGATTAAATATATGGCTACCTGTATACAAGCAATCCAGACCCCAGTGCATCTAAAGGGTTGGATGCTTTCTTCTGCATGAACAGCTGTTTTAAGTGTTGTCTCTTCTCTACTCCTGATGTGATTCACCTCAGTGGATGTTGTTAACCCACAATGCTGTCTCCAGCTCAACTTGTGAACCACTGGAGGTAACCTGCTCACTCGCTCGCTCACTCACTCACTCACTCTCTCACTTACTCGTCTGTCATACTGATACTGTTCTTCTGATGTAGAAAGGTCTTGAAATATTAGTATCAAATCAGCAGATCAAAGCAGTGAAGAGATTTTGTCATTATATATATAATGTCTTCCCTGCTTCGTAATATATGAAAAACATCTGTCTGCCAAAGGTAGGTTAAAATTTCCATGAAATTTCACGGTGCTCAAAAAAATTTTAAGGAATTAAAAGGGTCCTTGATTATGATTTCACTTTTTTAACTTTAGTTTGTGTGTAATGTTGCTGTTTGAGTATAAACAACATCTGCAAAGTGTAATGACTCAGGGGTGGATCTGATTACGGGGAATTTGCATATCATAATTCATAATTAATAATTAATAATTATTCATACAGGTTTGTATCAGATCAGTCTTACATGTTAATACATCTCCCGATAAGGGATGATACGTTACTTTACCTGCATACAAGACTGCATGCTTGCATGCGTATGGCAGCCAACCGCAAGTTGATTGCGATTAGCTACACAGATCACGTTTTACAAATAGGTAACATTAATTAGCTCAATTAATTTATAGAGTTTAGGAAAATCAATTCTGTGGCCACAAGAATTAGTCTTCCCGCCCTATAAACCCATACTCTTTAAAGTATCTTTAATTTGTAAAGCTCGTAGCTTTTGGATAGGCATTTCAGGGACCCGAAGTATGAGCAGACAGTCAATCCATCAAATGAGTATCATGAAATTTAATAAGAAATAACTAGCCTATGCATTTACTAAAATTACATGGGATATATGTATTTACAAACATAATAAACAATGAAACACACAAACGTTACAAACATAATAAACGACAAAACACAATAAGGCATCGATGAACGAGAAATGCATAGAGACAGAGAGAGAATTTTTAGCAAGGTGCAGTTATGCACGAGGGAGTTTTATAAAGACCCGAAGATCTTACTAAACTGCAAATTCGCATAGACACGGGACTTTGAGAGACAACAAGACTTCAACACATCTTAAAAGCGTGATCAAACACGTATACTTGCACAGGTAGGTAAACTCTTTGCATGGCTGGTGAAGAAGCCTGTGTGTCTCTCTCTCGGCCCTGCGCGTCACATGCGGTCACATGCGCGCGTTTCTTCTTCAAAGCGAGCGCGCGCTCGTTTAAATGTCTCTTGTTAGATGGATTTGCTGAAAAGACATGTTCCGCGCTGTTCTTTTCGATCGTCGATTGGAATTACACGGAGACTTATCTAAGACTGAAAAACATAACCTAAACTAGAAGCAAAATAAAAGAAAGAGATCCCCAAAGGGATCTCCCGAAGAAATCACATTCTGGCGAGAGTGAGATAGTAAGACAAGAGAGAGAGATAGAGGGAGAGAGAGAGAGAGAGCGCATTGGAAATCTTCACCCAGACAATAACCTCTCTGAAACAACACGAAAAACATCATCTTAATGCTTCCTAGAAGCTGAAAGATACTTGCAAAGTTTCTTGGTCTCTCCTTGCGTGTTCCTAAAACGGCCTGTCCAGGCCGCGTGCAGGAGCGGACGTTCTTTGTTCCGTGTGCGCGCGTCACGTGGCGTTCGGCGCGCGCGCGCTGAATAGAGGATTAACGTCTTTAATGTAGCATTACCAAATTCGGCTGAATTCATCTCCTCTCCTGTGAGATGAATTAGGTTGGAAACTTAAAGAAAACAAAACTTTTAAACAAACAAAAGAAAGAAAGGATTTCCCGAGGGGAAATCCTATCGGGGATTACATGACTAACACAGACATAGGCAAGCAAGTTCAGAGCGCGAAAAAGAGAGAGCCCCTTGGAGCTCAGAAGCGCCATTTATCACCTTGGCGAAATCCAGCCTCTTCCTTTGGGCTTGTCCAATGAGAGGGTTGGAATTCACAGGCGGGATTTTGGTTTTTATTGCTCTTTGTCTGCAAAGAGGGAGCTCCTGCATGCTGGGGGGGGGGATTGGGTTTGTCAATCGCTGAAGAAACATGAACTATTCTTGTAATACTAATATGTTGTATCATATTTCATATCTACCAACGTATCATATACACAGTCTGTTAAATCTTCAAAGTACCAATTTAGCAAAACCAAACACGCTATAGGTGAGATTTGGTTAACCCTACTTGGCAGAGTTTGAAACATTAAGTATTAGCGCTTACATGAAACAAACCACATAAAAGGAAAACTCATGTGATGGAACATTAGGTGCATGTTAATACATTTATCACATGGTTATATATCTACATCTATATATATATATATATACATGGAACATATAGGATTGAACAGGTTTCCTTTCTCCTTCTCCAGGACTCCAGTCCCTGGACATTCCTTTGGGGTCGTAAACCTGTAAGCGGACACTTTCAGCCAGTGTTAGCTGGATTTGTGGGGAAGTTTCACAGACTTGTTAGGAGTGAAAATGCTGAATTATTCATTAAAATGCATAATACAAGCATTTATCGTTCGTTTAGAACTACCATGCAGTCAGGTATCTTCTGGGCACTCAGACCCACATAACAACATATAACATATATCTCATTAAGATGTCCTTAATGGGGAAATTCATACCAGTTTGTGTATGTGCGTGTGTGTTGAAGTCCCAGGGTTTATGGGAAGAAATACATTTAGTTATTTAGATGATTCGTCGTTCCGCTCAGTCCTTACAGTCCCCCTTTTTGTCTGATGAAGTCCCTGTGTGGACATCATCGGACAATAATCATCACAATTGACGGATGACAGGTGAATCATGATGCTCGGGTAGCAGGTGGCTGCTAGTGCTGAGGCTGAGGGCTCAGCTTGATGAGGTTCGACGCAGCCTCCGGCGTGGTACCCTCTTCCTGAGGGTCCCGTGAGCTTGGCTGTAGATTTTCGCATCTCGTTGAGCCTCCTGATTGAAAGTCAAGTGTCAGGGTGTGGTTGATTACCGTAGAGGTACCCAGCGCAGGATCAGCTGCAGTCCAGGATTGGACAACAGGTGAGGCAGTTAAGGCGGGCAGTTGAGACACAGCTTGGAGGGCTATGTCGATGGGAACAAGGTCAGTTCTGATTGGTGCTCTTCGCTTGGAAGAGGATACGATGCCAGGTCGTCGAGGTGAAGGATGGCACCTTTGATGCTTGGATTACATGCTCTGGTCGAGCAAGGTGACACAGGTGTCAGTGTCATTTTGGTCGTCAGTGAGTGCAGCTGTGCGCACAGGAGTGTTAAGGAGTCCCCCTTTCACCTACAATCTCTGCGTGGGTCTCGATGACCTGAGTGCGAGGCTTGGCTTTAGCAGGGCAGCGTGTGCCGCTGATCTGCAGCCCGCAGATTCCGTCAGTGTTGTCTCTGAGGAAAGGTTTGTTAGGGGCAGAGATACTGAACGTCTTTGGTCAATGTGCACATGTGCGGATTCGGAGCTGGGGCAGCTTTGTGTCGCTGTCGTGTGAGGCATCCACGTCCAGCGTGCATATCTTGAAGTGAGTGTTGCTTTTCAAAATCTGACATTGACAATGTTCTTGAGCTTCGGCTTGACTCTAGGATGGGCAAGTTCAAGAGAAAGCCCCCCCTTTTCTCTGCTTGTGGTCGACGCAGAGTGGGATGGCACTACCCAGAGAGTAGGCAAGGTGTATTTGTAAGGAGTCAGTTGGCGTGGTGATGGCGGACACCACCACGGTTTGCATGAGGCCTAAGGGTATCAGGTGCGGTGGAATTCTACCCATGGCGAGGCTGTCGATGGAGGGGTTCACCCCCCCCGCAGCAGGTTTGTCATCAGGGCTGTTACCAGCTGAGTTTGAGCAACGTCCTTCTGGAAGGCAGTAAACAGCTGTTTCGTGGAGTTCACTGTCGGGGTCGGCAGAACGTTGTGAGTGTTGAAAGTTACCACAGTTCCCTTTAGCGTCTTGTCGATGGTCTGCAGGGATGCACTCTGTTGTGAGTGGCTCTGTTATCTGTGGAATCTCAGTCTGAATTTCGGCTGCATGCCGTCCAACGTTGGCGAGGTTTACTGCATTCATGCTGGACATACAAGTGTTAAACAGGGTTCTGACGGCAGTGCGGCGGCGGTTGTGGCCACCTGGCTCCGCTAGCGTGACAGTCATTTTCTCAAGTTGGTTGAGCATGTGTTCGACCTCGGCCTCAGTGTGTGTGAGGGCATCCTCTGTCCGTCGGCACCTACCCAGCTGTATTGTGTCGTTACGCCGGGGTAGTGCGTTCTGTAGGCGTTGCGAGGATCAGGTGGCACAGACACTTTCTGAGTGCGGGTCCGGCAGAAAAGGAGTCCTGGTGGTTCCCTCAGGACGATGCTTAGTGCCGGACCTGGTGAGATGTCCGATTGCGGCTGCCCTCTGGTTGGCTGGAGGCACAGCAGCATCCTGGTAAAAGTGAAAGGGAGAGAGAAAAAGAGAAAGGGAGGAAAAATTTCAGCGAATGTCGTCCTTGGTTGGCTAGGACAGTCTTTTCGCTTTGAGGACGCCAGTATGCCACTTGCTTCGGTGTCTTGCAAGTGTCTCTGATGCTGCGGTGGCAGCACATGGTGCGTCATGGGCATAGGGCATACATTGTGGCATTACCCCCCTTTTGCACTGTGTCAGAACAAGCTGTGGCGCGGTGATGGCGCAGGTGCAGAACGCTGAATGTTGTCCAGTGCACGCAGCATGTGCTTGATGACGTAGGTTGTCTGGGGCACCGGTTGTCGGTTGGTTCAGACGCCAGTCGTGGGTGGCTGGAGGGGTATGAGAGGTGGTTTCTCATAGTGTCCATAGTTTTGGCATAGCCTTTGTTAAGTTGGAAGGTTAAGGTCAGAAGGTTAAGGTCAGGTGAAGCAGGGGCTCTGTGACATTTAGTCAGACTTGTGGTGAGAGCCTAATGCATGACCCTAAAAGTTCAGAACCATGGTTTAATTGGTTTGTTAGGTATGTAGCATAAAGCTAGGTGTTCATGTTTAGCTAGCTAGTGAAGTGTCTCTTGTACCTTATCTTAGCTGTGGATATTAGGAGGCTAAGAGTTATGTGGTTCCAAGATTATTCCCTGGAAAGGGCATAGCCGAGATGAAATAAATGACTGAAGATGGTTCTTATGACCAAATTATTTCTCTGGACTTAACTAGTGGTTCACTACGGCTTAACGAAGTGAATGATAGGGGAAAAAGGACAGCTTTCCTATTCGAATTATGCTTATTGTCAATCCTCTGGACTATAGTTGTGCCCTAGTAAATTGTTGAAGTTACTTGTGTTGCAGGGTCACAAAAATGAGTACACTCGTTGAAAATAAACAAAATCACAAATAAAGGTGTCTCTGTTTCCTTTCTGGGCCCTATGGGAGAATGGAACCACGATTGAACAAGAGAGGAAATAAAATAAAATTAAATCATAGAGATGACCGAAAAGCAAAGGGAATAGCTGAGTGCTATTATTATCAAGGTCAAAGAAATTAAAGAAAATTAAAGAAAAGCAAAAAGGGAAAAAAAAATTTAAATTAAAAGCAAAAAGGAATAAACGTGATCAAAACCACGAGAATGATCTGAAGGCGAGAATAATCAGTGGCATTAGTGACTAAACTTTAGATTTGCCTGGGCCAACACTTTATAGTGGGTTACAACGGTTGCGTGTTCAGGGCCACATCGTGTGTGTCCCATCAAAGGATTAGTCACCTGCCGATGAAGATTCCTATCGCTATATGAATTCTTCTCTAGCTACACAGTTTTACTTGTAGTTAACTTAAGTTTAATTAACAGGGTATCTTTAAAGTTAGCCTTTGACGGTTAGCAAGGGCTATGCCTCAACTAGTGAAGGTGAACTTTAGCTAAGAAGAATTGCAAACACAGAAGGTGAATAATTAGAAACCCTTATCTGGTGTTAAGGAAAGTATTTTAGAATACTGTGCACTGTGTAAAGACAAGCGGTGATTAAGGGCTCAAGTAAATTATGCTAACTGCTAATTGTAGAAGTTATTATTTAGCTTCAGCTAAGCTGGAT
This sequence comes from Semotilus atromaculatus, assembly GCA_031834385.1. NCBI lineage: Eukaryota > Metazoa > Chordata > Actinopteri > Cypriniformes > Leuciscidae > Semotilus > Semotilus atromaculatus. Next base: position 11,076,755 of record JAULUF010000038.1, on the reverse strand, counting down.
GGACGCTAGGTTAGCTTAGCGTAGCGTAAGCTAGCTGGATGCTAGGTTAGCGTAGCCACCTAGGCTGGTTTGTTTACAAAGTGACATCACAAGTTAACACTTCCTGTGACAAGTCGTTGTCATGGAAACTAGAGCATGTCAGACAATTCAACAGTCCCTAAAGGCTGTCTGTAGATTTTACATGAATTATGCATGTTTAAACGGGTTAACAGGATGCTCCTTTATTTTAAGTCTTTCTAGGACTCTGTGTTACATTAAGTAAAATGCAGATGTGTTTTGGCATTAGCTAATTTTACTCATGGCACTCTTCTCTTTATTTTACGCAACTTATTCTATTTGTTTACAGAGTAAGGAAATAGATTTGCTGTAAGTCAAAGCTTGTCTAAGCATATATATAGTTACATCCCTCTCGTGCACGATTGCTGACTTTTCAGCGATTAAACAGTTTTGATCGCTAGGTAGTTCTTTGCTTGTAGATGCAGCTAGAATTTAGGTGAATTACATCAATCTCACAATAATTTGTAAGGCCTTTACCTTTTGTAGAAAGGGGAGCCTCGCCCAGGTCTACCTAGATATAACTTTGTCCTGAGCTTTCTTTGTTAGACACAGGTTTAGTCATACTACAATTTGAATTTCTTTTAAGCAAAGCAGAATATACATCGGTACAGTTTACAAGCTGCTGAGATGAGGTTTCTTCGTCAAACAGACTTACGCTTTACTGCTGAACATGCTAATTTTAGTTGGAAATCTAAGGCTATTTTACTTAAAGTAGAGATGTCAATTTCAGCTATCGTTTTATCTGCATTTAGACAAGCCAGCGATCAAAAATGCGTATTGCACGTTGTGTTTTAGGTGGATCGCAACGCTTAAATGCATCTCGTAGGTTAACAGTAGTTTAAAACTGTGGTGGTTCTCCTACATGGAAACTAATGTACAGCAGTGCATTTTTCAAGAAGTATCTAGAAACTGTTTGTTTCAAAGGGGTCGTGTATAGCCTGTTGGCAGGTGAGGCTTACAGGTGAGCCATTCAAGATTTTCTTTAAATCAGTAAAGTTCAAATTTTTCTACTGCAGAGTCTTGCGTCTTTTTGAGCACAACTTTTCATCTACTTTTTAAAAGGTCTATGTCCTATGCTGATCAGGGACCCTTTTAGCAGAGTCTTGCACTGTGTTCGTGCAGTGTCTTCTGGTTTTGCAGTTCAAAATCATTGGGGTTTTGGACCCAGCTGTGGAAAACTGTGCTGTCTCACTCAGGCTGTGCAGCTGTCAGCTGCGGTGGCTGTGTGCTGCTGTCACTTTGGGACAGTTTGCTCTGTGTGCCTGTTGTAGGTCTTACGCTCAGGCATAGGATGTCAGGAAAGTCTTTGTGAAGAAGCTTTTCAGCGACTCCAGGGTCTCGGCTGGTGATGTTTTGAACAGTGTTCAGAGACCGAGTATATCGTGGGGGTTGTCAAAGTCTTTTCGGATACAGTCTTTTACTTGTTGTAAGCTTCTCATAGCTGTTGAGTAGTCATGCTATGTGGGCAGGCCAGGATGCCTAGGTGATGACTCACTGTGGGGTGCAGATTTCGGATAATCTGTCCCACGCGGTGACGTTGGTAACAGTTTTTAAGTGAAAGTCAATGTCTTGTAGGTAGGCGTGCACGTTGTGGCCTCCTGCAGGGTTCGGAGTGAACGTAGGGAGGTTTCTCGCCAGCTTGTTAAGTCTTTTGGGAGCCCTGCCGTTGTAAGTAGCAGGGGCTCTCCTGGAAAGGCCCCCCCCTTTTTAGCTCTGGGTTGTAGGCTGAAAGGTGCGGACCAGCTGGTCAGGGGAAACTTTGTGGTGTGCGTTTCCCTTTCCCGGTCATTCTGTAGTCTATAAGAGTGTTTCAGCTATCTGTGAACAATGTCAATTTCGCATATGATATTGTCTTTGTGCTGAATGAGTTCATGGATTTCAGCTCGGGCCGCTTGTAAGTGTTTTACACAGGCCTTTGCTTTAGTGTCTCTTTCTTTAGTTTAGTCTCTGCTGAACGGGCTTGTGGATGGTATCGCGGGCCTCTTGCGGGTTTTTTTTTTTTTTCGCAGGCCATGGCTTTCGAGTCTCTTTTAGTTCAGCCTCTGCTCTTTGCAAAGGGGCTTCACTTTTGTCGGAGTTTCTCGTTGAGTACCACTCTGGTTGTTTTCTCTGAATGCTCTCTTCGGTCTGTGTGCCGATGAAGATCAGGCAGGGCAGTTTGAAGTCTTTCCACTTCCTTCTGTAGCTCGGGGTCGTTGTCGTCCTCGGCTTGCATCCTTAGCGTTGCAACTTCATGCTCCAGGGCGAGGCGGCTCCTTTCACGGAGACGTGCTTGTGCGATGAGCTGGCAAGCGAGGTTTTGGACGTGTCTGGCCGGTCTTTGTCGTGGGAGCTTTGGCTTGGTTTGTGCGCCATCAGCTTGTCCACGTCGGCGCTGCTCTTGGCTTTGGAGCTCTGAGTCACTGTCTCCCGGTTGTCCCAGCGGGTTGTGGGACTGTAGGACCGGAACATACTGGTTTCAACTGTGGGCGAGAGGAACACAACACGCACAGAGAGACCAAGCAAGTTTGTTCTACGTGTAACGAGCTATAATACGGCTATGCCGCGTATGCAAATTGTGGTTAACTGATGCAGACAGTTAAATCATTCGGTGGGACAATTTGGTTAGGTCAGCATGGGCCTGAATAAAATTTAGCAGGGCGGTAGATTAAAGGGGGTCACCTTTTGATGCTAGCGGCTTGTTGTCTAATTATTATTCAGCGTTCCTTGTTGTCTCAGATAGGTTCTGTCTTTTAGGTGAACTGAAAGAAACAGAGCACGACAGAAAAGAGCAGTGGCAAGATAGCAAAGTTTGAAGTAACATGCAACCATCAAAGATGGAAAGGTCTGTAATGAAATGGCGGTAATAGTACACAGGAAGAGTTACAGGGGAAAAGGAGGCCTAAGCCTGCGGTTTGTGGCTCGGAGAGGAAAAGGGAGCAGGACACTTCAATGGCCGGGGGAATCTCTAGATTCTGTGGCCAATATTAAGTGGATGGGTTTAATACCTTTTTCTAGTTTAACTGGGTGAAATGAGGTCATTCGGGTTGGAGTTCAGCATCGCGGTTGGTCTTTCTGTAGTCCCCCAAACGCCTGACAGCAGTGTCCCGGGCCCCTCCGTATATCTGTACCGATGTGCGCCCTCTCACGCAACCCGACTTTGAATCACAACCGGCGGTGCCAAATTGGTGATGTCGTGTTGCGGGCCGCACTAACGGAGAGACACGGGAAAGTCCGAGACTCGCGCCCAGTCAGCGCTGGGGACACAGGTCAGATGAACCAGCATGCTGGACTCCAAGCAGAGATGACTGTCAAATCACCACACGCTCTTTAGTGGATTCTACCTATAAACACAGAATAGTGTGAACAAGTGGCTTGACAGTGAATGAAAGCTTTCTTGTTTAAACTGAATTGAGTAATTACGTATGTAGAAAATAGAAGCAAAGGTTTTACTAGATAATGGTAAAAAGGAAATTATGAAAATGATGTTAATTATCAAAATAACTTAACCCAAAAGAAAGAAAAAAAAAAACATTTCCTTTAAGAAAAAAAATTAACCCCCTTTTTTTTTTTTTATTATTATTTTATTTATTTATTATTATCACTTTTATTATTAATAAAAATTAACAATCAAAAGTAATAAAGTAGGATGTACCCCGGGAGAAGACAGGCAGTAGTGGCGCGTTTGGGCCACAAAGGGTTTTGGGCCACTCCCTCCTAGTGGTCACCCTGGCTGACAGAGGACTTGATTTAAATTGCATTCACTGGTTTTGAATACAATTCAAATCGAGCGTATGCATAGATGTTAAGTAACTTCTAGAATAGTTGTCATAACGTATCAAATCAAAATTATTAAAAATAATTTGAAAAAGGAAATATAGAAGTAAAGCCATAAAACCATTCCCCACAGGGAAGAAGACTTCATTCAAATTAATCTTGAAATTTGTTTGTTTCCAACCAAATTTGAATAAGTGTAGGAAATTAAAGGTTGGCATTATTTTTGATGATGATCACGATCACTGTGGTGTATCAATGATAATAACCAAAATAAAATCAACTGGGAGAAAGCCACTTCAAAACAGAATGAGAGTAGACAGTAAGAGATGAGCTGACTTAGCGGGGGGAAGGCCACAAGGGGGCCACACTCCTCCTAAGTGGTCATCAGAAACTGCTAATACTTACTTTTGAATTTTAAATTCAAATGTGGTTTGAACCAAATTCAAAATAAGTGTACACAGTCAGAGGTGAAATCATGTTAGTAACACTGGACCTTGCACATGCATTGAAAGTTAGAAACACACTTTCAGAAATTCACTGGAAAAATCTGAAATTGTGACGAGAGAGAGATTTAGGAAAGGATGACATTGTTACTGGTGTCCACGAGGTGGCGCTATTTCGCTCATGGAGGGTAAAGTCAGGACGTGGAGGCCGTCTGATACTGGAAAACTCAAGGGCGCTCCCTAGCGTTTGGCAGTAGCATTGCAACCCGCCTGCTTTCAAATGTGATCGTCTCAGAGGACATGCAAAAAAAATAGTGCGGAATTTAAATCTGACGGATTTCTTTCCGGTGCTATATTTCACAAAACGGCGTGGCAGGATTTTTTTTTTTCTACACACACACATAGGGTCACAGGAATTATACGTCTGTCGTTCGTATCCAAATACATTTATCAAATAGCGTTTTATGATTAGAATGTTTTTATGTTTTGGATTTTTCTGTGCTATATTTCACAAAACGGTGTGGCAGGATTTTTTTCCTACGCACACACATAGGGACAACAGGAATTAGGCATCTGTTTTTGATTCCCACATACGACAATTAGCACTATGATTCACACGTGTTCACTTATAAATTTTTAAACCTCGGCGGGTTTTCCTATTTCGACACGTGTACACGGAAGGATTTCTTCATTTCCGCACATTAATATGGACAACAGGAATTATACGTCTGTCATTCGTATCCAAATAACATCTATCAAATAGCACTTATGATTAAAAATGTTTTTATGGTTTGGATTTTTCTGTGCTATATTTCACAAAACGGTGTGGCAGGATTTTTTCTACACACACATAGGGACAACAGGAATTATACGTCTGTCGTTCGGATCCAAATAACATTTATCAAATAGCACTTTATGATTAAAATGTTTTTAGATTTTGGATTGTTTCTGTGCTATATTCTAACAAACACGTTTGGCAGGATTGCTTCGCTGCGCTGTGCGTAAATAAAACAGGGATTATTCGTCTGTTTTTTCGACTCCCATAACATTATCAAATAGCACTTATGATCAAATATGCGTTAGGTTTTACAATTGAGTAGCTACGTCAATGTTTTAACCCGGAGTTATCGATAATCTAACGATTATAATTAATATCAGGCCTGTTTAAGAATAGTGAAAGAGCATCGTTTCACTAAATCTTGTCTTCACCGTGGCCGAAGAATCTCGTTCCGCCAGGGGAGTTTAACATTAAAAGTGTCATAATTCAAAAGAGGCTTCTTCATCTTTTGTAGGACAAATTTTAATACAATGAAACCGCAGTTTCTTTTTAGTTGTGCTGAACTGAGACGGCTTGTGCCTTTAGTCAGTCAGGCAGTGAGTTCACTCACTCTTCGAGGTGCGCGCGTCTGCGGCTTGTCTTACAATTTCAACATCCGCGCGCATAAATATTAAATAACAATACTCATACACAGATTGACTGGAATGCACGTAAAACAAGTTTGAAATGTGCCCATAGCATTTTCCTCCACCAATATTATGTAATGACTCAGGGGTGGATCTGATTACGGGGAATTTGCATATCATAATTCATAATTAATAATTAATAATTATTCATACAGGTTTGTATCAGATCAGTCTTACATGTTAATACATCTCCCGATAAGGGATGATACGTTACTTTACCTGCATACAAGACTGCATGCTTGCATGCGTATGGCAGCCAACCGCAAGTTGATTGCGATTAGCTACACAGATCACGTTTTACAAATAGGTAACATTAATTAGCTCAATTAATTTATAGAGTTTAGGAAAATCAATTCTGTGGCCACAAGAATTAGTCTTCCCGCCCTATAAACCCATACTCTTTAAAGTATCTTTAATTTGTAAAGCTCGTAGCTTTTGGATAGGCATTTCAGGGACCCGAAGTATGAGCAGACAGTCAATCCATCAAATGAGTATCATGAAATTTAATAAGAAATAACTAGCCTATGCATTTACTAAAATTACATGGGATATATGTATTTACAAACATAATAAACAATGAAACACACAAACGTTACAAACATAATAAACGACAAAACACAATAAGGCATCGATGAACGAGAAATGCATAGAGACAGAGAGAGAATTTTTAGCAAGGTGCAGTTATGCACGAGGGAGTTTTATAAAGACCCGAAGATCTTACTAAACTGCAAATTCGCATAGACACGGGACTTTGAGAGACAACAAGACTTCAACACATCTTAAAAGCGTGATCAAACACGTATACTTGCACAGGTAGGTAAACTCTTTGCATGGCTGGTGAAGAAGCCTGTGTGTCTCTCTCTCGGCCCTGCGCGTCACATGCGGTCACATGCGCGCGTTTCTTCTTCAAAGCGAGCGCGCGCTCGTTTAAATGTCTCTTGTTAGATGGATTTGCTGAAAAGACATGTTCCGCGCTGTTCTTTTCGATCGTCGATTGGAATTACACGGAGACTTATCTAAGACTGAAAAACATAACCTAAACTAGAAGCAAAATAAAAGAAAGAGATCCCCAAAGGGATCTCCCGAAGAAATCACATTCTGGCGAGAGTGAGATAGTAAGACAAGAGAGAGAGATAGAGGGAGAGAGAGAGAGAGAGCGCATTGGAAATCTTCACCCAGACAATAACCTCTCTGAAACAACACGAAAAACATCATCTTAATGCTTCCTAGAAGCTGAAAGATACTTGCAAAGTTTCTTGGTCTCTCCTTGCGTGTTCCTAAAACGGCCTGTCCAGGCCGCGTGCAGGAGCGGACGTTCTTTGTTCCGTGTGCGCGCGTCACGTGGCGTTCGGCGCGCGCGCGCTGAATAGAGGATTAACGTCTTTAATGTAGCATTACCAAATTCGGCTGAATTCATCTCCTCTCCTGTGAGATGAATTAGGTTGGAAACTTAAAGAAAACAAAACTTTTAAACAAACAAAAGAAAGAAAGGATTTCCCGAGGGGAAATCCTATCGGGGATTACATGACTAACACAGACATAGGCAAGCAAGTTCAGAGCGCGAAAAAGAGAGAGCCCCTTGGAGCTCAGAAGCGCCATTTATCACCTTGGCGAAATCCAGCCTCTTCCTTTGGGCTTGTCCAATGAGAGGGTTGGAATTCACAGGCGGGATTTTGGTTTTTATTGCTCTTTGTCTGCAAAGAGGGAGCTCCTGCATGCTGGGGGGGGGATTGGGTTTGTCAATCGCTGAAGAAACATGAACTATTCTTGTAATACTAATATGTTGTATCATATTTCATATCTACCAACGTATCATATACACAGTCTGTTAAATCTTCAAAGTACCAATTTAGCAAAACCAAACACGCTATAGGTGAGATTTGGTTAACCCTACTTGGCAGAGTTTGAAACATTAAGTATTAGCGCTTACATGAAACAAACCACATAAAAGGAAAACTCATGTGATGGAACATTAGGTGCATGTTAATACATTTATCACATGGTTATATATCTACATCTATATATATATATATATACATGGAACATATAGGATTGAACAGGTTTCCTTTCTCCTTCTCCAGGACTCCAGTCCCTGGACATTCCTTTGGGGTCGTAAACCTGTAAGCGGACACTTTCAGCCAGTGTTAGCTGGATTTGTGGGGAAGTTTCACAGACTTGTTAGGAGTGAAAATGCTGAATTATTCATTAAAATGCATAATACAAGCATTTATCGTTCGTTTAGAACTACCATGCAGTCAGGTATCTTCTGGGCACTCAGACCCACATAACAACATATAACATATATCTCATTAAGATGTCCTTAATGGGGAAATTCATACCAGTTTGTGTATGTGCGTGTGTGTTGAAGTCCCAGGGTTTATGGGAAGAAATACATTTAGTTATTTAGATGATTCGTCGTTCCGCTCAGTCCTTACAAAAGTTACGACGCTCAAAGTTCAATGCAAAGTGACATATTTTATTTTACATTAAATGGCTGGTAGGGACTACAACAAGCTTCTTCTCTGGTTGGTGACATCACAAACCCTGAAGTTCAGTAGCCCTGCCCACTGATTTCGAGCATGACAATAGGTAAATAACAGACGTGATGCTAACAATGGATCGTGCAACTAAGCGATAAACATGCCTTTGAAGAGTGCACAATGTTGTGCAATGCCAGGTTGTGGAAAAACACTGCATTGGATTTGCAGACATCCTGAAATTAAAAAACTATGCTGTGCGTTCTATATTGGATCCGACAGGAACGGCGCAACACACTTAAGTGAGTAAAGTTGTTACTGTGTCACTATTGCTTTGTTACAGATCGTTTGATATGTATGGGTTATGTCTAAACAAAATCACGAGTGACTTCTGATATGTAATGATTCATGAAGGCTTAAAGTCAGATGTCTTTGTCTCAAAATCGTTTATTGTCAGTAAATCAAACTACACATTGTTTCTCTATGAAAATAACTTATTTAAACTTTGATTAAATTATATAAAGTGATCAAAGTGCGCTTCCTTTTATTGCTGGAGCTGTCAATCAAACAGTGTGATGGAATCTTGCCAAAACGTCCCGGGTTACGTATGTAACCCTAGTTCCCCGAAGGGACGGACGCTGTGTGTCCTGCCATACTCTCGGTATCCCCTTGGGTCGCTTGCTTCAGTAACTTTAGAAGCTGGCGGCTTGTGTATTCAGGGGATATTTATAGCTTCCTGGTCGATGACGTCACTCGCCGTACGCTCATTCTCTCCATTGACTGATTTCACAAACGTCCTGAAGAGAGGCTCCTGAAAGAAGAGCTGTAGAGGCAGCCATACTCCTAGTGGAATGAGCCCTTACAGCCAAAGGTGAAGGCTGATGGGCCGAACCATAAGCGAGCGAGATGGCCTCGACCACCCACTTGCTCATCCTTTGCTTAGATGCAGGACACCCTTTCCTGGGTGACCCAAAACAAACGAACAGTTGTTCCGATTTCCTCCACAGGGCAGCTCTGTGGACATACACATCTAAAGCCCTAACGGGGCACAGCAAATTAAGTTTCTCCTGGTCTGACGTCATAAAAGGCGGAGGACAGAAAGCCTGCAGAACTATAGGTCTATCAAAAGTAGTTGGTACCTTAGGAACATAACCTGGTCTCGGACAGAGAAAGGCCTTAACCATACCAGGCGCAAATTCCAGGTACGAGGGAGCCACCAAAAGTGCTTGAATATCTCCAATTCTTTTTAGAGATGAGATAGCGAGAAGAAGGATAGTCTTTAGAGTAAGAAACTTTTCCGAAACTTCCTCAATGGGCTCGAAAGGAGCTAGGGAGAGACCCTCTAAGACGATGGCCAGGTCCCAAGCTGGTACCCTCGTGCGAACTGCAGGCCTCAGCCTCAAGGTGCCATGAAGGAAGCGAGATATAAGTGGGTGTCTCCCGAGGGAACCTCCACTTGAAGGGGCGTGGTAAGCAGCTAAGGCCGCCACATACACCTTCAGTGTGGAGTGGGATAACCCTGTGGAGAGACGGTCCTGCAGGAAATCCAGCACTGTACCAACCGGGCAGTTAACTGGGTCCTGCTGGCGCTCTCCACACCAAGAGGTGAAAAGTTTCCACCTCGCGGCATATAACTTCCTCGTGGAAGGAGCTCTGGATTGGAGGATGGTCTCAACGACCTCAGTCGAGAGACCAGAATCTATGAGCTGGGCCCCCTCAGAGGCCAAGCCAACAGCCTCCATAGTTCTGGGCGGGGGTGAAGGATCGACCCATTCGCCTGAGAAAGTAGATCTCTCCTGATCGGTATCTCCAGGGGAGAGCCGTCGAGGAGAGACACTAGGTCCGCAAACCATACTCGGGCCGGCCAGAACGGTTCTATTAGCAGGAGACTGAGCCCGTCCCGGCGAACCCTCTCCAGAACTCCCGGGAGCAGAGCAATCGGGGGAAAAGCGTACAGACGTGACCTCGGCCACGGATGTACCATCGCGTCCAACCCCAGTGGGGCTGGCTGGCTGAGAGAGAACCACATTGGACAGTGTGATGTCTCTCGGGACGCAAATAGGTCTACCTCGGCACGACCGAAATGTTCCCATAGGAGCTCCACCATCTCGGGGTGAAGACTCCACTCCCCGGGCCTCGGCCCCTGCCTCGACAGGATGTCTGCCCCCTGATTCAAATACCCTGGGAGATAAATAGCTCTGAGAGAGAGAATTTTCCCCTGGGACCATAGAAGGATCTGACGTGCCAGTTTGTAAAGTGGGCGAGAACGCAGACCCCCCTGATGGTTGATATAAGAGACCACCGATGTGTTGTCTGTCCGGACAAGAACATGGTGGCCCCTTAGGTCTGGGAGGAAATGTTTCAGGGCCTGAAACACTGCCAACATCTCTAGACAATTTATGTGCCATAGACGGTGATGGTCCCCCCACAGACCCTGAGCTGGGTGACCACTCATGATCGCCCCCCAACCCGTGAGAGAGGCATCTGTCGTTAGCATGACGCGACGACAAGGAGCCCCCAACACAGGACCTTGGGACAGAAACCAAGGATCTTTCCACATGATCAGGGCGCGATGACACCGTCGCAAACTCACGATCCTGCGAAGCGGATTTCCCCTCGGGGAGAATCCCTTGGTTCTGAGCCACCACTGTAACGGTCTCATGTGCAAGAGGCCAAAAGGTATCACGTTGGACGCAGCTGCCATGAGACCTAACAGCCTCTGGAACTGTTTTACAGTGAGTGACTGGCCTAGCTTGACCTGCCCTACTGCGGCGAGAATCGAAGCAATACGAGCAGGTGACAATTGTGCCTGCATCGACGTCGAATCCCACACTACACCGAGAAAAGTGGTTCTCTGTAATGGAGAAAGGACACTCTTCTTGGCGTTGAGCCTCAACCCCAAACTCTTGATGTGAGCAAGAACGACATCTCGATGCCGAACCGCCTGATGTTCCGATTGAGCTAAAATTAACCAATCGTCTATATAGTTCAGAATACGGATGCCCTGCAGCCTCAGCGGGGCTATGGCTGCATCCATACACTTCGTGAACGTGCGGGGTGATAATGCTAGGCCGGACGGAAGAACCCGATATTGGTATGCTTCGCCCCCGAAAGCGAACCTCAGGAACTTCCTGTGTTGAGGGAGGATAGATACATGGAAGTAAGCGTCCTTTAGATCTATCGTGACAAACCAGTCCTCAGATCTGATTTGTGACACGATCTGTTTGAGAGTGAGCATCTTGAACTTGAGCTTCCCTACAGTGCGATTTAAAAGACGCAGATCTAAAATGGGACGCAACCCTCCATCTTTTTTCGGAACGATGAAGTACCGGCTGTAGTATCCTAACTCCCTGCTGGGTGGAGGAACTCGTTCTATAGCTCCCTTTAGTAGCAGAGTTTTTACCTCCTGTTCTAAAACCAGAGCCTGCTCGGGGCCCACCAGTGTAGGCAGAACCCCTCTGAAACGAGGTGGACGCGTTCTGAACTGAATAGCGTACCCGTTCTTTATAATATTCAGGACCCACTGAGAAACATTGGGAAGCATTTCCCATTCCGCCAGGAACTCTACTAAGGGAACCAGCCTCTCGAGGCTGGCCTCTGGATGAACATCCCGAGTGACAGACACAGAGCCCTGTAACATACTGGCAGGAAACAACTGGTCTGAGCACTCCACAACCCTCCTCGGAGGGGGCGAGCGTCCCTCGGGAAAGCACTCGCCGAGTCTCTCTACGCCCTGTATAGGCAGGGTTAGTAGAACAGACCCCTGAGGGCATCGAGAAAGACAGGGCACCATGTTCTTGTGTGGTGAACTCAAGTCTTTCCCGATGGGGACCACCCTCAGAGTCCTGACGTTCAGCACGTCAGGATTTTTTCGACGCGGCCTTCTTGGCCACAATGACTGTCCTCAGATCAGCCCTGCCCCGAGAAGGCCGCGCCGGAGAGCGCCCCGCCTCGTCCCTCCAGTTTCTCTGCGGGGGGCACGAGACGCGACACTCTGCTTCTGCTGCGCTCTACTAGAGAAGGAACTCGGCGGCTGGGACTGCCCTTTTCGTTCAGCAGCCCCAGCGACACGTACTTTGAGGGGAATAAATTTATGAAAAGCAGCCGCCTGTTTTTTCTCTTCCTGGAACCTCTCAGTGACAGAAAGAAGAGCGTCACCAAAGAGACCCGCAGGCAAAACTGGAGCATTTAAAAGAAGAGATTTATCTTTTTCTTTCATAGAAGTTTGACTCAACCATAAATGTCTTTCTGTGGCCACCATGGCTGCCATAGACCGACCAATAGATTTAGCCGTCTCCCTGGTGGCCCGAAGAGTGAGATCAGCGGTCTGCCTCAGCTCATTGATCATATCAGCAGAAATTTCCCCCCCCCTCACAAGCGTCTTTAAGCAGGTCGGCTTGATAAGCCTGCAAAATGGCCATAGTATGCATACATGCAGCCGCCTGACCAGCAGCCGAGTAAGCCTTCCCTACGAGCACAGATGTATTTTTTAAAGGTCTGGATGGAAGAGTCGGTGCTTTAAGTGAGGATGACGAAGCAGGAGAGCGATAGCTAGCGAGCGTCTCCTCCGCCTTCGGCATCGTCACATACCCTGCAGATTTAGCACTAACAATGTTACTATAAGCATTAGACTGGTTAGTGTAAATTCTGCTAGAAACAGGTCTAACCCAGGTTTTTGAAACCTCAGCGTGGAGATCTGGGAAAAATGGTAGGCACCGACGAGCGGGCTGAGGTCGTGCAGACAGAAATCAATCGTCTAGTTTGCTTTTACATTTAGACTCCTGCCTATCAGCTGGCCACTCGATGCTGAGCTTTTCAACAGCCCGAGATAACACATCCATCAGCCCTTCCTCATTAGCAGTATAATGTGAAAAACTCGTTTCTTCTGATGCAGCACTATCGACATCCAGCTCCTCAGAACTGGATAATCTCAATTCAACATCATCATGTGCCTCCACCCGGGCAGAAGTAACCGCCGCAGCGCGTGCTTCCAGAGCCGAGTGAGAGGCACTGGATCCCGCCGGAGATGGCTGAGATAGGGCGGGGCCCGTCTCAGCGTCGCCGGTGAGATCCATCTGCGAACCCCAAGACAAGCGCCGCCGCCCTGCCTCAACAGAAGCGGGACCCGAGCCTTGGGGAGCTCGCAGCATACCGCTCTCCTCGAAGAGCGATCGCCGCGAGCGCAGAGTTCTAATAGGAAAACGCTCGCAATGCACACAATCGACCCCCTCGAGAGCCGACTGGGCATGCTGCATTCCTAAACAAGCAACACATAACTCGTGTGAATCCCCACCCGTGATGTATAGAGTACAGGGGGAGCACACTTTCTATACTGCTCGCTCATATTGTTTTTTTTATATATAAATATATACAGTATATATAGTGATAAACTCCTGACTAAGACAGACAAACACAATTGAAAGATTCCAGACACACACAGAGCGCTGCTGAAGTAACAGAAGCTGGCGGCTTGTGTATTCAGGGGATATTTATAGCTTCCTGGTCGATGACGTCACTCGCCGTTTGCTCATTCTCTCCATTGACTGATTTCATTCATATATTCAGACGCGCTACGCTGGGGGGCGTTCCCACTGCGATTACACGCAGCGGTAGTCCCTGAAGGGGAACTGCCGTTATAATCATCGAATCTCTTATTTACATTGCGTTTGCACTGTTAGTTATGATGAAAGTTATCATTCGTTAATGAGCAGAAATCGAGTTACAATGACGAGATCACTGCATTCATGCGCTCAACATGTCTGCGATCGACTACAATGCTCATCCACTGCAACCTTTCATACCACAATCTAAATATGATGCTATAGATCTAAATATAATGCTATTATCAACCATTTCCACAATTAGTAAACCTTGAGAACTGTAATAGGAAAACTGTGCTAAAAGTTCCACATGTAACGGCCTCTGGTGTCGCTAATAACAAGGGTTTCTGAATTCTACATTTAGCCACTTTAAGGGGAGGATTTCAAGGGCTGAGACAAAAGACAAAAGGTCTAAACCCCTTATAAATTTATCTCACAAAATTACTTCCTAGGAGCCTGGTAACAGAAGCAAGTTTTTGTCCCCTCTGACATTCAGCCACTGGACACTTCCTAACAGTGTCCTACAGTCTTTCTGACAATCTGGATTTAGATGTAAAACGGCATGCACGCAAGCAGGAAACATTTCCTCTATACAAAACACACTCTTTTTGCTTTTTTTGTGAGTGCTATACTGTTTCTGAACTGCATACTTTAATGACAGACTATTAGTGCATTAATTACACCCAGAAACAATCATCACAATGCTAATATAATTGCTATGATTTATAATGTGTAAACACCACCATGGGGAATTTGTGCATGAAAACTCCTACATACTTTAGACTTATGCTAAAATACATACCATAGTTGTCTCTGCAATGGAGCCAAAACTGTTAATGAATATGTTGCATGATACATTCACAGGCGGACCTGTAAAAAAGTAAAGTGAAATCAATCATGAGACACCACAACCTCTACAAAGACTTTTAAAAGTGTCATTGTTTAACCATGTTTATACATTAGCGAGTATTTAATACTTCAATTAATATAACTGTTAATATACTTTTGTTTTAAAAAAATAACATTAAATGGCATTATCCAGTTGTATCTCTTTTGCATATTCTTTGCTCCAGAGAAGAATTGTTAATTCTTCAATAAGTTCAATAAAAAGAAGAGAAGAAAACATTTGGTTCCACTTTATGTACTGACAATTAAGATTAATCATGTTTTTATGTTGTACTTATATTTAACAAATACCATGTAATTACAGATGTAATTAATTTCTGTGATTACATATATAAGTACAACGCATCCTTCATAAGTACACAGTTGATATATTGATGTGCACAATGAACTCAGGGGATAAATGTATTGCTTTATCAGACTGATCTCATGAAATAGCGTATGTATGACACGCCAATTCGTATTTCCATTTTTGGCGTGCTATCAACACGCATAATCGCTTTTCAGCGTGTTTATCAACGCCATTGACTTAACGTTACATTACTATATATAAATATATGACCTACCCCAACGACGTCCCTAAACCTACCCGTCACTTGGGTTATTAGCATTTATGACTCTTCCCCTACCATCCTAGGGATAAAAATATCGCTCCCCATATGTAGATATTCATTTAGCTTAGTTTCGCTCGGAAATTTAACGGCGTACACATACACGCGGCGTGGACATACACGCGGCGTACACATACACGCGGCGTGGATATACACGCAGCGTAGACATACACGCGGCGTGGACATACACGCGGATAGCTGAAAATGCGTATAGATAACACGCCACTTTCAAATCAAGTGGCGTGTTATCTATACGCATTTTCAGCTATCCGCGTGTATGTCCACGCCGCGTGTATGTCTACGCTGCGTGTATATCCACGCCGCGTGTATGTGTACGCCGCGTGTATGTCCACGCCGCGTGTATGTGTACGCCGTTAAATGTTTACGCAAAGTCATGATGTCATGTTGGCTTTATTATGCATCTGTTTGAAACACAGTGAAGTCAGGTTCCTATCATTGAGCGTTGCCTCTCTCTTCTTTTAGAACTTTTCAAACTCCCTTTACTTGACATTTATGAATTAGTGGCTTCTGTAAATGAGCTTCTGAGGGGAAGTCTTTTGCTAGTTTAATAATTTAAGAAAGCTCAGGCTGATTTATTGTTTGAGATGGTTTGGGTTCAGGGCCATTCTGTAACAGCATGGAAGAATGTATTCAGGGTCACAGTAGAAACATCTAGAAGCAATTGGAACCAGGAGCTGCACAGTATTATTACATAATCATTTCATAGCATGAAACGGAATAAAGTCAGATCTGCTTCAGCTTTGTACCACATGAAAGATACATTTCGTAGGGACCAATGATCATTATAACTAACGGTTTTAAAGATATCAAATAAAAAACAAGAAATGGTGGCAAATAAATACTAAAGATACCAAAATGTATTCCTTTGAAGGAGAAAAAGAGCAACTACCTTTAAAGTTGGGCCTTATTCTGGCATCATAACCTGAGATTCTTCCCATGAGCTTGTCAAGGAAGACAGAGGGTGACATGGATTCCGCTTTTCTTCTAGGGTTTTCTTGTTCTTTTGATGTTACCAAACTTAAAAATAGAGAGAGAGGGGGGAGGGGGAGGGGGAGGGGGAGGGGGGGGGAGGGAGGGTAGAGAGAGAGAGAGAGAGAGAGAGAGAGAGAGAGAGAGAGAGAGAGAGAGAGAGAGAGAGAGATACTTTAGCAGATCAGCCACGACAGTCAACAAGGCTACAAATTTAAGGGGCTATACTAATGTCATCTGACATCAAATACTCAGGTTTTGCATTTAAGGCATTAGACAAGGCTGTATATTAAGCAGCGTTTATTCACTTCAATATATGAAGGCTAAACACACAAATTTTGCATTCAAATTGGTACATATATAACACATTTATCATCTTGAGCAATGGATTTAGCAATGTATACAGATGCCTGTGGATAAGACTTGTTATTGCACTGTATTAATGCCACCACTATAATACCCAGCTGAAAAAAATTGATATTATAAGATATTATATTATAAGAGTATTATAAGAGTAATATGTTGCATAACAATAATAATAGCATTCAGCTTCATTTCATTTTGAAATACATGACATATGCCTCTCAGACTTATTGCATATGATCATACATGGCTAATATGCAACATAAACAGCTGGTGTACAAGTAATGCTGCCAAACTCCTGAGACAGAACTGTATTGTGATGAACAATAGAAAATTGTGCTGCCATATTTCCTTTTAGTAATGACTGAAAGAGAATAATTTTGTCAGGCATTCTTTCTCTTAATACTGATCAGGGGTAAAAGGAAGTTCCATTGGCAGCAGCAGATAAGGGATCATTTATGTCTTGTTTCTCACCCCAGTGTTGAAAGGTGCTATTCTTAGTGATTGGCTTTTATATGTGTATGCTGTTTTTTTTTTTTTGCATTTGTACCCCTGTACCCCAGTGCAGTGATTGGCCGTGGTTAGAAGTAAGGAAACCTACAAATGCTTGCCAGTGAATCTCATTTTGAAGAGTGGGAAGGGCATGTTATTGATCGAATTGATTGATTCAAGCATGTTCCCCTCACTCTCTGAACTCTTTCCTGACAAACTTAAGCATATTTTGCTGGTATAATTATCCAGGATAATTTATTAGTCATGCAAACCCCTTTGACACAATCATTATCAATTATCATATGGAAATGAGGACACTGGTGATCTGAAACGTAGAGCATTACAGGCCACTTTTTGCAAAATATGAGGAAATTTGGAATTAAATAAGAAAAATTCAACAAAAATCTGTTACTGTAGTATTGTATTGTAATTGTAATGTAGAATGCAGCAGCATGAAATATAGAAATAGCATCTGAAGAGAATATTAATCACAAAAATAAAATAAAAATTTGAGTGAAAAATATAAGAAATATGATACATATATTAATAACATTTATAATAAAACAAATATATATAAATACAAACCAATACATTGAAAATAAATAAAACACAAGTAACATTCAGTGTGTGGTTGTTCACATAATGCCAGTGCAATGAACTGAGCATGAACCATGATCTGGCTTCATGTGTAATATGTGACATAATTCATGTTTTAAGCAATGTGACAAGATTGTATCTACAGAAATGCTTCTTTCTGGCTACTGAAGCACCTCATTAAGTTTCTGATGAACATAGGTCAAAGGTCAGACAGTAAGATTAGGATTAAAAGCTTGACGCAAAATTACAGCATTACTGACACTCGCTGCTCCGTCCCGCAATGTGAAGCAAACACACAAACACACACATTCACAACTCTGAGGCTGCTTTGCTCAGCACAGATCAGCTTTGCTCACCACTGTTGACACTTACATTCCTCTGAGCGTTCTGTTGCAATTTATTCTTCACCAGTTTCCTTTTTCTCATTTTTCTAAGGCTTTGAGTTCTGTTGTTTTAGTTTCAAAGCTCTGAGACTAAGCAAAATCAGTTTAGAGCAAAACAGAAGTGACTTGAGAGGGCTTTAGTCTTTCTCCATATTTGTCTGGAGCAGCATAGAGGATGATGATTTTACTCTCTACCTTTATTCCAAAGCCAACTGCAGAGAATAATCACTTTTGATATCTTTCCACATCTGGGACCAATGTACTGGTTTTTGTCACACAGTTGTCTGTTTTCACTCGTTCATGGCAAAACCACGAGTATATTGAGGAACACTGAGGCGACAAGTCCACCGAAATAATTAGATATGGTGAAAATCGTCCCATAGAAGCCGAACATGAATTCCAGTGCAATGCTTTGTTTTTGGGGCAGTTTACTAAAAATGAAAAACTTTTTATGCGTTTTGACCATTAATTTACACAAAAACAGCGTTTTGGGGGCCTGAAAACACAAACGTTTGAAAACACATTTCAAAATGCACGTTTTTCAAAACGATATTACCATCTCCGTGTAAACTATACATTAATGCGAATTTGTGAAAATGGTGATGTCATGCACATGCGTTATTACGTGTTCAGTCTATAGGTGCATAGTGTTTCTTTACAAAGTGAAATTGTCAACTGGCTTGGCATGCATACTATAGAGGTCTTTAGTCGTTTTTCGCTGATTTGACAATGCTGTCGTCTGTCGAAACCTTATAAAAAAAATGCAAAGAAAGCTTTTCCTATTTTAGTACAACATTGTCATGTAAATGTACCCTTAATGGTGAAAGCGAACCAGTGCACGAGTAGAAAAACTAAATTGATGAAAGCAAGCAAATGCCAAAGTCAAGACGGTATACACAGAATACTCTTCTAATGCTATTCCAAAACACAAATATTTTCATAATGACATGGCTGTCTGGAATGAAGAAAGTGAAGACCAATTGATAAACACGATTTAAATTCAAAATGGTAAGCACTACTTTGTTTATGGTTTGTATAGCCACAGTCCTAATTTCATTTTTTAATCACAAATACAGACTACTGCCACGTGCAGGTATGGAAATGTATTTCCTCAACCGCAGAATTTATGCCGCATTTGCTGGCCGCATTTTGAAGGAGCCTTCGAAGGACCTTCAGACCTTCGTTGCGCCGCAATGACGCAATCGGCTATACTTTCCCCTTTAAACAAGTCTCGGTGCGTCACACACTTCGAAGGACGCGGCACTCAAAGGATGCAGCCCCTGAATTGGGACACAGCTGTGTTGGGCCTTCCTGACTATGCAGAATTGTGAAGTTAAAAGTGCACATCCTATCTTCACAATCTCCAATTACCAAGCTCCTTCTCAGCAGAAAGAGCCAAGCCTCCAGCAACAGCTCTCTCTCTCTCTCTCTCTCTCTCTCTCTCCCCTGAAACCCTGGTCTAGGGAGAAAAATCCCTACCAGAGAAAGCCATCAGCCATGGATTTGCTCTTGCAATCCCTAGAAGGAGTCACCTCTGGGTCCAAATGTCTTACTGGTTTCCTGCAGTCCCAAATATATTGTCCTTGACACTCTCCCATTCCCTCCCACCATTGCCAAAGGAGGCCTAGAGAAAGTTACCATGGAAACCACAGGCCAATGAAGCGTCAATGGTGGTCAACAGAGCGAGGCAGTCACAGAGGATGCTCATGTTGGAGCCGATCGAAGGGGATTGAGGAGATGGCGTGAATGTGCATGTGTGGAGCCAGAAGGGAGAATACCTGCACAAAATGAATCATTGACAAATAACATATGGTTAAAGTTAGGGCCTACTCTCTCACACACACAAACATACATATACATTTTAAATTTACTGAATAGATTTGACTGTGTGTGAGGATGTTGCATCCATTGCTGAAAACATTCATTTGGTTACTCTCATTAAAGATGAGCCTAATGGCTATCATAGCATCAGAATATGACTTTAAAAAAAAAAAAGTTAACTAGTTAAAAAAGATGATAAAAGACAGGGTAAGAATGACAGATAAGTCGAGAGAAGGACAGGGTAGTACTTCAAAGTCTTCACATGGCCATATGAAAGATTGGGAGATGAAGGGGAAGACACAGGATATTTGAAGAGAGGGAAAGAATGAAAGAGACAGATTGACGGAGCATATCAATGATAGAAAGAAACAGGATAGCTATAAGACAATTAACTGAAAACCCCAGCTCACAGTTCAGTCATTATAAAAGAAGAGTAATAGCTTCACCTTTACACTGACAGCTCTGACTTAATCAAAAGCACTTACAATTCACACACGGTTCACTTCACATTCAGTCTGAGGCAAGAATAAATGCCAGCAGACACTATGCTCAAATTCACACGCAACAGTCATCCACATAGATTGTATCTGAAATATGTAATTTAATAGTTTTGTATTGTTCAGTTACACAGATTGCAGCAGCATTATAAAATTGCTTTCATGTGCTGCACACATTTATTATTTTCGGTTGCGCTCTGCTTATTCACTGACACCACACACAGGATTCAGCATATATGCACTTTGTGTACTCTTACTGTAATGAATGTGAATAACCAAAATACACTGATTAATATTATGTTGGTATGTATTACTAATTATAGATATGTTTATACAGTATATTTGTATAATTATGTGTATACTACCATAAGGTGTAAGGTGTACTACCATATACTACCTTACCGAGTTTTTTTTAAATCTCTTATGCTCACCAAGGCAGCACTTATTTGTTTAAAAAACAACAATTGTTACATATTGTAAAAATATTATTACAATTGAAAATAGCTGTTTTCTATTTGAATAGGCTTATTGTGAAATTCAAAGTTCTGTCATGAATGTTGTTGTTGTTGTTGTTAGTCTGCTTGCAATCACATCATTCTCTATAGAGCACAGCTGATTGGTTCCTGCTCTATCAGTAGCCAATAAGCTCAGCCTTCAATACTTTGTCAGCATTAGTAGCAGTGCAGACCATTTTCAGAAACCCTCCACCTTCCCCAGCTCCACCTGTATTGATCTGCTACAGGTAATGCATGTATGCTATTATTGTACGGCAGCAGCATGTCTTGCTTGGTCACAGCAGCGTGTATTGGCAGCAGCAAAAACAGCGGCATAGCAGATCTATTCCGCCAAGACCAAACATTTGACATGTCAATTCTGTACCAGCTACCGAGCAAGCTTAGTATGTACATATGGAGCTGGTCAAGTGATGCAAACTCCAAAATGTATTTGCTTACAAATAATGCACTATGGTAAAAAGTGTTTTGAGGTTATGACACAATATTGTACAAGGAGTCGTGTAAAAACAATTCTTTATTAATCCATAATCTGCCCTGTAATCATAATTGTGTATGAAAACAATTAAAGTGATTGCTGTTTTACTGCCTGTAGTGTTCATTTCTGTTGGAAACTGCAATATGTATTTATTGTTACGTATTTTGCGTTTTACAAAAATGTTGCCACATATACGTTTATCCACTGAGCCTGTGTTTGAACAGTTGTGCTGCTTGATAGTTTTGTCGACACTGTGAAATATTTTTTTTCAGAATTATTTGATGAAAAGAAAGTTCAAAAGCACAGCATTTATTTGAAATATAAATCTTTTGTAACATTACCGCCACTTTTGATCAATTAAATCAGTCATTGTTCTTTAAAAAAAAAAACATTTGAGCAGTCATGCATATGTGTGTTATTGACCTTACAAACTTTATATACTGCATTTTGAAATAAAAAATACTTTTTTTCGTTAAGCATTAATGAGTTTTTTTTAAATAGGGAATGAATAAATAATATTTTGTAGGGTTGCTTTATGCATTTGGTCATTTTAATTATTACCAGTAACTTGCATCACAATAACTAATACAACCAGCATATCTTCCATCTCATTACGCCTAACAAGTCTAGGAAATGCATCCAGTTAGTATGAGGGGAGTATGGCTGCAGTTTTGTTGTCACCCCCTGTAGGCTTCAGTCTCATTGGGTTGTCATTGCTGTGGGACAAACCACCCGCTCCCCCACCCCTCGTCTGCTTCTCTTAACGTGAAACCACAGCTAAACTGCTGGATCGGTGTGACCTGTCCTGTCAGCATGGTGCTCGCTGTGTTGTCTTGCTTTGCTAATGCGAGGAGGCTGGACACAATTTGGCTCCTTTGTTTTCTAGTGGTTCATCTTCTCTGAATGTTGCCCACTGTCATTGTTGTGTTGCATACTGTGTGAGATGCTGATGTAACTTGTGTTGTTTAGCTGATGGGCATAGACTGGCCATCAGCCTGAAGTGTGCTGGACTGGCTAATATGTCTTTCCTTATTAAGGTGCTAGTTAGTATTTATAGTCAGTGAGTAATGAGTTAATGTGTATGGGAATGTGTTGCCACCCTGTCCCAGAGTATTACCGTGACAGCTGCTATTTATCTAAATTAAAAAGCCATTGACATCAGCCAGCAAAAATAATACCTCACTCAGAGAGTTATATGACTGACTAGTTCCAAACCATGGAGTTAAAAAAGTACAAATTTATCAAATAAAAATAATAACTCTTATAAATAAATAAATAAATCTTTTAATTAACAGGGATGTGATTTTTCCGTATTTATACAAATTATTATAAGTTACTTTTGTTTCTCTCAGTTACCTGTTTTCCTTTGTTCTAGTTTCCCACTCCTCATTTGTCTCCATGGTTTTTGATTAACTCATCTGTTCCTCATTTGGGTTCTATCACCTTGTGTATTAAGTTCCTCCTTTACAGTTGGTGTCTGGTTATGATCATGTGAATGCTCACTTGTTTATTCCATAAATGCTGTTACAAAGTCATTAGCCTTATGGATTACTTCTTGTGTTTTTTTCTTTTAAAAAAAACTTTTTTTTGGAAGCTGCTTGAACCTTTTGCATCATCCTCACCATCACCTGATTGAATAAAAAAGATAATTGTGACTTTTTATCTAACAATTCAGATTTTTTTTTTTTTTGCAATTGAGAGTGTACATCGCGCAATTCTGACTTGTTTTCCTAAGAATTGTGGGATATAAACTCGCAATTGAGAGTTATAAGTTAGAATTGTAATATAAACTTGCAAATTCTGAGAAAGTGTTTTCTTCCCCCCCTCAGAATTGGATTTTATAACTTGAAATTACGTGTTTATATCTCACAATTCTGAGAAAAGAACTCAGCATTGTGAGAAATTAACTCATTAATTGTGAGAAATGTTTTTATTATTCCATGGTGGAAACAAGCTTCTATACATGAATGATTTAATAAAATAAGCAGCTCACATTTATTTTATTTTTGGAACTAAGAGCAAGAGAGTGTGCGGCTTATGCACACACATGATTTGTGAGATTTATTTTATTCCCTACAGAAACCAAAACAAAAGGCTTTTCAGTTCTGTCTGCATGTCCATGCCAATGCTTTAAATACATTCCATTTTGTGGTCATGAGGAAAATCAAGGAAGCACATTCTTTTAGATACTCACTGTTGTCACTGAATGTGAGGATGGTATTGATGATGGTGTTTTATTCCCCAAGTACTCACTAGCTTTTGTGTCATGCATCACCATTCATAAATAAATTGTGTTGTTGTGGATACTTTGTATTGATTTTCTGGTGGGTCCTTCTAGGAATACTGTCATTGTGACTGACTGAAAAGCCTTTGTCCATTGTGTTTCAAATTAGCTCTTTTACATTTTAAGTCACATTAAAAGTTTAATTTACATTTATTCATTTAGGTGACTCTAATCCAAAGAATATACAAAGGAGTAATGGTGCAAAATTAGTGAATCATGAAGCATTATCCTTTTTTGGAAAAGTAAAAGCCGGTAGTCTGTCATTGTAATTGATTTCCTTAGAGATACAAGCACCTTGTGATTTGTCAACTGATTGGTTGACTTTTCTGCTAAATTGGATCAAGACTGGAAGCGGTCAGAGACCTTCTCCTCCCCCATTGCTCTCTAACATTAAGCATGCACACCCTTGCCAAAAAAAAATCAAACGGATGTGCTCATGTGTGTGTGGTCAACCACAAAATTGGTAGTAAAGATAACTGCAATTTAGGTGAAATGGCTTCCATTGCTTGAAGGCAGTGGCACATCTCAACAATCTGTCAAAGTCTCTTAACAAAATAAATTCTAACAAACACAGACAAGAAACCACCATGCTTGAATTCAATATAAATGCCAATAGTAACAATCATGTTCATACACAATAACAGTGATCTTTGTTCTTAGCTATACTCATAAGAAACTATTTTACAGTGTCTGGTTCTGCACATGCAATGACTAATTTGTTGACTCCCCTATAGACTTAATTAACTGTACACCAGATAAGAACATGAAAAAGAAATATGGTCAGTTCAGTAGATCGGTAGATACAAATAAATAAACTTGAGTAAATAAAAATGAAGCAGAAATCCAGAGCACATGGATTCTATCAATGATCAGAAGACATGATCGCCTGAGGGTTTCCAGCAGTAACTGGAGCAGATGGAAGTACAAATGAATAACAAAATCCTTGTTTCTAAAATTAAGAATACTTTTGGTTTGTTTAGCTGTCCTTGTGTCACAACACAAACAGACAGCAAACAGACAGATGAAGATTCAGAAGAAAATAATTCCAATTTTATGAAGTTTAATCCAAATAGGCAATAATCCAATACAGGGCAGAGACACAAATTTAACGTGAACGATTAAATACTGTGAAGGAAGAACTTAAATGGTGACTCAAACAAGATGATTATTGACACACAGCTGATGCAAATGAACTCATAATGACATTGACCACAGAGAAAAACGAGTGGCGGGAATATGAATGAAAACAAACTAAAAGTCCATGAAAACTAAACACACTGAACATACTGTGATAACTTGTACTTCATTTCAGATCCAGGTCTATTAGGCAGTAGTTTCAAACAATGATGTCATGCTTTATTGTGATCCTTGATTTTTATTTATATTGTCTTACACAATGTGTTATCCAAAAGTTTTTATGTTTTAAAATGTCTTTTATGCACACCAAGGCAGCATTTATTTGATCAAAAATACAGTAATATTTTTAAAATGTTATTACAATATCAAACAACTGTTTTCTATTTTAATATAGGCCCTGATTTTTAAGCAGCCATTATTCCATTCCTCATTGTCACATGATCCTTCTAATATGCTGATTCGGTGCACTGCTCAAGAAACATCTCCTATTATTATCAATGTTTTAAACAGTTGTTTTGATTAAGATGTCCGTGATACATTTATTTCAGGATTCTTTAATGAATAGGAAGTTCAAAAGAACCATCAAACCAAAAGAATGCATCCTATCCGAATAAAAGTAATCATTTATTGAATAGTAATGAAACAATATTACTGACCCTAAACTTATGAAAAGTAGTGCATATCTGAGCTCTTGAAAACCACCACATTTCCTTGTGTGTTTGTGCACACATGGACAATACAGCTCAATGAATCTGATTCCGAATTCCTTTCTTTCATGGTCGCTTTGAAAAAAAAGTATTTGAGCCTTTCTTCTAGTGATTTTTTCCCCCTCCCCCACTTTGGCTTTCCAGTTGAAATGAATGTAACATGAAGGTGCTTCCAAAACACTCCCCTGGAGTAAGTGCATGTGAGGGCAGAGATTATCAATTTAATCGGGATCAGATAGACACTATGATTCTCTGGATGGTGTCCATCACAAACACTAAATGTAATTCCAGCCAGGCAGAACATGCTCTCTCCAGACTAAGCAGGGAAGAGAGTCAGACTCAGTTTGCTATAACTGTCAGTGTTGGAGAGTATCTAACTAAAGCGTTTTATGCTTCTGCGTCGAATCGACGGCGTACCCCCGCAGAGCC
Organism: Semotilus atromaculatus; assembly: GCA_031834385.1. Lineage (NCBI taxonomy): Eukaryota > Metazoa > Chordata > Actinopteri > Cypriniformes > Leuciscidae > Semotilus > Semotilus atromaculatus. Next base: position 11,050,754 of record JAULUF010000038.1, on the reverse strand, counting down.
CTCTGCGTCGCCGCAAACCCCTCTCCGACCCCTACGCCGTAGCTCGACGTGCACCTCCAAAAAATTGTAACTACGCGTCGAGGTGACGCAGACCGCAAGGGCTGTGATTGGTCAGATTCAATGCGATGCAACGCAACCTGACACAGAACCATAAAACAGCCACGACGCCGTAGGAGTGACGGCGTAGCTACGCCGTGGAGTTGACGCATAATGAGGCCTTAAGTGGTGAGGCTAAACATCAACTGCCTTCTCTCTGATCTAGCATTAGAAAGTCCAGACATTACAACAAAAATCAAAATCCACCATTTTAAAGTGCCTCTATTACGGTATTTTAAAGGCTCCTAATTTTGTTTTGGCGGCCTCCTACAATAGGTTTACATGCATCCAAGGTAAAAAAAACAGTCTTTTCAACATGTTTTCAACACAGACCAAACTCTACAGGGCTCATCTACTGTAGTGTTTGAGGGCGGGTAAAAGTAGATGTTGTTTTTTTACAGACCTACGTAGTGCAGGAAGTAAGATTGTAATTACTGATGACCCATTTCAGGCAGTTCAGAATCGGTTCTTTCTTTTGGGACACACAAATTCCATTTATTATGCACTTTCACAAATAGCTATATTACACACTACATTATATAATATCCGAAAAAGCATAATAGGGGCACTTTAACATAACTAAAAAGTTAGTTACCGGTAAATTATGCTGTTTTAAATCAATGTCATCAGCTCAATTATATAAATCAGGGAGTGTATATATTTTTTTCAGTTTAAGATTATCTGTTAAATTTGAATGATGTCAATCTAATTCCTATTGTTTGCTCCTTCAAAAACCCTCATGTTGTGTGTACTAAATTCCTTATACCTATTTGGTATGGGTAGCCCTTTAAGGTGTATTACGCTGTTGTGCACATACAGCGCGCGCTCACGCTCATTCTGCCAGAGCGGTTTTAGTTTACTTTCAGTTTCGTCTCTGCCGCCATCTTCTATGAGTGGTAAATGTGCGTGCATGAATGTAAGTTCATTTATTCTTATATTTAGCTGTAATATTGTGATATATTAACACTTTCATGTCGCAGCTGTATATCCGATTGTTGTTATTCTGTTTATCGTGATTGATGTGTTTAGAGGTCTTTTTTTTTTTCTCCATTCTGTCAGTGTCACCTGATGGAGTTTTGGTTCCTTGCCACTGTTGCCTTTTTCACCTCTCTTCGCCTTTGTCGCCATTGGCTTTTGGCTTGCTTAGTTGGGGACATTTAACATTTAATTTTGAATTTAACAATACTATTACAACATTGTTTCCCTGTTATCTCTGTAAAGCTGCTTTGAAACAATTTGTATTGTAAAAAGCGCTATATAAATAAAGGTGACTTGACTTGACTAGAGGCGAGTGATGCCAGTGTAACGCCGGTTTCACACCGCACGCGTTCGCAGAGCGTAAGCAGCGCGTATTTTTTTCGGCGCCCATGTTAACAGATTAGAGCATTCACACCGCACGCAGACGCGGCGCGTCAGCGCGTAGCAGGAGCAGAGCAGGAGCAGCAGTGCCGCGATCGTTTCGGCGTCTGGTCTATTTTTGCCGCGCGGCTTACGCTGAATTAAAGTGACAATGCATTGATCCTGGCCAAAATACACAGCAGTTTTACCCAAAAGCGCATTGATGATATCTATTGTGTTTTAAACAGTCAATCAAATGACCTTCATCAATTTTAAAAGAAAACAAAGTCAACAAAAACAAGGATGAACCAAAAGTTATATAATATAGCCTATTAATTAATAAAATAAGCTTCTTGACAAGTCTTTTCTCTTAAATGTATTTGAAAACTAAATAAAACAATGCCAACTTATTCATTATAGAGTACTTTGTCTGTAACACGCCGTGGTTCAGCCGCGCGCGTCAAACGCTGCCAGTATGAAAGCAAAACGCGCGTGCCCTGCTTCCGCTCACTACTGCTCCTGCGCTGCTTACGCTCTGCGAACGCGTGCGGTGTGAAACCGGGGTAATTCCCGCGAGTATGTTTAGCGCCATTTATCGCGCTGTGGATAATATGAATAGATGATGTATACTGAGGTGAATATTTATGTTTACTGTATTCAGACATATTCTGACATATTTGTTTATTTCAGACTAAACCACATTTTACCACCTCAATTCTGGCTAATGCTGTATAATCCTGCTGCATATTGGCACATCTGAAGAGATAAACAGTTAAACTCTCTTCTGTCTCCTGTCACACTTCTTGCCGGAGTTCCGTAGTGGACTAGCCTTCCACCTAACTTCTTAAAATAGAGTCTTTTACACTGTGTGTCATAAAAAATGTCTGTAACTAAATTTTAAATGATCATATAGTTACAGGTCCTTCTAAAAAAATTAGCATATTGTGATAAAGTTCATTATTTTCCATAATGTAATGATAAAAATGAAACTTTCATATATTTTAGATTCATTGCACACCAACTGAAATATTTCATGTCTTTTATTGTTTTAATACTGATGATTTTGGCATACAGCTCATGAAAACCCCAAATTCCTATCAAAAAAAATTCGCATATTTCATCCGAACAAATAAAAGAAGTGTTTTTAATACAAAAAAAGTCAACCTTCAAATAATTATGTTCAGTTATGCACTCAATACTTGGTCAGGAATCCTTTTGCAGAAATGACTGCTTCAATGCGGTGTGGCATGGAGGCAATCAGCCTGTGGCACTGCTGAGGTGTTATGGAGGCCCAGGATGCTTCGATAGCGGCCTTAAGCTCATCCAGAGTGTTGGGTCTTGCGTCTCTCAACTTTCTCTTCACCATATCCCACAGATTCTCTATGGGGTTCAGGTCAGGAGAGTTGGCAGGCCAATTGAGCACAGTAAACCATTTACCAGTGGTTTTGGCACTGTGAGCAGGTGCCAGGTCGTGCTGAAAAATGAAATCTTCATCTCCATAAAGCTTTTCAGCAGATGGAAGCCTGAAGTGCTTCAAAATCTCCTGATAGCTAGCTGGATTGACCCTGCCCTTGATAAAACACAATGGACCAACACCAGCAGCTGACATGGCACCCCAGACCATCACTGACTGTGGGTACTTGACACTGGACTTCAGGCATTTTGGCATTTCCTTCTCCCCAGTCTTCCTCCAGACTCTGGCACCTTGATTTCCGAATGACATGCAAAATTTGCTTTCATCAGAAAAAAGTACTTTGGACCACTGAGCAACAGTCCAGTGCTGCTTCTCTGTAGCCCAGGTCAGGCGCTTCTGCCGCTGTTTCTGGTTCAAAAGTGGCTTGACCTGGGGAATGCCAGGTAGCCCATTTCCTGCACACGCCTGTGCCCGGTGGCTCTGGATGTTTCTACTCCAGACTCAGTCCACTTCTTCCTTAGGTCCCCCAAGGTCTGGAATCTGTCCTTCTCCACAATCTTCCTCAGGGTCCGGTCACCTCTTCTCGTTGTGCAGCGTTTTTTGCCACACTTTTTCCTTCCCACAGACTTCCCACTGAGGTGCCTTGATACAGCACTCTGGGAACAGCCTATTTGGTCAGAAATTTCTTTCTGTGTCTTACCCTCTTGCTTGAGGGTGTCAATGATGGCCTTCTGGACAGCAGTCAGGTCGGCAGTCTTACTCAGGATTGCGGTTTTGAGTAATGAAACAGGCTGGGAGTTTTTAAAAGCCTCAGGAATCTTTTGCAGGTGTTTAGAGTTAATTAGTTGATTCAGATGATTAGGTTAATAGCTCATTTAGAGAACCTTTTCATGATATGCTAATTTTTTGAGATAGGAATTTTGGGTTTTCATGAGCTGTATGCCAAAATCATCAGTATTAAAACAATAAAAGACCTGAAATATTTCAGTTGGTGTGCAATGAATATAAAATATATGAAAGTTTAATTTAATTTTTATCATTACATTATGGAAAATAATTAACTTTATCACAATATGCTAATTTCTTTAGAAGGACCTGTATATCAAACTTGGATGTCTTTTTTATTTTATTGTTTTCCACTAATAAACAAACATTGTTATGTTGTTTTGATTGATACTGTGAAGCTGCTTTGATACAATCTGTATTGTGAAAAGCGCTATATAAATATACTTGACTTGACTTGACTTGACTATATACTTAAAATAAACGTTCTCCTTAAATAGCTTCAATGTCGTTAGCTCTTTTAAATTATGATGAGTAGCTTGTTACTTGGCACGCTACAGTTTCAAAGCAGCTGCCAAATTTAGAAGGCTGTCCCATTTTTTCCTAGAGTCACCCTGTGGAGTCTGGGTTTATTGAAATATGAAAAATCCTGGTTTTAGTGCTAAACAGGTGTGAAAGCTCCCTTCCATGTTTGTCCTCTGGGAGCTCCGCAGCAGGAGAGATCTACAGAACTGGAGTGCACCATCAGCCAGAACCCAAATATGTTACATGTCTGATTAGGTGACAGAAACACTCTTTCTCTTCTTAACCTTACACATACATGACAATTGAAAGATGCTTCACTTATGTTGACAGTGAAGGTTTTCTGTGCTTGTAAACCTGCTTTTTTTCAGATTACTGTGTCTCTGTCCAAATCTTTTGTCTAGATTATTATTATGAGACAAGTACTAACATTGATCATTTGTGTTCCACATGGTGGTTTTCTACATGCTCACAATCTTTAGCACTTGTGTGTATTTTTTATTTACTTATGGTGACTGGAGACATTTAGTAAAGAGAAGTCTATACACAGCTGTTATAAAATTTTAAAGTCAAGTCAAGTCAAGTCAAAGTTTATTTATATAGCACCATTTATACAGACAAGCTGACCAATGTGCTTTACAAAGCAATATAATATCACACAACAGACCGAACAAGAAAATTAAAATACAGATTACACGTTATTAAAAGCAATTGAATAAAAGTGTGTTTTCAAGCGTGATTTGAAAACTGACAGGTCATTTGCAGAACGAACATGCATAGGCAAGCTGTTCCATAATGTCGGGCCCGCAATGGCAAAGGCACGATGACCTCTGTGTTTTAACCTGTACCGTGGTATAGATAAAAGTTTCTGTGTACCTGACCTAAGATCTCTGGAAGGATTGTATTGCTCTAAGAGCTCAGATAGATAGAAAGGAGCAAGGTTATTTAGGCACTTGTAGACAAATAAAATAATTTTGAAATCAACCCTAAAACGAACCGGCAACCAGTGAAGGGATGCTAAAATCGGGTTAATATGTTCCCGTTTGCGAATACCTTTTAAAAGTCTCGCTGCTGCATTTTGGACTATTTGAAGACGTGTTAGAGTAGTTGAATTTATTCCATAATATAAAGAATTACAATAGTCCAGTCTAGATGACAGGAAAGCATGTATCACCCATTCAAAAGCTTGGGGACATAGAAAAGGCTTAACTTTAGTCAGCATACGTAAATGTAAAAAACACGATCTGACAACAGAATTTACTTGCTTATCCAGTTTCAAGGAACTATCTAATAAAACACCAAGATTTTTTACACAGGTATTTACTGGCAAAGAAAGTGTATATGCTTCAGGGGGGTGGTTAAAACTACTTTTAGAAGGACCAAAGAGTATAAGTTCGGTTTTATTTTCATTTAATTTTAGGAAGTTTGCAGACATCCACTTTATTTCGTCTAGGCATGCCGCGAGGTGCTCGAGTGAATTTTTTCCTGCCCGTTTTATAGGAACATAAATCTGAATGTCGTCTGCATAGCAGTGAAACGACACGTCATAATTTAAATATGGATCCCAAAGGGAGCATATAGAGGGAAAAGAGCATAGGGGCCAGGATTGAACCCTGAGGGACCCCCCATCGAAGGTGAGCAACAGAGGACATGAAGGAGCCGAAGCAAACAGAGAAACTTCGACCTGTCAAGTATGAACTAAACCAATTTAATACGGTTCCTTTCAGCCCCACATCATATTTGAGTCTGGACAAAAGAATATCATGGTCCACCATATCAAAAGCAGAGCTAAGATCACGTGACGTGAACAGGCTCTGGCGCAGGATCAACGGGCCCTGGCGCAGGATCAACGGGCCCTGGCGCCCCTGGCGCAGGATCAACGGGCCCTGGCGCAGGATCAACGGGCCCTGGCGCAGGATCAACGGGCCCGGGCGCAGGATCAACGGGCCCTGGCGCAGGATCAACGGGCCCTGGCGCAGGATCAACGGGCCCTGGCGCAGGATCAACGGGCCCTGGCGCAGGATCAACGTGCCCGGGCGCAGGATCAGCGGCCACAAGGACAGACACAAACACAGAAACAGGCCACAAACACAGAAACAAACATGGGCTCAGGAACAGCAGACACTGGCTCCGGCTCTGGAACAGCAGACACTGGCTCCGGCTCTGGAACAGCAGACACTGGCTCCGGCGGGCAGGCGATGGGCTCAGGCTCTGGCGGGCAGGCGATGGGCTCAGGCTCTGGCGGGCAGGCGATGGGCTCAGGACTTACTGGATGTGGAACTAGTTGGAGTGGGGGATCTTCTACCATGTAGTTGGATCCACACACCCACAGTGTGTGATCCACGAACTCCAGAAATGACAGATCAAGATCTCTTACTATTATTACTATTACTCTTACTAATTATCTGGGCAATAGAGTCCTTCAGTCCACCCCAAAAACTTTGTTTAAGTTCCGCTTCATCCTGAGTCACATCATCATAAAGGCCTATGTAAAGCCCTGCAAATTCCTCGAGTGAGAGCTCATTTTGGAAGAGGATGGGTATTTCCATGGGGCTCATCTCTTTCTTCTTTCCTCTTCTCTCCTTGCTCATTTTCAGTTTACGGGTTGGTCGTTCTGTCAGGGTTGGGTGCAGGTAGCTGAAGACGAGGACACGGTAGCTGCAGTTTAGGATATTTATTTTTACAAACTTAAACTTTCGAAAAACAAACAGGAACAAAAGAACAGACTCCAGGACTTCTAGACAACACACAACCATTCATAGACGACGACCAACAAACACTGAGGGAAAACACAGGGCTTAAAAGAACTGGGGCTAACGGGATAATTAACTAGACACAGGTGAAGAAACTGAACACAAACAATGAGCGGGAAAAACTAACAGGACTAAACCAAAATCACAATAGACAGGGGGAGACAAGATCACAAAACAGAACTAAACACATTGAAACGTGACAGTTATATCAGAAACAGATAGTCCGTGTGTTAAAATCAAATCTAGTGTGTGGCCCTGTACATGGGAAGGGCCATCTACCCATTGAGAAAGTTCAAATGATTCCATCAGATTAACGAATTCCTTTGACAAATAATCAGTACCGCAGCAAATATGAATGTTAAAATCACCAAGGATTAGTAGTCTATCATATTGTGTTACAAGTTCACTTAAAAGTTCTGCAAATTCACAGATAAAATCTGTTGTGGATTTCGGAGGGCGATATATAAGTGCCACCACAACCGCATTTTCAACAGTTAGTCTAAATAGCTGTAATTCAAAGCTTTTTAATGCATTGGTGGACAGTGATTGGCAAGAAAGTTTGTTTTTAAAAACAGAAACTAATCCTCCACCCCGTCCCGTAGTCCGAGGGGAGTTTAAAAATAAATAGTCCTGAGGTAGCAGTTCAGTCAATGGCGCCAGATCTCTAGGTTTCATCCATGTCTCAGTAATTAATAACATGTCCAAATCATTTGAGACAACAAAGTCATTTAGAATTAAACTCTGTTTCTAAGTAATTGCATATGCTCACCACTCCTCGATGTACTTTAGTTTTACACCACTAACTGAAATGACCAGAGTACCCTGGGATCCTCTGTCTCATTCTCCATATTTTATGTAAGGCCCTCATTTCCTTTTCACTCACATAGCTAATGCGCCGACTGCATACATTTCTCATTCTGCAGAACACTGAACTGTCCTTTTCCATATGCTTGAGGTGGGGCTGATAAACATTGTCTCTAACAGTCACTATATTGACAAAAATATGTGTGATTTCTCTGTTTCTCTGTGACCCTACCTCCAGATCTTTGCCCTTAGCTGCACTCCCAACAGTGTTCCTCTAGTATTATTGAATGCTGACCACGAACTGGAGATCTAAAAAGACTGCTGATGAGATTTAAAAGCAACTAAGAGAAAGAGGAGTTCAGGTATACCTGCTGAATAAATGGCTTAGCTCTGTTATTAAAACTTTGAGAGGTGCCTCAGTAATCATCATAGGTGTGTTCCTGACATAAAGGCAGCTACCAAAAAAAACCTCAGCATTTTTATTTTAAATATTATTGTTTAAAGTGCCCCTATTATTCTAATTTAAATTTTCCGGTGTTGCTTTGGAGTCTCCTACAACAGGTTTACATGCATCAAAGGTCATTTCATTTTCTCATAATATACATTTGCACATCACCACATTTTTTTATAATTCTCAAATGACTCAAATGAATCAGTCTCTCAAAATACCTCTGCTCTGATTGGCCAGATAGCTCAGTCTGTCGTGATTAGTCTACCGCATACAGCGCGTCGAAAACAGAAATGCCCATTGCCAAAACGGAATGCATGATTTTTCAGAAAAAAAGTATAGAGTAAGCATTAAGATCAACCCCAAATATAACCATCATGTAAACATGAATGAGATTGTAAAATATACAGCCACCAATTTTACAAAATGTAAAATAGTTATGAATTGTGATGAGATTGTGTTGAAGGAAGCCCACTCTGTAACTGAGCTCTTGTGTCTGCATGGTCTATGAACCTATATTACATTAAACACACACACATGTACTTAACATTCTGTTTCCATTACTTAAAACAGACTGATTGTCCGTAGCACAAAGGCAGGACTGAGGAAATACTGCATCAATACTCAGATCAATGCAACCACAGACCTCTCTACAAAGATCTGCACCTTTCATCTCCATCTTGTAATGTAACATCCTTTATGTGCACACACACACACAGACACACAACGGACAGATAAAAAAATGCAAAACATTTTTACACAGCTCTCCACAAGACATGCAAACTAAAATATACACTGTGGCCACAAATGACCAATTAATTCTCTCGTTTAATAAATTGTGGCCACGATTTACTAATCCGTTCAATTGTTTTGGTTAAATCATGGCCACGTATTAAGAATTCATTTATTTGGTCCCTTGTTTTAGTAAATCATGGACAAAGTAAATAATTTGTTTCCTCATTTTGATTGAACTAAATCTAGGGAACAAATGATAACAACAAATTACAAATTACAAATTTGAACAAATTATTGTGCACACAATTTACTTAAAACGATGGAACGAAGACATATTAGTAAGTCCTGTCAATTAATTGTTAATTCGTGGCCACGATACACATAATATATCTCCGTACATTGCCATTCCATTGTGATAAGGGTCCAATTCTCACTATTAACTAACTATTAACTATGACTTTTGCCTCAATAAACTCCTAATAACTGATTATTAATAGTTAGTAAGGTAGTTGTTGAGTTTAGGTATTGGATAGGATTAAGGGATGTAGAATATGGTCATGGAGAATAATGCATTAAACTGTGCTTTAAAAGTATTAATGAAAAGCCAATAGTAATATGCATGCTAATAAGCAACTAGTTAATAGTGGGAATTGGACACTTAACTAAAGTGTTCCCAAAAAATTCATCCACCAGATGAAATGTCTTGAGATGACATACAATAAATAGTTTGTTGGGTCTTTATAATAAAGTGTGGTAAGTAAATAAGAAAGTAAGTATGGTCACACAGCACTCATCGACCTATATAAAAAAAATAAAACTTAATCATAATGTTCTGATACCAAATTGCTGTACTGTAAATATTCCTAACAGCAATAAATGTGTTGGCTTGACAGTATATCAGGACAGCCACAGTGGCTCAAGCTCTAATCTCCTCAGGCTGGTGTAGATACATGCACAATTCTCCATGCAATGTCTGTGGATTTGGGTTTAGCTGCTCATAGTGTTGCATCACTGCAGCACAATATTTATAAAAATTGTCCCTGAAATTGCACAGTGGTCTTCAAACCTACAGCATGTGCCAAAGCCTAGAATAGCTCTTATCAAATTAACACAGTTCCGTACTTCTAGTTTGTGTACCGACTTACAAGATGTCCACTTCACCCAGTTTAGTCTGTTAGTGTGTGTTGTCAAGCCAAGTGGAAACAGGAAACAATTTAAGTGGACAGGGAAGAGCTCTCCTCCAAGCCCAGCCGAAAGGTATTTTTATTGATGGGAGTAGATGCAGTTTTACTAAGAGTGAGCTGAGAAAATCAGGAACTTACACTCCACAGCATGTGACAGCAGTGACACTGATGTGTGACAGAGATTTGCGTTTCACACATCAGCCGCCACGGTGGTAACTTAAATGTCACAGTTATAGCTTATTTTCGCCACTTTAAGCAAACTGTGACCATCACGCATAACTCAGGTAACAGCTCCCATCCTGGAAGCGGTTTTTACTGTACGTCACCACCACACCACTGCATCATCACTTAGTAAGAGCCATAACTGCTGAGAGATCATATTAATGGTGTTTGTTGTGACGTTTATGAGGAATCATGTAGGGCTTTTAAGAGTTAGCATAGCTTTTTTTGTAAACTAAAACTCTGAGGTAAGTAAGATTTAAAGAAATTAAAGAAATCAATGATTTTACTCCGCAAGGATGCATTAAATTCATATATAATATTACAATATAGCTGTTTTCAACTATGATAATAAGAAATGTTTCTAGAGCACAAAATCAGCCTTTTAAAATTATTTCTGAGTAATGATGCTGAAAATTCAGTGTTGCTATCACAGGATTAAATTACATTTTAAAACATATTAAAATGGAAAACAGTTATTTTATATTGCAATAACATTTCTCAATGTCACTTTTTTTACTGTATTTTTGAACAAATACAGAACAGACATGGTGAGCATCCGAGACTTCTTTCAAAACATTAAAAAACTCACTAACTTATCTTTTCAAATGGTTATATCATATAAACATCACTGTTTGTTGAGTACTCTTGTGTTTGTAGTGTTCCCTGTTGTCTTTCAGATAATGAAGTGTCAGATGTGTTTTCTTTTTAATCATTTTCTATGTCAACATTTTTGGTTTTAACCTGGCATTTGCTTAGATCTTACTCCTCGACATTTTCCTCATACATAAAAGCATTTTAAGCTGCTTACAGAGGCCTCCCTCTGTTTCTCTGTTCCTCTGTCTTTCTTTAGCTTTCAAAAACTCTGACAAAAGTATTCAAGAGAAACAGGGCTGGCAGAATAACTCAAAGTGCAATCAATGCTTTGTGACAAAATCTTATCAATAATGCAACAGGAGCTACCTAATCTGCCTTTTACAATACGCAAACTGGCACAGGAGGCAGAGGAGTGAAACGGGCTCAAAGAAAAAGACTAAAATACCCCTTGAAGGCAGAGAAAAAGAGAGCATTAGTGCTTTTGGAAGCCAAGTGGTTTGTTAAAGAACGAGAGCCGGTTGGTCCTAATGCACACGGTGAAAGGTACACAGGAAGAAAACAGAAACGATGAGGTTCTCTTCCCGCAGGGGGGTCGCTCTCATCTTTTGGAACATTCCGCTCCAATGAGCGTTTCAGCAGATGACAATGAAACCAAGAGCAGTGCAAATATGAACAAACATATGGCTTTGCTTTGCTTTGTGTGTGTGTGTGTGTGTGTGTGTGTGTGTGTGTGTGTGTGTAACTCTATTGTTAATATGTCATGTCACAGAACGTGATTTGATGTATTATTCAAATTAAAAGTTGTATCTGTTAATTATATTTAATATACCTGAGCTAATATGAACTAACAATTATGGAGATTTATTTTCTTTATTAATGAAACAGATGTATTACTCATTATTAATGTTAATTAATGCATTAACTAATGGTAACTGGGACTATATTGTAAAATATTACCATTTATGTAGGTTTAGTAGTTTTTTTATTATATAAAACCACACTACATTGTCCACATCACTCCTTTTTAACACTACTCTGCCTATCCAGTACATCCTACCATTGAGAGAAAATCAGACACATTAAAGATACTATAAGGTATTAGTTTTTTTTTTTTTTTTTAGAAGGAATTAGTTGTCTGATTCCCTCCCATTGTTAGTGACAGAATATTATATGTATTTGAAAGCTGTATTTTTAGGCAGTTAACACTTTAAAAATAATGACATACGTCTGTATATTTTTGGTGGGTGAGGTGTGAGACTCTCTTGGAGCAGATGACACGATGATGCACGGTGTCCTACACTGTCTTTGGTCCAGTGCTGACATTAGCCTGTCCTTGTCTATTCAAGTTATTTGAGTTGGCACTAGCAGAACTGCTGCCACAAAAAGTCCCTAAATAAACAGACAGGTCTGACAAAGCGACAATCTCTGTCTTTCTCTAGTGCATTACGTATGCAGTATTTCCCCACTGAATAGTAATTATGAATAAACATCATAGACACAAAGACATACCACAGGAAACATCTTTTTGTTTTCTATTACATAGAAAAATCTTCAAGTCTTCAAACCATGAAACTGTAATGGAAATGTCAGTTTTAATAATAACACACTTTTCAATCCTTCCAACAGTCAGTCTTTGTGAATTGTCAGAGTAGATTAATTCAAATTGTCCGTCTAAATCCTAATTGCTTCTGTCCCGTCTCTCTATATCAATTTCTGATTGATGAACTGTTCTTTCTTCCACATCAAAGTTAATATTTGCAATAAAGCATGGGAGATTTGGGCTAGTTGTCACACTTTTCACACCAGTGAATATTTTTCAGATAAAGTTAACTTTTTTCTGAAAGTCCATTTTAGACATTTTACTAACTACAAGAAACTTTGCTACTATAACGTTACAACTAACTCTCGTTAATTTGCAACTATATGTCCACTAACTCTAATGTATTAGACTGATAGGTTAGACTGTTATGGTTAGGGTTAGTATAATAAGTTGACGTACTTGGAAGTTACTTATAGTTAGTAGAATGTCTGTGAACAGAGGATCAAAATAAAGTGTAAGCAGATATTAAGGAGAAAGTCTACTAATACTCTATGACTGCTATGGTTATAACGTAGTAGCAAAGTTACTTGTAGTTAGTAGACTGTCTAAAGTGACCTACCAAAATAAAGTGTAGTCGATAGTTTTTTTTTAAATGTATAAATTCACATACAGTACCTTAAAAAGTCTGGGCTACAGAAAAAAAAAAAGCTACCCATGGTGTTTGCTCAGGGGAAAATTGCACATACTGACCTTTTGTGACAACATGACCCAATGGCAGTTGTCACACTGTATTTAAAATCCTCACATAGGCTTTTCAGAAATGTTTTGAATAAAAATGAATACAATCTGACATATACAAAAATAACTCTTGTAATGTACCGGTATTATACAGTTGACCCTTGCCTAAATGCTGATATTTTCGTTTTTACCCAACAACTTTAGCTAAAAATTAGATTTTAGCTTATTATTCATTATTTATATTATTATTATTTATATTACATAACATTTGCATAAAAAGCATTTGAGTAACTTTTACTCAAAACCTTATACTGAAATATAACTCTTGTGACAACTTCGCCGTGTGACAGCTAACCTCCGTGACCCTTATTTGGGTTCCTAAAGCTATTGAGAAATCAGATTAGTCATCCGTGAAGCCACCAACAAGTTAGAAACTGTGACAATATTCAACGTCCAACAAAACAGGATACGACAGAAAGACTCTGGGGTATTAAACAGGCAATTTTGATCCTTTATGTTCTTGAAGAAAACAACACATTCAAATCCGTTAACCCAGAGGCATATATTGACTAGCTACTGTAGTATGAAGCAGAGGCATGTAAACCTGTGCTGAGTGGTGTAGGGTATGAACACAACACTGTACTGTGCCATATTCCATTATCCTCTCTGAGCATAGACTGACAGCTGTAATATCTGTCTGTACTCATTCACAGTGTGTGAATGCCTGAGCGTATGCGTGCTGGGGGCCGTTTTTTTATTGTAGTTGTTGATGTATGTGTGTTGTCATCTGTGGCAATGTGGTGAGGACTTTATGTTTTGATGTGTTTGAGTGTAAGCTACGTTTGGGCTTTGGGAGTTTGCATATACATTATTTTTCCTTTTACTTTTTTTCTTTTAGAAAGTTGTGGAAAGTGCTGATGAAAATCATTTTTAATTTCAAAAACACACACAAAATATGTAGTCCACATGTAAACTTGTAAAAACATGTAAAATTTTCTCCATAGTTGTTTTGTATATTGTATTGTATTGTATGTTGTTTTGTATATTTTGTAATATATATACACATATTTTGTATAAGTATTGCATTTACCGGAATTATATTCATACATGTTTTCAAACACATAGAAGCCATTTGGTTATCAAAATATTAGGTTGTTTAATATATAACTCACACTATTATTTCTTATATGTGACCCTGGACCACAAAACTAGTCACAATGGTAAATTTTTTAAATTGACATTTATACTGAGATATATACTATAAAAATAATAAGCTTTCCGTTGATGTATGGTTTGTTAGGATAGGACAATATTTGACATGATACAACTATTTGAAAATCTGGAATCTGAGGGTGCAAAAAAATCGAAACATTGAGAAAATCGCCGTTAAAGTTGTCCATTTATGTTCGCGATTTTGCTGCATCCACTCACAAAAATACACTCACCTAAAGGATTATTAGGAACACCTGTTCAATGTCTCATTAATGCAATTATCTAATCAACCAATCACATGGCAGTTGCTTCAATGCATTTAGGGGTGTGGTCCTGGTGAAGACAATCTCCTGAACTCCAAACTGAATGTCAGAATGGGAAAGAAAGGTGATTTAAGCAATTTTGAGCGTGGCATGTTGTTGGTGGTTGTTGGTGCCAGACGGTCCGGTCTGAGTATTTCCCAATCTGCTCAGTTACTGGGATTTTCACACACAACCATTTCTTGGGTTTACAAAGAATGGTGTGAAAAGGGAAAAACATCCAGTATGCGGCAGTCCTGTGGGTGAAAATGCCTTGTTGATGCTAGAGGTCAGAGGAGAATGGGCCGACTGATTCAAGCTGATAGAAGAGCAACTTTGACTGAATGGTCTGATGAGTCTCAATTTCTGTTGAGACATTCAGATGGTAGAGTCAGAATTTGGCGTAAACAGAATGAGAACATGGATCCATAATGCCTTGTTACCACTGTGCAGGCTGGTGGTGGTGGTGTAATGGTGTGGGGGATGTTTTCTTGGCACACTTTAGGCCCCTTAGTGCCAATTGGGCATCGTTTAAATGCCACGGCCTACCGGAACATTGTTTCTGACCATGTCCATCCCTTTATGGCCACCATGTACCCATCCTCTGATGGCTACTTCCAGCAGGATAATGCACCATGTCACAAAGCTCGAATCATTTCAAATTGGTTTCTTGAACATGACAATGAGTTCACTGTACTAAAATGTTTAATTTAAACCTGTTTATTTTTCTCAATCAGGCTAATTTTGAAACTTTTCAATTATTGTTTCACAGGAAACTGTCACTGCCACACTGGTGTTGACGGATAATGTATCAAAATATCTTCCATTAAATTATCTGAATTTTGAAGAAGATCTTAATGAGTTATATGCTGAGAGGATTTATGGTTCAACAAAGTCTGTATATAATGCTTTGCATATAATAGTGGATTTTTTTCATTTAAGTGTTTTAATTCAAATAAATCAAAGAAAAGAATCATAAAAAAAGACAAATGTGCTGCTATGCTAGGATACATATCACTATTAACACATTAATAAGACTGAACAAGATTTCATCAACCGTGAAAATCAGAAAGAGTCAAAGAGAAGTCTACAGAGCCTGCAAATTCAATCTTCGCACAAAGATCTTGATTAAAGGGGCTATATGGAACTTTTTCCCCAAAATAAATGTAACAATAGCCTTTTTATTTGACCATTTATGACTCAAACATCTCCTGGTGAACATACTGACACCTTGTCCGCTCACAGTGGGTGCACCTATAAGCCTGTATCCTATTTTTCCTATTTTCTGTCGGGTCGGATTTTTCCCGCGCTGTCTGCGGATGTGACGTCGAGCGCGTTCAAGTTAAACGTTTCAGATCACTCTGCCACCACCGCTAGTCAGCAAGTAGCCTACACTCGCAAGCAGTGCAATGGAATATATGTATTTGGCTTACCTCTGTAAACATTATGTTGACCTCCTTGGAGCAGATGACTTGTGAAGTGTGCACGTACAAGCGCGCTGCGAGAGCGAGCAGAAAGGAAGAGCAGTTCTGTTTTTTGGCCACAGGTGTCAGTCGCGAGTTTAAATTTCAGAAAAACGCATATAGCCTCTTTAAGATATAAGCACACTGAGACCACTACTTCTGAGCACCTTGCTGGCAATGCACCTGTTGTGGAGTGAATCTGAGCCATTGTTGACTGATATCAAAAAGAAATTATCATTTCGAGCTATTCACTATCCATAGTTTTTGCTCTCTCTGAAGATCAATCTTACTGGTGAGTAGCTCTTGCAAAAAGTTCTTCTCAACGTTAACGAGTTCTAAAGTAAGACTTGGTAGCAAGAATGAGTATTTCCTGTACACTGTAATTAATTCTGAGTGGTGGAATGAGGCGCATCCAGCTTTTCTTTGAAAACAACTTCCTCTGAGATGGCTATAAGTAAAAACTCTCCCTAAGGGTGCACAGAATGGCAGCCAATACAAAGGCGGCACAGACACTACAAGTGCCAACGTATCAATAATGCAAGACTTTAGGCTTGCGTGAGCCCAAGGATCGTAGACAAATGAAACATTAAAAATTCATAGCATCATCAGCCAAAAGAATTGTGAGGATTCAGTACAGTTCAAAGGGACCCAGAACGCCAATTTCATATTTTGAAGCTACTTGCAAGACTTGACAGAAAAGGGTTATGGAAAAAAGTGTAAAAACACATAAACTAAGAGATATACGATGGGTTTAAACAAATATTATTTGAGATTCATAAGAAGTTCCACGGGGGTGAAGTATCAGGAGTACAAAAATAAATTGCCATACAATTAAACTGTTTTGAAAAATCTATTTACTCCTTTCAAATTCAAATCAATGAATTATTTCTAAATAAAGGGAGAGACTATTATGAAACAAATATCTATTTCCTTTGCATCATTTTATATTTTGTTTTATGTTTCCTTTAATATTTTCAAATTTCTAATATTATTGCACAAAACCGTCATTAACATGTTTCCTTATAGCAACATTTAGAATTACTGAAATAATTAAAAGTATTTTACTTCAGAAGAACAATACTTTTCATTAGGATCCCCGAGCTCTAAGTTACTCTATCTGTGAAAATGACAAGATATCACCTGTTACACTGAGAACAAGCTGCTTAAAAACTTTATCTGTGCCTACAATAGCCATCATGAATGCAGTGGTGACGAGATATATTCATAACAGTAGCCTATAGCTTATTGTACTGATACATTATCTTGAATTAAAAGATTCACATACAGCAAAAGAATAGTGTTCATATGGCTCTGTCTGGCTCCAAAATCATATTTATACTGCAAGGATGCCTCTGTATTGTTGCTCTGTAAGGGTGAAAGTGCACATTTTATGAGTGTTGATACTTTTATCCTCCACAGCACGTGACGATCAGATAAACAGGGAGTATTCGAGTGATGCTGAAACCCAAAACAAAACTGTACAAACAAAGAAAAAATACTATCTTTAATCTCGCCTCCACCAGGGAAAATATTTGCTCTTACCTCAACAGAATTCCTATTTCCCACGCAATGAATCCCCAGACAGCCACAGAACGCAGCCTTTTCCGAGTCATCTCAAGACTTGATCGGCATAGACATACAGTCCTCTGTGAATGCCTGTGCTCTCTTCAGCACTTCTGTCTTCTTGACTTCAGGACGCTGGACAGCGCTCCAGCGGTTCTTCCTTCACTCCAATGCACTGTAGGCTCGTTGCGCACGGCAATCGCAAAGGAATCCCTCATAATCTTATAAAGCTAAACAGCATATATAAAACACTTCTCTTGTATCGGCACTGGAAGCGACGGAGTGCTGTTTAAAAGCGTGCGGCAGCTGAAGTGATTCTTGACATATTCAGACATCTCTGAGCTGAGACCGCCCCACACAGCGCGCTTGACTGACAGTGCGCTTCTCCACTCTCACCGCACACATGGATGCGCAACGCTTACTTACAATTAGAGAGAACTGAATTTGAATACTTCCCCTTACTCGTGCCAGCCCTTTGACTATGAGAGCTGCTCACGTGATTAATAGCCCAGCATCGAGTATAACAGGATACCAGGTTATAGCATTATTGTCGTTACTGTGATATTTATATTTGTAATACAGTGATTTATTTTTATATTTAGAAAATTGTAAAATATATTTAATTTAATAATTGTATATGTATGTGTGTATATAGTGTACTGTATACTCAATTAATGAATGAATTCATTCATCCGTTTTCTATGAGGATTCCCATTTGGCCAATCTCCATCCTTGTGATTCTGACTTGCTTTATTAGCAAAGATGCATATTTTACGGACATAGTGTTTATTAAAAAGTCTGGAAGTTATGTGTCCAGGTCAGGAGATATGTCAGTTGGGGATGACTGACTACTATTCAACCCTGTAACAGTGAGCAGATGATTACAGAAAAATATATATTTGTAGAAATATCACCATTAATTCACCTTCTAATAAACACCTTACTGTGTCATGACCTTAAAGGATTAGTTAACTTCAAAAAGGAAATGCCATCATTTACTCACCTTCACGGTGTTTCAAACCAAATTATTTATTTCCACAAAAGAAGATATTTTGAAGAATGTCAGTAAGCAGACAGTTGATGTACCCATTGACTTCCATAGTAGGAAGAAAAAAGTTCAGCAGAAGAAAGAAATTCAAACAGGTTTGAAACTTGATGACGTAACTTGATGACGTAAATGATGACATAATTTTCATTTTGAAGTGTACTAATCCTTTAAGCACACACGGCAATGGCTAAATTAAGTATATACCTGCACCGGCCCTGTTGTTGTTTTAAAGGCTATTGCAACATTTACTAATTTACTAAAAAAAAAATAAAAAAAAAACACCCTTTCAATGAAAAAAGGTATCTTTTTTTTAATGCTTGATTGCTATCTTCAAAATAACATATATATATAAAAAAAGCCTTATAATGTTATCGTAGCTCCAACTAATGATCTGTTTTTAATAACCGATAACACATTTCAGGTTTAATTATGGCTAACATTCAGTCTATCTTGACATGGTGTATATTTAATATTTGTGTGTAATAATACACTCATGTAAGCTGACTGCATCAGTAAGCAATGTCAAAACTAAGTGCAATGTAACTTGTGAGTCATACATGATGACACATGCTAGAACGCATGCTAATTCCCTCGGTGCTGGAACGTACCCGGTCCAATCTGGCAGAGGGGTCCTAAGTTGTATTTAGGTATATAGGCCTAACGCACTGAGCTTATACTGCCTGTTTTTGATTTACCCATGAAATCATTGTTGTGTTACAGTGAGTGACAGTGTCTGGCATGGGCTGCCGTAGGCAGCGTGTATGGCACAGCTGAGACCGGGTACATCTGCGCAGCATGTGTGTGCATGTGTGCGCCCACTCCTGTTTATTGTGCCACGTTGACCCTGTTCCCAGCTTTATGCCATTGCTCTGGAAATGGGCGATAAGCTCCAAAAGCTCTCTGCTGCCAAAGTTTGGCATCAGGGAGCTTTGGTCTGCTTTTTCACTTTTCATTCATTCTCTTCTTTAAAAGTTACTTTTGTGTGCTTTAAAAGACAACAAAGACTTGAATAGTATGTACATTCTTATATATAAGTGTCCCCTGATGTTATCCACTAACTCATTGGAAAATCCTTATAATAAAAAGTGTTCGACCTACCCTTATTATTTATGTGTCTAAACCAGTGGTTTCCATCCTTAAATGGGACCTATTATGCAAAATTCACTTTTATAAGGTGTTTGAACACTGATGTGTGTATGCAGTGTGTGAAAACAACCAGCCTATATTGTTAAAAATCCACTCACTCATTTCTTTCAGTTGTACAATGTTTGCGCAAAAAGAGGTATTACAAGAGTTGTGTTTTGGGATGTACCAACATAATAGTCTCCATAGACTTCCGCCATCTGAGTCACTGAGGACATTGTAGTAAATTTATTTTTCGAAGGAAATGTCCCAATAAATATCTTATAGCTACGTTTGCGGCAACCTTGGAAACCTTGGCCTCCTGCTGGGCCCCAGTTTAGAACCATTTCTTTAAACTTTTTCCCACAGTATAACACATTAAAATGCATTAAGAATATTATAGCTTTCCCCCCTTCATATTCAACTGCATACTAGAGCATTTATTAGCTATAGGTTTTGAACACATATTACTGGCAGGTGAGCCCATTGCTTATTTGCAGCTGAAGTGTGAACAGGCAGGCGCTGTGTTTGGGTGGATGAAGGGCAGATGGATGGGAAGAGCACTGATAATGGCCTAATGTGTACTGTGTCAATTACAAAGGTCACTGTGTGCCTTCAGATAATTTCCCCTGCCTTTGTTGAATGAACACTTCAGTCATGTAAAAGAACTGTTTGAGGTAGAGCTCTTTTGTAGACTAGTCACTGTCGGCCTGAAAGTAGCCCGTAGTGTTTAAACACTCACCCAAGACACTGAAAAAAATTGTATTTGCAAATTTGGTTCACTTTGTACAAAGGTATGCTCTGCTGCAGTTAGAGTTTACATTAAGGTTAGGTATTCTGTGCCCGACTAAAGGAAATTTCACACTTGTTTATCTTATTACATAGTAGTATTTTCCACCTCTAGTATTTTCTGTCTGTCAGGATGTGGTACCCTGGTTGTATTTCAAAGAAGCGCATTTTCTTAGACAAGCATGACAACTTTTACTCAGCTCATCTTGACAACAAAGAAGGCAATGATATAAACCTGTGACTGCAGCAATGCCTTTAATCAATGCATAGGCAAGCAGTGCCAATATGTACTTATTTTAAATCAGAAAATAACCAACAATGATTTTAATTATGATGCCATTTCATGATATGCTGCAATCACAGAGTAGTTTCTTCGCCAGCTTTGCTTCTGGCCTCCCCTTCTCTGAAACCTTCTGTTTCATGCATAAACAAGTCTGCCTAATCAATACTATAAGGATCAAACCTCATTATGCTTCAGTTAACTAGTTTGACTCAGAAAACATCAAACAAATGCATGGATAAAAAGATAATTCACAATCAACAGACTCACTGAGCAATGAGCACTGTGGCATATTTCAACACCCGCTTTGTAGGTGCTCATCACATTATAATGCAAATGCTTTTACTCGGCAGCCAAAGATACACATGGCATTTACTGAATCAGTTCTATATGGAGAGATTATCACACTCTATTGGCTGGGAAAAAGACGAATTGCTCAATTACTGGTGTGTGGCGAATCGTTATAAATTTTGACCCGGCACACTGCATATTAAAGGGCCTTATTTGGAAGACACAGAGACTTGGGTGGACAGTTTAGTTTCAAAGGAAGGCCGTTGCCATAGAAAAGCTCTAATAACTTCTCATTATAAGACTATCTATGAGTAAAAAAATATATTTAAGATCAAATCACATTAGGATTGAATTTATTTGTGAAATATTTTTTTTATAAATATTTTAGTGGGGGACCTAGAGCTTACTTTTATTATCTACTATGGAGCAATTCATGAGCTATCACTCTTGTGTCCTTGTTTAAGAAGACGTAAAGATGTTGCTTAAGGAGACTGTCTCCCTTAACAAGTGTACTATAAGTTACTTTAGTTCAATGCCTAAGCCAAATGATTCCTTACTATTTCATAAAAAAAAATGTTTTTTTGCATCTAACCAGAATATTTACTGTAAATCAAATCAAATTTACAATGCATGTGGGACACCATCACTGTCCACCTGTATTTCTCACCTCTTCCTTCTATATCTATATAGCATGCACTTTGCTCACGTGAGAATAGACCATGACCACGGCACACCACACTCCACATAGGTGCCATATTAAAACCCTTTGAGTGAATGCTAAATTAAGCATCTTCTCAGAGCAAATGGTTTAGTTATTTTCAGCCAATGGGCTGAATATCACTTTCCAAATGGGTCACACCAGCAATGAAATGTTCCAATCTGTCTGGCGGATCCATCAAAAGGGACTTTAGCCATGACTGCAGTAATAGTTCTGAGCAGATAATTAGAAATGCACTCTGCTATGACACGTTTAGACATTAACAAAGCCTTAGTAATCAGGATTGAAGAGTGCTGCGTTCTGACTCAATCTCAAAGCATTACTGCCTTCTTTTGCTGTTAAATGGTGACAAGTTCATGACGAAAGCTGTTAATCTTACATTTGTTTGGTCAAGAGAAATATTGATAAGAAGCACACTAAACTACACAGTACAAGCATCAAAGCTTTGCTTTAAAATGTGACCTTATTAAATGCCATAAACTGATGCTAAAACTGGGAGGAATTCCAAAACGTGTGCTTTCACTACCAATATGTTTTCTCTTTGTTGAGAATTATTCAACTTTTGTGATATTGTGCTTTCCTGTGTGGATTATGGGGCCTAATGGCACATAGAACATTTTCCTTCCAGTTGAGAAGTCTTTACGCTTCACTCAGCTGCCCGAGCTCCATTGAGGTTTACGATGGTCACAGAATTCTTGAATAACATATGTCCAGGCAAGCCACTGACTCACTAAAATTATGAGGCAGTTCTAGTAGTGGAGATGTTGGACCAAAATGATGGCAAATTAATGATGCAATACACAGAGAGCAGCATTAAATTACATGTTTGATTCAGCTGTCTCCCACTGGATGCTAATCCCTTTATTCTCGATTCATGTAAATATTTCCCTGGATGCCATGGCTTTTCTAACACCCTGACACAGCCACAATTTTAATGAGTTATAGATAACAGTTGTATTTTGCATGATCACCGGAATGCATACTGTATGTGGAACATGCAAGCACTTCTAATCATGCACAAACAACAAGGAATAAGAGAAATGTCAATCAAGCAACATCTGTTTCTCAAATGGGAGGAATAAAATGGTGCAAAGTCTAACAAACCATATGTTCAGTGGGATTTACACAGTATGTACAAAATCACGTTTACCAATTGCCTGTTTTTTTAAGGCACTAAGGACTGAATCTTATAATTCTATGATAATAAAAAAAAAGTATACTGTATTAAATCCCTGCTGTCTGTTTTCAGTTACAATAGAGTTGGATTCCTTGGAGTGCAGAGTTAGCAAAACACTTGATTACACACATTATGATGTCACAGAGATTATTTCTGTATCTGTTTAATTCGGTGATGTGTGCATGTGAGTATAGTTAGACGGCATGGGACTGTGAGTATACTATTATGTAATGTTATAAAAAAAAAGATAGCTGGAATGCCACAGAGCAGTCAGAAACACAAATATAATTATTATTATTGTTATTTTCTTACACTCCATCATGCTGCAGAAATAAATGCATTCATTACCAGCACCTTATGCATGCCTGATATCAATTAACCACATTCATAATTCACACCAATGAAGATCCCTGATGGATATATAGAAGCATGAAAGTGCTGTCATGTCAAACCCTATACAGAGCATCATATAATGATCAAAGTGTATCCACGTATCAATATCAAAGCTTTGAGTAAGAACTATATTTGAAGGCCAACCTTCTGTCACACACTCATGCACTTCAACAATGGGATATGGAAATTATATTAGAATAGAGGCAATCCTTCGGTGAGTGGCTTTCAATTTAATCATGCATTTGTCCAGCAGCACTAATCTCACCTCCCTACTATGGCTAATATGATATGTGACCCTGGATCACAAAACCAGTCATAAGTCGCACGGGTATATAGCCAACAATGGCTTTTCCTAAATAGTCAACAATGGGTAGTTTCTGACATATGTACACATAAAATGTCCTTCTACTGTTATATTTGGAACATTGAAAAAAAAATTTTTTTTTCTTTATCTCTGGAAATCATACAAATTCATACGAAATCTCCACCTTGTAAAATAGCATTCACGTTCCCTTTCAAGGGAACTCGCGCTGCGTAGATTGACGCTAAGGGAACGCTTTGCGTGATGATGTCTTGAAGCACATGTAAAATCAGTCCATTGGTGAGACGGAACGTCAGAGGCGGGTGACGTCATGAACCAGGAAACTATAAAGCCAGCCCAAACAAAGCAGCGCATGCTAGCTGTGCTCTATGTGAAACTGTATTTGTCTATTTTGGTGTTGTCTATTATATATATATATAATATAGAAATATTAGGGGTGGAACGGTACATGTATTCGTATTGAACCGAAACGGTAAGGGCGTCACGGTTCGGTGCATGAATTTACATGGAGAATACACGGAGTATAAAAATAAATAAAACGGGTGTCCAAATTAATTGATGTAATGCGGAACTACTATTAGATACGCGGGTTCTTTAGGGACACACAATCTGTAGCCCCGCCCTAGGCAAGCTCCGGCTATGTATGCAGTTTTTTGTCTGGTCAACGACGGTCCAGTGAGTGAGTCCGAGATAGCAGCACTGAGGACGAGTATGGCGAGTGGTGTTAGAAGTTAGAGGACCCGCCGTCTTTAAGATCGCAAGTTTGGGAAAACTTCGGTTTCCCAGTCAATTACAATTAATTAAACCAACAAGCTTCAATATTAGGTTACTCACTTGCGCATGCACTCTCTCTCTCTTTCTCTGGTTAATTAATAAAAAAACATTACAGCACTACTTTATTTCACTTCAGAATTCTAGATCTGAGCTGTATGTAGCGCCCTCTCCCTATGATTTAAGCGGGAGGGGCCCTGGCTTAGTTTTTTTTTTAGATCTCTCTAAATAGCCTCTGATAATTATTAACTTTATTCCAATAAACCCGTATATCAATATTGGGGTGCTTGTTGACAGACTAAAATAACCAGAAAGTCTGGTAAGTTAAATGGAAACTAAGTAGTTTACTCAAATAAAATAGGAAAATTCAAATAGCAATTGAAAATAAAATAAAAGTTAACCCTTTAAAATATTCACTGATACAACACTGTATTAATATTCCCTATATAGAGAATAATATATCACTCTGGCGCTTTATCAGTATATATGTATATAAGTAAACAGTAACTAGTAAATACAGTAATTACACAAATGCCCAAATGTCACCAAAGAAAATATCAATGTGTTGATTCAATACTTAAATCCAACAAGTCTTTGTTGTCTCAATACAAAGGTTACTGTTCACATAAACCTCCCACAACAGTAATCAAAAACACCCAGGTGTCAGTATTCAAAATGACAACAAATAAAATAAATACCCTGTTGCAGGCCTAATACGATCCTGGGGTTCGTTGAGGCACAAAACAGCTTGCCGCTTCGCTCAATGAACAAACAAAACAAAAAGCTGTCTCACCAATGTTAGTTAGAGCCGGCTTTCATATGACGCACTGATTGCGGTCCGAAGAACTGACGGCAGATCGGCAAACTCATCCAGCGTTGTTGCCAGAGGAACCACTGAGAATTCCTGGTATCTCAGGGCGCTTTCTGGTATGTCTTCTGTAGGTTTGGTAAGAGAAGCGACACACGGTAGTTTTCCACCAACGCGACCTCGCGAGTCTCTCACGTGAGATTAGCACCGTTTCTTGAGAATCGTGAGCTACTCAGTCATTCGATTATCAAAGTGGAAATTTCTATCCCCTCATATTCAAACAACATTACACCAACTTTAAATCAGTTCTCTTATGGACAACCGTACTAGTATGGTATTTTTACACTTAAGCTATCACTTAGACACATTCTATCTCCCAGCTTCAACCGGGCTTCACCCTCCCCCCTTTAAATGTCTGGATGTCCTCATACAGACTATCTGATATTTTAATTTAGGACCATACCTAGGCTACACTACTACTTTACGTTTCTTGTGACTGACTTTCTTGCCTAATTGAATGATTACTCCTCTGTGAACAATAGTTAGGGGCTGATCTTTTGACTTCCCTGGCTCATCATAGGTGAGTTTAACAACTGGCTTTACTCTCCTTTTTTCCCTAACTTGTTCCCTTTCTTCCACTTCCTCTTCCTCGCTTGTGTCTTCTTGATTTCCTTCATCTTCTAAAGATGAACTGGACGAACTCGAAACGTCGCTCTCTATATCCTCTTCATGTAACAAGTCCTCTTCCTCAGTACAAAGGTCTTCCTGGATCAGGTTCCTTTCCTGGCATACCAATCCTCGCTGTCTGGGCAAAGTGTCATTCTTATTCAGCGTTCCCTCTAGACATGATCTTTAAGGGTTTGAAACGTCGTATTCAAACTCAGATGAGGTTTCAGAGGATGATACATCTTCATTTGTCAGTACCGGAGCATCAACATCAGTGATTTTCTTCCTCCTCACCAGGTTTGTTTCCACTTTGTTTTGTGGCCACCTCACCAGTTGCCCTATGGGTAACAGTTGGTCTCTGTGAAGTGTTCTGACACTTCCTTTTCCTGTTTCAGGTTTTACCCGGTATACTGGTATATTTGGAAGTTTTTCACAGACTACATAGGGTACTGGACTCCATCTGGTTTGAAGCTTGTGTTTCCCCTTCAATCCTAAGTTCTTGATCAACACGTAATCCCCAGAATTCAAGGATTGAAATGACACTCGTTTGTCATATGACCTTTTATTTCTTTGATGGACTTTGTCAGCCTCTTCCATTGCTAACTGGTAGGCCCGTCTTTTTTCATATTGCTGATGTACTGTGAATGTGACACATCCATTCCATCTGGTGAAGTTCCAAAACAGATATCTACAGGTAGCCGGGCTTCTCTCCCGAACATCAGGAAATAGGGTGAGTACCCGGTAGCATCATTCTTGGTACTATTGTAAGCATGCACCAAGTAAGGTATCTGTTGGCTCCAACTTCGTTTTTTCTCAGCACTCAGGGTTCCAAGCATGGCTAAGAGGGTACGATTGAACCGCTCAGCCTGTGGGTCACCCTGAGGATGATATGGCGTGGTTCTCAATTTTCTTATACCAAGCAGGTTCAACAACTCCTTTATCAGTCGACTCTCAAAGTCACGACCCTGATCTGAGTGAATGCGTGCTGGTAGGCCATAACGAATAAAGTACTTCTCGACCAGTATTTTTGGAACCGTAAGAGCTTTTTGATTCTTACTGGGAAACGCTTGTGCATAACGTGTGAAGTGATCTGTAATTACTAACACATTGCCCAAACCTTTTGAATCTGGCTCCACTGAAAGAAAATCGATACACACTAAGTCCATCAGTCCACTACTCGTTATCTGATGCAATGGAGCAACTCTTTGACATGGACTCTTACGAGTAATGCAAGCTCCACAGTTCTTGACATATTCATGCACATCAAGAGACATCTTGGGCCAGTAGAAACGATTTCTCAAAAGTTCCGTAATCCTTTCTACCCCCATATGACCTAGATATTCATGCATGGCTTTAAGAACTACTTCTCGGAACTTGGTGGGCAAAACCAATTGAAAGAATTCTCTATCAGACTTTTTGGTTACTCGCTGAAGCAATCCATCTTTCATCAGTAGTTTTCCAGCTTCATGCCTCAATGCCACCACCTCTGGATCTGTTATTTTGGTTGACCACTTTCGTTCATTCAAGGCAATTATCGCCTGTCTCACAGTCGGATCTTCGTTCTGAGCTTTAATCAACTCTGGTTGAGACAGCAACTGTAACCAATTAAGCTCCAACCTGGTGGGATAAGCATAAGCTTCTGGTATGGACTCTGGTGGGGCTCCTAGCTGTTACACATATCTGGGATTGGCTTCCAAGGACACCTGAGAACTCACTCGCTGACATATGGACTTTACACCAGACACAGGTATGTCCCTCCACTTATTAGCTTCATCCTCATCCACAAATCTCCTGGACAACAAATCAGTATCTGTGTTGTTCTTTCCAGGTCTATACTGAATGCTAAAATCATACGTAGCAAGAGCGGCTGACCACCTGTGCCCTGTTGCATTCAGCTTAGCAGATGTCAACACATATATGTGAGTGGGTTGTTGTCGGTTCTGACATGAAACTTAGCCCCATACAAGTAATCATGGAATTTGTCCACGACTGCCCATTTCAATGAAAGAAATTCCAGCTGATGAATTGGGTACCTTTGTTCTGCTGGTCTCAACTTCCTGCTTGCGAAAGCCACTGGCCGCAATCCTTCCAGGTGCTCCTGATATAACACAGCACCAAGGCCCTTCAAGCTAGCATCCACATGAAGGATGTATGGCTTACTGGGATCTGCAAAGGCTAAAACAGGAGCATGTGTTAAGCAATTAATTATTTGCTGAAAAGCGGACGTGCAGGATTCATCCCATCGATCTCCAAAGGGCTCTGATTCCTTGAAGTAGGTAATGCTCTTTTCTTTGCCCGCTTTCTTTCCTTGTTGTGTCGGCGCATAGCCCTTAGTGAGCTCAGTCAATGGCCTAACAATGGAAGAGTAATTAGCAATGAACCGACGATAGTAGCCACAGAATCCTAGAAAGGATCGCAAGGATTTCAGGTCCGATGGTTGGGGCCAACTGATCACAGCCTCAATTTTGTCAGGATCTGTTGCTATCCCTTCATTGAATACTATGTGTCCAACATACTTCACTCGGTTCTGGCAAAAATGACATTTGTCAATGGACACCTTTAACCCAGCCTCCTCCAGACGATCCAGTACTTTCATGAGCTTCTTCTCATGCTCCTCCAGAGTCCTTCCAAAGATGATTAAATCATCTAGATACACCAAGACTACATCAAGGTTCATGTCCCCTACGACTCTCTTCATTAGTCTCTGGAACGTCACCGGCGCTCCAGTGACCCCTTGTGGCATCCTCTCGAATTGGAAAAATCCTAATGGGCAGATAAAGGCAGTTTTTTCCTTATTGGCTTCTGCCCTGTCTATTTGAGAATAGCCACTTCTTAAATCAAGAACAGAAAACCACTGACTACCTGCTAAACAATCCAGTGCATCGTCAATTCTGGGTGTTGTGTATTGGTCGGGAAGAGTTCTTGCGTTCAGGGTTCGATAATCAATACACATACGGACGGCTCCATTCTTTTTCCTTGCAATCACGATTGGGGATGCATATGGGCTGCGCGACTCTTTAATAATACCAACAGTCAAGAGGTCTTGGAGATGTTTCCTCACATCATCTATATCTGCGGGTGCTAGACGCCTAGAGCGCTCTCAAAAGGGTCTTGAATCAGAAAGGCGTAGGTTATGCTCTACTCCCTTAGCGAGTCCTACATCCCACTCTTGAAGCGAGAATACTTTGGTTCTTTTGCTCAACTTTTGTTGCAGTCTCTCCCTCCATTCTGCAGAAATGGGTGAATCCCCAAAGTTGAACAGTTTTAGATCAATCATCTCATCAATAGTTTCACTCCCGGAAGAAGGGCTAACCGGGTCTGCTAAGTACAAATATGCAAGGACAGTCCCTACCAGAATGGTCACTTCTTTCATTGATTCATTTTGCAAAGGCACCAGTAACTGACTGTTTTCCATTTCCTCACTTGGCACTATGACGGTTTGTACTAACACTCCAGCCGGAAGCGAAGTCACAGAAGACGCATCTATCATCAGTACGGTTTTTCCAAGAGGCTCTGTCATTTCCACCTCACATTTTGCACACCACTCATCTCTGGGCGAGAGACTCAAAGGTTCTGGACCCGGCCACTTTACACATCCAATAGCATCATCCATGTCAAAAGGTATAATAGCTGTTGAACAAGATGGAATATCCTTCTCTAAGGTGGGCTCAATTTTAATACCCAAGGTATGTGCAAAATCTGTCCCTGTTGACTCTTTACATAACTGGGCCAAACGGGTGAACAGCCTGGCGTTGGTGCCAATGATCACAGCAGTCTGGTCAGGGCTTGTAGGACCAGGGCAAACCAGTGCCAGAACTGAAAGATTTTCTGAGCCACCCGTGGTTTTCTCTAGGAATTCAATGTTCACCACCACATACCCTACATACAGATAACTGGAGTCACTTAAACCCCATACAGCCAACCCAGAAACAGGATGAATTGGAACCTCAGGTAGATATTTTCTGTACCATTTCTCAAAGATTATGGTCACTTGTGACCCACTGTCCAATAAAGCAGAGCATGGCTGTCCATTTACACGCAACTGTACATTAGAGGGGGGACCAATCAGTCCTTCTGGAATTTGCCTTCCACCAATTGAACTAACAGCACTCTTTTTTTGCTGAACAGGAGGTATTACTCTCTTCTGTTTCTGTGGGCATTTCTTTTTGTCCCCATTTCATTTTTCTGTTTGACCGAATCAATTTTTGAATGACTTTATCCTTATTCTCAGGATTTTGACATCATGGGGCAATATGCCCTTCCTCTCCACAGTTATAGCAAAAATACTCTGAGTCATTGTACTGCTTTCTTGGACTTACTGCTTTCTTGGACTTACCAGTGATTTCTTTGGAGTACTGGCATTCAGAGTGAGAGCTGAAACCCCATCTTGGTGACAGTTTTTCCCTGTGACTTTCCGTTGTTGACTCTTCACTTGCTTTTTGAGAACAGCAATTTCTCCTTCCTGTTGAATGTCACTGGCATTTGCTTTAAAACTGGAGGTGGGTTTGTGATCTACCACAGGCTGCGACTGAGTTACCATTGTGGCAAACTGGGACTTTAACTCTTTGAGCTCAGCTTTCAAAGTTTGAATCTCTTTATGCTTACCATCCGTATGCACACTTGTACTGATTTTTTGTACCCTTGTGGTCAACTTTGCACGAGAAGCTTCATATTCTTCTTCAGCCCGGATTTCACTTAACAGCTCAAGAAAATTAGGAGGTTTTGCCTTTCTTTCTCGAAGTCTCAAATGAAGCAGCATCATGTCAGCACCAACGGTACCTCTCAACAACTGCTCAACACGTACTCGATCTCGCGAGTCCGCCGGTATGCCATCCCTCTGAACCACTTTGGTTAAGGCAGGCTCCAGTCTCCTTAAGAAATCTGACAATTTTTCTCCTACTTGCTGCTGTAACAAACGGAAAGTGAAATACAAGTCATCACCTGACTCGGCAGATCCAAACGCTCGCTCGAGGGCATCCAAGTACTCCTGTGGAGTGACATCAGTGTCAGAATCACATACAACTTTGACGATTTCTAATGCAGGCCCTCTTAAACTCTCAATGATCCTCAGTTTTTTTTTCTTTGGCAGGACACTCACTTTCTTCCACCATCAAACATGCTTGTTCCATCCAATGTTCAAACGGTTCCTCACTTGCAGGGGTAGGTATTGTTCCGAAAAACATCCTCAACCGTCTATAACCTCCTATTTCACTTGAAGTCTTGCCAGTCTTTTCTAAAAGATCTCCAACAGCACGGATAATGGCATCAGGCGAAGAGTTTTTGGACACAGAGGATGAAAACATGGCCTTAATATCCTCAACTCAGAAAGTCCTCAGAACTAGTATCTTCTCTACTTGAGATAACCATTTTCCAAGGTTCTGCTCCAGAAACAGGTAAGAATTCAGGGGGGTATTAATTTTGGAGAACAAGGAAACACTTGAGATTATCTCTGAACATCCTACCTCTCACTCGTACACGGCCCAGGCACTTGATTGTCTGCATTGTCTCTTCAACCTGCGCTATATCCAGATCTTCAGGTATAATAACCATTAATGCATGGTCTTCGTTCAATGCTTCTCCCCTGCACCAGCCCCTTAGCTCTTCTCTAAACTGCTGCATTTTGTGACTTTTTTTTTTTTCTCCTTTCCCAATTTAAAAAAAAAAAAAATCAAGGGTTATATATTTTTTTTTCACTGTTAAAGCTAAATAATATCAGGGAAACTATGAGATCCCAGCGGTGCCTCCATTTATGTAGCGCTCTCTCCCTATGATTTAAGCGGGAGGGGCCCTGGGTTAGTTTTTTTCTAAATAGCCTCTGAGAATTATTAAAGGAGAACTCCGGTCAATTTTAACATTGAGGTCCTTTTTTTGTACATTTGGAGTGCTGTCAGTACAGAGAACAACGACAAAAATCGGCATTGCCTACACAGTGTTATCGTCTTTTAAAAATTTGCACCCTGTTGACGTCAATGGGGCAAGTTTTAAACCTGCTTTTAGCCTCTTAACATCCTTGATTTGTCATTACAAGTGCACAGCCATGTGAATGGTGTTATTAAGAGTGAACACGGTCAATCTGACTGCAGTAGATGTGAAAGATATGAATAAAAATGATGTTAATTCAGCCAGCTAAAATACCTGTATTTTCTGCCTGTTTTCGGTCGAAGTCCACAGTAGTCGATTGTCGAGTTCGTGCACGCGATCATCAAACTCAAAAACCTCCTCCGTGTGTTCAACATCTGATTCGGATGAACTATCCATTTGAGCTGATATTCTCAAACACCACACAGCACCGTCATCGGCTGACAGCTGACAGTCAGAGTCTCTACTGTTGCTTAGTTATCAATGATCGCGCACGCGAACTCCACAATCGTCTACTGTGGACTTCGACTGAAAACAGGAAATAAATACAGGTATGTGAGCTGGCTGAATTAACTATTTTTATTCATATCTTTCACATCTACTGCAGTCAGATTGACCGTGTTCACTCTTAATAACACCACTCATATGGCTGTGCACTTGTAATGACAAATCAAGGATGTTAAGAGGCTAACAGTAGGTTTAAAACTTGCCCCATTCACGTCAACAGGGTGCACATTTTAAAAAGACGATAACACTGTGTAGGCAACGCCGATTTTTGTTGTTGTTCTCTGTACTGACAGCACTCCAAATGTACAAAAAAAGGAGCTTGATGTTAAAATTGACCGGAGTTCTCCTTTAACTTTATTCCAATAAACCTGTATATCAATATTGGGGTGCTTGTTGACAGACTAAAATAACCACAAAGTCTGGTAAGTTAAATGGAAACTAAGTAGTTTACTCAAATAAAATAGGAAAATTCAAATAGCAATTGAAAATAAAATAAAAGTTAACCCTTTAAAATATTCACTGATACAACACTGTATTAATATTCCCTATATAGAGAATAATATATCACTCTGGTGCTTTATCAATATATATGTATAAGTAAATAATAATAATAATAATAATTATTATTATTATTATATGTATAAGTAAACAGTAACTATACAGTAATTACACAAATGCCCAAATGTCACCAAAGAAAATATCAATGTGTTGATTCAATACTTAAATCCAACAAGTCTTTGTTGTCTCAATACAAAGGTAACTGTTCACATAAACCTCCCACAACAGTAATCAAAAACACCCGGGTGTCAGTATTCAAAATGACAACAAATAAAATAAATACCCTGTTGCAGGCCTGATACGATGCTGGGATTCGTTGAGGTACAAAACAGCTTGCCGCTTCGCTCAATGAGCAAACAAAACAAAAAGCTGTCTCACCAATGTTAGTTAGAGCCGGCTTTCATATGACGTACTGATTGCGGTCAAGAACTGACGGCAGATCGGCAAACTCATCCAGCGCTGCCAGAGGAACCACTGAGAATTCCTGGTATCTCAGGGCGCTATCTGGGATGTCTTCTGTAGGTTTGGTAAGAGAAGCGACACACGGTAGTTCTATCCATAGATATCTATATAAAGGCTAGATGTCTCGTCCGCGCTGCTGGCCAATGGTAGTCGACGTCAGCACCCTAGCGGCCATCTTGTCACAGGCTGCTCGCCCACTCGTAACATTGTGTTTATGGTGCATGTAATTTTTAAATAACCATAACTTGGTCAATCTTCTACCGATTTTCAAAAGGGTTGGTTCGTTATCAACGTCAGAGATGTAGTTATGACACTGCACACTTATGGATAATTATGTATTAATTATGTAAACATCCATTGTATGCTAGTATTATAGCCACGTTAATAACGTTAGTAAGAAACCAAACCGTTTGTAAATCCGTCCAGATTTCAGCGAGATAAGAGTATTTGTGTTTGTGCAGATAACTCACCTTACATTAAACCCTGCCTGTGACAAGATGGCCGCCGGTGATGACGATAGAGACTCCGCCATAAGACATCTAGCCTTTATATAGATATCTATGGTTCTATCTCCCAGCCATCACCTCTTCCTCCCGGACGTCACTCTTAGTCCCGCCCCGCCAGCGTTTAACCAATCCCAGCTCTTAACAACAGCAAGTACTTTTAACTCAACACATAATCATACATTTT
Organism: Semotilus atromaculatus; assembly: GCA_031834385.1. Taxonomy (NCBI): domain Eukaryota; kingdom Metazoa; phylum Chordata; class Actinopteri; order Cypriniformes; family Leuciscidae; genus Semotilus; species Semotilus atromaculatus. The sequence goes on along the minus strand of JAULUF010000038.1, from coordinate 11,016,585 downwards.
TCTTACTTTCCAAACAAAATAATCGTATACATACAATTAGTGTAAAACAATACACATATAATATATAAATAAATATTAGAAAATAATACTAAGGGAATATTAACAAACCAAATGAATACCCAAACTAAATTAATAAACTTCAACCGGGCTTCACGTAGATAAACGGGAGGGGAAAAAAATCAGAACTATATATATATATATATTTTGTTTGACCAGCAAAACATTCATGAGTCATGATGACAGCTGTTATCTTATCTATTTTTCCAACCGATTTAAAAACAGTCTGTGGGTGCCATCTTTTGGACATTCATTATATTGCATTGGTTTTAATTTATTTTCCTCAAACAGAGCACTAATCTGTTTATTTTAAAGTTATACATTCTACATTGATTAAAAAAGAAAATCAAATGTGTTTTTTAATGGTAGTATTATTTTATACAGAAATAAATTAATTATGATTCAGATGAGAATAAAGGAAAACAAATCTGAAAATATATCAAATAAATTTTTAATTAATTCAGGTACAATTACCAAACATATCTCAAGGTATTTTTATTCATTTAATTCATAAACTAATTATATAGAACTATTGTCAATGCACTACAAATAAACTGGTTCTATGCCTTTATTAATAAAACTTATTTAAAAAATACAAGCTTTAAGACATTTATATTCCTTTAATCCAATAGTAATACGTTAATTACATGAATTTCTCAAATGTAGTAATACACTAGGTGGTAGCCTACAGCCTGAGACATGCACAATAAAAAAAAATTGCCTTCTGCATTTTTGTTTTGCTTTTCCCTCCATTGTACCGAACACGTACCGAACCGCAATGTCTGAACCGAGGTATGAACCGAACCGTGACTTCTGTGTACCGTTCCATCCCTAATATATATATATATAGGCTAAATAATCATGAACACAATAACGGGGTGAAATGGGCTGTGATGCATGGGGCACCAGGAAAAATCTTGCCTAGGGCAGCAAATTGGTCAGGGCCGGCCCTGGTTTGGAAGCACGCTCTGCGGTTACTTCCGCCCTGATTGAGGCACAGACACTACAGCTGTCTAGTTCCAAGGAATTAGATGTTGTTAGTGTCGAAACAGGAGATACTGAGGACTCGCCACCTCAGTCTCATGCTTTTGAGGAGCTTGTTGAGGTTGTAACGAGAGCGGTCGAAAGATTAAGCATCAATTGGCCAGCAGATAAGCAGGACGTTCGTTCAAAAAAGCAAACTAGACGAACGCTTCCTGCCCTCTTGTTCACAACCTCAACACCGGGGCCTTCCGTTTTTTCCCGATCTCCACACCGAGGTGTTGAGATCGTGGGAGAAACCAGTTTCCTATAGAGTATATAGTTCACAAACATCTCACTATTCCTCTATTCCAAGCTATAAAGAGCACGGTTATGGGGAGATGCCCCAAACATCTAAAGCCAGCCACTTTAAAGGTTTATGTGGTGGCCATAGGTGCTTATCACATTCCTTTGAGTGGAATGTCTTCGGGTAAAGACCCCTTGGTATCTGAAATGGGGGATTGAAATGGGGGAAATGGGGGATTGTCCTTCAAGGCCTTACCCAGGCTCCCTTTGAGCCTTTGGAGTAGGTGCCAGCTAGATTTCTTACTTTGAAAGCTCTTTTCCTCCTCAATATCTCATCTCTTAAAAGAATAGGAGATATTCAGGCTTTGTCGGTTGCCCCCTTTTGCTTGGAATTTGCGCCTGGTATGGTTAAAGTGTTCCTTCATCCTAGGCCAGGTTATGTGGACATTAATGTGGCCAGATCTATAGGATTGCAGGCCTTCAGTCCTCCTCATTTTCAAGATTTGGACCAGAAAAAGAAAAATTTGCTATGCCCAGTTAGGGCACTGGATGCTTATGTCCACAGAGCTGCCCTGTTATTTGCCAACAATTATTTTTATGTTTTGGACCCCCTAACAAAGGGTCCCCAGCATCTAAGCAAAGAATGAGCAAGTGGGTGGTCGAGGCTATCTCACTTGCTTACGAGTCGACTGGACAGCCTTCACCTATGGTTGTCCGATCCCACTCAACTAGGAGTATGGTGGCCTCTAAGGCCCTATTGTCAGGAGTACCCCTCCAGGACGTTTGTGATGCGGCAGGGTGGTCCTCACCGCATACATTCGTCAGATTTTACTCTTTGACTTGGACTCTACACCAGGGTCTCGGGTGCTTTTGTCCTAGTACTGCTCTTATGATTTCACACAGGACAGACACTTCTCGCTATGGTGGCATTGGTATAGACGTTCCCTTAGCGTCAATCTATGCAGTGCGAGTTCCCTTGAAAGGGTACGCCTCAGTTACGACTGTAACCTCGGGTTCCCTGAAGAGGGAACGAGACGCTGCGTCAACTGCCATATCTCCTACGTGCCTGTAAGCGACTTGCTCAGACCTCAAGAAGCTAGCGCTGCTTTGTTTGGGCAGGCTTTATAGTTTCCTGGTTCAGGGAACCAAGGTTACAATCGTAACCGAGGCATTTCCCTGTGAGATTGTGATCGATTTTTCTGGTTAAAACATCATAATTGCTATTCACACAAAACAAGTAACAGCTTTCCATCACTTTACAGTTAAGATTCCATTCATAGATCAGCAACAAAATGCTGGTAAACTCTCTGATGCCACTAATCAGGAAATTAATTAGCATACATTGACAACATCTCAATGTTCTCAATGTCTACAGAAACTCAAAGTGCGTGAGGTAACACTTTAAAGAAGCCTATCATTCTCATTTAAAGTATCATTTAAAGGTTTCTGTATCCATTATTCATGTTGTTCCAAAAGCGCCTCCCATGAATAAGAAATGGCTTATTCCAACACGATAAAGTACACTTCTGCCCAGCTTACTAATGTTTGGCTTTTAAAGAATGCACAAATTAATTTGAATTAGGAAAGGTGTCAAAAATAATGAAGAAATTAAATAAACATGGATCACCCCTGGGTATTTCATCCAAAAACAGGATGAAAGTTGAGTTCAAAATGTATTTTTTTGCCAAATGAGATGATACAAAAAGAGCTAGAAATTAAAGAGTCAGAAAGGGGAATAAATGATCAGATGCCCCTCCAGATAAAAAAAAAAAAAAAAAAAAAAAAACTACTTAAAAAGATACTAGATGAAAATGCTGTCAGAATGCCCCACTTTGTTAGTATTTGTTCAGCCTTTTAGTTATTCTTCTTTGGGAAACAAGGAAACATAACTTTGGAAAGCTGGGTTATTTAAAGAAAGAAATACATTTATCTGAAATGCTAATGTGAGAGTTAAAAAAAAAAAGTTAAATAGATGTTACAGGTCTGCCAGGTTCCTGCACTATTTCCCATCACTCTCCTCTGTTCCATCTGCACGTAATTCCTGACCCCACACACCTGCACCTCATCATCACCACCGGACACTGTTCTCGTCACGTCTGCCGATCCAGAGACTGTTCACGTCACCTCTGCCGATCCAGTGTCCGTTCACGTCACCTCTGCCGATCCGGACAAGATGGCTGATCCAGTGTCTGTTTCTGAGCCGGAGCCGGTGTCTGTTCCTGAGCCGGAGCCGGTGTCTGTTCCTGAGCCGGTGTCTGTTCCTGAGGCGGAGCCGGTGTCTGTTCCTGAGCTGGAGCCGGTGTCTGATCCTGAGCTGGAGCCGGTGTCTGATCCTGAGCTGGAGCCGGTGTCTGTTCCTGAGCCGGTGTCTGTTTCTGAGCCAGTGCTATGGCCGCCCTGGCTGCCAGTGGGAGAGTCTCAGCCCTGGCCGCCCGAGGGAGAGTCACCGCCCTGGCCGCCGAGGGAAAGTCTCCACCCTGGCCGTCCGAGGGAAAGTCTCCACCATGGCCGCCCGAGGGAAGGTCTCCGCCGTGGCCGCCCGAGGGAAGGTCTCCGCCGTGGCCGCCCGAGGGAAGGTCTCCGCTGTGACTGCCTGAGGGAAGGTCTCCGCCGTGACCGCCCGATGGACTACCTGTCCCGCCCTGGCCACCTGAAGGATCGTCTCCGCCCAGGCCGCCTGATGAACTGTCATCCCCTGTTTCCATTCCCTCCCATGGTCCTGGCCCTCCATCCCTCCCCCTGATCCCCCACAGTTCCACCTCCCTCCTGGACTTTTGTTGGGTTCTGTTTCCTGTCGTGGAGCGTCTGGTAGCCGCTCCGTAGAGGGGGGGTTATGTCACAGTGTCTGGTTGTGTTTCCACTGGGTGTCCACTAGAGGTCCCTTCCCTTCCTGTCTCCATTCATTCTGGAACCACATTTCCCATAATCCTTGTTTGCTCCCATTACTTGTTATTGTGCCCAGCTGTTCCCATTTATATTGTTAGTGTCGGTGCATAAATACCCTGTCTGTGTTAGTTCATGGTCACTGGATCATTGTTGTATGTCACGCTACACTTCTGAGGTCTGTCACAAGTCTGTTCTTGTTTTGTTTCTTGTTTATTTTGTGTATTTGTTTTGGACTGATTAAAATGGATTTTGACCTTTGCATGGATGACGACGAATTGGATTGCCCTGATTACAATGTTGCTGCATTTGGAGCCATCCATTTCTCTGCTATCTGCTGTGACAAAACCTTGTGATAAACAGACAGACTAATATTAACGTAGATGCCATTCTTCTTATGATGTAACGAGTACATCAGGATTAAGGGAAGTGTTCCCAGTTCCGGCTGACCTAATCTATGCAGCCTAACATTGAATTATAGAAGTCGATAATGTATAATGTGAATGCTAGGTCAAAGAGATGTGTCTTTAATCTAGCTTTGAACTGACAGAGTGTGTCTGCTTCCCGGACAATGGTAGGAAGACTATTCCAAAGTTTTTATGCTAAATAGGAAAAGGATCTACCCGCCAGCAGTCGATTTTGATATTCTAGGTATTATTAACTGGCCGGAATTTTGAGATCGCAATAGACGTGAAGGACTATAATGCGTTAAGAGCTCGCTCAAGAACAGCTGAGCTAAACCATTTAGTGCGTTGTAAGTAATCAACAATATTTTAAAATTTATACGATGTTTAATAGGCAGCCAATGCAGTGTTGACAGAACCAAGCTAATATGGTCATACTTCCTGGTTTTGGTAAGAACTCGAGCCGCTGCGTTTTGAACTAGCCGTTTTTTGTTAGTGTCGGTGCATAAATACCCTGTCTGTGTTAGTTCATGGTCACTGGATCATTGTTGTATGTCACGCTACACTTCTGAGGTCTGTCACAAGTCTGTTCTTGTTTTGTTTCTTGTTTATTTTGTGTATTTGTTTTGGACTGATTAAAATGGATTTTGACCTTTGCATGGATGACGACGAATTGGATTGCCCTGATTACAATGTTGCTGCATTTGGAGCCATCCATTTCTCTGCTATCTGCTGTGACAAAACCTTGTGATAAACAGACAGACTAATATTAACGTAGATGCCATTCTTCTTATGATGTAACGAGTACATCAGGATTAAGGGAAGTGTTCCCAGTTCCGGCTGACCTAATCTATGCAGCCTAACATTGAATTATAGAAGTCGATAATGTATAATGTGAATGCTAGGTCAAAGAGATGTGTCTTTAATCTAGCTTTGAACTGACAGAGTGTGTCTGCTTCCCGGACAATGGTAGGAAGACTAGTCCAAAGTTTTTATGCTAAATAGGAAAAGGATCTACCCGCCAGCAGTCGATTTTGATATTCTAGGTATTATTAACTGGCCGGAATTTTGAGATCGCAATAGACGTGAAGGACTATAATGCGTTAAGAGCTCGCTCAAGAACAGCGGAGCTAAACCATTTAGTGCGTTGTAAGTAATCAACAATATTTTAAAATTTATACGATGTTTAATAGGCAGCCAATGCAGTGTTGACAGAACCAAGCTAATATGGTCATACTTCCTGGTTTTGGTAAGAACTCGAGCTGCTGCGTTTTGAACTAGCCGTAGTTTGTTTATTAAGCATGCAGGGCAACCACCCAGTAGAGCATTACAATAATCTAGTCTTGATGTCATGAACGCATTAACTAATTGTTTCACATTTGTCAATGAGAGCATATTACGTAATTTAGATATATTTTAAAGATTATTTAAAAATTGTGGTTTTACAGATACTAGACACGTGACTTTCAAATGAAAGATTGGTATTAAAGAGCACACCCAGGTTCCTAACCAACGACGAAGACTAAACAGAGCAGCCATCAAGTGTTAAACAGTATTCTAGGTTATTACGTGTGGAAGTTTGTCCAATAATTAGAATCTCTGTTTTTTCAGAATTTAGTAGTAGGAAATTACTAGTCTTCCAATTTTTTATATCAGCTATGCATTCCGTTAATTTTGTGAATTGGTAAGTTTAGTTAGGTTTTGAAGAAATATACAGCTGAGTATCATCAGCATAACAGTGAAAGCTAATTCCATGTTTCCTAATGATATCTCCTAATGGTAGCATGTACAGAGTGAACAGCAGCGGTCCTAGTACTGAGCCTTGCGGTACACCATACTGAACTAGTGATCGATAAGACATCTCTTCATTTACTGCTACAAACTGATAACGGTCTGATAAGTATGATTTAAACCATGCTAGTGCAATTCCACTAATGCCAACATAGTTTTCTAGTCTATTTAAAAGAATGTTGTGGTCAATTGTGTCAAATGCAGCACTACGATCAAGTAACACTAATAGAGAGATACAAACACAATTGGATGATAAAAGCAAATCATTTGTTACTCTAACGAGAGCTGTCTCGGGAACTATGGTACGGTCTAAATCCGGACTGAAAATCCTTGCCGATATAATTTCTTTCAAGAAAGGAACACAGTTGTGAGGATACTGCTTTTTCTTATCTTTGACAGAAAAGGCAGATTCGAGATCGGCCTGTAATTGACTAATTTTTTAAGATCAAGTTGTGTTTTTTTAACAAGCGCTTTGATCATAGCCAGCTTAAAGGTTTTTGGTACGTATCCTAGAGACAAAGACGAATAAATGATATTAAGAAGAGGCTCTATGACATCTGGAAGCAACTCTTTCAGTAGCTTAGTCGGTATAGGGTCTAGCATACAAGTTGTCGATTTAGATGAATTAACGAGTTTGCAAAATTCTTCCTCTGTTATAGCAATAAATTAATAAAATTTTTATTCAGGGAGACTACAATGCACTCCCGGATGCGATATTGTAGTAGACGGTTGCATAGTTATAATTTTGTCCCTGATATTATCAATCTTATAAGTGAAGAAGTTCATAAAGTCAGTGGCCGTCACCCGTAAGGTTGACGTATTTCATCAGCGGTGTCTACGGCGTATCCTTGGAATTAGTTATCTAGACCACATGGACAATGTGGAAGTCCTACGGAGTAAAATGCACAGACTGAGCATTGTCATCTCCGAACAGAGACTACAATTGGCAGGCCATCTTCTGCGAATGGACCGACACCGGATTATGAGGAACGCCATGTATTGAGAACCGGCAGATGCCAAGCTTGGACGTGGACGACCTAAGACCAACTGGAGGTCCACGTTCAAAGACGACTTGAAGCGACTCGGCATCAGATGGACGTAAGCCGAGGACCGCGCGTCTGACCGTGCGCAGTGGAGAGCTCTCGTTGCCTTATATGCTAGACAGCATTGGCAGGACTAAGTTCTAAGTTTAATTTAAGATACATTAGTTGAGCTTATATTGGAGTAGTAAAGATTTTTGGTTATTGCATTTGCCTGAAATTATATAATAAGGGATTATATTTAGTTAGGTAATTATGTAAATTAGAAAATATGTTAAAATGCAATGTAGGGAAGAAAAAAAAAGGAATGAATGGTTGGCTGACTGAGGAAATTTCATATATTCATAATAACAACTAACTCTACTAAGACTCTGACTCCTGCTCCAAACTTTTCACTACCGTTCCCAATAGCTCTAGCGGCTTCACAGTGTATTCAGGGATTTCATCGGCTGCTACAAATTATTCTGGATGCCAGGAGTACAACCAATTAAGTTGGTATTACCTAAAGTCTAAGTGAGTGCAGTTTATATTTTATATCCTTTGGGAGAAAGCAACTAGCAAATTTGATTGCAGATGTAATCAAGATGGGGAGATTGTAATAAAGCTTGTGTAAATGTAAATTATGTGATCACTACATTCTACTCACTGTGACTTGATTCAGAAATCATCACTATTACAAAACATGCAAAACATACAATATAGAATTCTGTAACTTACCTCAACACATTTTTTTTTTTTGCAAAGGCCTGTGCACACTGTCAACATTCAAAGTCCCCCCCCCCCCCCACCCCACACCCCGCTCTATTTAAAAATTTCACATCAAGCATTACAATCACTCTGATTAACATCCACACAACAAAAAATATACCCCTGTAAAAGAACATAGCGATTCATGCTAAACCACTTAATCACCTAAAAGTCGGAGGGGCTCATTTATAAAATGTTGCGTAGAAACCGCCCAATAGATCTTACGATTGTTTCTCAAATGTGTGTATGTGTGATTCAGAGAACACCTCTCTCCCAGACAGCATCATAGTGTCTGTCCAGATCCGGGCTACATCTGGTACATGTGAATTTAACGTGTATACCCAGCCTGTTCTCACGTAAATGCGTCTCTATGACACGCATGGTGCATTGTCGTGTAATTGATACGCGAAAATGAGTTTTTACGTGCATATGAGACGCAGTTTTTTGCGTGCATTTGATACGCAGTTCATTTGCGTGTAATACACACGCACCCCACACCACTAATCCTACCCAAGCGTATAAGACACACGCACCCCACACACACCTAAACCTACCCTAACCAACCAATGCGTATCCTATGCACGTAAAAAAACTCAATTTAGCGTATAAATTACACGACAATGCACATGCGTGCAATAAAGACGCATTTAGTGAGATCGGGTTGGTATACCAGATATGGGCCGTATCTAGGCCGACACTATGTTGCTGTCTGGGTTTCCAGATGTGAAATTTTATAAATCACAAATGATCTTGAAATTGTGCACAGCTGAATGATCTTCACCTTGTAAACGCTGCCTAATTAATGTCATTAACATAATGTCCACCAGTCAATGTACACATCCTTTACTTGAGAGTTGTGAGTGGCAAGAATTGCTTAGATTTTCAAATACTGTACCTGCAGTATACTCTGAAATGGCACTAAACACTTTTTCATGTCAAAGACCTGTTTTTATAAATATGAACACCGGGGATTTTACCGTACGTTTACTCTAGGACCAAATCTGTGTGTATGCACCTTTTATGTATAGCCCATTGAAGGCTGTTTACATTTGCGTAAAGACTTATACTTCTTAGGAACTTATAGGAATACAATGACTGACAAAAAAAAAAAAACCTTATTGGACTTGCCCTCATAAACATCACAATTCTCAAAATAGAAAGCTCAAATGAGATCCACAGAGGGTTGGAGCTCCATGTGACTCTCCATTGGAAATTAATGTCTTCCGCTCTGATGTGTCTTGTTTGTTGTTAGCTGTGAAAAGGTGGTTTAAAAGGTGTCTGTTTTTCTCCCACAAATATGGGGCCGTGTGAGTTGAAATTTGTTAAATTAGTTTCCGACATTAGGATAAACACATGTACATTGTAGACTAATTTCAAGCATACTTTATGTAAAAGTCTTAAGCATACTCTCATGACTTCAAACACATTCTAACAGCCTTTACTAGATTATACTTTGGTGATGAAATATGCATAATCTGAAATACTATTAACATGTTATGGATTCTTAGGCAGCATGTAAGAAGCTTCTGTATGAATAAAATAATATTTCCTACACTACACGATAAAAAAGGAACCAGTTTATAAATGCAGAAACACAATGTTTTAGTGCACAAGTTCACTTGCACCATAGACAAAAGTGCCCCATATTTTAAACGATATATCCTCTTACCAAAACCCTTTACAAACCCAATCATACACAATAATTGATAGGCATGAGAGCATTTCTGTTAGAGTGAAAATGCTCGTCAGACGCTTTTTTCTCTCTCTCTTTACAGAGCCTAAGGCTGTCACAGAGAGAAGTGTGAAATCTCAGGACACCTATTTTAGTGATTTCTACCAGGTATAGAGGCATTTTATGTGTAATATTCAAACAGACAGCACACTGAGCAGAATTAATAAAAATAAAGCATTAATTCTGATCTGCAGAATTGCAGCTAGAGTGAAGATAACATAAAACGGTCAGAAAAATCATTGTCCACTCTTTGTTATAATACACTAATGATAAACTGCTATTACAATGGCTCATTGTAGGGGTATTTGTGATAAGATGTTGATATTAGCATGTTGAAATACCAAATGTTATGAACGCCTTGAGTGGTTGGAGGCTCCCATTGACAGAGGAAACAGTTGGTCAGGGTTAACAGTGCTTTTATTGCGGTGCATGGTGACAGTCACTCAGAATTGGTAGGAAGAAAAACAGAAAAAACAAAAGAAACAAAACTTAGATGCAACCGAATATATAACTGCACAAACATAAGGTCAAAGCAATCTATGTCAAAAGCATAACCTGACCTGTATGTGCAAATGCACTACATAAGTAGTACTTTCCCAGAGTCTCCAGTTGCAAACTCACAAACTGTCCATGGTCTGCCTAGACCTCTCCTTCACCTCCTATCTCTGAACTATCCTACTAACTTTCTGGAGTCATTTTATAGGCCTGGCTCCTCCTACTCTGTAACATACCACCTGGAAGGTAACACATTTCACACACTTTACAGGAATACATAATAATAATAATAATAAAGAAAACAAAAACAATAACAAAAGTAATAAAGTCGCAGGAGCCCCATGTAGCCCGAAAGGAAGCACGCGGAATTGATAGTGCCCAAACGGAGTCTTGAACGCTGTAAACTCTTTACTGTCTGGACTTAAGGGCACTTGCCAATAGCCTTTGCACAGATCAAGAGTTGTGAGGTACTGTGTACTGCTAAGCTTTTTAATTAAATCGTCCACTCTGGGCATAGGGTAAGGATCAAATTTGCTCACCGAATTGAGTTTTCTGAAGTCCAAACAGAACCTTAGGGACCCATCTTTTTTTGGCACCAGCACAATGGGGTTGTTCCACTCGCTGACTGACGGTTCTATGACCTCTAGTTTCTGCATAATTTCCAACTCTTGCTTTATGATGGGCACCAGCCTTTCTGGAACTCTGTACACTGGTTGTCGGATCGGTTTCACATCCTTCAAATAAATGTGATGTGGTACCAGATCTATCTTCCCAGGTGTGTCCTGGAACAGCTGCTCAGGTATACAATTTTGCAACTGACTTCTTTGTTCCACTGTCAAATGCTGAAGATTTAAAGGGTACTCACATCCACAAACAGGCAAGAACTGCTCCTCTACTTCGTCCTCTTCCTGTACTGCCCTTACCAAGAGCTCCTTCACCTCCGCTCTTACTGGTTCTGGCTGTGCAGACGGACTGTGCCACTTCTTCAACATATTGACGTGAAAAGTCTGCAAATCTTTATTTCTGGATGGCATTTCTATTTCATATGTTACTGGACCAACTTTCTTCTTTACTTGGTATGGGCCTTGCCATTTGGCCAACAGTCTGTTCTCTGACGTTGGAAGTAACAATAACACTTGCTCTCCTGCTTGGAAAGTTCGGGACCTGGCCTTCTGGTCATACCATATCTTCTGTTTCACTTGTGACTCTTGCACGCTCTCTCGTGCCCGGGTGGATGCCAGTTGCAACTTCTCTCTCATTTTGAGGATGTACGAAAGAATGTTCTGCTTGGTAGGCTTGTCACTGGCTTCCCAACTGTCTCTCAAAACGTCCAATGGACCCCGGATCTGGTGAGCAAACAGTAATTCAAAAGGAGAAAACCCGGTGGATGCTTGAGGAACTTCACGGTAAGCAAACAAAAGGTAAGGCAGCCATTTGTCCCAGTCTTTTCCATTTTCAGACACAAACTTCTTCAACATGCCTTTTAAGGTCTGATTAAATCTTTCTACCAGACCATCAGTCTGGGGGTGATACGCAGTAGTCCGGACTCTCTTAATGCCCAGTAACTGATAGACTTGTTTTAGGGTACGACTCATAAAATTGGGGCCTTGGTCAGTCAAAACTACTTTAGGAATGCCTACATGTGAGAAGAAGTTTAGCAGTGCAGCTGCAATCTGTTTTGCAGTAACGTCTCTTAAAAGGGTAGGCCTCGGGGTATCTGGTTGCATAATCACAAACCACCAGGATAAAACGGTTCCCTTTCTGACTTCTCTCCACAGGTCCAACAATGTCCACCCCTTTCCTCTCAAAAGGTGTATCTACTGCAGGTGTCGGAATAAGAGGTGCCTTTGCAGGTGTCCTACCAACTGCTAACTGACACTCAGGACAAGTTTTGCAATACTCTTTCACTTCGGTATACATACCGGGCCAATAAAACCGTTTGGAAACTCTCCTCAATGTCTTCATGAATCCCATATGACCTGACCAAGGAATTGAATGGCTGAGCTCTAACACCTTTCTGCGCTGAGCTTTGGGTACCACTAGCTGCGAACCTTCCTCTTCACTCTGTCTGTAAAGACCTTGTTCCATCATAAACGTCTCACCATACAATGAACTCACAGTTGCATCTTTGCTAACTTTCCCAAAACATTCAGACAAGGTAGCATCCTCTTTTTGAAGCTGTCCTAATTCACTGGGTATGACAATCTCTGACTCATCAATCTCTGGTTCTTCCCACTCAAACTTTGTCTGTTCTGAGCTATCCATCAAATCTGCCACTCTTTTCCTGCGTTTGTCCAATCTATCTTCCTCAGACAACCCTTCTTCAGCTAGACTTTCTTCCAGAAAAAATGGCATCTCCTGAAGGGTGCCATCTATCGAATCTTCAGTTTGTGCTACCCGGGTATACTTTTGCGCCTGTGCTCTAGTAACTATCCCACACCAAGCTGTCTCCTGCACCAAGTCTGCTAATATGGGCATATCAGTTCCTAGCAACACAGGATAGGGCAGGTTTGTGGTAACACCTACATTCATCAAAAATGACTGCTTGTTAATCTCAGCAGTAGGTAATTCTGACTTATCTCCATGTACACAACAAACCGTTACAGTTTCCTCGGACCATGCCTCTCTAGCTATATACTGTGACTGTACTAACGTACGTGTACATCCTGTATCTACCAACTGTGTCAGCAGCTTACCATTCAACAACACTGATATAGTGGGCTCCTTATCCGGCTTCACCACTACCTTAGGGCTAGACTGGGGCACATAACACAAACTGGCAGCTTTGGGTTTTCTCACCGGGCAATGTGGGCTAGTGTGTCCTACCTCTCCACAATTATAACATACTATATCGCCTCTAGGCAATATCTGACTTGTGACTACTGGCAGTGAAGGCTTTGGGTCAGTGACTTTAAAACTTTGGGCTTGACTTTGAGAGAACGAACTACCCCCTGACCCCACAGACTTACCTCTTGCCTCCGGGAAGACACTAGAGTACCGAAAGGTCCCAGAAGATCCCTTCCGCGCTGCTATATAGGACTCTACCAGGTCAGCTGCTTCTCCTGCAGTACTGGAATTTCTCTCCCTCACCCAGATCCTCACCTCCGGATACAGCACTCTCATATACTGCTCCAATACCAAGGTTTCCATAATCTCGGTTTTACTGCTCACGTCCAACTGGACCCACTTTGAGAACAAGTCTTTTAAGCGAATGTACAACTCTGTTGGGGACTCCTCAGCGGCGGTGTTCAATGAACGAAATCTCAGTCTATAGGTTTCTGGATTAATCTCATATTTCTTGAGAATCACCTCTTTGACTCTGTCATAGTCAGAGCTTAAGGCAGGTGCCATGGCGACAAAAGCACTTCTCGCTTTTCCAGTGAGCAATGGAATCAGATGAATCGCCCAGTCTTCTCTTGGCCACCTGTATACTTCTGCCAGTCTCTCAAAGGTGGTCAGAAAATGTTCCACATCATCACTGTCTTGTAGTTTTGGCAATGGAGACACTTTGACACTCATGATTCAGCACTCATAAACCTGCCTGATCTGAACGGGTAACTTTATGCCTGGCATGCTCCACGTCCATCTGCATCTGTGTGACCTGATGATTGAGGACCTTGTATTGCTGCTCCCGTCGTACCGACTCTTTCTCTTGCCTCTCATCCCTCTCCTTCTGGTACTGCAGAAAGGCTTGAAACATCCCTGCCAGGGCTGTCACAGCCACATCACCTGCAGTGGTTGGAACCTCAACAGTTTGGACACCTTCCTCTGGAACGCCACCCACTGCACCTTGATCTCCTTCCGCTTCCACATCTGTAGTCACCTGACCCCTGGTCTTCGGTGGCATTTTTGAGTTACAGTCACTTTAGCCGCTGTTAGACACCAACTGTTATGAAGCTTCACTTCTGACACCAAATGTTATGAACGCCTTGAGCAGTTGGAGGCTCCCATTGACAGAGGAAACAGTTGGTCAGGGTTAACAGTGCTTTTATTGCGGTGCATGGTGACAGTCACTCAGAATTGGTAGGAAGAAAAACAGAAAAAACAAAAGAAACAAAACTTAGATGCAACCGAATATATAACTGCACAAACATAAGGTCAAAGCAATCTATGTCAAAAGCATAACCTGACCTGTATGTGCAAATGCACTACATAAGTAGTACTTTCCCAGAGTCTCCAGTTGCAAACTCACAAACTGTCCATGGTCTGCCTAGACCTCTCCTTCACCTCCTATCTCTGAACTATCCTACTAACTTTCTGGAGTCATTTTATAGGCCTGGCTCTTCCTATTCTGGAACATACCACCTGGAAGGTAACACATTTCACACACTTTACAGGAATACATAATAATAATAAAGAAATCAAAAACAATAACAAAAGTAATAAATACAAATAAATATGTATGTAATAAATCATATCCACAAGTATATATATATTCAAAGAAAACCCATAACTCAAGAAACTATGAGAATAAACTCTCCGGTGACGTCACTCACATGAACGTGCCACAAGTTGGCGCGGACACAAGACCTATAAATAGACCGGATGTCCAACCGAACAGATTTGGCCAACGACTCATCAAAACATGGTAAGCATCATCTTATATCTCTTCCACTTTATTCAATAAAATATGTAAATCAAATACTCGTGGTGGTGATTTATTTCCGTATGAGAAAAGACACTTCTATTAGCATAATCATATGCACTCGTATTACGGTTGCTAGTGGTCATAACTCAGATAAAACTACATACAGACCATCATACAACAAGTTTACAACACAATGATATCGAATGTTACACAGGTCAATGCATACATAAATATATGTCGGCTAACAGACTGTAATACATGACGCCAGTGTATGCGCGTAACGTGCATGTGTATGTGTGTGTGTAGTCCATGCACAGTCGCAGGCTTACCCTGTGACATTGTATACCGTAAATTTAGCTAAATCATCTACTTCCTGTTGTCACACACATTATGCAAAAATAAAGGTGTCCTCTGTCTTCGAGCATCTTCCCTCATTTAGTCCATTCTGTTGTTGACAGTGACATGCCATGACTGACCTGCTGTATTCCCAAAGACTCTCCAATGTCTAGGCAATTGTCCTTAGTATCTGAAATAACAACCCACTTCAAGCAGTAAGTGGATTTCATCACTGTGTAGCTTGAGGAGAAGAGTTCTGTATGACCTGTTTGAGTCCCAGAGCTGTGTTTTAATTCACAGTGGAGATAAGGTTTGCCATGCTGTTCCTCTAACATTTCTGCAAAATTTTGCAGGCATTATAGGTCTATCTATTTTGTAGCTGTTTTTGAAGGCACAGCTCACACATAATTCTCTTTAAAAAACAACTTTATCTTGGTCAATGCAGTGAATCCCTGTTGCATAATATAATCAAATTGCATGGATTTCTATTGAAATGACTGGATTTAATTGAAAGTCCACTGAACAACAATAAATGAACAGAACCTTTAGCCAAACACCAAGTCTCATCGTCAGACGTCACGCCCAGGTTTCATTGGCTGAAAGTCTGATGCATATGGCAGACAAAACTGGAAACACTTCAGGAGTTTCCAAGTCGTCATCTGATTGGTTGAATTCTACAGGATTTCCGGGAGATGTGTGTGATGTGTGTAATGGTCTGCCTGGAAACAAAGCCGTTGTGACACCAACCCCACCCCATGTAAGAAGAAAGCCATTGTGTCTACAATTGATACAATGAGCGCTTATCATGATCAACTAAACACTGGAAGTATGTAACATTTGTGATGCCTCTATAAAATACGTCCAATAAAGATAGAGATATCGACTTTTCATTTTCATTAGCATAAACATGATGCTGAACAAAACTGTGATTGGTTGCTTAAGTCAGTCAGATGACCTCTGGGTGGTCCTTGGCCAATGAAAGCTGCTATGGATTTCAGACCTTCTGCCATCAGTCTTAAGGTCTGGCTAACGTGAGACTACCACACACATTTCTACATCCCCCATTCTTCCTCATCCTCTGCCTCCCCCTCTCCTCAGAGATAGATCCAATTTTCTCAGGCTATTTTTCCTCTCAATTACCAGACTCTGAGCCATATGAAATAGTGATGGGTGAGGGGATGGTCTTTGGTGTAAGTTCCATGAGATTGTGAACTATCCAGACCAATACAACCAACCGTGGAGAGTTGTCTGCTAGACATGGAGGGGAGGAAAAGTTTTACTCTCTTTGTGGCTTCTATATTAAAGTTGCATGTTGGCATGATTTGGCATGATTATTTGAACAAATATTATACAATAGACATAACTTTCACTGTATATTTTAAGCAACTGGATTCCAAATTTTGCATTACATTTTTATGTTCATCTTCAGTCATTGTCATCTTTTATGACAGGAAGAAGTTAAATAATGCTTAATTATTAAGTAATTAATGCACTTGTGACTGGTCTTGGCAAACTGCATATGAAAGACATTTTGCACTTTGTGTCAAGATGCAGCAGACTGAAAACCTTTTTTTTTTATTTTGCTTTCACTTGTGCAATGAAAATAAAAACTTAAGTAGCTTAACTTTAACACTCTCGCACTCTCATCATTTAATGTCATTGAATATCTCTGTTTCTATATTTGCACTTGCAAGGTTTTATTTAATGAAGATGTCAATAGACAAACCAAGGTTTCTGCCAAGGCTCATTGGTCTATGCAGTAGTTTTCAGAAAGATGCACAAAGGCTGTTTCTGGATCTCTCAAACATACAGTGAAATCAGGTAAAAATAAAACGCTGACTGCCTCTTTGGGAAGCCTGGCTGCGTAAAAATGGCCAATTCTCAATCAAGACTTTTCACTGATCATCCAGTTGCATCAATTACAAATGGCAGCTGCCATACCATGTTTGCCTAAATGGCAAAAAATAATTTATGAATAAAAAAATAATTTAAAAAATCTTTTTTTTAAAAATCCCAGAACCCCTTTCAGTCTCTGTCTGGCCTTAAACAAAGAAAGACTCTCTTACCTGTTGCTAATCTGTGTTGCCCTGTGTGTATTCCTAGTTCTCCTTGTCTTGTCTGAAGTTATCTGCCTGCAATACTTACCCATTGGACCAGTTACTGAGGTGTGTGCTGTACAGTTCCCTACACCATTCTCCATTCCTGTTAGACAAAAGAGACTGTTACCATCATCGGCATTCTCCATATTCAAAATGTGCACTTCTACTGACCCGGTCATACTGTGTTGTTCACCCTGTAATCCCTAATAAAGCTTTTCTGGATTAACCTCTGTTTAAGTGTATATTTCCTGACACAAGAACATAATATATTGCACAAAAGAATATTGTAATATTGAAGAAAGTGCTGTACACTGTACTGAGATGTATGGTGTAGCACTTGTTTCATGTCATGATTATATTAATTTTGATTATTTCTTCATGGCTAAATTTCCATTTTTGTTTCTTGACAAATTATACCGTATGCCTTCAGAACACTTGGAATATATGGTACAAGTTGATTAGGATTATTTTATGACACATTTGTGACACAAGGTCACCATAATTTCTACTTTTGCGTTTAAAAAAAAAAGTCATACAGCTTTAGAACAACATCACGATGAGTAAATAATTACTGAAATTGTATGTGAACTATTCCATAGACCTAGAAATAAGTTGTGAAGGGGTAAACAAACCTGCCAATAATTGTGACACATGCCAAATTTTACAGGGGTGTTTATTTTATGATTATTTGTGTTGTTGGTTAATGTTCGACTGCAGTTTTGTCTCTCTTTTGTCATTCTACACTTCATTGAATTGATAGGGTGATATGATATTGTTAGACTGGATGATTGTAGATTTGAAAATCATGCTTTTCCCCATTATTATTGAATCACGGAAGCTCCATCAGTTACTTTGATAAGAGATCTCTTATTTATTATTCTACATGTGTCAGCATAGAAGAGAAACAGGCATAGAAAAATAAGGCTACATGAGAGGGGGTTCTTCATTCCAGATTTCTCTGTTCCCCATTTCTCTATTCCTTCACCCCATCATGCCAGCTGTAATGGTTTCTCTGTGTTTCTCCTCCCTCACCCCCTCATGCCTCTATGTTTCTCCTTCCTCTCACCCCATCATGCCTTTATGTTACAGTAAAGATTGAGCTTATACACACCACTGATGGACTTTCAACTTCCTTGTAAGGTAGAAAAACGTGTTTCTTAGTTTTAAAAAGGAACGCATACCTCATGCTTACACATGGCACAATCCACTTTCCAAATTAAGAAACTATCCCTCGGTGTATACATTCGTGATACATTCGTGAAAAACATTCCTTTCCTTGTAAAGAACATGCCAAATGTTTGAAGTACACATCATTGGAACATGTTACATTGCACACATACAGTACTTGTATGCAAAATATAGCTCATCCCATTATCTCTCATCAGCACACATGTACAAACATACTCTGACTTCACAAAATACATTATGTTATAATAATATAATAACTTAATTATAAAATGAATAAAGAAAATAATACTAAAAATTATAATTAAACAATATAATTTTAGTCTTCAGTGTCATCTGAACTTAGTAAATTGTGATCTCTGTGATCTTAATGTGCGATTGAAATCGAACAGACCTAGCTTGTGTTCGTTCTTTTAAATCATCATCTTCTGTGAATTCGGAGGAGCTCACCATAAGCTGTTTAGTGATATTTTACTTTTTTTCACCAATCTTTTTGCGTTCTGACATGTTGCCATGTCATTTCTTCCTGAATTTATTGCTCCTGAACGGAATTGCTCATGAGCGCTGTGTGAAAAAGGGTAACATCTTGGCTTATGCAGGCATCTGTGCAAGAAACAATAGCTTTTGTCAGCCCGCTGAAACAAGATTAGCAACCAACTGTGCCCTCTGAGGCTTCAAAGAGAAACAGTTAGAGAGAAAAAAAAACAGATAGGTGAGAGATTGCAGGCAGTTGTTTATGGAAAAGTCTACTAATGATAAGAAAGCCATGCAGATGGCTAAACTTTGAGGTGAAGCTTGAAAAAATGTATCACTGTGCTCTTGGATTTCTGTCATGCTAATGAAGGCTAAAAGGGATTTAGAAACAAATACTTGCAGAAGACCAATAGGGGTCTTTGCCACTAGGGGACAACAGCACCAAAATGGACCATCTCTCTGCAGCCAGTTACCCGGTGGTCATCGCAGACTTCTAAATCTGTCAGGGCAATTTACTGCCCCGTCTGATCACCAGCATCTGCCACCCAACTCATTATGGCTCCCACCAGTAGCTCAATCAATCTCAACCCCACCTGGATCCAGATTAGCTGGGCTTTAGGAGGAAAGGGGAGTGGGTTGTGAAATCACAAAGGTGACAGGAGCCCAGAGGGCAGCAATTGAAAGTTCAGAGATCTTTCATGTCATAATGTCAGTGAAAAGGTTTTTAATGTGATTTTACATGATATGCATGCAATGAAGATCCAGCCAACAGTCCTTGAAATGGCATAGCACATTTAGCACTAAATCTTCCACCTGGCAACCTTATTAATTTAGCATTTTCCATATAGCTCCCTTTTTATTTATTGATTATTATGATAGAGGGGTAGGTGAAAGCTGCATTTATGCAGTGTTATGAAGTTGAATTTGACAAACAGTGACTCCATATGGTAGTTTAGCTGTTTGGTGTTTGCATTTGTCTGACTCTGTATCCTTTCTCAGCACAGTATCGGTTGAAATGGGGTGAGCTGTGTATTTGATAGCGTGTACAAGCGCGTGCGACTGCTTTTAGCCGTGGGCTAAAAGGTCTGTTATTTCTCTTGGGAAGCTCTATATCGCATTCTTTCAGGTTCTCTCAGGTCTCCCTCACATTTTGGGACAGTCTGACTGAACATGCCGGCTTAAGACTGATTCACTTGGATGTGGTAAACTGAAGGTGGGGTTGATGGCATCATGGGCTTCACTTGGTGTAGTGTGAGCAGAATGGGTGTGCTGGTTACAATGCCACAAAAAAGTCCAATTTCATAAATATTAATTACTGAATTGTTCTGCACAATTCATTTGACATAAAATAATGTTTTGATACAGGCTGTTATTGAAACTTTTGGTGAAAAAGTGGTGATCTTTTCTATGCCCTGATGGCAAGTTATAACCTCATTTATTAATCTTTATTAATCTCTCATGCAACAAAACAATTAATAGTCCCCCTGAAGAAATAAATTCTTTCACAAATATTGTCGATTTCTTCTCCTAGTTCCTCCTGTTCTTCAGCGCTGTTTCATCTGCCTTTAAACTGGTTTAAATAACTAAGACGTGTGTTCTTCGCTGAATTTCTTACCTGGATCTCGTGACCGAGGCCGATCAGAGTAAATGCATCTGCTCTAGTGAGCTCGTTGTGCCGTTTGGACTTTGAGCCGAGCGGATAAACAGTCTGTGAGGCGCGGTCAGTTCAAATGAGTTTCGTTGCAAAAGAAGTGAAAACAAGGGGGGTGTTCTGAAGACAGACTGTACCTGTGAAACAGCAGTGCTCTGAAAACACCCCCATTAGCAATTAGTGCTTTCCACCTGATGAAATGAATGCGGCAAGAGTGCTGAAATGAACGCGGCAAAAAATCGACCAATCAGAATATTGGTCGAGCCAGACTACTTTGAAAATAGTGCAGTGTGAACTCTGCTTTAGGCAGCTTGATCTTCACGATTGTCTAATAAAGTGTTCATTGAGCATTTTTGTTGGGGTTTTTTACCACCTTGTTCATGCTCTTCCCGCACTTCTTTTTACTTTTTTGGTAAACTGCTTAAAAACAAAACAGAAACACATGTACATTTAATTTAAATTAATCAAGCAAATGCAAAAAGTGATCCAGACCAAAATCTAAATTATATATGCCACTGATTTTTAGCTTCGACTAACATTTATATATCCTTAAAATGGATTAGTAGTTAACTTCCATCTTGTCTTACCTGCAGATGGGCTTTCTAAGGCAGGGTCATCATCTATGAAAGGAATAATAAAATACTGTAACATACAGTAGGCACTGCTTGGTCTACATGAACTGAATCAAACCTTGCTAAACATGCTAGTTAAAGGTGGGGTATGTGATTCTCTTTTTTTCCATTTTTTTCAAAATCACTTGAAATCCTATTCCTAACCCACTTACAGCCACTGAGTTCACGAGTTCACACTTACGAATGATCAGAGAGTAAATGGTTATGCGTATTTGGCGTGCTGTCTGGGGGGAGGGCTCCGAGCTCGGAAATTGGGCCCGAACCCAGAGTACTCCCCCCGTATCTCTGTTTATGAAGATAATTTAGGCAAGTGTGAGGAGATGGGGTGGTGGAGGGATGCTGAAAACTGTCGAGGAATATAGGTGAGTCGACTGAGTATATTTATAGGCTTTACTCGTGCTGATTGAGTGAACCTGTTGATTACTGATTGCTGACAGCTGGCTGGAATGATTTGATTGTTTGATCATTAGAACGTGATCCTCCCGAACCTTGTTAATAAAACATCAATTAGAAGCACTGAAATGAAAATGAAGCAATTTAAATCATCTGTGGAACAGGCAGGACTCGAAAAACTCCAGCCAATCATTTCCAAGACCATGAGGACATATAACACAACACATATCCCAATCTGACTGTAGTAACCTAAACCTGGACCTTCACCCAACCCCCACAACATGACATCAACAGTAAATATGAGGACATATAACACAACACATATCCCAATCTGATTGTAGTAACCTAAACCTGGATCTTCACCCAACCCCCTCAACATGACATATACAGTAATTATGAGGACATATAACACAACACGACATATCCCAATCTGACTGTAGTAACCTAAACCTGGATCTTCACCCAACCCCCACAACATGACATCAACAGTAAATATGAGGACATAAAACACAATTTGTGGTTCAGTAAGGGAAACGCCTGTTTTACACTGCACGTGTAAGCAGTGTATTGATGATGTAGGAGCATAAAGGGTTTATTCGCCATAGGAGAGAATGATTGACGTGTGATGCAATAATTTTTCCTTTTTTTTTTCATATTTGTGAATGTCGAATGAAATGTATAGCTTGAAGCCCTTCTCCTTTACTGTTGTTGATGTATGACTTCTGTGTGGATGACTAAACTCACTTTGTTAACTGTAATCCCAATTGCATCTTGAATCGACTGAGTGGAAAACGCTATTGTTCCCTATACGCTGATTTAGAAATTGAAATCAACGTATTAACGCAACATGCGCTGGATGGAACAAAGCTGGCTGAGATTTTAGCGGAAATATGTCATCGCCACGTACGCATATACCCCAATCAGCATGAGCAGCGCAATAAAAATAGACTTGGCTCTGAAATGATGGCTTCACTGCTGCTTACGCATGGTATGTGATTGCTCTTAGGTGCCAAAAAATATGTGTTGCTTACGCATTGCTTACACGTGCGGTGTGAAATGGGTGTAACTCTCTTAAGGACAGTGGCTCTCCAGGAGCAGGATTCCTTTTCCCTGATTATTACCATTATAGGTTACACACACACTTCACAATTACCATCTGTGATGTTTTACTCTCATCTCCACGGACGAGTGAGGCAGAATCTTGTAAGAAAAAATGATGTGGACGTCGAAGATCTCAAAAATGAAGTTTATTACAGCATAGTAGTGGCAAGGTACACAAAGCACCTTGGGTTCAATGGCGTCAGAATGAACCCACACTCTTAGAAAAAAGGGTTCATTGGGGTTCTTTACACATTTCCAAAGAACCTTTTATGCTAAAAAGGTTCTATAATGACAAAAAAGAACCCTTTTGGCACAAAGGTTCTTAATAGGCTATTATTCATTCATATATTACATTATTCTGCAACATTTTGTAGTTGTAATTAAATTATTGTTTATTAAACTGTTGTAGTAACTTAATATCACATTTTAATCATGCTGATTTTTAGAGGAGAAAAACTGAAATGGCACTCTTCATGTGATATTGATTAACTACATAAAATGATATAAATATATAAATTTTCTAACCCCCATATCTTGAATTTTGTGATCATTCACATACATTCATAAATACATTTTAGGGTCTTGATGTTTGTCAATAATATGAAATATTTAATCCGGAAAGGACAAAACAAATGATAATGAATGAACCCCTAAAAGGTTCCATATAGAACCTTTTTCCTGGTTACAAAGAGGGTTATTTTTATTGAACCCTTAAAAAGGGTTCTGTTTAGAACCTTTTAAAGGTTCCAAATACGTAGCGCTGATAGAACCTTTTAAGGTTCTATATAGAACCTTTTCTTCTAAGAGTGCAGAACATCCAAATCTCAAACATTTTATACTGTATTACGTTCGTCTTCCCCCTCAGCATGTAAATGAAGTACAGGAGTCAGTCCATCTCCCCAGTCCTGATCTCATCAATATAACAGTCTCATTCACATCTTGATGATAATCCAATCAGCCCACCTGATTCATTTAACTTATAATAGAGAAACCAGGACTGGCAAAACTCTCATGTTTAACAGGTGACTTTATCATCATCACAACTCCAAAGTGCAAAACACAAGGTACATCACTTCAATGTGGAACGCTCAAATGTTAAGGTGATAACATTTATTTGAAGTCCCTGTAATCACGATGGTTCTTGATTGCCTACTGTCGCTCCCAGGCTATAGGTGATAATCGGGACTCTGTGCATATTACTGAGATTGGAAAGAATTGTCTCTATGATAAATAAGCTCTTTTTAGTGAAGGAACATTGACAATATATATTGGAGTGGAAGTTGGATCGGAGCAGACTATAATTTCTTACATTCTTCAGTCTCCGAAATTACCGGCGTAGATTAGCAACAAAGTATACTTTAATTATTAAATAACACACTCAATTCTCAACATGATTAAAGCTTATGTTTGAATAATTGTTACATTAAACAAAGCCATATACATGCCATAATCGGTTTCCATTCAAACGGAGTTCAAATAAAAACACTTTGAGTGAATTGTCATATAATTTGAGTCTTCTTTTCATATTCTTCTTTATTGATGACATCTCCTCGATATTCAATCAGAAAATCTCCTTTATGAATGTGAGAAGTGGTGAACACTCCCCGACCTAACAAAGAATTAGTCCGAGAAAAGTTAACTAAAGATTTAGAGCAGGGTTGGAAATCCCTGACTTAACCATAGGTGTCACAGATGGTGTATGTAGAGGAAGAAGGAGGCTAAGTCAAAATATCCAATTCTAATAGGCTATTTAGCCTACTAAATAAATCCAAACCATACAACTGGTGCAGGCAGGCAGGCAGACAGGCAAAGAACACAAACACCAGGTAACATATACAAGAACCCACAAAGACTAACTGCACAGAGAGAACTAAAGACAGATACAAACGAACACTAAAGAGGTGAGGACAGGTGACACAGATGATGATGACGATAAACAATGATGATTGAGGGAGTGAGTTCAGGTGTGGAGACAAGAGGGATTCTGGGAAGTGTAGTGAAGATGACGAAGACAGACTGGTGCAGACAATGACTGTGACAATATAGGTCTGTGTTACTTACCTTTGAATGAATTTATATATTTTGCTACAAATCCACCCTTGTCACATTGATGCATAAAAAACAGCCTCCTCTAATGTTTTTTTTTTTTTTTTTTACCTCTCCTGGGCCTTATTCCTGCCATTTTCTACAAAGGTCCAGAAAAGCAAGTAATTTGTTTGTGATTTATTGTTTTATACATAAAATCATCTTACATAATGAAAGAAACATTCTGTGAAACATATCCTTGATATTTTTAATACTGAAAAATTCTGAACTTAATGATTTAACAGACAGGGTCACATATGAAGCTGTCTTTATTAAATACCTGAAACTAGGGATGGGCATTCAATTACATTTTATTAGTCGATCGTTGGGAGAATTAACGATTTTTTTAATAGAAAATTACAACGTGTTTTTCCTCTGAGATCTTTATTACAAGATCAACTTGTGGCAGTTAAACTGGGCGTTAGGCTAAACTTGAAGATATATGCGCCGCGGTGCATAAACTAAGCAGCGGAACCTGAAGCTGCGAGCCGGCGTTGACGCCGGGTTCACACCGGACGCTGAAGCGACGCGGAAGCGGCGCGGAACGGAGGCCGCTTCCTTTCGGCGCCCATATTAACCTATGGTGTCGTTCACACCAGACGCGGAACGGAGCGGCGCGGCGCAGCCGGCCCGCGCCGTGAAGCGCCAGTTTCGGCGTCTGGTCTATTTATTTTCGCGAGCCGCGAGGGATCCGCGTCAATTCCGGAAGGAAGTTACACCAAGACACACTCGACCATCCGGTCAATTGTCAAAATAAAAGTAATTTTCAAATTAAAATACCGCGAGTGACAAATGCGAACACACAAACAATCAGGGAAACAACGGATGTATATTTAGGATGTATATTTCAACGATATATACTATGACTGTCTACCATATTCTCTCTCTGGCTGCGTGTGTGTCTCGACAACGGATTAATAAAAGAAGTGTACAAACTTCTTGGTTACAGAAACATGGTGTATTTATATTATGAGGTTATTTACTTATCCATGAAGTAAAAAAAAAAATAGCTCTGAATAAACAACAACTGAGCAGAAGCGCTTGTCGACCTCCGCGAAGAATACGCGTCTGGTGTGAACAGGCAGGCGCCGGACCGCGCGTGATTTTCCATTCCACGTCGCTTCAGCGTCCGGTGTGAACCCGGCGTAAAACAGACGATACGCGATATATAAAACCGAAATCGCAATACTCAGAGCCACGAACATGTCCACGAATTGGCCAATTTTAAATAATTTATCCTCAACTGTAGAGGATATTTTTGTGGTGTATGTCTACGTATTTTATAATGTTAACTAATTAAACCGCTGGATTCTTTTATTGTGGAAATCCCCGGACCGAATGCTATGTTCCATCGAGCTAGCAAAGCCTTGATATAGAAACCTCGATAGCGATCCAGATAACAATATTTAACAGCACTTCTTATTTTACTCAACTACAAAGTACTGAACTATCCTAACAACAAATATGAAAGTATAAATAGTAAATACATCTAAACATATTACATATCTTTAACCCGACGTACTAAATCAGATAAGCCGAAGCTCGAACATGAAATGTACGAGCGCGGATATAATTAGCACCACGGTCGCATAGCGACTCCTTAAACTCCTAACTTTTATCCACACCAAATAACAGAAATAATAACTAGTTTGACAAAGAAATACAATATCACAGATGTACTTACTCTTCTCATTTACGCACACACTGACGAAAGGTGCAGCTCACAACTCATAACTTCAGTCAACCGACTACATCTATACTGCATACTAGGGGTGTAAATCGGACAGTTCATCACGATACGATACGATATCGATTCTCTCAGCCAGCGATACGATTATTGCCGATACCTCAAAAAATTCTGCGATACGATTACGATTCGATTCGATTCAGGGTTATAAATCGATTTATCGATATTTTGATATTATGTGCCAAGTTTACACAACCAGTTACATTTATTAACTCACAAATGCATCCAAAAATATATGAAAGTTTAATTAAACTCTTTGCACACCCTCTCCCAATTGGGACATTTACAAGTTGTTTGTTAAGTTACAAGTAAAAAAAAATTATATATGAAAATGAACAAGAACGGAGTTATCTGTTTTTGCAAATGAACTAACAGAAGAGGTTGTTTTGATTAAGTAATAATAACAAAAAAAACTGAAAGTATTTTTTTATATATATTTTTATTGTGTGTGTGTGGCAAAAGCAGATAACTCCACATTTCATGTTTCAGAGTTAAACAAAGCCTAGTAATTGCTATGATACTTAATAAAACACTTAATCTTTGTAACGTTAATCTCCTCAGCTGACATCTAGTTAGACGCCTGTCAAACTTTGTTGTTGTGAATAACGTAACTTACACGCGATACAGAGAGCTTTTCCCTCACCACTAACCTGCTGTTTTAGCAAGATTCCGTGAAAAAGTTTCAGATCTTATTTTCCTTTTACACCATGAAGAAGATATCACGGGTTCATCAAGTTCGTTGAAATCCTCGATCACTTTTAATCAGCTTTGACGAAACTCCTCTCAGCTAGCGCGTCTTTTCAAAGTGACTAGCAGGCTTGTCACCTGACCTGAATACTGCGCACTGATTCGCAAACACAGACTTTTCGGGTTGAATTCACAAACAAGGGTGCTTGTCGTTTCTGCTGTAAAAGATGAACTCGCGATACCTTGACAGTGGAAAATACCGGCTTTTATGACAAAGGGTTCAGTCAATCTTGTCAGGCGTCTATTTCAGCTGAGAAAAGTTACGTGAGGATGTGGAGAGTGTCAAAATAAAGGTACCGTATAATCGATATTTTATGTGTGGCATCGATGCATCGTATCGTTAGACTTTTGATCGATGCATCGATCCATATCGATGTATTGTTACACCCCTACTGCATACTAACTGTGTGACGTCAGATAATATACAAACGCACCACGCGCTTTGGCTACCCTATTACGAGCACTGAATAAACGGAAGTAAACGTGAAAACATAAAACCTAATATGGTCAACTGTACTAAATAATGTAACACTAGCATAACGTTGGAGCCTTTTCTACATGGCTATTTTTTAATACTTAGATTTATATCTTTCCCAATACCGTCGCTGTCGTAGACCTGTTTGAGGTTGACAAATGCAGACATTATGAGGACTTCTGGCGGTCAGCCAATCAGAAGTCGCGATTTCATACACACGTATTAATAATTAATGAGGAGGCGCAATACCAAGTCCGGCCTACAGTGGCACACTTCCGATACACACGTCATACACAAATTTAGGTTTATGTGAATAAGAAAGACATGTGGAGACATTTTGGATTTTTTGGACACACACACACACACACACACACACACACACATCTTTCATTTGAAAGTCACGTGTCTAGTATCTGTAAAACCGCATTTTTCCATCTTAAAAATATATCTAAATTACGTCATATGCTCTCACTGACAAATGCGGAACAATTAGTTCATGCATTCATGACATCAAGGCTAGATTATTGTAATGCTCTACTGGGTGGTTGCCCTGCACGCTTAATAAACAAACTACAGCTAGTTCAAAATGCAGCCGCTAGAGTTCTTACCAGAACCAGGAAGTATGACCATATTAGCCCGGTTCTGTCAACACTGCATTGGCTGCCTATTAAACATCGTATAAATTTAAAAATATTGCTGATTACTTACAAAGCACTAAATGGTTTAGCTCCCCAGTACTTGAGCGAGCTCTTAAAGCATTATAGTCCTTCACGTCTATTGCTATCTCAAAATTCTGGCCAGTTGATAATACCTAGAATATCAAAATCGACTGCTGGCGGTAGATCCTTTTCCTCTCTAGCACCAAAACTTTGGAACAATCTTCCTAACACAGTCCGGGAAGCAGATACAGTCTGTCAGTTTAAATCTAGACTAAAAACACATCTCTTTGGCTTAGCATACACATAACACATTATAGATTTCTATAATTCAATGTTAGGCTGCATAGTTTAGATCAGCCGGAACCGGGAACACTTCCCATAACTCCTGATGTACTTTGTACATCATAAGAAGGATGGCGCCTACGCTAATATTAGTCTCTCTGTTTATCCCGAGGTTGTAGAGATTTTAAGGATGAACCAAACACAAATTAATCAAATTAATCTCTCATGGGATTCATTCAAATGTGATTCAGCATTCCGGATCTGAACACCACATTCCAAAGTCACAAGACGGCTCCAAATTGTCTAGAAAACCCCCCAGAGAAGACTTTTATGGCCCCGCAGGCCCCAGAGATAAGCCTAAAACAGGAAAAACGCTGTCAATGTTTCATCCTTAAGCAAGACAAAGCTGCTCAGAAATGGTGAAACGAGGCCTGACCACCAAGGGGTCTGACCACCTTTGACCTCCCTCCTGCAGCACCACTGCTGAGCAGGACAGAGATGTAAAACAGACCACGCTTTCATGGAATGTGAGAGACTTACACAGACTTACACAGACTTTACATATCAAACCCATTAAAACTCACACAGAACAATGCTCAGTGGACTTATAATCAAACATCATAATTCTTGTTGTTCCTACAATTCATGTTTGTATTATGCTTAGATCACATATAAATCATGTAATTGTGTTATAACCTGTGTATGGATGAAAGAGTATCGTGCTTCCAATCAAAAGAATCGTATGCCCTTAATTCAAAAGATGGCTTGATTGAAATCTGTGTAAAATGTTTTGTATGATTATAATAATCTATAATGTTTAAACTGTGGTCTCTTGTTCTCTGCTAAGTGCTGGAACCCAAGCAGATCCCAGATAACGATAAGTAGGAACTCGATCCACCCCCTTAAATGATGCCATTGTCTCATTGGTCAGAATTATCCAAAAGAGGTTGGGCTAACTTTTAAGTTAAAGACCCGAACAAAGGAATTGAGTTGAGTTCAGAAACTTCCATCCAGGGAGTTCGGTTTTGAGTTCGGTTCGGTGTTTAATTAAGTTGGTGCCTCTCTCTATCAACAGCAAGAGAGTGTTCCCGTTCATGCTTCTCTCTGAAAACAACAAAGAGCGTATTCGCACGCTCACATCGACCAGACCAAATTAGACCAGCAGACAAATAACCCATCAAGATCGGGGTTAAAACAGCTCATTCAAGCCATCTAACTCGTCTTACTTTCATTTCTTCCTTTATTTTCTTTTTCGTTAAAAGTCTCGGTTCTAAGTTAAGCTTTGCTGCAAAGTTTCGTTCAAACGTTTCGACTGCAAAGCCCTTCCAACTTCAAAGACCTTCATCCATCCGCCAACACACCACGTGATTGGCTGCCCAAGATCTAACAGGCACAAGGAGACAGCCAGCCAAACAACGGACCCGGGAAAAACCCCTTTAGACAAAGGGAATTCCCAAAGCAACGCAAGGACATGCAAGTAACACTCCAGACTCTCAACTGAACTGGTGCATTAATGTAACATTGAATAACCTGCCTAAGAAACGATAGAAGGGTTAAATTTATGATTGATGGTTCGTTCAGGTCATGTCTTATAAGTGCACATAGAAACGTGAGATTTCACCATCTCACTCTGAAAACTCATTCTTTCTCACTCTCTCTTTTTTTGCAACTCGTATGAATGTGCGTGTGTTTGTGTTAGATATTAGTTTTATGTTTTAGGATAATCAATAAAGTCTTGTTTATATTTGAAAAGATATTTGCCTTGTGTTGTGCTTGCACATTTAATGTCTTGTACTGTCGATCTAAAGTTACCTTGCTAATACATAGTGTTTCACTATAGATTGGATATTTATATCTGTGCCAAGGTTATAATTACGGCCCGTTCAAATGAACTCTAAACGAGTCATTTGCTCGGTTCCATAGTGATTCGGTCAAGATTCATTGCAAATCGATGAATCATTCCTTTTGAGCTAAATTGGCCTTCCGGCCCCCCCTTAAATACATTTTATGTATATTATTATTGATGTACATTCGTTACATTAGTTGGTGGAGAATGCGGGCAGTTCAACCTAAATTGTAAGCATATATCAAGATTTATCTTTTCATTTTGTTTCGGATGCGAGATCCGAACCTCTGAAAGTCTGTGTGTGACGTATGGAGAGCGCGCAGCGCGCGCCCTGTTTGAATGAAGTGGATGCTGCGGCTTGAGTGAATGCATCCAGAGCAAAGCTGTTACTTTAGTCTAGTCTGCCTCCTTATTTGTTCTTATTATTATTTTTACCTGCAGTAAATTGAGTTAAGATATAAAACCTCACACTACGATAAAGGTAAGAATTGAGCGTGTTCCTCATTTCCTGAAATACCTTGATTATAGCTTAACTGACGTCTGCGTGTCCCAGAGTCTTTCAAATAGCTATAACATTATGTGTGTGTGTTTATACCAGTCAGAGAGCTGAACGAAATTAAACTGCAGTAATTTAAGTTAACGTTATCTGTAAGGACGAATATTCTCCTCACAGAGCGATGAGCGTGTTCCTCATCTAACGTTAGTCATAAAAGGCTTATATTTATTTATCTGATTGTCAGTGCGTGTTCCACTGCGATCCCTGTAATAAATATACGTTTATCTGTTTATGTCTGTTCAATGAATTCTCGTGTAACACTGCGCATGTCCGAGTGTAATTTGAATAGTAACTTAAAGTCGTGATAACTGAACCAACAGTTAAAAAACCCTGTTGTTGTTGTTTTTCTTGTGTGCCCAGATAAACTTGCACAGACGCGATCCGCCGAGATCGCTATTGTTCCATCTAGTATAACGCAAAGCGGTCGCTTGCTTAAAGTTAATATCACTATTAACGAACTGAGTGAAGCCCCACGTCGTAAAACCAGCTAAAGCTACGAGTGGTGTATCTTATTTGTACAGTGTTGAAATGCGCCGACATTTCCCGTAATATGATCGACTGTACGTGCATATTCTTCGAACAGTGTTGAAATGCGCTCAGATTTCATGTAACACATGCGTAACTGCTTACAAACTATTTGCATTGCATTTCACGTGTTTGCCCACTAGCGTTTGTTTGGTCGCTATAGTTACGATCGTGACACGGAAGTCTTAACCAACGCTTCCGGGTGAACTCTGACCCGTGCAATCGCCAGAGTGTAAACAAACCCTTCGGTGGCTAGGCTAACCTAAGCAGTTGTTTACATTGAGGCCTATATGCTAACGCCTTACGCATTATGTACTGTTATCATTAGTAATTAACATCAGTGGTTAAATACAGTGTCTGTTTGAACAAAGTTAAAGTGATTTAACCATTTAAACACCTCGACTTTTACACCTGTTGGTCTTTTCTTCCTTTTTCTTTTACCTCTCTCACATTCTACTTTACCTATATTTTACTTGAAAAGGAAATATTGGTTTACAATTATTAATTACTTTACCTGCATTTTACTTGAAAAAGAAAATGCTGGTTTACTATTACTAATTGTCAAATTTGAATTTGATTTTAAAGAAAAGGAAATATTAAAATAAAATTGAAATTCTATTTTTCTAGACAGATCATTTCTAATGATTTCTAATGATTTATGTTTAATAAATTCTAGTTTCATAATTTCTAAATTTCTCGTTGAGATCTAATCACTTTAGGTGAATAGGTCTTAAACTTGGAAAGTTAAAATTTGAAAGTTGTTATTACTATTACAAAAATAGTGTTAGACTCAGACTTGCTCATTATTGTCATTGCGTTTTATCCTTTCGTCCTGTTGGTTATAAACTTAACCACTATATTTGATTAATTCATTTTCGGGACGCTTCAATAGGGGACATTACCATCTCCATACGAGTTTCAAATAAACCAGAGACAATCGTCTTTTACAAAAGTTTATTTGTGTGTTTAGTTGTTCCTCAACTATCAATTCTATATTTGTGGTAGACCTAAAGGTAGCGGGATCCAACCTCCTTGCTTCATTTCTTCCTCATCACGTCTTTCCTGTTCAGTCCTGCTTTATTCCATCTTATTCTTCACATTTGTAGGGAACAAACCTGGAAGAACCATTAATCGACTCTAAAAAGAGACAAAGATAATCTTTCCCAACAAACAGATTATTAGGTATTTGATTTTTAATCAACAATCTTGTGTTCTTCATACTCTCCCTGCATTTGTAAACGCAATTTAAACTTTGACATCTTATCCAAGATCAAGTAACAGAGACAAGTGCTGAGCAAACTCCGCCTTCAAAGCATCCCTGCTGTAAACTCTGCTGTAAGCGGTCCAACTGAAGGTGTGTGTGTCAATCCTGTCAAACTCAGAAAAGAGGTATCAGCATTATTATTGTATTATTTTTCCTCGTAAACATAAACAATAATATTATTTACCTTTCTGGAAACAGATTTTCATTAATAGGAAGCATTTATGAGAAAATAATATTTCTCCTAATTAAGAATTTTATTTCTTGTTTTTCTCATTGAAATTAGTTGCTAACTTTTTCTCTCTCTTTCCCTTACTCAGTTGAGTGACGAAGTCCTCACATCACGAGTTGAAACCAGCTTTTCATTGATAGAAAATATTTATAAAAAATATTTCTCCCATTGAAAAAAAAAGTTTCTTTCCATTGAGATTTGTTTTAACCTTTTTCTCTCTCTTTCCTTTAAGCAGTTGAGTGAGGAAATCTTTACATCTCTAGCCTACCTGGCTACACTTAGACCAACACTTAGTCATTACGACATTTCACTATTGGTGTACAATTATTGAAACGACACTTAGCTGTTCAACCACATATAGGCTTATACCCCACACAGATCTGTGTCAGTCTCTTCACCCCAGCGTGTCAACATGTCGTGGACGACAAACCCCACTGCCCAAAGGGAAGATGTGGACGCCTGGCTTAGAGGCATTACAGACTGCCTCACACCAAAGACAATTGAACTGTTATTATTTTTAATAATAATCATAATTCGGAGAAGATTCCTGACACACGATTCAAGCCAAAACCAAAACCACGTGGAACTAACCAAAATAACCTGTTCCCTAAGTAATGCCTTCACAGCCCAGCTGAAACTAAGCGACAGGCACATCACCCACCTCCAGGAGGAGCTGACACGTGCCCAGAGCCGCATAGACAAGCTGGAAGTGAAAGTCCAGGATGACTTCAAGCATCAGACCACTGAGTTCCTGAGAGAGCTGATGCACACTCAACACTGCAAAGACCAGCTCAAAGGTGAAGCTCAAGACAAACTCAAAGTGTCCGACGAAGCGGAGCAAGAAACAAAGACACAAGTTGACAAGCTCCAAGAAGCCCTTGCAGTCACTGAAGGTGACAAACAAGAATTAAAGACTGTCCAGAAACACCTGGTAAACCAACTCCAGTCTGCTGAACATCAGCTAGAGAAAGCCAAAGCTGACATTGAAAGTAAGAACTCTAAAATCACTGCTCTGGAAGACCACCTGGAAAGGTGCAGCGCTGACATCGACCATCTGACCCAACAGCGAGATGACGTCAACGACGAGCTCTACGCGGTCAGAGATGAACTCCAGCACATTTTCCAACAGAAACCAGAGCCAAGAAGGGAGAGACCTCCCTCAGCATCACCCCTGCTGAGCAGAACAGAGTCCTCCACCCAAGAACTGGCATACAGTGAAAGAAGTGAATGGCCACAACCCAAAACGTCACCGGCCTTCACCACAGAACTGTTCACTGCCAACAAACGAAGAGAGCTCATCCAGGCAGACTCCAAAGCTGCACATGGGATGACATTTAAAGATCTCAACCAGCTGGTTAAGAATATCACTCAGTTCAACCCGAACTCCACAGAGGGTCCCGACATCCAGGCCTACCTCCGAGATATCGACTTCCACCTAGAGGTGAGACCCCATATGACTGACAGAGACAGGTTATACCTCATCAGATCCACATCCAGTCCAGAGGTACGAAGCTTCCTAGACCGACAACCTGCTAATGTCATGTCAAACTACCAGCTACTACGTGAGACACTGATTAAAGAATTTACAGGTCCAGAGTCAGAACACGGTGTGTCAATCGCCTTGGAAACCAAACAATGTCGACAAGAGACTCCCCAAGCTTACTTCCACCGTTTTCGACAAGCCTATTTAGGTGCACATAGCAAACCTGAACTTGAAGAGGATGTGAACTTCAAAACCCTCTTCCTGAGAAACCTGCACCCTGGATTGAGTCATCATCTTGGTATCATGGCCTGCCCAGGCACGATGACCATTCAACAGCTACGTGACCTGACACACAAGGCCTACGTCAAACAAAAGATGACCTCAAAGAAAGGTTTGAAAACATCCACAGTTTCAAACTCCTTCAGCCAAGAAACAAGCCTTGCACTGGAAGACACCCAGTGGCATGACAACACCACCATCCTTCGTAAGGAGCACAGAGAACGTGACTCCCATGCCGGTGACACCTACCACACCAACCGCATGGAAAGGTCATGGGACCAGCCACGCTTCTCAAGAAACCCGCAAGAAGGAAACAACTGGAATCAACAAATGCATCATATGTGGGTAATCGACAACGAAACCCACCTCTGCACCACTCAGCCAAACACAGCACTGAGTGTGCCCAAGAACAAGACAGTTTACCCTCAGAAGACATGGAGCGACTAATGAGGCAACTGCAAGTGTTCATCGAAAACAAGCTGAACACAGAGGACCAATGATCATCTGGTACACCTTCCTAAGGAAGATGACGACCACCTGTTCTACAACAACACAGAACAAAGTGGTTTCTCACAGTCAACCACTGACAAACACCCAGAGGTACCAGGAAACACCATCCTGGCTACCCATCACTCATAAAGAAACCACCAAACGAGCTCCAAACTCAAGAACCATGTGTGTGCTACAGCAACGACAGTAAGCACAGAAGGTCAGAAAGTCTGTCACAACCAGAAGGCATCACAAGAGGAAGGCAACAAAGGAGACCACGTTTTGCACTACAGCTTCACGCATCCATGCCAAACCACCTCCCAATGTCTGCCAGAGAACTTCCTGCCTTACTGGACTGACCCCCAGCAGATCACAGAAGATCCCTTTCCAAGGCAAAGATGCAACAAGCCCATCAAAGCTAAGCCATCAAGCAAAGGGGGGAGCAAAACAGACTGAGACAGATCTGACATACATACAGTATACATGCAGTACATGCACTACACTACACTGTACCACTAACATACACAAGTTAAACACAGCTACCATGAAAAACATTCAACAAACATGTTCTTCCCACAGGTAGACACTGAAATCGCAACACTGACTTAGCTATCCTTTCCATAGGAAACATGTAGCAATACACCCAACAAGTATAACTCTCTCATTACATTGTGACACCTGACATTGCACAACAGTAGCCATACAGGAGTCACTCAACTGCTTTGTTGTGTTTTACCTCTTCCCTTTCTTCTTCTTTTATTAAGTAAAATCCCTGTTACCCCATAAGGGTCAAGGTTACCATATAAGGATTGACGCACCACGCCTGATGTTTGCAAGTCACCTTAAAACGAATGTTAGCCTAGAGAACTCCCTGCATCATTCGAATCAAATTTGAAAGGTAAATTGGTCTAAACCTAGAACAATTTAGAAGAGAATAAAACAAACAAATCAAATTTAGTCACAAAGTTGATCAATCACCGTTTTAAAACAAACTAGAATAACGGTCCTAAAATTGAACTAAACTTTTTCCACATGATTGACTATATTGAGAGAGTGAACCTGTTTTAGGCCTAGATAATCTAATGCCCTGCACCAGTAAAGTGACCAGTCATGGAGGTGTTTGCCTTGTTGTTTGCTGTGTGTGTTTGCTTCTTCTGTTTCTCCAGCGTTCAATGATGTCTTCTTCTCAACCCATCATCGATCGAAGGGGGGATGTAGAGATTTTAAGGATGAACCAAACACAAATTAATCAAATTAATCTCTCATGGGATTCATTCAAATGTGATTCAGCATTCCGGATCTGAACACCACATTCCAAAGTCACAAGACGGCTCCAAATTGTCTAGAAAACCCCCCAGAGAAGACTTTTATGGCCCCGCAGGCCCCAGAGATAAGCCTAAAACAGGAAAAACGCTGTCAATGTTTCATCCTTAAGCAAGACAAAGCTGCTCAGAAATGGTGAAACGAGGCCTGACCACCAAGGGGTCTGACCACCTTTGACCGCCCTCCTGCAGCACCACTGCTGAGCAGGACAGATATGTAAAACAGACCACGCTTTCATGGAATGTGAGAGACTTACACAGACTTACACAGACTTTATATATCAAACCCATTAAAACTCACACACAACAATGCTCAGTTTACTTATAATCAAACATCATAATTCTTGTTGTTCCTACAATTCATGTTTGTATTATGCTTAGATCACATATAAATCATGTAATTGTGTTATAACCGTGTGTATGGATGAAAGAGTATCGTGCTTCCAATCAAAAGAATCGTATGCCCTTAATTCAAAAGATGGCTTGATTGAAATCTGTGTAAAATGTTTTGTATGATTATAATAATCTATAATGTTTAAACTATGGTCTCTTGTTCTCTGCTAAGTGCTGGAACCCAAGCAGATCCCAGATAACGATAAGTAGGAACTCGATCCACCCCCTTAAATGATGCCATTGTCTCATTGGTCAGAATTATCCAAAAGAGGTTGGGCTAACTTTTAAGTTAAAGACCCGAACAAAGGAATTGAGTTGAGTTCAGAAACTTCCATCCAGGGAGTTCGGTTTTGAGTTCGGTTCGGTGTTTAATTAAGTTGGTGCCTCTCTCTATCAACAGCAAGAGAGTGTTCCCGTTCATGCTTCTCTCTGAAAACAACAAAGAGCGTATTCGCACGCTCACATCGACCAGACCAAATTAGACCAGCAGACAAATAACCCATCAAGATCGGGGTTAAAACAGCTCATTCAAGCCATCTAACTCGTCTTACTTTCATTTCTTCCTTTATTTTCTTTTTCGTTAAAAGTCTCGGTTCTAAGTTAAGCTTTGCTGCAAAGTTTCGTTCAAACGTTTCGACTGCAAAGCCCTTCCAACTTCAAAGACCTTCATCCATCCGCCAACACACCACGTGATTGGCTGCCCAAGATCTAACAGGCACAAGGAGACAGCCAGCCAAACAACGGACCCGGGAAAAACCCCTTTAGACAAAGGGAATTCCCAAAGCAACGCAAGGACATGCAAGTAACACTCCAGACTCTCAACTGAACTGGTGCATTAATGTAACATTGAATAACCTGCCTAAGAAACGATAGAAGGGTTAAATTTATGATTGATGGTTCGTTCAGGTCATGTCTTATAAGTGCACATAGAAACGTGAGATTTCACCATCTCACTCTGAAAACTCATTCTTTCTCACTCTCTCTTTTTTTGCAACTCGTATGAATGTGCGTGTGTTTGTGTTAGATATTAGTTTTATGTTTTAGGATAATCAATAAAGTCTTGTTTATATTTGAAAAGATATTTGCCTTGTGTTGTGCTTGCACATTTAATGTCTTGTACTGTCGATCTAAAGTTACCTTGCTAATACATAGTGTTTCACTATAGATTGGATATTTATATCTGTGCCAAGGTTATAATTACGGCCCGTTCAAATGAACTCTAAACGAGTCATTTGCTCGGTTCCATAGTGATTCGGTCAAGATTCATTGCAAATCGATGAATCATTCCTTTTGAGCTAAATTGGCCTTCCGGCCCCCCCTTAAATACATTTTATGTATATTATTATTGATGTACATTCGTTACATTAGTTGGTGGAGAATGCGGGCAGTTCAACCTAAATTGTAAGCATATATCAAGATTTATCTTTTCATTTTGTTTCGGATGCGAGATCCGAACCTCTGAAAGTCTGTGTGTGACGTATGGAGAGCGCGCAGCGCGCGCCCTGTTTGAATGAAGTGGATGCTGCGGCTTGAGTGAATGCATCCAGAGCAAAGCTGTTACTTTAGTCTAGTCTGCCTCCTTATTTGTTCTTATTATTATTTTTACCTGCAGTAAATTGAGTTAAGATATAAAACCTCACACTACGATAAAGGTAAGAATTGAGCGTGTTCCTCATTTCCTGAAATACCTTGATTATAGCTTAACTGACGTCTGCGTGTCCCAGAGTCTTTCAAATAGCTATAACATTATGTGTGTGTGTTTATACCAGTCAGAGAGCTGAACGAAATTAAACTGCAGTAATTTAAGTTAACGTTATCTGTAAGGACGAATATTCTCCTCACAGAGCGATGAGCGTGTTCCTCATCTAACGTTAGTCATAAAAGGCTTATATTTATTTATCTGATTGTCAGTGCGTGTTCCACTGCGATCCCTGTAATAAATATACGTTTATCTGTTTATGTCTGTTCAATGAATTCTCGTGTAACACTGCGCATGTCCGAGTGTAATTTGAATAGTAACTTAAAGTCGTGATAACTGAACCAACAGTTAAAAAACCCTGTTGTTGTTGTTTTTCTTGTGTGCCCAGATAAACTTGCACAGACGCGATCCGCCGAGATCGCTATTGTTCCATCTAGTATAACGCAAAGCGGTCGCTTGCTTAAAGTTAATATCACTATTAACGAACTGAGTGAAGCCCCACGTCGTAAAACCAGCTAAAGCTACGAGTGGTGTATCTTATTTGTACAGTGTTGAAATGCGCCGACATTTCCCGTAATATGATCGACTGTACGTGCATATTCTTCGAACAGTGTTGAAATGCGCTCAGATTTCATGTAACACATGCGTAACTGCTTACAAACTATTTGCATTGCATTTCACGTGTTTGCCCACTAGCGTTTGTTTGGTCGCTATAGTTACGATCGTGACACGGAAGTCTTAACCAACGCTTCCGGGTGAACTCTGACCCGTGCAATCGCCAGAGTGTAAACAAACCCTTCGGTGGCTAGGCTAACCTAAGCAGTTGTTTACATTGAGGCCTATATGCTAACGCCTTACGCATTATGTACTGTTATCATTAGTAATTAACATCAGTGGTTAAATACAGTGTCTGTTTGAACAAAGTTAAAGTGATTTAACCATTTAAACACCTCGACTTTTACACCTGTTGGTCTTTTCTTCCTTTTTCTTTTACCTCTCTCACATTCTACTTTACCTATATTTTACTTGAAAAGGAAATATTGGTTTACAATTATTAATTACTTTACCTGCATTTTACTTGAAAAAGAAAATGCTGGTTTACTATTACTAATTGTCAAATTTGAATTTGATTTTAAAGAAAAGGAAATATTAAAATAAAATTGAAATTCTATTTTTCTAGACATATCATTTCTAATGATTTCTAATGATTTATGTTTAATAAATTCTAGTTTCATAATTTCTAAATTTCTCGTTGAGATCTAATCACTTTAGGTGAATAGGTCTTAAACTTGGAAAGTTAAAATTTGAAAGTTGTTATTACTATTACAAAAATAGTGTTAGACTCAGACTTGCTCATTATTGTCATTGCGTTTTATCCTTTCGTCCTGTTGGTTATAAACTTAACCACTATATTTGATTAATTCATTTTCGGGACGCTTCAATAGGGGACATTACCATCTCCATACGAGTTTCAAATAAACCAGAGACAATCGTCTTTTACAAAAGTTTATTTGTGTGTTTAGTTGTTCCTCAACTATCAATTCTATATTTGTGGTAGACCTAAAGGTAGCGGGATCCAACCTCCTTGCTTCATTTCTTCCTCATCACGTCTTTCCTGTTCAGTCCTGCTTTATTCCATCTTATTCTTCACATTTGTAGGGAACAAACCTGGAAGAACCATTAATCGACTCTAAAAAGAGACAAAGATAATCTTTCCCAACAAACAGATTATTAGGTATTTGATTTTTAATCAACAATCTTGTGTTCTTCATACTCTCCCTGCATTTGTAAACGCAATTTAAACTTTGACATCTTATCCAAGATCAAGTAACAGAGACAAGTGCTGAGCAAACTCCGCCTTCAAAGCATCCCTGCTGTAAACTCTGCTGTAAGCGGTCCAACTGAAGGTGTGTGTGTCAATCCTGTCAAACTCAGAAAAGAGGTATCAGCATTATTATTGTATTATTTTTCCTCGTAAACATAAAC
Source organism: Semotilus atromaculatus (assembly GCA_031834385.1). Classification (NCBI taxonomy): domain Eukaryota; kingdom Metazoa; phylum Chordata; class Actinopteri; order Cypriniformes; family Leuciscidae; genus Semotilus; species Semotilus atromaculatus. Next base: position 10,975,645 of record JAULUF010000038.1, on the reverse strand, counting down.
AATAATATTATTTACCTTTCTGGAAACAGATTTTCATTAATAGGAAGCATTTATGAGAAAATAATATTTCTCCTAATTAAGAATTTTATTTCTTGTTTTTCTCATTGAAATTAGTTGCTAACTTTTTCTCTCTCTTTCCCTTACTCAGTTGAGTGACGAAGTCCTCACATCACGAGTTGAAACCAGCTTTTCATTGATAGAAAATATTTATAAAAAATATTTCTCCCATTGAAAAAAAAAGTTTCTTTCCATTGAGATTTGTTTTAACCTTTTTCTCTCTCTTTCCTTTAAGCAGTTGAGTGAGGAAATCTTTACATCTCTAGCCTACCTGGCTACACTTAGACCAACACTTAGTCATTACGACATTTCACTATTGGTGTACAATTATTGAAACGACACTTAGCTGTTCAACCACATATAGGCTTATACCCCACACAGATCTGTGTCAGTCTCTTCACCCCAGCGTGTCAACATGTCGTGGACGACAAACCCCACTGCCCAAAGGGAAGATGTGGACGCCTGGCTTAGAGGCATTACAGACTGCCTCACACCAAAGACAATTGAACTGTTATTATTTTTAATAATAATCATAATTCGGAGAAGATTCCTGACACACGATTCAAGCCAAAACCAAAACCACGTGGAACTAACCAAAATAACCTGTTCCCTAAGTAATGCCTTCACAGCCCAGCTGAAACTAAGCGACAGGCACATCACCCACCTCCAGGAGGAGCTGACACGTGCCCAGAGCCGCATAGACAAGCTGGAAGTGAAAGTCCAGGATGACTTCAAGCATCAGACCACTGAGTTCCTGAGAGAGCTGATGCACACTCAACACTGCAAAGACCAGCTCAAAGGTGAAGCTCAAGACAAACTCAAAGTGTCCGACGAAGCGGAGCAAGAAACAAAGACACAAGTTGACAAGCTCCAAGAAGCCCTTGCAGTCACTGAAGGTGACAAACAAGAATTAAAGACTGTCCAGAAACACCTGGTAAACCAACTCCAGTCTGCTGAACATCAGCTAGAGAAAGCCAAAGCTGACATTGAAAGTAAGAACTCTAAAATCACTGCTCTGGAAGACCACCTGGAAAGGTGCAGCGCTGACATCGACCATCTGACCCAACAGCGAGATGACGTCAACGACGAGCTCTACGCGGTCAGAGATGAACTCCAGCACATTTTCCAACAGAAACCAGAGCCAAGAAGGGAGAGACCTCCCTCAGCATCACCCCTGCTGAGCAGAACAGAGTCCTCCACCCAAGAACTGGCATACAGTGAAAGAAGTGAATGGCCACAACCCAAAACGTCACCGGCCTTCACCACAGAACTGTTCACTGCCAACAAACGAAGAGAGCTCATCCAGGCAGACTCCAAAGCTGCACATGGGATGACATTTAAAGATCTCAACCAGCTGGTTAAGAATATCACTCAGTTCAACCCGAACTCCACAGAGGGTCCCGACATCCAGGCCTACCTCCGAGATATCGACTTCCACCTAGAGGTGAGACCCCATATGACTGACAGAGACAGGTTATACCTCATCAGATCCACATCCAGTCCAGAGGTACGAAGCTTCCTAGACCGACAACCTGCTAATGTCATGTCAAACTACCAGCTACTACGTGAGACACTGATTAAAGAATTTACAGGTCCAGAGTCAGAACACGGTGTGTTAATCGCCTTGGAAACCAAACAATGTCGACAAGAGACTCCCCAAGCTTACTTCCACCGTTTTCGACAAGCCTATTTAGGTGCACATAGCAAACCTGAACTTGAAGAGGATGTGAACTTCAAAACCCTCTTCCTGAGAAACCTGCACCCTGGATTGAGTCATCATCTTGGTATCATGGCCTGCCCAGGCACGATGACCATTCAACAGCTACGTGACCTGACACACAAGGCCTACGTCAAACAAAAGATGACCTCAAAGAAAGGTTTGAAAACATCCACAGTTTCAAACTCCTTCAGCCAAGAAACAAGCCTTGCACTGGAAGACACCCAGTGGCATGACAACACCACCATCCTTCGTAAGGAGCACAGAGAACGTGACTCCCATGCCGGTGACACCTACCACACCAACCGCATGGAAAGGTCATGGGACCAGCCACGCTTCTCAAGAAACCCGCAAGAAGGAAACAACTGGAATCAACAAATGCATCATATGTGGGTAATCGACAACGAAACCCACCTCTGCACCACTCAGCCAAACACAGCACTGAGTGTGCCCAAGAACAAGACAGTTTACCCTCAGAAGACATGGAGCGACTAATGAGGCAACTGCAAGTGTTCATCGAAAACAAGCTGAACACAGAGGACCAATGATCATCTGGTACACCTTCCTAAGGAAGATGACGACCACCTGTTCTACAACAACACAGAACAAAGTGGTTTCTCACAGTCAACCACTGACAAACACCCAGAGGTACCAGGAAACACCATCCTGGCTACCCATCACTCATAAAGAAACCACCAAACGAGCTCCAAACTCAAGAACCATGTGTGTGCTACAGCAACGACAGTAAGCACAGAAGGTCAGAAAGTCTGTCACAACCAGAAGGCATCACAAGAGGAAGGCAACAAAGGAGACCACGTTTTGCACTACAGCTTCACGCATCCATGCCAAACCACCTCCCAATGTCTGCCAGAGAACTTCCTGCCTTACTGGACTGACCCCCAGCAGATCACAGAAGATCCCTTTCCAAGGCAAAGATGCAACAAGCCCATCAAAGCTAAGCCATCAAGCAAAGGGGGGAGCAAAACAGACTGAGACAGATCTGACATACATACAGTATACATGCAGTACATGCACTACACTACACTGTACCACTAACATACACAAGTTAAACACAGCTACCATGAAAAACATTCAACAAACATGTTCTTCCCACAGGTAGACACTGAAATCGCAACACTGACTTAGCTATCCTTTCCATAGGAAACATGTAGCAATACACCCAACAAGTATAACTCTCTCATTACATTGTGACACCTGACATTGCACAACAGTAGCCATACAGGAGTCACTCAACTGCTTTGTTGTGTTTTACCTCTTCCCTTTCTTCTTCTTTTATTAAGTAAAATCCCTGTTACCCCATAAGGGTCAAGGTTACCATATAAGGATTGACGCACCACGCCTGATGTTTGCAAGTCACCTTAAAACGAATGTTAGCCTAGAGAACTCCCTGCATCATTCGAATCAAATTTGAAAGGTAAATTGGTCTAAACCTAGAACAATTTAGAAGAGAATAAAACAAACAAATCAAATTTAGTCACAAAGTTGATCAATCACCGTTTTAAAACAAACTAGAATAACGGTCCTAAAATTGAACTAAACTTTTTCCACATGATTGACTATATTGAGAGAGTGAACCTGTTTTAGGCCTAGATAATCTAATGCCCTGCACCAGTAAAGTGACCAGTCATGGAGGTGTTTGCCTTGTTGTTTGCTGTGTGTGTTTGCTTCTTCTGTTTCTCCAGCGTTCAATGATGTCTTCTTCTCAACCCATCATCGATCGAAGGGGGGATGTAGAGATTTTAAGGATGAACCAAACACAAATTAATCAAATTAATCTCTCATGGGATTCATTCAAATGTGATTCAGCATTCCGGATCTGAACACCACATTCCAAAGTCACAAGACGGCTCCAAATTGTCTAGAAAACCCCCCAGAGAAGACTTTTATGGCCCCGCAGGCCCCAGAGATAAGCCTAAAACAGGAAAAACGCTGTCAATGTTTCATCCTTAAGCAAGACAAAGCTGCTCAGAAATGGTGAAACGAGGCCTGACCACCAAGGGGTCTGACCACCTTTGACCGCCCTCCTGCAGCACCACTGCTGAGCAGGACAGATATGTAAAACAGACCACGCTTTCATGGAATGTGAGAGACTTACACAGACTTACACAGACTTTATATATCAAACCCATTAAAACTCACACACAACAATGCTCAGTTTACTTATAATCAAACATCATAATTCTTGTTGTTCCTACAATTCATGTTTGTATTATGCTTAGATCACATATAAATCATGTAATTGTGTTATAACCGTGTGTATGGATGAAAGAGTATCGTGCTTCCAATCAAAAGAATCGTATGCCCTTAATTCAAAAGATGGCTTGATTGAAATCTGTGTAAAATGTTTTGTATGATTATAATAATCTATAATGTTTAAACTATGGTCTCTTGTTCTCTGCTAAGTGCTGGAACCCAAGCAGATCCCAGATAACGATAAGTAGGAACTCGATCCACCCCCTTAAATGATGCCATTGTCTCATTGGTCAGAATTATCCAAAAGAGGTTGGGCTAACTTTTAAGTTAAAGACCCGAACAAAGGAATTGAGTTGAGTTCAGAAACTTCCATCCAGGGAGTTCGGTTTTGAGTTCGGTTCGGTGTTTAATTAAGTTGGTGCCTCTCTCTATCAACAGCAAGAGAGTGTTCCCGTTCATGCTTCTCTCTGAAAACAACAAAGAGCGTATTCGCACGCTCACATCGACCAGACCAAATTAGACCAGCAGACAAATAACCCATCAAGATCGGGGTTAAAACAGCTCATTCAAGCCATCTAACTCGTCTTACTTTCATTTCTTCCTTTATTTTCTTTTTCGTTAAAAGTCTCGGTTCTAAGTTAAGCTTTGCTGCAAAGTTTCGTTCAAACGTTTAGACTGCAAAGCCCTTCCAACTTCAAAGACTTTCATCCATCCGCCAACACACCACGTGATTGGCTGCCCAAGATCTAACAGGCACAAGGAGACAGCCAGCCAAACAACGGACCCGGGAAAAACCCCTTTAGACAAAGGGAATTCCCAAAGCAACGCAAGGACATGCAAGTAACACTCCAGACTCTCAACTGAACTGGTGCATTAATGTAACATTGAATAACCTGCCTAAGAAACGATAGAAGGGTTAAATTTATGATTGATGGTTCGTTCAGGTCATGTCTTATAAGTGCACATAGAAACGTGAGATTTCACCATCTCACTCTGAAAACTCATTCTTTCTCACTCTCTCTTTTTTTGCAACTCGTATGAATGTGCGTGTGTTTGTGTTAGATATTAGTTTTATGTTTTAGGATAATCAATAAAGTCTTGTTTATATTTGAAAAGATATTTGCCTTGTGTTGTGCTTGCACATTTAATGTCTTGTACTGTCGATCTAAAGTTACCTTGCTAATACATAGTGTTTCACTATAGATTGGATATTTATATCTGTGCCAAGGTTATAATTACGGCCCGTTCAAATGAACTCTAAACGAGTCATTTGCTCGGTTCCATAGTGATTCGGTCAAGATTCATTGCAAATCGATGAATCATTCCTTTTGAGCTAAATTGGCCTTCCGGCCCCCCCTTAAATACATTTTATGTATATTATTATTGATGTACATTCGTTACAAGGTTTACCGCAAACCGCCGGATCCAGGCCATATCCAGATCTGAGGAAGGACCATCACATGGACACGACGACAACGCATCCCTGATGAGCCAGCCCCATCAACACTGTGAAGGCCCATGGACACCTCAACACACTCATCTTCTCACCGGCCGGATGACCCAACCTCCAACCAGATGAACTGGATAAATATCGTGAAAGTTCTGATCACATCTGACTCCTGACATTATACTGCCTAACTCATAATCATACACTGTTCGTTCGTTGGCCAAAGGAGGACTGGCCCCCTGACTGAGCCTGGGTTCTCCCAAGTTTTTTTTTCTCCATTCTGTCACCTGATGGAGTTTTGGTTCCTTGCCACTGTTGCCTTTTTCGCCTCTCTTCGCCTTTGTCGCCATTGGCTTTTGGCTTGCTTAGTTGGGGACATTTAACATTTAATTTTGAATTTAACAATACTATTACAACATTGTTTTCCTGTTATCTCTGTAAAGCTGCTTTGAAACAATTTGTATTGTAAAAAGCACTATATAAATAAAGGTGACTTGACTTGACACACACACACACACACACACACACACACACACACACACACACATGTCTGGTTTGCTATCTTTGTGGGGACTCTCCATAGGCGTAATGGTTTTTATACTGTACAAACTGTATATTCTGTCCCCTTACACTGCCCCTGTCCCTAAACCTACCCATCACAGGAGACATTCTGCATTTTTACATTTTCAAAAAACATTACTTAGTGTGATTTATACGCTGTTCTCCTCATGGGGACCGCTGGCTGGTCCCCACAATGTAGGTGATTTCAGGTTTTACTATACTTGTGGGGACATTTGGTCCCCACAATGTAATATAAACACGAGCACACATACACACACACACACACACACACACAGCCCTGAATATTAATATAATGTAACGTTAGGCCTATCTTATTTATTTTTTTCAGGACAGCGGGGAAAGCATTGAGAGAAGTTAAAACCATTAATGATAGTAATCGGTTTATTTTTATAATAGCAACTAGATAACGTTAGTAATGTTAAAGTTACTCGAAAGGGAGGTTAAAGCAACACTATGTAGATTTTTCAACCTTCATAATATCTTTACAAGACCCTTGTGATTGTACATCGACTTACAATAGGTTATGACATGTCTGCCATAGCCTGACGGTGTCTGTACCGCTTTTATTGGCACTATGTAACTTGGAACCCGAGTTCAAAAAAAGAACTACAAAATTCGACTGCTTTATGTCAAGCGTTACAGTAGTCATTATTTTGCTTTTCTTCGTTTCTGATGATGATATGATGATGATGATTCTGAATGATACATCATCATTTCATGAAATCATGCACCATACTCTACCTTGTCTGTGGACATCGTTCATTTCAAAGCTGGTGCTGGATAAACAACAAGCGTGCATGCGACAGTAGGCTGCGGTAGGCTAAATTATTTACGACAGCGGTAATGAACAATTCCGTTTCCAACCAGTAGGGCGACCGCAGAGGAAAAGTTCCTTGGTGTTGCTTTAAAGGTGCCCTAGAATGTGAAATTGAATTTATTTTGGCATAGTTAAATAACAAGAGTTCAGTACATGGACATGACATACAGTGAGTCTCAAACACCATTGTTTTCTCCTTCTTACTTAAATCTCGTTTTTGAAAAACACCCCTGAAAAATAGGCGAATCTCCACATAATACCGACTGTGACGCAACAGTCGGGATCATTAATATGTACGACTCCAAAAATGTGCATATGCCAGCCCATGTTCAATGACAGGCGGAACTGCGCAGCCGAAGCATGGCAGTTGTTCAGTGTTTGGATGTACAAATGAACACAAAGGTATTTAGTTCCTTCATCCGAGCCTCTGAAGAAACAATGGGCTAATTTTATTTTCTCTGGAAATTTCCAAACATTTCACCGAAGAGACTGTTTCCTCAACTTGGGCCAATACAGAGCTGGCCTCGATCAATCGAGCTACCAAGCAACACTTTCTGAATGTGTAATTGTTCAAGTTCAGACAAGTAATCTTTGTCTCAAAATCTTTCAATACTGTATTTACATCATCGGGTGAAAGCATTAGAGAGAGTGCAGAAACTGCGTTGCAATGATAAGATGTTTATTCTCGCGATCAACACACTGTCATCTGTTTGCTCAATGCTCATCACGGCAACATTTTATGTGATGGGAATAGATCTAAATATTTTAAAAACATATCACGATTCGTTAATCTCGATAGCTGTAATAGTAAAAACTTATAATATCTGTAGTAAAAGTATTCGAGAGAGTTTCACATGTAATACGTAGCTATTTCATATGCAAGCATGTCAGCCAATTACAGCAGAGGCCGGTTACACACAGCAGACACGCTTTGAATAGAGGATTAAAGTCTTTAAGGTAACATTACCAAATTCGGCTGAATTCATCTCCTCTCCTGTGAGATGAATTAGGTTGGAAACTTAAAGAAAACAAAACTTTTAAACAAACAAAAGAAAGAAAGAATTTCCCGAGGGGAAATCGTACCGGAGACTAAATGACTAAGGCAGACGTAGGCAAGCAAAGTTAGAGGCAAGAGGCCGAGTTGGGACTCGGCGCGTCTCTTTGAAGACATTTCGGTTCACGACTCTCCTGGCGTGAATGCACCAATCAGCTGGGAGAAAAGTGCGCGGCAAAGGTTTTCCTTTGTCTCATCGAGATCGACTTTGCATGTTTTATGACGGTGACCTAGAATGCGTTCGATTTTACTCCAGAGATGATAAATTCATACCCCCAGAGATGGGGGTATTCATGATAGTATGTAAGTCAAAGAAACATTAACCCATTAGAGTCTTCAAGGACGCACAAACCAAACACATAAAGAAAAATCATGAGATGAACATTAGATGCATGTATCACATGGTTATGCATAGAATATATAAATATAGGATTACACAGGTTTCATTTCTCCTTCTCCAGGACTCAAGTCTATGCACATTCCTTTGGGTCGTAAACTCGTAACAGGACACTTTCAGCCAGTGTTAGCAGTTTGTGTATGTGCGTGTGTGTTGAAGTCCCAGGGTTTATGGGAAGAAATACATTTAGTTATTTGGATGATCCTTCATTCCGCTCAGTCCTTACATCAATTAATGAACTCATCATTTCGCTTGTTTAGGTATGGTAAAATAACTCTCTGTTTTGTTCAGTTTTTTGTCTTTTCTAGTCTGTTATGTGGTTGTGTTTTCCCGTTCTCAAGTCTGGATTTAATAAAGACTGTTCATTTTGAATTCTCCTTCGTCGCACGCTCTGTTATATTATCCACCCGTGACACCTAGTTAACTAATCAGGTCACTGAAGAACATTACTTTCATGACTCATTGCCTGATCTTGATCTATGCTGCAATAACACATATAAGCAGTTACTGGGTAATCTATTGTTTTAAGCAGTTTACAACATGTACTTATAGTTCTGTTTGAGTGAATAATTTTTCTCCATTTTCCTGGAAGAGAAAGACTGTAAATTTTAAATGTGTTTATCTACTTAAACTGGTACAATAACAAGTAGAGGATTGTAAGGTTAACGGACATGGACACAAAACTTTCATTACATTAAAAAACAATACATGCAAACAATTGTTTTTTTGGGAACTGGTACATTTTGAGATTTTGTTCTATTTTGGTGCCTTAACATGTCTTCTTTCAGATTAACGAGTTTGCTTGCCCATAAAATCTTTAAGATGTTAGGTTTAACTTATTTGGCTTGCTCTCCGCTGATGAGGGGCTCGATGAAGCAGCTTCTACTCGAGCTCTGAAATATCCCCCACAGTGGCTAAATGCAGGATATAATTACAATGGGCAAGGTATCTAAGATGAAGGTGGAGTTTGGGGAGGTGGAGGGATACTGGAACAGCGGTAAGCGGCTGCTTATATACTCAGGTTGTTGATTGAAAGATTAGATTGGCTCACTCCTCCCTAACTTACATTTAGGAACTTCATCTAGGGGAAAGAACAAATCTGATGTATATTTATTTTTATTGTTTATTTTATTACAGTTTATCATTTTGCGTTCTATGGATTTCAATTACAATACTTTATTTTTAAAGGCTGTTTTCTAAAAATGAGATTAACTCAATGAGATTAATGCAACCGATCCATGATTTCTTCAGACCAGAATGTAGAACCTAGTTGTCTGTGACTGATTCGGGGGATTATGGGTACGGGGCGGTGTGGAGAGTGGAAGAGACGCTTGCAGGCTATCTATCCCCCTCGAGTGCATCTTCGAGGAGGAAACCAGCCTTACCCACCAAGCCTTATAGGGTAGCATCTACACTTGTGAGTAATGTGTAGGGGATCTACAAAATCTATTGTGAAGACTTTTATTTTGACACTGGGGCTGCCATTTTTGTATGACAAGTTGCACATTGAGAGAGTGGAGAAGAGCAGCGGGGAGCTGAAGAGGAATGCTGATCTCGGGTATTTAATAACATTAAAAAGTTACGTTTAGACCCACGACATACGTTAGAGGTGCATGCCGTTGCCTCTGAGTCTCCGTTTCTGTGAACTAGTCTGTTGTTGAAAGTGGACTACTGAACACTGAACACAATTTTCTACTGAACACTGGTAAGCATACTACAGTTTTCTTTCAGATTCATAGACTTTCTATAGACTTTATTTTAGGTGCACATCTGGGCCCGTATTCATAAAGAATCTTAATGCAAAGAGTAGCTCCTAGTGAGACAATTCTAAGAAAATTCTTAGAAATGTGGGCGTTTACTTTAAAAATTAAAGAAAAAATCCTAGTAAAGAAAAAAGTAATTCAGAAAGCATCTTAACCCTTAAAAGAGGTCTTAAGGGCAATATTGTTAGGAGCACGGACGAGGACCTTTAAGAGGCTTAAGAGTGTTTGATACATTAAAACCAACATTCAAACCACGACTTTAATAGACATGCCAGCAATCAGTGTAATTGGAAAGAGTGGAACAATTTTTATCATTATAAGCCAATCAAATACCTTATAGGAAAAAAACAGCATGGTAAATAAAAAAATTATTTATACACATATATACTGTGTGTGTGTGTGTGTGTGTGTGAGAGAGAGAACGGTCAAATAGGAAAAATTACGCATGTAATTTCAAAGTGAAGGCTTAAAATAGACCCTACAGGTGAAACTCAAAAAAATTTAATAGTGTGCAAAAGTTATTATTTTGATGATTAACTACAGCTTATGAGAACCCCAAGATTCAAAATCTCAGAAAATTTGAATATTACATGAAATAAAAAATATTTTTAAATACAGAAATGTCAGCCCTCTGAAAAGTATAATCATGCATATGTTTATAGTTATATATACTAAATATATTAGTTTCATCTTTTAATTTGAATTACTGAAATACATGAAGGTTTGCACGATATTAACATTTTTCGAGTTTCACCTGTATACTTAAATCACTCTTTTTTTTCCTTCTTGGACAACCAACCAATCGCAGTCTTCAAAAGATTGTGTCATACATTAGCAACGGGGTCAGACCCGCCTCCTCACTGAGATGAAAGTTTTTGTCTTTTCCTGACTCAGAGTTGCTCTCAGATCGGTCCCGAATCGCTTTTAAGCTAAGACTCCTACGTAAAAGTTTTTAAGCTAAATTAAGAGTTCCCTTTCGAAGGGAACTCGACAATATGTCATTCGACGCTATGGGGAACGCCTCAGGCGTGACAGGTGTCTGAAATCAAGTATCAACTCACAGCAATCATGTTGACCGGCGACAGCCCGTGAATCATTAGCGCATGATTAACGAGCGACCTGCTAGTATATAAGGGCGCCTTGCAAACATGACAGATCATCTTATTGTCTTCAGGGACTGTTTGTCTGTTTTCACTATTCAGAGATCAGGTAAAATGAAACGTGCAGAGAAGGCTAAGACCTTAAGAAATGTGCAAACCCGTGTCCTTGATATTTGACACCTGGTGATACACATGATCTGTGCGTGTTTTGTCTGGGTGAAGAGCATGCACGGGAGGTTCTCGAGGGAGCCCTCTGTGCAAATTGTGAGCGTTTTTCTTTGAAAACGCTCCGCTCTCGTCTGACCCTCTTCTCAAGTGAAGAGGGCTCAGCATTTGGACTTCGTGGTTCGGGTCCCGCTCGCACTGAGGCAGAGCGGCGACTTGCATCATGGGGCTCCCAGATGGAGCTCATCGATCACCTTGAGAGGGCTGTAAACCTCTCAGATGACTCGACGGCTGACGAGGGTGAGCTGCAGATTGATGAGGAAACTGTTTCTCCTAATGTATCTGCAGCTAGTGCTTTTCAGGACGTGCAGGAGATGGCTGAGGGGGTTCTTGATCCTGCCCTGTGTATGCTGAGCTGCTGGATGTTATGGAGCGCGCTGCTTGCAGGCTGCAGCTGCCATGGCGGCGCGCTAGTGGAGAGACCGCTCGTGGCAGGCTCGACGATCGGTTTCTCCCCGGCCATAAACCACCAGCTCAGGTGAGCCTTCCAGGCTTGTGAAGTGGTGGACCCCAGGTTCATATAGAACTGTTTGGCGAGTCTTCACTCCGCACGCCGCAGGTGAGCTGTTTGGTCTTTTAAGAGTCATTTTCTGAATATTTTTTTTTTTAAATGTATCTCTCTACAGACCTCGTTCCCTGTATAGAGAAATGGGGTTATGTCGGGATAATAAGGTAAGAGAAGTTTTCTGGATTATCAGGGCCCTGGAGTTCCCCTTTAGGTGGATAGAACGATTCTAGAAGCTCCTGTGGATTGGGCTTCTCTTCTGTATATATATATATTTATGTATATGTAATAGCCAGTTGGCTGTTAGCCACCTCAGGGTAGAGTAGTTGGTCTCTCTCTCTCATAGAGTTAATTTAAGTTTGACTGACGCTAGAACTTCAGATAGATCTTAGTCCGGTCCAACAGTTGGGACCGTCTGACTTTTTTTCCTGAGCTCTGTCTTGGCAGTGGGCTGAGCGATTCTGCAGCCCTTGTTCGGAATAATAATAACTAATTTTTCTGCAAGGCTGTGGCTCCTCCGAGTCCTCAGGTAGATCTATGCTTACAGGCTGGCCCTCACCAGGGCCACCTCAGTAGCTGGCCTAGGCTGTGCCAGGGATGGTAGGTGCTCTGTTAAATAACAATTCTGCCTCTGACCCTTCACTTAACATGTATGTTGGTTTTAGTGTCCCTGTAAGACAGCCTCCTCCCTTGGGAGTCGTTAGGCCAAGGCCCGCCCCCTTCTCTGCATTCTGGGGTAGATGAATGTAGCATGGTGTAGAGGTATGATTTATAAATACCCTGGGTAGGCCTCAATCAGGCCTCCTAGCACAATGTGTCTTTATTGAGCAGGGCTAGGCCGTCTTTCGCTTCACGAAGAGATTGGTTCTGTCTGCCCGACCCTGCCGTGCAGAACTAGCATACGGATCTTGGCCGCCAGTATAGGCTTCACTTACCTCGCTGAGCTATGTAGGTGCTTGGCTCATCAAGCCCTGCTCCCCTAAGGATGGGCACAGATTATTTTCTGTCGCCTCTAGAGCCGCTGGCAGGCCCGCACCCTGGTAAACCGCAGGGTGAGGTGGGAGTATTCCCCTGTGACTCAGGGTAGATCTGAGTCCTCACCTTCAGTTCTGCATTATCCTACCTCGCACCACTATGGCTCGGGTCGAGCGGGAAGTTCTTTAAGAAGCCTTCACCTCTTGTTGAAAGTACGCTCCCTTGAAGCCAGAGCATTGCCATGAGCTGACGCCCCTGCGCTCAGATGGTAGGCCCCTGACTCTGGGCACTTTAGGCAGAGTGGCGTACGTTGTACTCCCCTTGTTTTTTAAGGGTGCTAGCTCTCTTGCTGAGTACACTGCCGTGGGCAATGTGATTAGGCACCATGATGCTGTAGGCGCTGTGTAAACAGCTTATCTGCCAAGAAAGGCTGTGCCATCAGGTAGTAGGCTTCAGCAGGCCTCCTTGACTGGGCAGCCCCCGTGAGGGCACTGTAGGCCAGCATACCTCTAATCGAGGTTGGCCTTGGTGGTTTGGCAGTTGACTCACCGATAGGTAGCAGGCCTGAATCAGGCCTCCTTAGGAGGTGAGTCTCAACGTTGTGGGACATACTTTATAGCCGCTACCAGGTAGCTAGCCGTATTAGGCCTCCTGTGTGTGGGCCCAATATTTATGTTGGTGTAGTATGTTCCCAACAGCGTCTCTTTGTAGCAGAATGTACTTGCTATCAGCTAGTAGGCCCAACCAGGCCTCCCTGATAGGCGAGTCCCCAGCTGGCTGGCCCTGTAAGGCCGCCTCAGTACGATCACCCAGTCTCAGCGACCAGTTGCTATCAGGTAGTAGGCCTCACCAGGCCTCTCTGAAGTTGAATTCCCATATTATGGTTTTCAGGTAGAAGGCCTCACCAGGCCTCCCTGAAGGAGAATTCCCACATACTGTGGTTATCGGGTAGAAGGCCTCACCAGGCCTCCCTGAAGGTAAGCTCCCACATTTCCTGTGGTTATCAGGTAGTAGGCCTCACAGGCCTCCTTGATGGTGAGCTCCCACATTCCCTGTGGTTATCAGGTAGTAGGCCTCACCAGGCCTCACTGAAGGTGAATTCCCACATTCTATGGTTTCCAGGTAGAAGGCCTCACCAGGCCTCCCTGAAGTTGAATTCTCACATACTGTGAATCCCATGTACTATGTTTTCCAGGTGGAAGGCCTCAACAGGCCTCCCTGAAAGAAAGCTGACCACATGCTGTGTTTTTCAGGTAGTAGGCCCCTCCAGGCCTCCCTAAAGGTGAGCTCCCACATTCACTGTGGTTATCAGGTAGTAGGCCTCACCAGGCCTCCCTGAAGTTGAATTCTCACATACTGTGAATCCCATGTACTATGGTTTCCAGGTGGAAGGCCTCAACAGGCCTCCCTGAAGGAAAGCTGACCACATGCTGTGTTTTTCAGGTAGTAGGCCCCTCCAGGCCTCCCTGAAGGTGAGCTCCCACATTCACTGTGGTTATCAGGTAGCAGGCCTCACCAGGCCTCCCTGAGGGTGAGTTCCCCACGTACTATCGCTATCAGGCAGTAGGCCCCTTTAGGCCTCCTCGAAGGAAAGCTGACCACATACTGTGGCCTCAGGTAGTAGGCCTTACCAGGCCTCCCTGTGAGTGGTTTCCTTGCGGTGCTGGGTTCAGGAAGCTAGTGGCCTCTTGCTATCAGCTCAGCTGGTCTTAGCAGGCAGATTCTGAAGGCGAGTTTGCGCCTTGGCTCATCTAAAGTGTTCATTCTCTGCTACTGGTTCCCTCCCGGAACCTCTTTCCTGCCTACAGCCTGGTTTTGCCTACCAGGTGGACCATGTGCTCCCCTCATCGAGGGTCACTATGAGCACGCATTCTCCTGAGTCTGGTCAGACGGTCGTAGGCCTCTCGTGAGGCCTCCCAGTTAGATCAGTCCCTAGGCCTTCACAGGCCTCCTCAATGTTTTGAAACATAAACACTGGGTAGATCCGTGGATCGAGTAGAGAAACTCCCTTCGCTGGCAAGGGTTGAATAGCACTACGCTGAGTCATACTCTCCGGGATATCCCGTCTCTGAGATCCGGGCCGAGTGGTTCGCTGCCAGCTTGCAGTCCCTCGGGCTGGATGCCTTACCTAGGCAAATGTCCAGAGGCTCTGTCTTCGGACAGACAGGATGTGGCAGACTAAGTGTCTATGTATCTGACGTCGGGTCAGGCCGTCCTGGTGGCATTTCGGGGTGAGTACGTTCCCCTGAATAGTGACTGGCAGGGGTTCCTTCGGGTTCCCTAGCCACATTCCCTAGAAGGGACCCCTTCTAAATTGGAAGCTGTGGTTCCAGGCCCTGAGCAGGCCCAGGTAGGCCTTTCATGTAACCATGTTTGGAGGTTTCCTGTTGGCTTAGCTTGGGCTATGACCGTAGGGAGTGCTGTCACTGACAGCCCAATGTGACCTGTGGGTGAGTGGTTCTAGAGTTTCATTTGAATTTGCTGGTTCTGACAGTTGTCACTGCCACCTGGCATACACTCCCCTCAGCATGGCGGAGTGGGTATATCGTTCCCCATAGCGTCGAATTACGTATTGTCGAGTTCCCTTCGAAAGGGAACGTCTCAGGTTACGACTGTAACCTATGTTCCCTGAGAACAGGGAACGAGACAATACGTCTCCCTGCCATGCCTCGGGGCCTGCCTGCCATACAGTCCCTTCAGACGATATGGTGATCTGTCATGTTTGCAAGGCGCCCTTATATACTAGCAGGTCGCTCGTTAATCATGCGCTAATGATTCACGGGCTGTCGCCGGTCAACATGATTGCTGTGAGTTGATACTTCATTTCAGACACCTGTCACGCCTGAGGCTTTCCCCATAGCGTCGAATGACGTATTGTCTCGTTCCCTGTTCTCAGGGAACATAGGTTACAGTCGTAACCTGAGACGCTTTCTGAGAGGATACTTAGAATCTTTATGAATACGGGCCCTGAACTTTTTGGACACTTTAAAAATATTAACTTTTTCCTTTATTTTCCTGGATTTTTTTATTTGATCTTGGATTTTTGAGCCGAATTGGAGGGAATTTTTAAGTGAATTCTGAACATAAGTGAACTTGAAAGGGAACTTCTGAACATAAGTGAACTTCAAAGTGAACTTTATTTGAAAGTTTGAGTTAACTTGAATGTATCTGTGAAACATTCCAGTGTACTTAAAAAGGGGCACTGATATTTTGTTGAGATAGAACTGAAATGTACACAAAATTGTTGCTTTTCTCTCTTTGTTTTCCATATTTTTATTTCATTTTGATTTGACAGCACTTGAAAGTGCAATAAGTGAAAAGCAATTTACACTTCCTGTGAAAATTGTTTTTTTTTTTTTGTTAGTTAAGCTAAAACAGTTTATTCTAATGTTTAGTCACTTATTCTAATGAGTGGGGGCATCTTACCTGTCCTGTTAGATCCAGGGAGGGCGGGTTTTGCAGTCAACTAGGTTTACTTCCTGAGTTTTCTACACAAACACACTGCCATATATTGAGTCAATCCTGAAGCCCACCTCACCCCCTCTTGAGCATTTACAAATTGTAACATGATAGAGTTACAACTAACAGTTGATATGTACAATGACTAAAAGAATTGGCTGCGGGGACTAGTATCCAGTTGCTCACTCAGTCTTCCTTAGTTAATTGATGAATATTTCCCCCACAAGGGGACGGCATATTTCCCTCTGCCACGAATGCTTAGGCGGCAGCAGGTCAGGGTGGTGCAACCCTGCACATCATAGCGTTCATGCAGGCCTACCAGGCTGACGAAATTGGTGAAGGATTATCCTCTGAGGCAGTGAAAGAGCTAAGGAGAGCCACAGATCTCAGGACCTGTGCTATAGGTGGTTCAATGGCTGTTAGGGTCATTACAGAAAGGCACCTATGGCTCAACCTCAAAGGAATAAAGGGAAAAGACAAGGCTTTCCTTCTGGATGCCCCAATTTTGTCTTATGGCCTGTTCGGCAATGCAGTTAATATGGTCATCAACAGGTACGTCGTCATAAGTCAACAGGAAAAAGTATTTTTCAATCATGAACTCCTGGCGAAAGGGGCCATAGATAAAGTAACCTTCCCAGAGAGAGAGTTTCAATGTTCTAAAGGGGGTACTTTATTGTGTCCAAAAAGGACGGGAGGTTGCATAAAATTTTAGATCTGAGGGGTCTGAACTGTACTCTTCAGATATACAGGTTCAAGATGTTAACCCTCAAACTAATCATAATTCAATCTGAGGATTGGTTTGTGACGATAGATCTTAAGGATGCCTATTTTCACATTGAGATTCTGCCAGAACACAGGAAGTTTCTCAGATTCAGGGGTGAATCATGTCAAAATCAGGTTCGGCCTTGCCTTATCCCCACGGCCCACGCACATTCACCAAGTGCTTGGATGTTGCGCTGCCTCCCTTGCGACTCTAGGGCATCCATGTGCTAAACTACATAGACGATTGGCTCATATTAGCTCAATCGGAGGAGCTGCTGGGACGACATCGAGATTGTGTGCTCGCCCACATGAGGTTGAGATTGAACTCCAAGTAGAGTGTACCTGTTCAGAGAACCACTTTTCTGGGGGTGGTGTGGGATTCTGTATTGCAGGCATGTCTGTATCTTGCACGTGTAGAGTCGATCCTAACTGCTATGAAAGATGTCAGGCTAGGTCAAGAGCTTTCAATCTTACAGTTTCAGAATCTGTTAGGTCTCATGGCTGCAGCAGCCAACGTCATTTCTTTAGGCCTTCTCCACATATTTCTGGCTCAAAGGCAGAGGATTCCATCCCTTAAACCATCCCTCCATTGTCGTATGTGTCCCGTTCCGCCGGCAACGTCCTCTACAACTCTAGAAGAAGCCGTAGCTCCCGAAAAAGGGCAAGGCTATCAAGGCGTGTTGCTGTCACAAGACTTTAACTACAGAAGCCTCCCTCATGAGATGGGGTGCGGTTCTCCTTGGCTGCATAGCCAGTGGTTGATGGATGGACCTTCATCGTTGTCTAGAGATAACAGCAGTGTTTCTGGCTCTGAAAAACTTCCTCCCACACCTGAGGGGCTATCATGTGTTAGTTAGTACAGACAACACCCAGGGAAGGCCTGTGGAATGGCGACTCCATTCACAAGTTGTGGAGTCCATATGGTGGAGGTACGACAGAACGGAAGTGGACTTGTTTGCCTCCAACATGATGACCCACTGTCCCCTCTGGTTCACCTCCAGCTCCTTTGGAGTTGGATGCCATGGTACAGAGTTGGCTGAGGCCATGTCTGTACGCCTTTTAGCCGATAGCTCTGCTCCCGAGGGTTCTAGCAAGGTTTCTTTAGGACCGAGTCAGCATTCTCCTAATGACTCTGTTCTGGCAGTCCTGAGTATGGTTCTTAAACCTGATATCTCTCCTTAACAACATTCCATGGGAAATTACAGTTTGGACAGATCTTCTGTCTCAAGTGCAAGGAATGATCTACCATCCCAAGCCGGGGATTTTGGTCTCTTATCCGAGGTTGTTGAGACAATTTTGAGTTCTAGAGCCCCTTCCACCAAAAAGCTGTATGTCCTGAAATGGCTCTTTGTATCATGGTGTGAGCAGTGTCACTTGGATGCAGTCAACTACCCTGGTGGTTTAGTACTGGAGTTCCTTCAAGAATGTCTGTCAACGTGGTTGTCCCCATCTATGCTAAAACTCTATGTGGCCGCCATTTCAGCTAGCCATATACCTTTAAATGGAATATCTGTTGGGAGACATCCTCTGGTGTCTCCGTTTTTGTACAGTGCCAGACGGCTTAGGTCTATTTGCCAGTCACAAGTTCCTGGGACCTAGCATTGGTCCTGGGAGCATAAACAGAAGCACTATTTGGGGTCATGAATTGCATTGTTTTATAGTTTTATAATGTTTCCTGGGGTGCACGTACAATGTTAGTATGATTTTTACTTAAAACATTTTCATAATTTAGAAATAAAAGGCATTTTTGCTACCCTGATTTTAGCCCTCTGATTTTAGCGCTTTGTTTTAAGGGGTGTGTCTGCTGTGAGACTTCAGTGTAAATGCCCACTGCTGTGATTGGCTAACATCTTTGCATATGAAATAGCTAGTATTACATGTGGAACTCTCTCAAAACCTTTTTGCACTTTTTTACTATTACAGCTCTCAAGGTTAACTAATCATGGAAAGTGTTGATTATAGCATTATATTTAGATCTGTAGCACTATATTTAGATCTATAGCATTCTATCTAGATTGTGGCATGAAAGGTTGCAGTGATGAGCATTGTAGTCGATCACAGACATGTTGAGCATATGAATGCAGTGATCTCATCTTTGCAACTCGATTTCTGCACCCAAACGAATGCTTTCATCATAAATGAAAGCTTTAGCATAAGTTCTGCCAGGAAGAATCGATTGTTACGTCACTTATTACCTTCTCATCTAACCAATCGTGTTCTAATACTCGTAGTACAAAAGGTCGGTACTTACATATGTCTGAGTTCGCAGATGCTGATGCCAACATTCACCTCCATCCTCCCAACCTCCACCAGGATGGTCCCTTCTCATACCTCCCTGGGGGTCGGCTGCAGCTTCGTCTTTAGGCAGGAAATGCAGATTCTGTTACCCTCGGATTGCGCGCAATGGACCAAATAACTTTATAACACATTACTTGCTGGGCTGTTAATAAATGTATGCTTTTTTACGTCATTTTGCCTCCTAAGTCTTTCTGGTAGAATTAAAAGTGCAAACATAATGTAAATAAGAGATTTGTTGATTATAACCAAAGGCTATAGATAAAAGTGACTTTGTTGTAAAGGGAGTAAAGGGAGAACTCAGTCACTGATAAACTGATAAACTTGCATTGTTTGATTGAGAGCTCTGGCAATTGTAAAAGGGAGCATTCTTTTGTTATCAGTTTAAATAACAGATAATTTCCATCCTACTAAGAGAAAAACCATGTGAAGTTGACCGTTTAGTCACTGGTTTGATTTACTGACACAAAGACAAAGAACATCTGACTGTCAATGAATCATTACATATCAGAAATCACTGGTCACAGATTAGGCATTATAAGCACAGCTACTTACATGTTGTTGCATTACTGTTGAGTCCATATTGTAAAAGTCTGTTTGCAAAACAATACTTTATTTTAAACAATAAAAACGTTGTTTTTGGACAAACAAGGAAAGTTTTCAGTTCCACCAGACACCCTCCGCCTTACGGCTCCACTGGGTTTCCTCGTCCCACCGGCTCCCCCTTGGTCAGTCGTCACTCCACCTTCGCCACAGACTTGTGGACCTTCCACTACGCTTTGTTCCTCCACCCCTATGGCAGCAGCGGGCTCCTCCTTCCCTTTGGGTATGTCTCGGTCCTCCATCACAGTGCCATCGCCTCAGTCCTTGCATGGGCACTCTGTCTCCACCTCAGACACTCATCGCCACGGCATCGACTAGGCAGTCCTGGGATCCATCGGCTCCGCCTCTGTCAGTCGTCCCCCAGTTGGCATCAGCCTCTACTCCACCACGGCTCCTCCCTCCCTCGACTGGGTCTGACGTCAACCATCATCGCCGCCGGGGTCTCGTTCTCATCCGGGTGCCATAATTTCTCTGTCGCCACCCATTACCATCCCTTCGCCATCTCATGTTGCAATCACTGCACCATCTCCATGTTACGTCACATTAAGTTTTGTTTGTTCTTAGTTTCTGTTTTCATGGTCTTTCAGTTTGTTTTCATCAGTCACATGTATTTCTTTGTCTTAGTTTCCCACCAGTCATCAGTTGTCATGGACACTCATCTACTGTAATCATCACACTTCGCTATAATTTCATTATCTCTGTTTATTAAGTTCCTCTGTTTTCAGTCTTTGATGGTCGGTTGTTATATGTGTTTCTGTTGGACACATTAGTATGTATATGCTCCTGCTTTTGGATTAAACCTTGCATCTGCCTCCTTCAGTCTTCTTCTTCATCTATAGTGACAGTATGGTGATATCTATTAGTTAACATTTTTACCCTATTTATTCATATTTATTCATATTTTACAGATGATTCTCTTCTCTTCCCATTACTAGCTGGCCAATTTGAGCAGGTTTATAGAAGGTTAGAGCATATTGGTCTCTGCATTGGAGCCTGAAAGGGCTTAGTCTATATTAAATCCTGCAATGTTGACAGTAACAGAAGGATCTGATATACAATACAGAACAACCACGGCACATATCTGGATTGCTCTAGAGAGGATTACAGTGTAGCATCTGCTGAAATTATGCATCCATGTGGTAAAGTTATATACCTGTAGTGTGAATGTCAGCAGAAAGAAATATGCAGAGTGTTTTTAATGTAGAGAATAATCACATGCAACAGCATAGCCTAAATATATTTCCTGTTAACACCACATTTGTAAAAACTTGTTTCTGAGAAAACATAATATGATATCAACATTATTAGCATAGGTTTTAGCAAGCACATTTAGTTTGGTTAACCAAGTTTATTAACCATTCAGCAAGTTTTAGACCCAAGTTTCCTTTTTTATATTAATTTTAAATTCTGGGGACAAGTGGGGATACGATGATCTTGACCTTGACCGATGATCTTAAATGTTTAACAGGAATCTTAACTTTTGTCATGTGCAGCAAACCTGACAAACAAAGACAATCTGAGAGATTCAGTATCAACTTATTAAATGGCTGCACTTGCTTTTGCACAAACACACTTATAAAACAGAATATATTGACAAATATTAGTTTGTGCATTGAAAAATAACAATCTGTATTGTGAAAAGCGCCATATAAATATACTTGACTTGACTTGATATAATTTAAAGATATACACACAGTAGGTGGCTTTATATATATTTAGATGGCTTCAGTTGTTTTGAATGTTCCAAACTTCCCAATTCTTACTTTAGCACTCAACAACCAAAGTGCTATTTATAATAAATGATGTCACATATTTAAAACCTTCGTCTCCATCTTAGGTTAACTGATGTGCTTGCATAATAAACGCCTCATTTGATCTTTTAAAATATTTACATTTTCAATGTAAGATGTGTTCCATCTCCAAAACCATATGTGATTTAGTGCAAATACTACAGATGCGCAGCTATGCTCTGCTTTTTGCTGCCACTTTACTCATTACTGGGTACACATTCTATATGTTCCATCCAAAAATTTGACTTTTTTTGCTGTCGTGAAGCTGCCTGCTCTGTTGTTGCAGATAAACTCTATTATCTTGTGGTTGATGTTACCATTATACGTTTTTTAGAAGTCACTTAGACTCATAGACATATTTATCTAATATAATATAAATATTTAAGGTATTTTTAGGTATTTAAAGTATTTTATATTATTTTCCCATTCAAATAAAAAAATGGAAATGTTGACAAAAGGTTTAACCTCTCTGATGCTCTCAACTGTTTTCATTTACACACATTCAATAGCAGAAAAGTTTTCTATATTCTTAGAGAACACATCATTGTCACGGGTATCTTACAGATCCTCTCGCCTCGTGGTGATCCGATATAGCAGCTTCATATAATTTTGCAAGCATGTAAGATAGACTTTTTTGGAAAGAACCTTTACTGAACTTTCTTTGTCAACCTATGCAAACTGACATCAAAGAAACCATCTCAGTAAAGCAGAGTAGAATCATTATAGTTTCAAGTTTGCCACTGGTGCCTCAGGCTGAATGTAGAGAAAATCAGCTCTGAGTTAGCATACATGTGTTCCACCATTTCACATTTCCAGCTTTCCATCTCCTGTGAGCAATTGAACTTTAATGTCTGCTCACACTGCTATGAATCTTAATGGTTCTCATTCAGTATTGCTATCCTAGAAGTGTGGAGAGACTGGCCGGTATGACGAAGCTTAACGGGATGTGAGAGGGAGAAACAGGTTACTCTGTTAATTACTGCAGTGCCACAGGCTGGCACAGAGAGCGTATACAAGTTATCCAATGTAGGTGGGTTTATTCGGCATCTATTGTGTTCCATTTTAGAGAGCAACAAATGGAGTGTACACCCCAGTTTATCATCCAAACTGGTATTCCTGTCCACCACTCCCCATGATTGCAAAGTAGGCTATATAGGTTCCATTTAATTTTAAGCAATTGTCGAGAAATATTCAAGAGCTATTTTATATGACCTTAAAGGGAAAATCTGTCAAAAAATGTTCTTTAGTAGAAGATGAAGCTACAACCAGTGTGTTGCCAGATGAAGCTACAACCAGCTACAACCAGCAATTGTCGAGAAATATTCAAGAGCTATTTTATATGACCTTAAAGGGAAAATCTGTCAAAATTTTTCTTTAGTAAAAGATGAAGCTACAACCAGCTCAAAGAAGTAAACAGATTTCTTAAAAATAAACTGCTGGTTCACTTATGTTTGTGTATTTCCTCGTTGATTCGGAAAGTTGCAGCAGTGGGCCTGAGAACCTCTCTTCGTTCCTGACAGAGAGGTTGTTAGCAAGGAAAGAAAATGTGAGAGGCTTCTTTGAGCAGTAAAAGCAACGCTAAGGACCCCTTTTCCTTAAGAAGCGCCATTTCAACTCTTTTATTTTTCTTCTCCTGTTCTAGGAGTCCCTCTAATCCCACACAATATGCCAGAAATAGAGGCTCTTAAAAAAAATGAGCTTATTGGCAGGTTCCAATTTCAGCACAGCAGAAAAAAACAAACAAAAAAACTGAAGAACGAGCAAGTCTCACAACCTGGTAATCTGCGCTGTACGTTGGCCCGTAAGTGATCCCATTGGTTCTACAGACTTAGGAGGGTTTTTTCGTTTCTTCACAGCATATTGGACAGAAGACCAAATGAAGCCCATGCATCCTTTGATGTGTTCATTAATGGGATTGTGTCAACCTACCAACAAAAGGCTGTAAATTTAGCTGTTTCCCACCTTTTTTTCCTAATTTGTTTAATCAGTTTTTTAATCATTCAGTAGCTGGCATTTCAATCTTAGATCTGTCACTATCCTGCAGGGGATATTTGTTGATTTATGATTGGAGAAAAACAATGTACATCAAAAATCCAGACATATATTAACTTTTTATTACACCTCAGGGAATTACTTATCTGTGACATTATTAAAGTATTCCTTAATTTATAACACTTTCTGCAAATACATTTTAATCAATAAATCCCTATTCCGTTTTGAAATTAACAGAGGAATTTGTTTCACAATAAACATTTGTTACACTCTCATATTCAGATGTAATTTGTTTAACAAATAAATAAAATTACCTCAGGCTTCTTTCTCCATGGTGGAGGATCCAAAAAAGAAAAATGTGGCAATCAACATCCTTATGAATCATTATACCCCTTGACTGTGGGTGTTGTACTTTTTGAAATCTGAGTGATCCCGGTTTTTTTCAGTTACTTTTTGTAGTTTATGTCTGAGGGATTTTTGAATACTGTTTGAATATATCTTAGTTCATCTGTGTCTTTTATATCCCACATTAACAGAAACGTTATGTCAACAGATGACAAGCAATAACACTTTTACAAAATGTAGCTCAAGTTGGTGGTGAAGAAAACTGATACTTTGACATTGTGACACTCATATTTTTCCACTTGACTCAATGACTTTTTGCCAGCAAAAGTAGGTCACATTAAAAGACAATTTGTGCAAATACATCATGACCACAAAACGTTCCCTATCAGGGAACTCGAGCAGCGTAAAGACGCAGAGGGAACGCTCTGCGTGAATGCGTCGTGAAGCAAATGTATAATAAATCCAAAGGAAAAACCAGACCTCATAGGCGGGTGACATCATCAACCAGGAAGCTATAAAGCAGCCCTGAAAACAGACCACGTCAGCTTCTGCGCCTTCAAGCAAGCGATCTGTGTATTCTGTCCTTGTCATATTTATTGTTGTCTGTCAAGTTGCAATATATATGTATTATGGCAAAAGAGAGCAAGCAAGCTTTGTGTTGTTACCCTGCCCACGTTATATCACGGGTGGGGACACTCACACATTAGCTTTTTATTGCTGGTTGGGAGTGGAGCATGCCAACAGTCAGTTGAGGCTGACTGTGAGCATTGCGAGAAGCTGTCCGTGAGGACGTTCCGCTCCCGCCGGACGTTCTTCGAGGAGGACGGTTCGGTTCGCGTTCCCCACGCGGTCCCGCTGTTGCCAAGGAACGGCGGCGACTCGCATCGTGGGGTTCGCAAACGGATCTGACAGTGTAGGTTGGGACGGGCGCCGCCCTATCTCAGCTTTCACCTGCCAGATCCAGAGTGCTGCGATTTCCAGTTCCGAGGAATTGGTATCGTTAGTGTTTTGTTAAGAAAAAGGCAGATGTTTGAGTTTTCAACAAAGAAATTCAGCTCATAACTCTTTTGAATAAAGAGGAAGCTTTTAAAAGGAGGTTTTATCTAGTGCTGTTGCTAGTTAAATATTTACTGGCCAACTGAACATGATAGTGAAAATAAAAAAGAGTTTTTTAGATGAAATATGTAAAAAAAATAATAATAATCTTTGTCTCAGCCTCAGTCTCAGTCGGGGACTGTTGTTTTTTCCCCATCTTCACACTGAGGTGTCGAGATCGTGGAATAAACCGGTTTCTATCTTATGTGTTTAATCCCAAAACGTCTAACTATGGTAATGTTATGGGTATTAAGTATCAAGAAAAGACAGTGCCTCGGGTTTAAGAGACGCTTGCGAGCTTTCTCTCTCTCGAGTCGGTGTCATCATTATTAATCCTGACGTTATCCACCAGCCATCTTAAATGATAAATAATTATTATTAGGCACCACTGGTGGGTAAAATATATAAGGACATGGATGGATGTGAGGATGTCAGTACTGACGCTATTCGAGAATCACGTCGTGCAGAAACAAATAAACTATACCGGGGAGGGACGGTTTCGAGAAATCGTTTCTCCTCGGCGTCCTCTGGGGGTGCGACTCTCTGAGGAGGGTCGCAGCACTGCCAGTTTGGGTCTTTTCCTGCTGGTGGCCACGGAGTGATATATATAGATATATTTATATACATATTTATATACTTTTTTCTGACATAAAAATAGAAAAATAAATATAAAGATATGTCTGTTCTTCTGAACGTTCCGCTTTCAAAATAAACGAAGAAATAACCATTCAGCGGCGTTCGAGAGGTTTCTTCCTCACCTATCTAATGTTCCTGAGACTGCTGGGCGGGAGCAGTCTCGGCCTACTAAGCTCCTCGCACAGTCGCCATTCGGGCTCCTCCGCAATTTGGGGGACCTGGGTGGCGGTCGCAGTCTAGCCAGTTAGAGATATGCAAGATCTGAGGACTGGTTTATCTCTAAAAATAGCTTTGACAAAGAAGAAGCCCTGAAGCCGAGGCTATCAGGCTTCTAAGGGTGGTACCCTCCACGGTAGGGACGGTTTTGAGAAATCATTTCTCCACGGCGCCCTCTGGGGGGCGACTCTCTGAGGGGAGTCGCAGCACCGTCAGTTCGGTTGTTGCCTGCCGGTTATCCGTTTCAGGGCACCGAGGTGTCAGTGTCCCCAAACGATCTTTCGAGGAGGGTCGTAGAGCAATCAGTTCGGTTAGTCCCAGCCGGTTATCCGTTTCAGGGCGCCGAGGTGCCTGCTTTTTCCAACGGTCCTCCGAGGAGGGTCGTAGGAACTAAGCTTGTTAGAGGTAGGCCAGATCTGAGGACTGTCGTCATCTCTATTAACCCTCTGGGGTCCGAGGTGTTTTCTGGGTCCTGGAGGTGTTCTGACATGCTCTGACATTTGTGATTATTTCTGATACTTGTGACATTTTCATGGCTAAAGTTTGATTACACTGTATTCAGCACAAACTCTGCTACAGTAATATGTCAGCAGCATGTATGTAAAAGTTTTATCAGGCTTCTAAGGGTGGTACCCTCCACGGTTTTTCCAACGGTCCTCCGAGGAGGGTCGTAGGAACTAAGCTTGTTAGAGGTAGGCCAGATCTGAGGACTGTCGTCATCTCTATTAACCCTCTGGGGTCCGAGGTGTTTTCTGGGTCCTGGAGGTGTTCTGACATGCTCTGACATTTGATATGTCAAATGTCAGAAAGATATGTCTGTTCTTCTGAACGTTCTGCTTTCAAAATAAACGAAGAAACAACCATTCAGCGGCGTTCGAGAGGTTTCTTCCTCACCTATCTAATGTTCCTGAGACTGCTGGGCGGGAGCAGTCTCGGCCTACTAAGCTCCTCGCACAGTTGCCATTCGGGCTCCTCCGCAATTTGGGGGACCTGGGTGGCGGTCGCAGTCTAGCCAGTTAGAGATATGCAAGATCTGAGGACTGGTTTATCTCTAAAAATAGCTTTGACAAAGAAGAAGCCCTGAAGCCGAGGCTATCAGGCTTCTAAGGGTGGTACCCTCCACGGTAGGGACGGTTTTGAGAAATAATTTCTCCTCGGCGCCCTCTGGGGGGCGACTCTCTGAGGGGAGTTGCAGCACCGTCAGTTCGGTTGTTGCCTGCCGGTTATCCGTTTCAGGGCACCGAGGTGTCAGTGTCCCCAAACGATCTTTCGAGGAGGGTCGTAGAGCAGTCAGTTCGGTTAGTCCCTGACGGTTATCCGTTTCAGGGCGCCGAGGTGCCTGCTTTTTCCAACGGTCCTCCGAGGAGGGTCGTAGGAACTAAACTTGTTAGAGGTAGGCCAGATCTGAGGACTTTCGTCATCTCTATTAACCCTCTGGAGTCGAGAAACGCGCCGGCGCGTTTTGCGCAATTTTTTTCACATAGCAGCAAAATAGACTTAAAATACTCCGTCACCTTTGGTCATACACACTTAAGAAATATGAAAAAATAAACTGTTAAATGTCTACTTTTTTATGGGTCCACTTACAATCGAAATAAAACATTGTGCTTTTGTAAAATAAAGAAAATAAACAGGGTGTGCTTTCTGCCTCTCCGTCTCCGTGAACTTTTTTTCTGGAGCACGTCTCTAAACATAAACAAAACTCAGCAAATACTAGTCACACAGGCATGATCAATATATCTTTATAATCAATTAAGTGTGTACTTTTAAATTATCTAATTCAAAACTAAAACAAATATTCTGTGTTTATGTAATCTATATAAAAAGTGAGAGATGCCAGGCGTTCTCATTTCAGCTAATTATCTTTTAATGTGACCACGCCCACAGAGAGCGCGCGCTATTCAAACGCAAATTATCTGAAACTTGCCAACGCCCACACGAGCTCGATAAAACACCAAGTTCAGATTAATGTACCGGTAGTCTGTGTCGTTTTTCGAGGCTGTGAGGAATAATTCTGGATAATTTACCTCAGAAATAAAATGGGGTAATGGGGTAAATCTAGGCCAGTCACTCACTATGAAACAGTTTCAGACTGGTGGGTCTCATGGCAGCTGCATCCAACGTAATTACTTTTGGCCTTCTGTACATGAGGACCCTGCAGTGGTGGCTCAGGACCAAGCGGTTTTCTCTGAGGGGGAATCCATTTTCACATGATCAAGGTCATGCGGCTATGCCTACGTGCCTCGTCATGTGGAAGAACCTTGGTTCCTCGCCCAGGCCCAGTGTTTAGGGGCTTCTTGTCGACGCATAATGCTATCGACGGATGCTTCTCTAACAAGTCGGAGGTGATAATGAGTGGTCGCTTGGTGAAGGGTGTTTGGCAGGTACATCTGCCCTTTTAGCACATAATTGGCTAAAGATTATGGCATATTCCCGAGAATCTTAATTCTTCCTGCCAGACCCGAGAGGTCACCATGTGCTCGTCCTTTCGGACAACACACTGATGGTCTCGTATATCAGAGCAGATATACTGTTGAGGCAGGGGCTGAGGCCCGGGGAATGGAGACTTCACCCCGAGGTGGTGGAGCTTCTTTTGGAGAACTTTGGTCAAACTCAAGTCGACCTTTCATATCGTTTGTAAAACACATTGCCCTATGTGGTTCTGCCTCACGCATCCAGCTCTGCTTGGACTGGATGTGATGTATTAGGTGTGGTTTACACTACACCTGTACGCATTTCCCGATATCTTTGTTCCCGGGAGTTCTCTGGAGTTTTGGATACTGTGGGTTCGGCTTCTGAGGGGGCCCAGCTCACAGATTCAAGTCTCTCGACCAAGGTCGTGGAGACCATACTCCAGTCTAGAGCTCCCTCCACGAGAAGACTATTTGCATTGGAATGTAAACTGTTCTCTGCCTGTGCAGAAGAACACCTTCTGAATCTTGTTTTCTGCCCTGTTGGTACAATACTTGATTTCTGTAATGAAAGTTTCTTTGCTGGGTTATCTCTGAAGAGAGATCCTTAATTTCGTCTTCTCCGTGGTACATGAGGCTTAGGCCTGCACGTACTTGGATTTTTCACCTGGTTGGTGATGGTATTTCTTCTCGAAAGTAACGAAAG
Source organism: Semotilus atromaculatus (assembly GCA_031834385.1). Classification (NCBI taxonomy): domain Eukaryota; kingdom Metazoa; phylum Chordata; class Actinopteri; order Cypriniformes; family Leuciscidae; genus Semotilus; species Semotilus atromaculatus. The sequence goes on along the minus strand of JAULUF010000038.1, from coordinate 10,946,482 downwards.
AAAAAAAAATAGGAAGAAAACCTCAAAGAACTCCAATTACCTATTGTTCAGCATGTTCTCTTCAATACGGCAATAGAACATAACATTTTTTTTTTTTTGGTTTTTCTATCTACTGTGCGTCTGATTACCATTTTTAGGGGAATCATTTATTTTGGAACTTAATTTGGATTAACAAGGATGATTTTTTTGCTTTCCCAGACTTCTAAGGTTCAATTATTCTTATCACCTAACCCCCTTCATTCCCAATTCCAGATACATCCCTCAGCAGGTAGTAAATTATACTTTTCATACAGAACAGGTGAAGAATTGTATAAGGCTGTGAAAGCAGAGTGAAAACCAGCAGTGATGATGATGCCAGATAAATGATAATGCAATTAATAAAATCTCTCTATACCATATACCGTTTATATTGTGGTCCAAAGTGTTCAGTTTTCACCACTTTCCTAGCATGATCACAGACATACTTTACTTTCATAATACATTTCTCTACAAGTATGTTTAAAGTACTCTGGTCCATTAGTAATTTATAGCAGTGGCTTGGTAACATAGGTCTTGCATTTGCAGTGGGGACTACAAACAGCAAGCACTGTTTGAAGAGCATGGTGAATGAAGCAGTGTCATGTCCTACACCAATACGACACAGTATGAGGCAGTAGCACAGCCATATGGATAAAATGAATTAATTTTCTCCCTCATATAGAATGATGATTCATACATTTGAAGGCATAAAGTCTTTCTTTTTTAGATGAATAACACTAATATGTGTTAGAGATGAAAAAGAAGACCCCAATTACAGCATGTGTGGAATTGGATAATGTAAATGATCTTAGGCCTATAAATGAAAACATTTAAATTTAGCATATTCAGTACTGCATAAACTTACACAGCAGCAGGTGGTAAAAGTTCAAGTAGCTGGTTAAAGAGGCTAATTTGAATAATCACACATCCCATTTGCTCTATTTTTGAGTGTACAAGATGGACTACTGTATTTTAATGGCTAGTGACGTGTTACAAATTTATCAAATGTTTAATTTAGGTTTCCACTCCAATAGTATAAACTGATAAAGTTTAGTGATTTCAGATAATTATTGAGTCTCCAGCAAGAATTTCCTGTCCTGCTACTAGTCCTGTTTTCCTGTTTTCTCTCACCTTTCAGCCTAGATGTTGAATCGTTAGGTTGATTGGATTAACTGTAGGGGAGACTTTCACCTTTTGTCTTTAATGGCTCTGGGATGGCTCTTTTGTCTCCAGAGTTCCTGGCCACCATCAGCATTTGAATAGTTTATGCTGATTCAATTGGACTGGTAGGGCCCTCAGAGTAGGGTGTGTTCCTACTTCATTTACATGCATTGTTTAGAATGACTCCTCCTTTAGGTAATCCCGCCCTCTTTGAAAAGTATAAACTAAGAATGTAAAATTATCTTAGTCAGACGAGTTTGGTATGACTGCAGCGACAAGCAATAAAGAACTTATGCTTGGAAAACTTCCTCCGTCTCCTGGTCTTGAGCTTCTAACTTTTCTACAAGGAAAAACTTCACTACACTAGTAATTCCGTGTTTTGAGTTATCAGCCATTTTGAAAATGTTCACAATGAGAGCAGAGCGTGAGTTTGGTTTTGTTATAAGGGGTATATTTATTACACTGCTGTTGGAACTTAAACTCACAATATGGAAATTAAGCCAATTTTTTAAAAGAAGATAATGTATTGTATTGCACATGGTTGATGTATATATTTTAATTATGTCACTTGAGTTCAACATTTATGTTAAAATTAATCCAAGCCGCTCACAAGGGTACTGATTTATTTGTTTGTGCTAAACATAATCAATTACCATAGCACTGGGAGTCTCACAGGCACTTCCTCCAACATCCATGTTGAAACGACCCTGATGGATGGTGCCACCCATGAACATTATAAACTGACATCCCAGAGTGATTAACAAAATTTCATACATAACAAAGACATTAGATACACACTTAACTGCCTCAATCCAGGAATTAATTAATCCAGGTTCTGTAATCAAATTCTGTAATAATCCAGGAAGCCTTGTGACTGCAAAAATGCCTGATATTTTAGGCAAGGCAAGTCAAGGCAAGGTATGTTTATTTATAGCACATTTCATACAAAATGGCAATTCAAAGTGCTTTACATAGAATAAATTAAAATAATCAAATGAAATAAGAATAATTCAAACAGTTTAGAATAAAAAAAGAAAAGGAAAGTACAGTACAAATGGTCGGACGCACAGCGACACAGTACTCAAACAGTAATTGCACAGCTAAACAGATGTGTTTTGAGTCTGGATTTGAATGTAACTACAGTAGGAGCACATCTGATCTCTTCTGGAAGCTGGTTCCAGCTGCGGCTGGCATAATAGCTAAAAGCAGACTTTTCTTGCTTTGAGTTAACCCTTGGTATTTCTAGCTGATGTGATCCTAATGATCTGAGGGATCTGTTGGGTTTATATTCAGTGAGCATATCTGCAATGTATTGAGGTCCTAGGCCATTGAATTATTTATAAACCAGTAATAATACTTTAACATCAATCCTAAATGTAACTGGGAGCCAGTATAAAGACCTGAGGACTGGTGTGATGTGTTCATATTTTTCTGGTTCTTCTCAGAATCCTGGCAGCAGCGTTCTGTATGAGCTGCAACTGTCTTCTTGACTTTTTGGGAAGGCCAGTGAGGATTCCATTACAATAATCCACCTTGCTGGTGATGAAAGCATGCACAAGTTTCTCTAAGTCTTGACTGGAAACAAAGCATTTAATTCTTACAATATTTTTTAGGTGATACATAGTATGCTGATTTATTTATTGATTTGACATTACTACTGAAACTAAGGTCTGACTCTAGAGTCACACCAAGATTCCTGACTTGATTTTTAGTTGTTTGACCCCTAGAGTGAAGGTATTTGTTCACCTTGAGAACTTAATGTTTGTTTCCAAATGCAATGACTTCAGTTTTGTCTTTGTTTAACTGAAGAAAGTTTTGGCACATCCAACTGTTGACTTCATCAATGTATTTGCACAGGGAGTCAATGGGGCTGTAATCGTTAGGCGATAGGGCTAAGTAGATCTGTGTGTCATCTGCATAGCTGTGGTAAGCAATTTGGTTCTTTCTCATTATTTGGCTCAGTGGGAGCAACAGGAGTGGCGCTTGCAAGAATTGAGCCTTGAGGGACTCCGCATGTCATGGATGTCCACTCAGACAAATTAGCTTCAGTTATACATGCATATAATAATTTGGGTAAATATGTACGCTTTATGCCTATTTTTCCCATCGTCATGGACACCACAATGATTTCCCTCGTGTTTTAATATTTTTCCTTATAATAATGTATCATTTGCAAAAAGGAAAATGCATCTGTGTGATGAGAGAATCATCTACAGTGTATGCGCATTGTTCACACTTTGTATTATGACCAAGCATGCGCGCTTAAAATAGCATTTGAATGTACGCTCAACGCGCCACTGACTTTAGACTGGGTTTTTTTCTGGTCAGTGGCGCAATTGTTTTCTGGAACTGCAAAATAGCACCAGGGATTGTTTGCGCCGGAACACGCCTCCTTTTTTGTGCTGAACCGCCCAGGGACCGCAAGTTCATTCTCTAGTTTGCCGGCGTGCGTCTGTGGAGGGAAAAGTCCGCTTTGCGCGGGTGCAAAATACGAATGATACATGCGTCAGTGTACAAACTCATTTGCGCCGGGTGCAAGATAGGGCCCATGGTCTCCTATACTCACATAATAACCTCTCCCTCCCAAGTATGACCTGAACCATTTTACGACTATCCCAGAAAGCCCCACACAGTTTTCCAGGCTATCAAGAAGTATGTTGTGATCGACAATGCCAAATGCAGCACTAAGGTCGAGTAGTACCAGCACTGATAATTTGCCTGTATCAGTATTTAAGCAAATATCGTTTATTAACTTTTTGAGCGCTGTCTCTGTGCTGTTATGTGGTCGGAAACCACCGCATTATAAACCCTGTTATGGCTGGAGATCTGAGTTATGTATTTTAACTACAGTATTACCTGCAACTGTATGTGTGTGTTGGTATCCTGAGTTACATGAGGTCATGGAGACTTGTTAGCAATAGAAACTAGACATAATACATCACTACACATTTGTCATGAATTTAATTTCATTTTCCAGAGGCATCCTTGTTCAACTCATCTTGAAGGACAATGCTCTGACATAGGCAGGTATCAGATCAAACCAGGAGGCAATTGATTACCATAATAACCAAACAAAGCCTCATCTTTCAAGTTTAATAAATGTCACTCTGAAAATAAGTCAAGACTAATAATGTCTGATGGTGGTGGTCAAAGCAAATACATTTATTTTTCAAGCAACTATAGCAATTGTATTGTTTCAAAATGTGAATGCACAAATTTGTCTGACAGGACAAAATAGCTGTGATAGTTATTGGATAAATATGAATACAATGTTTTGAAAGGGGTCATGAACTGGATTTTTAAAAATGATTTTATAATGTTTCCTGAGGCGCACTTAGGGTTTTTGAGCCCGTTCTCATCCCAAGGCGTAACATAATGACGCTTTTGCCAAAGCGTCTATATCGAACGCGCATGGCACCCTTTAGCGTCAATATGAGACGCCGATATATATGGGTCAGAAGGCGCCTCCTAGCGGTCTAACCCTAACCCTACACCATACCTAAACCTACCCATCTCTCTGCGTGTTATATTGACGCTAAAGGGTTCCATGGGCGTTGGATTTAGACGCTTTGTCAAAGTGTCAGAATATGACGCCTTAGGATGAGGATGCGTTGGGTTTTTTCATAAAAAATAGTCACAATTTAGAATGAAATGTCTATTTCCTACCCTGTTTTTAGCCCTCTGATTTGAACACTCTGTTTGTAGGCGCATCTCTGCTGTGAGACTTCAGTGTAAACGCCCAATGCTGTGATTGGCTGACATCTTTGCATATGAAATAAGTATTACATGTGGAACCCTCTCAAATACTTATGTTCCCCATCGTTGTCACTCCGAGTTCCGTCGGATGACGACGATTGGGGTTTCGCTAAGAAGCCTATCACCTTTGAGTATTACAAAACGAGCCAATGGCAAGAAAATGCCATGGGGCTGCGGAATTTGCATAGCGTAGCTCCGCCCCATGTTGTGGGTATATAAGGAAGTACGCTGGCATAACGCAGTCATGTTTTTGCTTCGGAGCAAAGAGGTTCTCTTCACTCCTGCAGCCTGAATTCTCTCTGAGTGTCACCGAGTATTCTTCGAGACGAGCAGCTCTTCAGTCTGTGTTGGTGCAAAGGCGATTTTCCAGCGAGCTTCACATTCCTGCCTGCTGATCTGTGCAGTGGTCTGCATCCAGCGTGTGTGTTTCTCCCTGGCCGCTTCAGCACGGGCTGCTGAGCGTCCTCTCACTAAAAGAACTTGCATGTGACATGTCTTTTTAAAGACGCTCTGTCCGTGTATTCTGGGTGCGATTGTCTGATAGATTCAGCTGATGGGCGCGAACGCTGTTATGACGTGTTTGGGTTTTTGATCATGATCTGACAGCGTTCGTGGATGTATCATGTTCTCACTCGGGAACATGATCATCGCAATGTTATGGTCGAGACTCGATGACCTCACTAGAGCGAGAGTCCCCTTATCCACACCCCAATCTATTTTCTCCACGAGAGGAACTACTTTGGCTGGTGGCCAGGGTGACCAGAGGCAGCTGGTGTGTAACAAATCCGACGATTTTTCCTCGGTTCACACATCCCTCTTTTACATTGCAACCCGTGTGGTTTCCGGATGAGTTGCTGACCAAAAATAAAAAAAATAAAAATCGCGTCTCATCCGGCGCCCCGGCCGATGAAATCATGTCTATCGCTGCATCACAAGGTGAGCTGGAGTCCTCTGGACATGATGGTTCCGCTGTGCTTTGCTGAATCTGATCCAGAGTTGACAGCTATGGTTTCCCGGGCCGCCGCGAGTTCGGGCTTGTGTGGTATCTTCCGCCTTGTCCCAAGCGCTCAGGCTGATGATTGGTTTTGTGGGTGGCGACTCCAATTCCTTTCTGCTCGGATGTGCATGAAGAGGCCATGAGTTCGTGAGAGTCTCTTAATGACTTTTCGCGACTGCTCATCTGCCTCTTCCGCCTTCTCTGCTCTCGCAGAGGCCGCGGCCGAGGGTACACTGGGGTTCCCCCTGTGGAGTGTTCTGTGGCAACACGTCTGTGTCCCCACAGCGCCTCCACCTGGCGTGGCGACCCTAAGCACCCCTCCAATGCCTGTAGGTTTTGACTAGGCAATTCCTACAGAAGCTGCGGGGCAGGCTGCCACCTCAATGCATTCTCATGCACGAGGGCAGGGCTGATTCAGGGCTCATCTAAGAGCTGCGTGCCGTCACCGTTCTCGCTCTGTGATAGATGAAGGTTACCACATGCTCCCTGGGTCAGGTGGTGTCCAGACATAGGCCTACCTGGTGATGTGCGCGTGGCTGAGTGAACACGCTTTCTCAAACTCCCCCATATCCCGGGCTGGCCTCTTCGGCGGCGCGGTCGGGGACTCTGCCCAACAGTTCTCGGCCGCCCCGAAGCAGACTGAGGCTTTCGAAACTTTTTCTGACCCCGCGGCCAGCTGCTGCCCCTGCCGCCGGCTCAGATGCCTCAGTCCGCTCGCCGCCGAACGCGCCCTCCTGCGACTTCCGCCCCCTCCCGCCCGGCCCCAGCAGCAGCCTTTCCCGGGCCGCACCGTGAGGTGGTCGCAGGAAGGCGCCCCAGTCTGCTCAGGCCCCGCAGCCCGCTGAATGCCAGGCTAAGCGGCTCTCCTGACGTGGACAGCTTAGAGTTGGGCTACATCCGAATCCGAATCCGGTGGGTTACGGCCAGTCCTGGTCCTGCGAGTGTTGAACCGATCCCTTTCTGGCTTCCATTCAAATTACTCACGGCCAAACGCATTTTCGAATGCGTTCAGTCTCAGGATTGGTCTGCAGCGATCAACCTGAAGGACGCCTACTCTCATGTCTCCATTCTTTCTTGACTCAGGCCGTTCTACGTTCTACTCCCCCATTCGAGTTAGCTCTGTCCCCTCGCGTCCTTAAGAAGGTCGTCGAGGCAGCCCTTGTGCCTCTCCGGTTACACTGGGTTTGCATCCTAACTTTCTCGATGACTGGCTTATCCTAGCTCACTCTCGAGACCAGTTTTGCAAACACAGAGCCCTAGTGCTTCGGCACCTAGCTCGTCTGGGCCTTCAGGTCAACTGGGAGAAGAGCTAACCTTGCCCCGTGCAGAGGTTCTCTTTTCTCGGTATCAAATAGACTCGGTCGCCATATCCGCGCAGCTTACGAGCGAGCGCGCGCAGTCACTGCTGTCTTGCCTGCGTCAAGTCCAGAGCAAGAGTGCGGTTCCACTGAAGTTTTTTCAGAGGCTCCTGGGGCATATGGCATCCGCAGCGGCCGCCACTCCGCTGGGTTTGTTTCATATGAGACTGCTTCAGCACTGGCTCCGCGGCCGAGTCCCGAGGTGGGCATGGCACTTGGGCAAGCTCCGGGTACCAGTTACCCCGACCTGCCGTCAAACCTTCTCCCCGTGGTCAGACCTCAACTTTCTACGGGCCGGAGTGCCCCTAGTTCAAGTTTCCAGGCATGTTGTTGTGTCAAGGGATGCCTCAGCCACGGGTTGGGGGGCCATGTGCAATGGACATGCTGTCGTGGGTTCCTGCGCCTATGGCATGTCAATTGCCTCGAGTTGTTGGCAGTACATTTGGCTCTGCGTCGCTTTCGAGCAATGCTCAAAGACCAACATGTACTGGTCCGTACGGACAATACCGTGACTGTAGCGTACATCAACCATCAGGGTGGTCTACGCTCTCGCCGTATGTCACAACTCGCTCGCCACCTCCTCCTATGGAGTCAGAAGCATCTGAGGTCGCTTCGTGCTATCCACATTCCCGGAGACCTGAACCGTGCAGCCTACGAGCTCTCACAGATTCGGCCACTCTCTGGAGATCGGCGACTCCATCCCCAGCCGGTCCAGCTGATTTGGGAACGGTTCGGCGACGCACAGGTAGATCTGTTTGCCTCCCACGACTCTTCCCATTGCCCTCTGTTTTACTCCCTGTCCGAGGGCACGCTCGGCACGGACTCACTGGCGCACAGCTGGCCGCGGGGCCTCCGCAAGTATGCGTTCCCCCAGTGAGCCTTCTCGCACAGACCCTGTGCAAGATCAGGGAGGACGACGAGCAGGTCCTTCTGGTTGCGCCCCATTGGCCCACCCGGACTTGGTTTTCAGACCTCATGCTCCTCGCTTCAGCCCCTCCCTGGCCTATCCCTCTGAGAGAGGACCTCCTTTTTAAGAGACGGGGCACCCTTTGGCACCCTCGTCCTGATCTATGGAACCTACATGTGTGGCTTCTCGACGGGACGAGGCAGGTTTGAGTACCCTACCACCAGCAGTAGTGGCTACCATCCCTTCTTCGAGAGCGTCGTCCACGAGACACCTCTACGAGTTGAAGTGGAACCTCTTTGTCTCCTGGTTCTCTTCTCACAGAGAAGACCCCAGTACTTGCCCTATCAGTGTTGTGCTTTCGTTCCTTCAGAATGGTTTGGAGAGAAGGCTGTCTCCCTCCACTCTAAAAGTCTATGTGGCCGCCATTGCCGCCCATCATGTCCTTATTGATGGTAAGTCCATCGGGAAGCACGACCTGGTCATCAGGTTTCTGAGGGGCGCAAGGAGACTGAATGCTCCTCGCTTTGCTCTCATACCCTCTTGGGACCTCTCAGTGGTCTTAACTGCCCTAAAGAGTGCTCCCTTTGAGCCTCTGCAATCAGTGGAGCTTAAGTTCCTGTCAATGAAGACAGTGCTCCTGATTGCACTGGCCTCTGTGAAGAGGGTAGGGGACCTGCAGGCATTTTCAGTAGACGAAGCGTGCCTGGAGTTCGGGCCGGCCGACTCTCACGTGATCCTGAGACCCCGGCCTGGATACGTGCCCAAGGTTCCTACCACTCCTTTCGAGATCAGGTAGTGAACCTGCAAGCGCTGCCCCCGGAGGAGGCAGACCCAGCCTTGGCACTGCTCTGTCCAGTACGCGCCCTCCACGCTTACGTAGACAGGACGCAGTGTTTCAGGACCTCAGACCAGCTTTTTGTCTGTTATGGTGGGAAGCTGAAGGGAAAGGCTCTCTCAAAGCAAAGGCTGTCTCACTGGATAGTGGACACCATTGCTTTGGCTTACCAGCAGCAAGGTCGACCGTGCCCCCTTGGTGTGAAGGCTCACTCCACACGGAGTGTTGCTCCCTCTTGGGTTCTAGCGCATGGCGCCTCGCTGGCAGACATCTGCAGAGCTGCAGGCTGGGCGACACCCAACACATTCACAAGATTCTATAATCTCCGAGTGGAGCCAGTATCCTCCCATGTATTCGCTTCAACTAGCCAGTGCTAGGATCAGCTCAGGTGTCTTCGCTTGCTCGCCATTCCACTCCACGGACTGGATCAGTGCGATATTCTCCTCAGGTGAGTTTCCCCGAGAAACCCTGAGTTCCTCCAGCGCTGTTGACGTCAACACCAGAGTTATGCCGCTAGCAGCTTTCGTGTTGGCCAGGTGCCCCATGTGCATGGTTCCCCCCTGGCGACCCCCACATGTGTATTTCCACTGTAAGACTCTCTGAGCATGTGTCTTTCCCTCGGCAAGCCACCTTGCCACCCCTGGAGTTGAAAGATTCCACCCTGCGGGCTGAATACTCCAGTGATCTTCCATATGCATCCCTCGGGTCATATGTGTATTCTGTAAGTCCTCCCTTCGGGCAGGCAGTGTGTTTGCATATTTCTACTGAGATATGCTTCCCAGTGTACCTTGGTATTCCTGTGCTAAATAGGAGTCCTTCGTCCGTGCTAAGCTTTCACGGCAGGGATCTCAGATTTACGCAGGGCACTGGAAGACAGCTGTGAAGGTGGCGGGATTAGACTGGTAACCAGAAAACATGACTGCGTTATGCCAGCGTACTTCCTTATATACCCACAACATGGGGCGGAGCTACGCTATGCAAATTCCGCAGACCCATGGCATTTTCTTGCCATTGGCTCGTTTTGTAATCCTCAAAGGTGATAGGCTTCTAAGCGAAACCCCAATCGTCGTCATCCGATGGAACGTCTCCGTTCCCTACTCCCGAGACGTTTTTACTATTACAGCTGTCCAGATGAACAAATCATGAAAAATGTTGATAATGATTAACATTTAATATTAACATAATTTTATTTAACATAATATTTAGATCTATTCCCATCACATGAAAGATTGCAATGATGAGCATAGAGCAGATGACTGACAGTCTGTTGATCGCGTGAATCCAGTGATCTCATCATTGCAATGCAATATCTGCACTCTCACGAATGCTTTCACCAATAAATAACACTACAAACACAATATACAGTAAGAGTGTTGTTGTGCACTGTAAGAGTGTCGTTGTGCAGTGTAACAGCGTCATTGATTAAATTTTTTATGACTTTAGAATAACAAGGAATTTTTGAGTTTTGAAACTTACAGGATATTTTTATAGTATAACAACCTCTTATTCAAAATTTGAAAAATTTAACACTTCAATTCTCAGTTCATGACCCCTTTAATTTTTTTGGAAAGCTGAGAGTGAAATGAGACACTGCGTCATGATGTTGTGACGCAATGGAAATGCCCCAGCGGCAGTTTCCTGAGAGTATGCTGTTTCAGGGCCCAGAACAGTGTTCCCCAATGTTCCCTTTCATATGATCGAAAAGTCCAGGCCCTAGCCCGACCCGTGTCCGACAGCTCATCAGAATTATCAGCCCGAGTCCGACCGGAGCCCGTTTGTTTTTGTTTTTTTCATTACACTGCCTGCCCTATGTTGCAGTCATTAAAATAGGTCAATTTTGTTTTCAATGGCAAAGTAGTTATGTTTCTTTTCATTTCTTTATTTAGAAATTTCATTTCTTTAAGTTAATTTAGACAAATGTTCGGAGCATATGTTTTTTTTGTTTTTTTTACAATGACGACCAAGCAGCCAACAGCGATTTAAACATGTTTGATCAATTTAGCCACTCAAATCAACACTTTACTTGTTTACAATAAAATCCATATATAAACCACTTCAAGCATATCACACAGACAGTTTAAAGTTTAAAACGTTTATTAACACAACGACAATCTGAGGCAGACTCCTCTGCTGCTCGCAGTTGCAACAGTGCTCAAACTATACAATCTTAACAAATCAAATTAATTAAATTTAATTAAAAACAAACATGCAGGTTCTTACCTCAACAATCAAGTCTTCACTACAGAACATGGCCATTCTTATTTTCATTAGTTTCCAATGGTTAGACTAATGAAAATAAAGTCTAATCAAACGAAAAACAACAAGACAGCCCCCTAACATGGCTAAAAACAGTCTCTTACAGAGCATCGTTGAGAAAAAGCACAGCATCCACAGTGGAATGTTTTAATCCAGTCGTACTTTCTCGCGCGAATCACGGGTCGTGCTGCCGGGAAACCTGTGTGCGTGAGCAGACTGTCATGTGTCAGTCCAATCAGTGTGATAGGTTATAAAATGTCTTTCTATGTTTGTTTTTCAATCGTCAACTTCTCATATATTATTTTAATTAATGTCTAAAATAGGCTATAAAAATGAGGATAAGCCTAGAACAGGCCCGAGGCCCGGCCCACGTGTGAACTATGACGTGAAAATTGTCCCGAAGCCCGGCCCTAGGGGCGTAAATAAGTTGGGGTCCGTCGGGCTTGGGCTTTACTCTATTTTAGACTGAGGTCGGGAAATCTAGATAAATGGGGTCAAGCGGGGATTTCTCACGCTTCACTCTTAGACATGGTTTGTATGGAAGCATATGGGTAGCAATATTCAATTTGAAATGTAAAATGCAAAATGACAATGCAATATGTAAAATGGCATTGCATTCTGTATTTAAATTTACATTTTACATTACCATTCTAGCTATGTTTGGTGCAAAATGAAAATGAAAATGAAATTACATAATTTACATTTGCCATTTCATACACTAGTTTTAATATGCATAATTGAAACGCTTTATAAGTTGCAAAATTAAAATGAAAATTCATTACAGAAATGATTAGATATGTGTAACATGTTCAAGCAAAACTGTGGCAAAATGATCATTCAAATGTTATTTTTCTTAATTGCATTTACACTCACAGTCAAGACACTTGCGATTGCATTTTCATGAAATGTCCCGCAATGAATGTAGCAAAATTCAATGTGCACATTGAAAATGCATTCCGAACCAATCATGCCCCCTCCTGCCCTGTCAATCACTGCATCAAGGCGGGGCTTAAGACGCGAGCGTCTGGCGCGAGTGATTTCAATGTTTAGTCAATGCATACCCCCGACCAGTGCCTTGCGTTCACACCAGACGCGAATAGCGCGTTCAATTCGGGCCTACCGCGTCAAGTTATACGCTTGAACACTTTGAATCCATTCGGGCGTCTAGAGCGAAATTGACGCACGTAGAAAACAAAAGTTTGAAGCGAAATTTACGCTCGTCAAAATCGAAACCCGTTGGCGGGCATCTTTTTTATGTTGATCGAGCATTCATCGAGAGAGTCACCGCTCTGTATGTGCTCCGGGGAGCAGAAGAGCGGCGTAGGGATCATCGTCGCAGTATTTGGGTCCCCAGGACCCTTCGGAGGCGAACCCAGTTTGGCGAGTTTCACCGCTCCAGGAGCAGCGCCTGGATGAGGGTCGCTTTCAGCGGTACTTCCGCCTGTCCCGCGCCCAGTTTGATGACCTGTTGTCCCTCATCGGAGCGAGGATGACCCTCGCCCTCACCAACCTAATCTGTCAAGTATTAACAGACCGGACACCGTCGGGTCTAGAATAATATGTGTCAGTAACAAAACCAACATAATATACTATTGGTCTGACTAATCTGTCACTTATTTTTGTTTTGATGATTAATGGAGCCAGCCTCCAAAAGTGATTAACCTGTCCTGTGATTTTTCTCTCTCTCACACAACACTGTCCAGACACGAACTATGTTCTTATGTACTATGTTGGTTGTCTTTACATTAGAATAATAATGTTTCATATAATCTATATTTGGAATAAAAAGCATTGAATACAAAATGAATATGTCTCATATATTGAAATCAAGTTTTTATGTGATAAAATATTTGCTTTGGTGTGCATTAGAACAGAATATAATAAAATAGTCATTTTATTCCATTTAGTCATAGCCTATTACAAAATAATGTATTGAGGCATCCAGCATCCAGATACTTCACCACGTGACAGCAAGCAGGCTCCTGATTGGTTAACGCGACGTGAATTGACACAGAAGTTCAGATTTTTCAACTCGGGCGGCAGACGCAAATTCGTGTCAAACGCGTGAATGCACAAAAAGCACTAATAAAATAATTCGCGCCAGACGCTCAATTCGCGCCTACCGCGCCGCGCTCTACGCCTCATTCGCGCCACAGGAATTTTTTACGCACGTAACGCGTCTTTGCATTGACTCGCGGTAGAGATCCACTTTTGCCCGAGTTTTGACCGAGCGGGAAATGTTGCGTATTAGAACAGAGGACCTGTGAGAGACTTCCCCCCCCCCCCGTCTCCATATGCTCTACTTCTATTGGATAGTTGAATTAAATTATGTAATTTCATTTTCATTTTGCACCAAATGTTGCTGGAATGGTAATGTAAAATGTAAATTTAAATACAGAATGCAATCCCATTTTACATGTTGCATTGTCATTTTGCATTTTACGTTTCAAATTAAACATTGCTACCCATATGCTTCCATAGGTTTGAAATGCACACCTGATGATTCAATATCTGTGGAAGATGTGGTGGTTGCAGTCAGCAAACAGGTTGGTGTGTTAAATATTAAGTCAGCTTCAAGGATGAACAAAGCTGTTGTTGTTTTTCTTGCCGATGTTCAGATGGTTGACAGTTTGGTTGAACGCGGAATTACGATTAATGACACGTTTGTGCCAGTAATGCCGTTATCGAGTCCATCAAAGAAAATCGTACTATCGAACGTTCCTCCGTTCATAAAGAACGAAACAATCCAAGGCGTTCTTGAAAGATATGGCAGATTAACAGCACCTATAAGAATGATTCCGCTGGGTCTGAAAAATCTGAATATCAAGCACGTTATGTCTTTTAGACGCTTTACGTACATGATATTGAATGAACAACAAGATGCCATAATATTTGGCGTTTTAACAACAGATTGCTGCAAGATAAGTCTTACTCTGTTTTGGAGAGAGTGGAGAGAGAGAAAGTTACAGTATAAAAGTTTAGGCCAGTGGTGGGATAGTCAGATCCAGCTCTTCTGTCAGCAATATACAGGAAGTCGTATGATGGAACTGAAAGAAAAGGTCCAGTTCTTGGAAGAGCAGATTCTCCAGCTAAGCAGCTCCATCAGTGACAGTGAAGAGACAGAGACTGCAAAGATGCTTAAAGAGTACAATTTGATTTTAAAGAATTTGTATGAAGAAAGAAGTCGTTGTGCATCTATATGGGGAAAGTATCTCCAGTTGAGCAGTATGGATTCGTCAAGAACTTTCTTTTTTTCATTGGAGAGGAATATTAGAGAGAAGAAAAATATAAATTATCTTAAATTGCCAAATGGGAAAGAAATCATGGAAAAGAAAGCTTCACAAACTTTACTTTTTTATGAAGATTTATATACAGCACAACCTTGTGACCTCGAAACAACTGATCAGCTTTTAAATGGACTTCCACAGCTTGGAAAAGAAGATAAAGCCGAGATAGATAAAGCCTTGTCTTTTCTAAACTAACTAAGCCCGTTCAACAGCAATCCTCAGGAATATCACCAGGGTTAGTTGGTTTGACTTCGGATTTCTACAAAGCTTTCTGGTCCCTCATCGGACAGGATCTGTATGATGTATTTTGTGAAAGTTTTGAATCAAAAATCATACCCCTGAGTTGCAGAAGAGCTGTAGTCACTCTTTTACCCAAGAAGGGAGATCTTGGCCTATTAAAGAACTGGAGACAAGTTTCTCTTTTGGGAACGGACTATAAGATATTATCTAAAGCTCTGACAAATTGTCTCAAGGAATTTTTAGCATCCATTATTCACGAAGATCAGTCCTATTGTGTACCAAAGCGGTCTATATTTGACAATCTTTTTCTTGTGTGGGACATGTTGTACTTAACCGAACTGCATAAGTTTGATCTTGGTCTTGTTTGTTTGGACCAGGAAAAGGCCTTCGATAAAGTTGACCATGAATATCTGTTCAAAATACTTGAAGGCTTTGGCTTTGGAAAACAGTTTACGTCATGGATAAGACTTCTGTATAAGGATGTTTATAGTATGCTGAAAATTAATGGAATTCTGACAAGATGTTTTTTTCCGTACACAGAGGAGTGAGACAGGGCTGTAGTTTATCTGGCCTTTTGTACACAATTTCCATTGAACCAATGTTGAGGATGTTGAGAGAGAAGCTGCAAGGACTGACGGTTCAATCATCTCGCCTCTCGAATATCCCACAAGTGAAACTAACAGCTTATGCCGACGGCATCAGGGTGATCATTAGATCTGAAGACGATGTTAAACATCTAATCTCATGCCTCAACATCTATTAGAGTGCTTCTTCGGCACGTGTCAATTGGGAAAAAACGGACACTTTATTATTAGGTCATTGGTCGAATCAGAATCTACCGCAACTTCCACATCAGTGCCTTTGGAATAAAGAGGGTGTAAAGATACTTGGACTGTTCTTTGAACAGTTTATGAAAAAGAATTGGGAATGACTTCTAGAAAAATTTACAGGCAAGCTACAGAGATGGAAATGGATTCAAGCCCAGCTTTCTTACAGAGCCAGAGTGTTAGTAGTGAACAATCTAGCAGCCTCAATGCTGTGGCATCGTCTAACAGTGCTGGACCCTCCAAAAGAGCTCTTAGCGCAACTTCAGAAGGGGAGGGGGCATTATTGGCTTCCCCCAGGGGTTCTGTGTCTTCCAGTTATTGAGGGAGGTCAGGGACTAATTCATCTAGCCAAGGTGAAAGCCATGAGGTTACAGACTGCACAAAAACTGCTTTATTCTTCGGACTCTGTACCGTGGATTAGTTTTGGTCTTGCCATTCTATGGGGGAAAAACAAGATGAGTTTTGATAAACAAATGTTTCTGATCTCAGAAGATGTTGTAAAGGTCATGTTTCTGTTTATAACCAGGGCCCCCGGTACCGGGGGCAAACACCTTGTTATGATGTTCATACCGTCTTTTTACAGGCTTCCATATAAGGTATAACCCAATGCATGGTATCATTTGAAAGCTTAGAATCTAAACTTTACAAAGAATACCATCACTTTCGTTTTTATGATACATATCAAATTAAAATATTAGCTTAAATATGCATTGGTCCCAGGCAAAAATTTCCGCTTTGTGATTGCGAAGAATTCTTTTTACAAATATTTATTTTTTATAAATTTCACAAAACAGTCAAATCTTACATAGAAATAAAGATCTCGTTCTAAGGAATCTGTCGATGTAGGTTATTACATTGTGAGACAATCATAGACCGAAATATCTTCAAAAGAATCGCGCAGTAAAAAAAAAATAAATTAGATGACAGATAAAAGTCTCACAGAAAAAGTATCTCTATCTCTGTCAATCTCTCTCTTTCTATCTTTGTTTTTTGACTGAGCAAAACAAAAAGGCTGTTTTTACAGCTGGTACGGTGCGTCAAGAGTGCTTGAGAGAGACAGCACACGACAGGCAGCACACTTCCCTGTCTGTGTTCGCTGCAAGCGTTCCACTGCTTGCTTCAGCAGCAGCATTTAAAAATGTCACTCTACCTGTGTGTTTCTCGATGTGGTCGTTACCTGTGATCGCAGGATGGTCACGAGCGCTGCATCGCGTGTCTGGGCATTGAACACGCTGAGGCAGCGTTCATGGATGAGTCATGTATCCATTGTGGGAGGGTATTGAATAATATTGAAGACTATCACACTATATATTTAATGTGATGAACATATTAATCCAAATTTCATTGATATTCTGTTGAATAAGACAAGACCCTCTTTACTTTGTCTTGATGTGGTAATCTCAGCCTCCCTTTCTGATTTACACATCCTGTGTCTGATTTAATTAGCAAGCATTTTTTTAAACAATCTGTGATCACAGGCACTGGTGACACCTGAATATCAAAAGAAAGTGTAGCCTATGTGTAGGATTGTAAAAGATCTGGTATGACTGGATGATCTGTTACATTTTAAACTCTATTAAAAAGTCATTTTTAAATGTGTCTTACTAGTTTATTTACGTCTAGAGCGTTGTAAAAAAAAAAATACCTTACCATGATGTAGCTGATTGGGATCACTGCTTTGACCTCAGGGACCATGTTTCTGAAATATCTCAGAACAAGAGTTTTAAACTTAAGTCTCGGGAGCTTCATTAAACCAGCTCATGTCTATCATTGTAGAGAGAAAGCAGTGACTGGTGAAAGCAGCTGACAGTTTATGACAGCAAGCAGTGTCTTTGAAATGACACATTCAGCTCAGCAGAAAAGAGATTTGCCCACTGATGGATGTGATGAAAGTAGTCAAATGCTTTATTTCAAAATACTCACTTGTAAACACTCTCACCACCACAATATGTAACATTTTTCTGTCAACTCTGCACATATCCTTCGTGATCGATATCATAAAATTATTATCTGACTAAGCTGGGAGCAGAGCATGCATAGGCAGTTCTCGAGGGGGCTGCCTGCGCACATTATGAGCCGAGCCGAGCCGAGCCGAGCCGAGCCGGGGGGGGGGGGGGGGGGGGGGGGGGGGGGGGACCATACCCAGGAACCATACCGCCAAAGATAACTTGTGTTTTAATAAACTCAAAGTAACTTGCCAAAGTTGTCCTGTCTTTATCGATCCTTGAGACGTATATTTGTAAGCAGGTCTCTAACGCACTCTCCTATTTAATCAAGGGTATAGGTTACACTTTATTTCGATAGTCCACTGTAGACATTCTACTATAACTTTTCAACTACATGTCAACTAACTCTCATTAGAGTATTAGGCTCAATCCCAATTCACCCCATGCCCCTACCCCTTGTTTTCGAGTGTACCTCTTGGCCCTTAGAACAGAGTTACAAGGGCCAAGGGGTTGAAATATTCCCCTACGAAATGGAACAACCCTTCATGAACCCGATCCGTCATCAGTCGTCGAACATGGCTCTGACGTTACGGAAGCGACGAGGTTTTACAGGATTTCTCCATGACAACGACTGACAATGAGCGCTGCAGCTCTTAACTTTGATTAAACATGATGATTATAAAGTTCCTTCCTTGAAATGGACGTCTTTTTTGTTTCAGAAAGGTAATTTATTATACAAGTTCTTAATTTAAATAGCTATATTATTATTATTAGAGTAAATAAAGTGCATGGTGGTGTCATCTGGGGCTAAATTTAAATGTTTAACCATTTGCAAAGCCATCTCGCCAGTGATTCGCGATGCATTCTGTGAACTTTCTCGTAGCCCTCCGTTCGGAGTGTGCCTCTGAAAAATCTCAGTTTTGGGGGCTATGTAGCCCTACCCCTTCACCCTACCCTTCTATCGCAACAAGAATCGGGACACCCTGCCCCTCGACGTGAACACGCAAAACGGAGGAAGGGCCAAGGGGTAGGGGCAAGGGGTGAATTGGGATTGAGCCTTAGTAGTAGTGTTGTAGTTCTCGAGACCGGTCCTCACTTTTTGATGGTCTCGGTCTCGTCTCGGACTCGACTACATTTGGTCTCGGTCTTGTCTCGGTCTCGGACATTGAGGACTCGTGATTTTTTTTCAAGACCAGTCAAGACCATAACTGTGGAAATGTCACTAAATTGCCAGTATATTGTCTAATTTTTTTGTTAACATCCTTGCTTTTATTGGATGTAAAACGATCGATGAGTAATGTAGACGAACTGCTGCGCGTGTGACAGAGAGAGAGAGAGAGAGAGAGAGAGCGAGAGAGCACCCCGGTCGCGCCGGGTCGCACTCTTTCTCTTCTGAGCCAGGCGAAAGTATAATCGTTCACCGTCTCCTAAGCGCTGTCTGTCTTGTATGGCACATATTAATAAAAATAAATCGACACGAGTTCGACTCGACACAGTTTCATGTGGAGCATTCGGATATTTTTTCCTGAATTACCGCTGGTTGTGAATTGTGCTAAAATACGTTTAAAAAAGGATTGTTGTAGGTTTAAAAACAACATAACTTTATGTATTGTTTATAAAAGGCGGAGAAAAGTGAAGACTTTAGTGATGAACAATGAATAATTGTTTTGCATTCTGTACTAAATGATGGAAGTCACCCAGGAGTATTGAATAAAGATGGTTACGTTTATTTAAATTTGAGTGTTTAATAAAAAGTTTTATATAATTATAAGAGCAGAGCCACTGGTTCAATCCACTCAGGCACTAATGGTGGTTGTAGGAGCTGAGGCTCGACATCAGTGCTTGGCATCGCTGGAGATGGCGGATGGCTGGCAACCTCCAGCAGAAGAGGGGCTGGAGGACTGGCTGAGCAGGCCGGCGACGGAGGCAGATAAAGGCTAGACAGGGTCGAAGGTAACACAACATTGTCCATGCAGATGTTTGTGGTGTCTAAAAACAGCAATGACGGTTCATAAGGAACAGATAAAAAGTTCAAACAGTCCATGGTGCTGTCTAGGAACAGCGTTGAAAAATCCAAAATAGAGTGGGATAGGGTGTGAGACGATACCTCCATTCTGAATAAATCAGCCAGTTCTCAGTCTCAAATTCCACCAGTATACCCTCGGCCACTGATGTTGTGGGGTCACTGGGGGCCCTCTTCCTAGGCTTCCTGTCCACTTGTCTGTGGGCTCTGGCACATGCAGCGCAGCTCTCTGTCTGCGGGGGGCTCACACGATTCCTCCGTGTTCGCAGGTGGTGAACAGGCTCTATGTACAGCTGTGTTCTGCACCAGGGTTAGACAATCTCCAGACACCGGATGATGGCGTCCCTCCAGAAAAGTCCAGAGGGGTGGGAGGTCCATGGGCTGATGGTAATTCACCTGATCCAGAACAGTGACTTCAGGGTCTCACCGTCAAAGGGACTGGTGACTGCAAGAAGGCAGAATTCTTCAGTAAAAACAAAAAAGTCTCTCACAAGCCACAACTGCAAATCGCGCTGCATAATCCATTTTATGGTCTGGTCTTCTGTCACGGTAAAATCTGAGCAGAGTTTATGGAAAGACACACAGGTTATCAGCAGGTGAGTTCAGGATATTAGATAGTTCTGGTGATGCTGGCATATGAATGAAAGTCTTCTCTTTATAAAAAGAAGGTATGAGTTCAGTGTCAAACAACGAGACCAGACCCTGATGAATGTTTGAAGCAGGCTTAAATGGAGTGGAGCTGATAAGGGTGAATGATGGCAGGTGGATGATGTGAAGTGTGTGCATGTGTGAGCCAGTAGGTATTATGGGAAATGTAGTGTGAGGCGATTGGTCTGGTGACTAAGATTGTGACACTCAGGGCCTCATAAGGCTATGCCTGCCCTGTAAAGGAAGGAGTAAGTTTGTAAAGGTTGGGGCTACCCTTGCTATTGAGCATTAAAGATTTGGAATCCTTCTCCAACAATTGAAAGATATTGGCTTAGCCGGTCGCAGATCCTCCGCCGCCTCCGCTCTCACTAGACCTCAGCAGCAGTCTCCACTCAGGCCTCAGCTAGGAGCCAGCCGCAGGCAGGCCGCTCAGGCCTCAGCTAGGAGCCAGCCACAGGCATCCTCAACTATCTTGACAACTGACTGATACTAGCTCAGTCTCGGGAGCAGGGACCTGGTGCTCAGCCATCTCAGCCAGAAAAGAGCAAACTCGCCCCCGTGCAGAGGATCTCTTTTCTTGGTATGGAGCTGACTCTGTCCACCAGACAGCATGCCTCGCAAAGGAACGAGTCCGGTCAGTGTTGAACTGCTTGAATACTATCAAGAGCAAAACGCTTCAACACTGACTTCACAGTCGAGTACCGATATGGGCATGGCAGAGCTGCACGCTCTGTGTGACAATCACCCCGGCCTGCCACCAAACCCTAAGCCCATGGTCAGTTCCTCGTTCCTCCGGGCCAGACTGCCCCTAGAACAAGTGTGCAGGCATGCTGTGGTCACCACATATGGCTCCAACACCGGCCTGGGGGGCCACATACAACAAGCTTGCAGTTACAGGGATCTGGATTGGCCCCCAACTGCATTGGCACATCAACTACCTCAAGTTGTTAGCAGTACACCTTGCTCTGAGCCGCCTCAGAAAGCCGCTGCTCGGCAAGCATGTACTGGTCTGTATGGACAACACTGTGACCATTGAATACATTAACCACCAAGGTGGTCTGCGCTACCGCCGCCTGTCACAACTCTCCCGCCATCTATGGAGTCAGAAGCATCTGAGGTTGCTTCTGCCACTTATATCCCCGACCTGCTCAATCATTCTACTGCCAAGCTGTCACAATAGCATGTGCCCCCGGGAGAGTGGAGAATCCATCCCCAGGCGGTCCATCTAATATGGGACCTCTTCGGGGCAGCACAGGAAATAACTTTTTGCCTCTTTTGGTAGATGAATTGTGCCTCAAATATGTTTCAATGGTTCATTGAGGTCCTTCTGGGGCCAGGTAGTGAACCTGCAAGCGCTGCCCCTGGAGGAGGTAGACCCAGCCCAGGCTTTTCTCTGTCCAGTTCATGCTCTGCGCCTATGTGTGGGCAGAACGCCAAGCCTCAAGGTCTCAGACCATCTCTTCGTCTGTTACGGAAGTCAGCAGAAGGCTGTCTCCAAGCAGAGGTTGACCCACTGGATAATGGAAGCCATCGTCTTGGTGTAGGATGTGGCTTCTGCAGTGCCTCCTTTCCAAGTCAAGTCAAGTCATCTTCATTTATATAGTGCTTTTAACAATAGATTGTTTCAAAGCAGCTTTACAGAGACAAACATATAATTTAACACTAGAACTACCAAGGCGGTCATTTTGACCGTTTTTAAATTTTACAGTGTAATAACTTTGTTAAAATAAAATCAATGTGGCTGTAGGACTCGGACTTTTCCTAAATATGTGTATATTTTATTCTGACACTGTTATATTATTAAAATCACAAAACACAAAACAGTTCTGACTATTTCTACCTAGAATGGCCATGGCGGTCATTTTGACCGCAAGCATTAATAGATATCATAAGTCCGCTACATTTCCCGCCATCAACGCGCACATATTGTTCAAGAAGTGCACAAATGAGCATGTTTCTCAGAGGGACTTCATCACGCGACTGGCAAGCGAACTTCGCTCCGACCACATGAAATAAAAAGCCACACAACTGGTGGTGCGAGTCTGCGAGAGCCATGACCTGGGCAGGAGCAGCAGCTGATGGAGAGAACGAGGCAGTGCCAAGTAAGGAGGAACTGCGAAAAAAAATAAAACCCAAGGAGACATGTGCCCAATGTCACAAAGTATAGTGTGTGGGAACTGCACACGAAATGCGGTGTTTGTGTGGACTGCGTACGCGTTAGTGAATGATGCTGGGTTTTTTTTGCCGTTCAAATTAGCCCTTTATTATTACCTATCGTAACATGTATATCCATTTATTTGTAGATTTTGTATTGATTATTGAACTTATTTACAAACAGGGCTGTACTAAACGGTATGAAGCTTTGACGTTTCCTAACTTTTTTGCATGTCTATTCACGTGGTGAGTGTGGTGAAAAATATATTTTTGACGCAAAATTTTCCTTGCATTTCCTTAGACCTGTCAGGGCAATCTTTCTATTGTGCTTGTTTTAAGGGCGATGACGTTATAACATGACGACAGGAATTAAAAGCATCATTGGAAAACTTAAAGAGAAAGGTTCAAATGTAGATATGACATGACGAAAATTATGTTCAGTACGGCCATATGACCGTCAAAGTATGAACGGTCAGAATGACCGCTGTGGCCGTTCTAGTAGTTATGGAATTCCGGTAGTTCTAGTGTTAAGGTAACATAGATTGTTTTGGCTTCATAGCGATTCCTTAATAATGTTATTTCCAGCTAAAGTTAGACTGTTAGTTTCCACTGAAAGGGCACGCTTTCTCAGTGTTATTCAAGTCTGCCTGAGTGGGTCATGCGGAGCAGCAGTGAGACTTCCTTGCCCTAAGCCCTGTCCCATCTTCCACCTCGAGATGTGGGGGGATCATTGCTGAGATGGCCAGCATTTACTGCGAAGTGCGAACCGATCAAGCCACACTTATCGTGTTATGAAACACTTCATAACTTCATTATGAAACACACTATACACTTAGCGTGTCATGAAACACATATTTAACATATACTGCAGCCTTTGCAATAACTTTGACTGTAGCGCTAGATTAACCTTACAAAAACAAGCACATAACTGTCACGATCACACACACAGGAGAGAGAGATCCAATAGCAGTAATGTTTATTAAGGGGTAATCCGTACTCACAACCAGTCCAGGCAAGGGTCAAGATCCAAAAAGGCAATCCAACATAAACACAAAACGAGACTCAGGAAACGTAGGCACAGAAGTGTGATGACATTAAACAAGGACTCCGTAACGAACACTAACACAGACAGAGAATATATACACACAGACCTAACAAGGTGATAGAAGACAGCTGAGTGCAATGAACTGATGAGTGACAGACAGAATGCTGGGAAATGAAGTCAAATGTGAAAGACACCGTGAGAACGAGGACCTCTAGTGACAACCCAGGGAAACACAACCAGACACTGTGACAATAACAAACTCTCAAATCAAGTGCATGCCGAACCGTACGATTTGATTTTTTTACTACTTTCGTTTATTGCAGCTCTTTGAATGGGGATCCCGTGGTTTGCTGCAAAGGGGCTTCCCAGGTTCACTGGTTCATGGAGGTCTCGTCGTGTCTGGAGTGACATCTTGAGAAACAAATCACGTTTTCATGTGTTGGCTGATGAATGGAAGCAGAGTCTCTGCATTTTGAAGTTGCAGAGGCAGGCAAAGACTCAGAGGACTGCAAGAGTCATGGACTGCGGTTTTGTGGTAAAAACTTAATGTAAAAAACAAGACTCTCAATGGAAAAGAAAAGAAACTAAGTGAAGAGAGAAAAGTAAGTGAGACGAGAGTAGTTAGATGACTTGCATGATGCTGTTCGGTCTTAACCTCTGTCTTAACTCATTTTACCAGTCTTAACCAATTTTCATCTGATCTCTTCATCTCATCTAATGCTTAGTTTTTTTTAACTCAGCTGTTTGTCCAACACTTGATCAATTAGACATTTTCTTTAGTTCAGGGTGTGACTGTTTCTCCTTCCCTTAGATCAATTACCTGTTATCTGATTAGTCGGTCACATAGGCTCTTAACTTTCCCGCTCTTGCAGGGTTTTCAAAAAGAGCAGGCACACAACATTTTAGTGGTCTGATTTTTTAACTACTTTAAAATGGTTTTTTTTTTGGTTTTTTTTTGGTCACTTATATACCTGATTATTTATAGAAAATGACAGACATTAAGACAATATAAATATAGTTCACTCACCTAAGTCTTAGCCTATCACTTGAAGCAAAAAATTATCCCTCTGTCCTTTTGACATGATGTCCATGTGAATCCACATGGGGTCTGCCTTTATTTTTAATTTGTATGTTTGAATGGTAGTACATTTATTTGCTATCAAATATTCAATATCTCTACATAGTTACATCAGCGGTGGCAGTTCAAACTATCACGTAATTTACGTCTTGTCGATGATTGGTTGACAGCCTCCTAATCATCCCCATACATACTGATTGACTTCATCACTCTGTGTCCTCTCCACCAATAAGCTGGTGTGTGGTGGGGGTTCTGGCGCAATATGGCTGCCATCGCATCATCCAGCTGGATGCTGCACATTGGTTGTGGTTGAGCAGATTCCCCCCCATCTATGTAAAGCACTTTGAGTACCCAGAAAAGCGCTATATAAATGTAACAAATTATTATATTAAATTATTAATGTTATTATTATTATTATGATCATGCTGGCTTGTTTACGCATTAAACTCATGACCACAAGAAAGAGATATTGATCTCGAGATGTGGTCACGACATACGGATGTCATTCATAAATGACAAAAAGTGCTGCACGTGGTGTAACGTCAGTATCTCTGTGCCCTTGGGTGTAGGGATGGTTCCACTCATAAGAAAAAACAATCCAAGGCACTCAATTAATTAGTTTTAGAAAAATATTAAAAGCCTTTTATTTTTTCATGGCTTCGATTTTAGAAACAGGTGACAAGCAATGGCACACCTTCTCGCTGCGGCCAATGAACCTTCATCAGGGTAACCCTTTTTCGTGTTGCTGTTCAGAGCTTCCGTAATACAATGCGTAACTTATTTTGCAAAAAAAATTCAGATGTACTTTTAAATATTTTTCTATGATATACAAAAATATTAAAACATATTGCTAATATTCATTAAAATATCTTTATATAAATATGTTTCTATAAGCTTTAATTATTGTATATTTATTTGCCTGAATTCACCCTATATATGGGAAGGACTAAGGAGTATTTTGTGGATTGTGAATTTGAGCACTAATGATTTAACAGCTGTTGTAAAGGTTAGGCCTATGCCCAGCATCCTCCTTTGATCCAATTTGCTTTGACAGGAACAGAAATGGCATAGCAGAACTGACTGAATTAGATCAAGTGGATCTAAAATTAGAAAGAAATATAAAAAAAATGGGGTACTACTACAAGAAATAAAACTATGCATTTATAATGATGGCTTGAACTTGAACATTGTGATTTAAAAACATTGAAATGTGAGTCCCCCTCTCCATCTGTCCTTCCCTGTCTATCTGTCCAATCCATTCTGCACACAGTGCCAAACAGTGCATGGTGTTTTAATTCCGAATTAATCCTCTTTCCTCAGGGATCTGTGTGAGATGCAATGGTTCAATGCTACTGTTATCTGTTCGACTGTACAAGTGTCTACCAGAGTCAAATATCAATGTTTGCACTGACATTTACAAATGCATTGACCCATAACACTGTTCAACAGTTATGTCGTACATAAATATGTTTTGATTCTTGTTTCTCAAGCATTTCTAAACACAGAAATACAAACATTCCTAAACAATAAATAAAAAATTTAAAAAAAATCATTTTTTTAGTATGTCTATTTTTAGTCTATTTAGTCTGTTATTTTCTGTAAATCCATCAGGGACTGCTGGGATAGCTTCCTGGAATTATGTCTTGAGTAGAGTTATAAAGATTCGGAGGATGTTGTCTGTTTTGAACCTCTTTTCACAGCCCATCTCTCCTTGAACAGCTCTGTTTAGAAAATTTGTGGAGAGAAAAGGGTGTAAAATACAACAGCCTCACAAAATTTCATTCTGATCACCATGTAGGCTGGAGGCATACATTTTTGCAATCCCATTATCACTTTAGGAACGGCTGAAATTCATTGCAAGATTAGGGAAGGCACTTGTAAGATAGTCTCTCTGTGACAGTGAATAGGTCTAAGAAGCTTCAATGATTAAAATCTCTCCTGTTCAACCCATAAAACACAAGGAGGTCAGGCCAAACAGAGCTTGCTAGTCACAGAGGGGAGCTCACAGATTCGGTGACTTGACTAAATCATTCTCATTCTCAATGTACCATGTTCCATTCATTTTTTTTTAAATATACACACCATGGTGCTTCTAGTTCCACTACTGTTCAGCATGACTTGCAATTGTATTTTCCATTTATTTTTTGCCACAGTTTCAGAGTACTACAGAATATTTTCTAGCACAGCATGCTTATCGTCTAGCCATCCCAACAGATAAAATTGGTTTCTCATGAACATGGAGCAAAACTTAACATTAAAGACATTTGAACATACCATATAATACAGAAACACACCACATTTAAAGCAGCACTATGCAGGATTTCCGTTTTTTTTTTTTTTTAAACAGTGACCCCTAGAGTCGCTGTGGAGTACTTGTACTGTCGTAAATAGCACTCACGCAGAGATGGCTCTGCACTCACGGCCTGATCCCCTCCCCCTGTATACCGGTACCTGTTCAGTGGATGGAAGCTGTAACGAGTGGAAATAAGGTATGGCCCCTTCAAGAGCTGCGCGCGCCCTGTTGAACTGTCAGCAGTCTGTATTGTTTGTGCGCCTCGAACACCACATGTATACGTCTAAAGCTGTTCTGTTAAGCTAAAAAAAACTGCATAGTGCTGCTTTAAAAGAATTAGGAATGCGGGACCTTTTGGATGTACATTTCCTCACAAACAATTTTTGTGCATTTTATTGGTGCACATATTTACCTGGATTTGTTGCTTCTATATTATACTTGTTATTTAAATTTCTATACCTTAACCTTGAACTTTTTATAGAACCATAGTAACATTATTATGAATCACAACAATTATTCCGGTTCCTGTTTTTTTATACATATACATATTTACCATATTCACCATGTCAGGGTTCTGCCCTGGCAGTCTTGTCTGTTTTGTCACTGTTTAATGTTTCCTTGTTTGTCTTGTGCTTGAGCACATGGCTTTGTCTGTGTTTGTGTTGGCCATGTGCTCCCCTTGTCCCGCCTCCTTGTTTCCTGTTACCACGCCCCCTTGTTTAGTCCACGTCTTGTCCTCGTATCACTAATTGTGCTCACCTGATCCTCATGTTCTCTGGTCCCTTTATATTGTGCCTCTTTCCCTCATGTCCTTGCTGGTTTGTTTGTGTGTGAATGCGCACTGTGCTGTTTTCTGGTTTGTGATCTTGAAATTATCCTAGTGCTTACGCTGTTTGATATTGTAGCGTTTATACGCCCGTATAAATATAACTAATCATTATTCATAACGGATTATGATCAATAATTAATAATTTAATTATTTTCAGAATTTACTGTAGCAGAATCAATAGTATGATCATTTTATCAGTTCATCCAATGAACGGAAAGCATAAACAATTATTAATTCTAGGAAATATAATATCTTCCTGGCCAAGAAAGACTAATTCCCAGCTAACAGCTAAATTAAGAAATAAATCAAGGGTAAAAGCATAGGTAACTTAGATCGAAGTTCAAGACAATAAATCTGTAAGCACATAACACAAGACAATTATCTTTAAAATATAAACAAGACTTTATTGATTATTCTAAAACATAAAACTAATATCTAACACAAACACACGCACACGCATTCATACAAGTTGCAGAAAGAAGAGAGAGAAAGAGTGAGTTTGCAGAGTGAGATGCACTTTGTAAGACATAACCTGAACGAACTACCAAGCCTTAGGAAAGAAAGAAAATTGAGACGAGAGTAGATGATGATGGCTTGAATGAAGCTGTTGAACCCGTTCTTCTGATCTTAAATTGGGTTCTTTTGTCTCTACGCGTCTACATGGTTACTATCGTCTGCTGTCTCCACCCGACTTCTTGTTCTGCCGAGACTTTTTCGAGAGAGAGATCGCCCGACTTCTGTGTTCGGGTCTAAGATTTTAAACTCAAGTGTTTTGTCCCGCCTCCTGGAGGAATTCGGACAATAAGGCCCTGTTTACACGAGAACGATTCCGAGTGAAAACGTAAAAATATTTTATCGGATGTGCCTTTCGTTTACACGGTGACGCCGTTTTTATGGCTTAAAAACGCAAAAAAGTGAAACCACCCTCCAGAGTGGAAAACTTAAAAACGCTCCACCGTCGCGTTCCCGTGTAAAGGGTAAAAACGCAAAACTGCCCTCGATCACGTGCGCGTTTACGTCACAGGCATTCGCCAGTACAGGAAAATAATAACTAACATGTCGGATTATTTCCACACGTCGGACCTTCAAGTTGCCACAGCAGCTCTGATAAACATACAAGAGTCTTTTCAGCAGTTGCACAAAATATTCTCAGATATTGGTGTTGTTGTGTGGCAGTGCTTCGTTGCCACCTAGCCGCCTGGAGTGCACACTACATCGAATTTCACACACTTTTGCGTCACCATATGCACGCAGATTTCCCCTTCATAACGCTCGTCTAAACGCAGAATAAAAAGTGAAAACGCAACGCCACTTTTGCGTTTTCTCTTCTGATCGTTTCCGTGTAAACATAGCCTAAGATACTTGTAAGGTTATTTGAGAAGGGGGTATTTTCCATCATCCCCCTCGCATCGTAAATCATGTGTTATCTGTGGTCTGCTTTACTCTGCAGCTGAACAGAGGCTTTAGTTTAGACATAATTTCCATTTTAAGACCATAAACATTTTACACAGATTTCAATCAAGCCATCGTCTGAATTAAAAACATGTGGTCGCATTGATACACGATACACTTTCATTCACACAGGTAATGGTTACAACAATCACACGACTTTTATGTGATCTAAGCATAATAGACACATAGGGGTCATATATTGTAGAAACACATAGAAATATGGTTGAACGATTATATTTGATTATATCAAGTCCATCAAGAATTGTTTTGGGATGAGTTTTATGGATTTTGATATGTAAAGTCTCGTGTCTCTGTGGGTTTTAATGGATCTCAACACTGAGGTCATTCAACGGTCTTCAAGAAGGGGGAAGTCTGTTTTACATCTCTGTCATGGGATCTCCTGACCTCGTGGCGTTAATTTAGTAGGTCCTATCCCGTGACATCTCTTGGTCCTTAAGAAAGAAGGGGTCTGTTAGTCGCAGGTGACCCCTGCTAGGGCCCTGAGCAGTACCATTTCTGAACAGATCTGTCTTTCACAATTACCAAATGTAGACAACATTATTCCTTTAGTTAAACAATAAAAGGTCTTTTTGGTTGTAGACTCTCTGGGTCTGGTGATTTGAATCTGGAATGTGAAGACTCTTTGTGGGATTATGTATGAAGTATGAACAAAATCATCCAAAAGCTTAAATTGTGTTTGGGTCCATTCTCGTTGTCGCTACAATATCATTGTTACTATTTTGTTTGCTTCGCTTTAACACTTGTGCTTTATCTTGTCTGTCTTGTCTTGAGTCTTATATTGTTCTGTGTGTTTCTACCCTGTATCCTGAGCTCCCTGGCCACTGACTTTCAAATGCCAAGCAGCCTGACTGGTACAGCTATCCCCTGTATTGAGCCTCTGGTTCTGTGAGCCTCTACCTGGTGGCAAGACTGAAGCTTCATCTGAGATCTACATCGAGCTGCATGTTCCTTGTGTTCCGGCCTGGTCTTTCCTTCAGAGCTGTTGCACTCACGTCATTGCCATCTTACTGACGGTCTCAGTGGTCACCCTTCCTGCCCGTCGTTGTCGTCTGCCTTGCCCTACTGTTTCACTGTGATTCACGCTTCACTCTCCCTGCTCCCTCAAGTCTTCAGTCCTGTCAATAAAAACCTTGTCTGCTCATTTGCGTCTGGGTCCTATATCTTGCAGAATCGTGATGAAACCTGACACACCATGGATGATTTTTGACTCGTATTACCCGAAGTCCCTACATCATTCAGCGCAGTACACTTGTACAGCAAAACCTCCAAGCTTCCCTTACCTGTTTCATCGGTGGTCAAGGAGTTTAAAGCCACCAAGGCAAGGGCAGTCAGTAAACTCCTCTCGTCTGAAGACGGGAAAGTAAGACACGCAAGCAAGACCATCAAATGCAGCAGAAAGTGGAAGCCCCAGCAAGCCGTGATGGAAGCAGAATCCTACTGGAAACCCCAGGAAATTGTGGGTGTGGTATGCCAGGGATGCCTGGGCCTTGGACACTACAGAGAGAAGAGGTGAAGCAGGGCTGATACCAGAGCCAGGAGAGGTCTCATGGTGCAGAGAGTCCGTGAGGCAGCAGAGGAGGAGTGTCAGGTGAAAGCGATCGGACTTGCCTCTCAGGGTCGATGGACACAGTGGGACCAGGCACAGGAGTGACCGTTGTCGTGGAAGGAACTGTGGCCGACCAAAGGAAGTTGAGCTTTCTCCTGTACTCTGTGACTGACCTGCTGCCAACACCAAGGAACATAAAAATCTGGGGCGGAGAGGAAGACTCATCTTGCAACCAATATGGAGCAGCCTCTTGTACATTAAACCACAGCCTGACCGGCTGTCCAAAGGCATTGGCAGGAGGGCGGTACAGATGGAGGCACGATAAGGTCCTCACGGAAATCACCAAATGATTTAATGATTTGCAAATGCTTCTGAGGATGTATTTTTAACACTAATTTACTGTGTGTTGTATTGTTTTATTATGTGACCATGTGACCATGACATATGTGTGTTTGAATATTTGGGCCGCCTATCTTGGCCAGGACACTCATGTAAAAGAGATTTTAATCTCAGTGAGGTTCTCTCCTGGTTAAATAAAGGTAAAAAAAAAAAAACTAAAAAAAATGGGTGGGACAGCAGCGACTCAAAGCCAACAACAAACAGGCCCATCCGCACGAAGTCATAACCTTTGTGAGGGAAGGAGACAAGACCCATAAGACCGGTACAGTGGCCAAGAACCCAACTTCTATCCTGCAACGAGCCTCAGACTGGGAGCTAAGAGTGGATCTGAAGAGGAAGCTTGTCTTCCCACAGGACGTGAAAGTGACCTCCTGCCAATCAGATATGGTCCTGCTATTCAGGAGCATGAAAACCAACATAGTCCCCTGGGAAGAGAGGCTAGCCACGTCCCACTAACTGAAAAAAAACAAGTACCAAGATCTGGTCGATGATGGTGTTTTAATGGGGTGGCATGCTATCAGCTACCCCACTGAAGTCAGGTGCTGTTGGTTCCTAGCAAAATCGCTGTGCTACTTCCTCCAGAGAGTGGGCCTGGAGCCTAAACAGTTGAATAAAGCCACCGTGGATATAACTGCAGCAGCCGAGACCAGTTCAAGATGGCTGTGACTGAAGAGAGCCCACAGTTGGGACCCTTCTGCAGGTGAAGGCTAGTCAGTCTTCGCTGCCCCACTCAGGCGAGGTGTTCAGGTTAACCCTCTGAGGTCGCCAAACACACCGGCGGGTTTTGCTCGATTTTTTTCACATAGCAGCAAAATAGACTTAAAATACTTCATTTTTGGTCATACAGATAAACTGTTAAATGTCGTCTTTTTTATGTGTCCACTTACAATCGAAATAAAACATTGTGCTTTTGTAAAATAAAGAAAATAAACAGGGTGTGCTTTCTGCCTCTCCGTCTCTGTGATCTTTTTTTTCTGGTGCACGTCTCTAAACTGAAACAAAACTCAGCGAATACTAGTCACTCTGGCATGAGCTATATCTTTATAATAATTTAAGTGTGTATTTTTAAATTATCTAATTCAAAACAAACAAACAAAAATAATCCTTGGAAATTTACCTCAGAAGTGCTAGTTTAGTTTCATTTTGAGGAGCAACAGAACCAGTTGAGGATTGTGAATAGTAAGTTATTTATTCTTAAGTGCTTTGTAAAAAAAAGTGTAAAATAGATTACTGCCACATCAAATACACTTTTATTAACCAGTTTCTGCTCATATGTTAAATATGTAGTAATATAATATATAGTATAGTGTTTTGTCAAAAATATCAATATATTTATCCAAATATAAATGAAAGGAAAATGTACATACACGTTGCTCACATATTATGGTAGCCCTGTTTGTGCTGAATAGAAACACCTGAGACTCTGAGATCCCTGCTGACGATGCGGAAGGGTTCCAAAAAAGTGGATGCTCCAAGGAAAACTATTTCGGAAGAAGTTCTGCATCACCATAGTTAGTAGTTCCTGCAGTTGTAGCTTGTGGCAAAGCATCTCTGATGTTTATTTCACCTTTACACAGCATGACTGCATAGTATTTCATGTTTGTTTGTTGTGCTCAATTGTCACTTAACATCAATGGGTTACTGAAATTTGAAATTTGAATCTGAAATTTGCTATTTGCTATGAGAGTGTCCCTTATTTTCCCTGGCTGAAGTTGGCAACCATCCTGACAAGATGAAAGTGATGACAAGACTAAACAACCCTCTGTAATTACATTGACCCCTTGACCTCTTAATGTTAACACGCTGTGATATGTGTGTGACATTGTTGTGATTCATCAGTATTGGTCATTATATTTTATTAAATTTTCTTTCGCATTAAAGCAATTCCCTTCACATTCTTAATATCTAACAGGCAAACAATCGTATTAAAAAAAAGTGCTGGAGTTTGCTTTACATTTACAGTGTCTCTGGATAATTTCACATTGAGCTTTATTAGCAAAGCTCAACGTGAAATTATCCAGAGACAATGTAAAAGTGCAGACTAACTCAAGCCATTAGCAGTATTTTCTGGCACTATGGGACACGTGTGCCTGACTGCACTGTCAATTCTTATTTTAGATTTTAGCAAATCCAGTCTTTCTCCTCCTGTAAGAAATTAGAGTAGGAGTTTCATTCGCACAATGCTAATATAATAAATGGTATTTCTGAAATCAAATCAGGCAACGTCTGCAGCTCAGAAATCACATCTGGGAAAATCTTTGAGTTTCAGCGGTTTTCATCTAGAGGTCAAGCAAACACTACTGGTTAAAACTGGTAGTCTATTTGTGTGTCAGTATTTGATGCTTTTAAGGATTACTGAAATACTCAATTCTGATCAGTCTCAAACATTGCAAATATTTTTATTGAATTAATTATAATTTCAACTCAAATTATTTTTTCATGTCATTTATTTATCTGGTAAATTGCCAAGAAAGGATAACCTACAGCAAGTCATTCATTACCCAAAATCCAAAATGCAAAATCCCCTAACCATCCTGTTGGAGTATATTTTGTGATAATGACTAACTCTGTGTAGATTAACACTTACTTAAAAAGAGGTAAGCGATGTGTTATGCCTGATGAGAAGTAAAATCGCAATTTAATAACACATTGTAATTTTGGCCGAATAAAACAAAAAATCAAACAAATTAAAATGCTTATGTCAGAGCAGAAGTTTTTGTGTTGTCAAGTTGTGTCTCACGCTGCTTTTCATTAACATAAATCATTTTATGCATTGCACATGCTCATCTGTTTCATAATTTGCATATTGTAACAAATTTGCCCGAGTCTTTGATTACCAATTACTTGGCTACTTGAGAAATGGACCACATGATTTTTTTGTTTCGTTTTTTTTCTTGGGAAACATTGTGGTGTAAATGATTTTGCTTATTAAATCCAGGTGGCTTGCATAAAGTGTAGAAAAACAGGAGTATGATTTCAAAGAGAAAACAAAGCAAATGTCCCATTAACCTTTGTCAAAAATCATCTTATTTCACTTCAGCCTAAGTCCACCAAAGCATCATGTTTATTTTATTCTAGACCATCTTTTATCTCAGTTCCCCTAAAATTGTGATTCTGAGATTTATTTTCATGCCACCTGGAAACAGCAAAAGGTAAGTTGGGTATTTATGACAGAGGCCAAACTAATGATGAAATAAATTATGATAAAAATAAAAAAATATAAAAATGTATAAATCATTTTTTAACATAAAAATAGTAAATCCATGGAGTCACAGAGGAATTAAATATTACTGGTTTAACATATATGGTCCAGCCTCATGTTGACATGGGACTGAGATCTCACATAAGAGGAAAATCCTATCGGCCCATCCGAGCTGTACTTTACTGTCATGTTTCTTTCCGTGCCAGTATTGCCAGTCCCATTCAGGTTTAAGTACAAAGAAACAAGGCAACATAAAAGGCTAATGTGGAAGTATGCCTCAGCTGTATTTAGCATGCAAGCCTATAAATGCCCTACATGCAACGTCTGTCTCCACACTCATGCAGCGATTCCACTCTGCTGTTATGTACTGTATCTCCCCAGTATGGCAGCTCTGTGAATACATACGAGAACATTGTTTTCATATAATCCAGATGAAGCTTGTTACATCATCCTCTCGCATGACTGCTCCTCAGCAGCAATGAACAAGCATATTTTGTTTGTCTTCCCTTATGTTTCTGTGTGGGGTTTTTTTTTGTGGGTTTTTTTCTAGTTGCCCCGCTTCATGGCAGAGCAGTTACGACAGAAAAGGAAAATCCAGTTTTGGTTCTTGAACTTCTTCTGTCTTACCTGTCATCATTCTTTTTTCTCATCTTGCATAAAATTCACATATTCACACACACACACACACACACACGTAAAGCTGATAGATAACTTTATATCATTCTTTGACAATTGTCTTTCTGAGTTGCATTTCCTACAAAATAATTTAATAATCAATAAACATATTTGAATCAGTTTTTCTGAACACTCAAACACAGACTTTGAATATGTAAATCTGCTCAATGCCCCTGAGAGGAAGAGGTTAGAATAATGTCAAACCCACTACCTTTAGCCATTCACATGACTGGAATTAATATGCCCTGGCCCTTGGCCTCT
Source organism: Semotilus atromaculatus (assembly GCA_031834385.1). NCBI lineage: Eukaryota > Metazoa > Chordata > Actinopteri > Cypriniformes > Leuciscidae > Semotilus > Semotilus atromaculatus. The sequence continues at coordinate 10,911,268 of JAULUF010000038.1, read as the reverse complement.
TCTTGAGTCGGAAAACTGCCCTTACATTTTGAAAAAGTAAATTCTTATAGTGTACGTTCATTGACATTTTCTTATTTCTCTCGTCAGCCTATGGGAGTTGAACATTTTAGTCCTGGTAGACACATTACATAGTCATCTCTAATGACATGATTCCATCTGTCACTTGATTGTAGCAAATGTTAAATGTAACATAACATAAGGGTCAATGCTCCTGTCATTCAGTGGCAATGTGCTCGGTTGTCTGCACACTATAAAGCCACGCAAATTCACTCAGAAAAATAAAGTAAATGTATTACCTCAAAATAATTAAGTAAACATTTACAATGTTTTTTTTTGTTTGTTTGTTTGTTTTGTTGTTGTTGTTGTAGAGTTGACCCTGCTTCATAGCCGAGTGTTTACAGTAAGAAATGTCAATCCAGTTCTCTTTACCTAACGTAGACAGAGATTACTACATAAAAAAGAAAAATAAATTATATATATATATAATACTGTGTATACTTATACTATTTGCCCAGCTGAACCTAAAATATAAGAACAGAGTCTGTTCTACTACAAAGAAAATGATTTTGAAATACGGTACACCAGGTTTATGGAAACACATGCAAATTTGAAATTTGTCAAATGCCCCATATTGAATCTAAATGAAAGCTGTTTGCATGTCTCATATTGTAGTCTAGTCTAGTCATGGAATACCAAACTCGGAGGCAGCGACAGTTAGTTCAACCCAAACAGGTATTTGACAGATGATATGCACAGTCGAGCAGGCGAGTAATGAAGCAGTCAGCGTAATGAGCATGAATACTGAATAACAGAGTCTCTTTCCTTTTTACCAAGGTAACAGAGGACTGGTGGTGACTGTAGCGTGAAGTAATGTTCCAAAAAATAGCTTACAGGAGACCACAAGTAGAACACTGGAAATTCAAAAGGAGATCACTGGAGAATCAAGGAGAATTCACAGGCATATAGTTCATAATTCATATTGGAGACCAGATAAAGAGTGACTGTGAGGTGTGTGCTTTCATCCTGGTGCAGATTGGAGTGCTGATGGGAAACTGGTGCGGGTGATGGCAGAGTGAGTCCAGGTGAGGGACAAGAGGGATGCTGGGAAATGTCGTTTCTGACTAGATGCATGGACTGTTGAATATGGGAGATGGAGAGCATATGTCACTATTATATTACATTATATTATAGTGGTGAGCAGGACGAGGCCGAGGGCTGTGAGAGAACGGCGCGAGACCGTGGCGTGATTGATAATGCGCGATTCCCCGGTCTTGTATCCATCGACGACATTGAAGATCGAGAGAGGAACAGGCCTGGACTTATGTTGTGTTTTATGTTTTATTATATGTGACATCAGTCGTCCGTGAGCAGTCGTCTGCTTTCGTTTTGTATTTGTTTATTTTATTATTAAATTGTGTGTTGAACGTTGAAATTCCCCGTTTCTGCCTCCTCCTTCCCACAACATCTAACTGTTACAATTATATTATATTATATTATATTATATTATATTATATTATATTATATTATATTATATTATATTATATTATATTTAGGGCTGTCAAATGATTAATCGCGATTAATCGCATCCAAAATAAAAGTTTGTGTTTACATAATAAATGTGTGTGTACTGTGTATAATTATTTTATATATATAAATACATACACATGCTTGTATATATTTAAGAAATATTTGCATGTATATACTATATATAGATTTATATATAATTTATATTATATATAAATATAAAAATTGTATATATAAATAACACATTTTTCTTAAATGTATAAATGCACGTGTGTGTACTTATATATACAAAATAATTTTCCACAGTACAAACACATTTATTATGTAAACACAAACTTTTATTTTGGATGCGATTAATCGTGATTATATTATTGTCATTTGACAGCCCTAATTATATTATATTATATTATATTATATTATATTATATTATATTATATTATATTATGCGTCTTTATCCATCCATATGTTGAAGTTTGAACTGCTCATTTGAAAGGTACACTAGTTGGCATCTGTTCTTGAAATCGCCTGAGTCACATTCATTTCTTTTACATTCTGCACAATGTGGTTGATTGTGTAGCGTGTTCATTAGATTTACCCTCAGGACAAAACAGTGAGTGCTGGCATCTCAAACATCATAAACCTTCATCAATTCACTGCATCTGCTCATGTCAACGTGGCCTCATTTTTTTCAAGGGCACATATAGATATACCGAACAACTTGGGAAGCTTATCATCCATTGATGTGTTAGTATGTGCGTCATCCATTTTATTTGGACCACAAGATGCCTGATCCCATTTGCAAATTGGGATCTAAATTTGGAAACTAAATTTAGTGAGGTTGATGATAAAACAAGAAGAAAAAATTGCTTAAGGGGTAAGAAAAATATACTTAATTCTAGATAATTCTCTAAAAACATCCTAATATCCTACCCAATTAAGTAAGGGATAATGTACATCCAGTGTTTCCAGTGTACAGTGTATAATGTACATCATTCTCCCGATTATTATACGGCTACTTGCCACATAAGTAAATAATTAGACATGAAATATTGATCTGAGTTGAAATATTTTATTAGGTCTTTAAACGCAAAGCTTCCGCAGAGAGAACCATTGCAGTGCTGAAAGTTCTAACTGAACCAATAGTAACCAACTGCAGAACCGCAGAACCATACGTTATAGCAGTGTGAGGATGACAGCGCCAGCCTAATCAACATTTGCGACACGACTGTCGCATGGTGTCGCGACCATAGACATAATAAATACATAGACGCCCTATTGGCTGCTTTGGAACGTTGCTGCGATACGTCAACGCGTCCGCCATTTTGCTGAGGGCAAGACTGCGCTGTTAACAAATGCAAGTAAACGGGTGAGCTGCGGTTTTCCTGGTTTGTACGTGGTGTGCGTTACTATTACTAATTATATAATGACCAAATACAACCAGAAAAAAATTTTCAGTCTTGTTTGTGAAAGGTAATTCCCCAAGACCTGTTTTCAATTGTGCGGCAATTTGTCCAGCCCCAAGCAGCAAACGAAGCAGGCATTTTTCTCAATTCCCGTAATGAGAGGTATGGGAAAGTTTTCCCTCCACAATATGGCGGTGCCGTTGACGTACGCTCCAGCGGCCAATAGGGCGTCTATTTATTTATTATGTCTATGGTCGCGACATCTCCCCCAATTTGTACGTTGATGGGCATTCCCGCTATGGGCGTGGTTTTGACCGAGTTGCATATTAGCGTATTGCGTATTTGAAATGCTGCGTATTAGAACAGAGGACATGCGAGAGACAACCCCCCCCCCCCCCCCCCCGTCTCCATATGCTCTACTTCTATTGGCTAGTCGTGTCGCATTCAACAGAATTCATTTGCATAAAGATTGGCATCGGCCAGCTTTTTGAAGCGCAGCATTTTTCTAAATTGCCTTCCCGGAATGCTTTGTGGGCGTGTCAAAGTCGCTTGATGTCACGCATAGAAATATAGTGGACTGCGGCGCGACAGAAGTGTTGCATGGTCAAGTGGATCAGCACCGTAACAGTCTGATACCGGAAGTGGGCGCGGCAAGGCTTTGCGCTACTTCCGTGTTTTGGAACGTTTCAAAGTTTAAGCCCCGTTCACACTACAAGCGTCAAAGCGACACAATGCCATTTATTTCAATGGGGAGCGGGCGATTTCCGGCGACACGCGCGACAGCGACCATTGGCGACCAGATGGGACGCGACAGTCTGGCAACGCGACAAAGTTGACATCTGTTTAACTTTATGCAAATAAGGAGCGACTTTCAGGAGCGACAACCAATAGGAGTGAAGTCAGTGGAGCGCATGCGATCCGTCACTCTTCAGTGCTGAGTCTGACCGAGGCAAGTTGAACAAGAAGCTCATTTTAGCAGTCATAAACGGTCCTATAATTTATGATATATCTCTCCGTGTATTCACAGTGGTATTCACCATATACTTATTCCATGCCAAATGGTTTCGGGAACCCAGATAGACCGATATTTGTCCGTTTGCTGCAGTTAAATAGCCACGATGGCAAAGAGCACTCGCTGTTTCTCGCATTATGCATTTTATGTACTGATTCCATTTATATTTAGACTTTTCCTTGCAAAATGTTTGTTTGTAGCGGCAAGAAAACGTATTTGTTGTCTACAACAGAGTAACATCCGTGAATGTCACAAACATTACTAGGCAACCAGTAGTGGGAACGCCCTCTAGCGAACTACTGGCGACCTGCAGCGACAAAGTCGCTTGTAGTGTGAACGCAGCTTTAGGCTGGCGCTGTCGTCCTCACACTGCTATGACGTATGGTTCTGCGGTTCTAAACGGACATTTAAGAGATACGGTATACAGTCATTCATATCACTTATTACACTGCATTTCGCCACATAAATAATTATGGGTGTACAAAAGTGTACAAAACATAGTCACAAAATGGCAGCAGCTGCATTTGTATGAAACAAGACTGGATTTTAATATTTTATTAGCTCACCAAACACAAAACTTCCATGAAGAAAAAACGGTCTCATGAAACTGTGTATCTATACCACAAATTTAATTTATCGTGCCATATGATTTGCACTTTATGGCGTGTAATACGCATGCACTCCACACCCTAATCCTACCCAAGGGGTTTACAGTGCATAGCAAATGCACGCAAAAACCATTTGTGGTGTATAATGGTACGAGAAATTAAATTTGTGGTATAGATATGCACTTTTATGTGATCGTGTTGGAAAAAAACGTTTCTAGCAGGCGTATATCTCTGCTGAATTCAGTGACCCGGATGAGCCTGCGCTATCTGTTTTGAGCCATAAGGAATAACTTACCGCTGGATGGCGCGATTGACCAATCCAAATCAAGTAGTCCACAGATTTTGTGTATTCCACAAAATCAAGTATTCCATATTACTTATTGTAATAAGTAAATATATCTTGTTTTTAAAGTTATTTTTACTTACAATTATTTTTTATATGCAAGAGCTCACTGAAATGCACGTTAAAATCACGTCAGGCAAATATACATTCAAAGTTTACATTCAAACGTGTACATGCATGTCCTTCTCCTAATTTCCCTCGAGCCGGCAACCACACTTTTATGAAGGTGACTTAATCTAAACAACATAAACTAGGTGCCCATGCAGGGGTGTTGTGTCTTTCCCTCCCCTCATTTTGTCATTTAAGGCCTCCAAACGACCCCATGCACGCAACTTTGACAACCGCTGGAAAAACTATGTAATATTATACAAACCAAAGATGTTCTATAATGAACGCCTGAACCTCAAGCCACGTGTGTTCCAGCTATTTCTTACACCCACTTATTCTTAAGCATCATGACTATGACCACTGGGAATTTGTGGAAAGTAATGAACATCATAAAACTTTGATGTCTGCGAGTTGACATGACTGGGAGCAGATTGTAAATACGTCTAAAGAAGCCAATAAACAGTGTGTCATAGTTGCTCATCGGCTCAGGGTCACTAAAGATTGTTTGCGTAATGTTATGCTCGCGGTGTACAAGCCTTCTCGCCGTAACCTTTTTTAACAGGCTTATATAACCTCCTCATCTGAAATCATGGATTGAACATTAATTGCAACAGATGCTTTACATTAGCTATTTCCGCCCAGCTGGCTGGCTTTCCTTTAAACGTACTTAGAGCTGATTCAAACATTTTCTCTCTTTCCCCACGTTTCTTTCTTTCTTCTTCTTCTCCCCCTCCTTTCTATCGTTCTCTCTCTGGGCTTTGTGAGCAGAATTCAGTTTGAAATGTGGTGAGGCCTGGCAGCTGATTGCTGTGCTGAGGTGTGTGCCCATCCACTCTGTCAGCCTGCATGATAATCACACAATCGCACACACACTCTGGCCTGAGTCCTCCATTAGCATTTCTGTCACTCCTCTAGTCTTCACCTAGCCTCACGTAACCTCCCACACTTGAAGGCTAACTGCTGAGGTAGTTTGTAACCTATCTCTGAGAAAATACATTTGATCTTGCATTTCCTAAGGGAATGTTTTGGTCATCTTCTAAGGAAAGATCCCAGTTGTTGAGATGTGTCCACGGTTTAGCTTGATGCTCTTGGCATGATTCCCAGCCAGGACTACACTAGTGGCTTTTTATGGGACAGTTTATTCAGCTGCCGACAGAGTTGGAAGACAGTTAAAGAGAGGATTACAACTTTTTTACTCAGTAATTTAATCAATATTGATGTGCAAAGGCTGAGATGAGAGTGTGCAATTAAAAGGGAAGACAATTGCAAATCACCCAGCTAATATCTCTATCTAAAACTTAATTATAGATTATTTTAATTTATGGCTAACATATTTACATTTATTTATTTAGCAGACACTTTTATCCAAAGCGACTTACAAATGAGAACAATAGAAGCAGATAAACTAACAATAGGAGAACAATATGCAAGTGCTATGAGCCTTCCCAGTTTAATCTAACTTAAAAAAATTTTTTTTAAGATAATAGATGTGTGTGTGAAAAACACGTGTGTGTGTGTGTGCGTGTGTGCGTGTGTGTGCGTGTGTGTGTGTGTGTGTGTGTGTGTGTGTGTGACATGCTTGGAAGTTTAGATGATCAGCTCACATCAAAACCATTGTCATTATGTACACGTCGTTCATGTTATTTTATTTTAAAGGTATATTTTTATACATTTACAAAGCAATTATAGTCCATTAATATCCAGTATAATTGGATTTTTAAATTGTTCTGATCAAAGTGATGGACTCTTCTTCTTTAATTTATTAACTTGCATACTGTCCACATATGATGAATCCACATTTCTTGACCTTCATTTATATTTACTATATCGAATCTTCCTCAGACAGAGCAATTAGCACTCCCTTCCTTTAGCTTGTGGCGTCAAGTGGTAAATCTTCCCAATAAGGTGACATGAACCAGTCGATTCTTCTTAATTTTGCTTTGGGGCGGCACACACAGCTTCAGCCTATGGTTTACATACACACACAAAAGTGTCCTGTCACATGTAATAAATGGTGATGCTCAACACAGCAAGAGAGTAGAAGAGTCAAGGTTCTCTCCTATTCTCTCTCTTTCTTCTGGCTTACCTCCTCTCATACCCCCGTTCTCTGATGTGGCATTTGTCCGGGCATGTGGCCTGTGGCAGCTACCTGCAGAGTGTCTGTGTTCCATCCTGTCAGAACACATCGGCACACCTCTTACAACACTCAGGGCAAGTCTGAGGGAACTTAAAGGAAGACTATACTCTCTTGTTATAAAATACCTATTATGCTTATGCAATCAATTTGAAAATTAATGCTGCTAATGGATGGACATTTCATCACAAGTCATACAAACGTGTAAAAATACGGTTTGGAAAAAGTGTTTTATGCTTACTAAGGCTGCATTTATTTGAGAAATTTTTTTTTTATATTTGATTTGGGGCCCAAGAAGCATTTCTTATTATCAATGTCTGTCAATTATCAATGTCAATTTCAGAAGAACAGGACTGATTTATTTTTTTTTAACAATGTAAAAAGTCTTTACTGTCACTTTTGCTCAGTTTAAAAGGCTAGTTGCTGAATTCATGTATTAATTTCGTTACTGTATTTTGATGCATCTTTATTGTAAGACTGTAAAGTGACAAATCAATGTGCCTTAAAAGTTGTATGAGTGATATTTTTATTTTTGAAAAGCAAGTTTAAAGTAATTTGCGATTATTTAGCATTTATTTTTATATTATTATCATTTTGCAGATATTTGGTGTTTTGTAAAATCACAACTATGTGCATTACATGTTTATGTGCTATTTATTTATTTATTTATGAATATAGTTACAAATTTTTCATATATTTTTGACTATTTCTTTATTAGCCACTTTTGGCAATATGAATAACCGTTTGGACATTTTAAACCATTTTTGGCAGTTTTGTTAAAACAATAAAAATTTCTGATGGTCAGATAATTTGTGCAATGCGTGATTTTAAAATATACAAAACCCCTGCAAAACAATAAGGTAACGAGCAATGATAATTTTGCACATGACCTTTTTATCATAATCTGATGAAAGGGTATGAGACTGATAAAGTGCTTCAGGGATAATCGTTTTCAGCTATTAGAAGACATTGCAGTATACACACATTCTAAATTTATGAGGAGCACTTTGATTTCTTGTCTTTTATTAATATTAATAATATGAATAAATGTTTGAAGAACTGAAGAATTGAAAATGCTTTTAGAATCCCTAAGAGATTTCATTTCTCTCACAGGGAGGAGGCTCATTTTTACATTCTGTGAAATGTATTCAGCCTGCAGCTTTCAGATTATAGGATTTATCAAGCCAATCATATAATCTGAATGTCAGCTTTTTAAGTGACAAGCAAAAATAAGTATGAAATAATTCTTAATTGGAACTGTTGGGCTCTAATGCATAATCAGTATGATTGCATCTCCCATCTCAAGTTATTTCCCTCTTCGCGTTGTTTTCTTCAATGTCTAACTGTCTGTCTCACTCCCTCTCTCTATTTATCTGTGGCCGTGGTCATCAGCATTAACGTGGCCACTTTCTCCTCAATTAACCATGCTCAAGCAGGACATTGTATCAATGCATACAGGCCTGCCTAGCAACAGGAAGGGTATTAAAATGAACAGTCTCCTTTCCATAAACCAGTGTTAATCCATGCACTGTCAAAAAGAAGGGCTGTGCTTTGAAATGTACTAAAATAAAAGTGGAGACAGGGAAAAGATGTGTAAAGCTTGGCAGTGGTTCAACATTAAGCCTCAATAAGACAGGAAACTGGCCTCAATTACAGTGAAGTCTTGGGCTTGGAAGTGGGCTGCAGTGTGCCATGAGAGGTCTCTCCCCTCAGAAAGGCAATTATTGTTTAAAATGAAAAAACGGATTCATATTCTGTTATGTTTTATGCATGACAAACCTGAGGCATAAATGTAAAATACAAAGCCACAATTTTTGTATTGCTTGCCTCACAGCAATTGTGTTTATCATAGATACATATTTATAAATGCACACACAATGTTTTATGAGAGATTTTAAATATGGACATGAGATTATGAATAATGTATTTGAGAATGAATCAACAGACATTTTGTTTCCTGATTTATAAGTAGGGCCATCATCAAGAACATAGCGCAAGGACCTTTGATGAGTGGGTCCTTTAAGGTCCTGTATCTACCCACTGGGCCCAGATAAAGGGCGGTGGCAGCCATAGAAATCTCATCCCAGGACCCCCATTTAGCAACAACCTCGTTTATAAGTATAGTACATGAGGGTTCTGTAACACATTCGTGAATGGAAATGGCTTCATTAAAGTTTAAGCTTGAGAGTCATGGCCTCCAGGTGCCCATTGCTCAAGCTTCACCCCAGGGTTGTGGTGCAAGGCGGACATTCTTATCCTTTGCTTTCCCTGATGGGACGAATAGCTCATCTCCATCTGTGCCAGCCACATGGCAGGCAGCAAACTACTGATATCTCAGCTCTTCAGAGAACCCCAGAGGCACATGGCCACACTGCTGGACTAAAACAAGAGAACTATCTTCCTACCGAGCATATCCTACAAAGCCATGGGTATCGATATAATATGTTGACTGCTGCTGCACAGACATCAGCACTCCTATACATGAAATGTTGTCTAATTAAGAACCAATGCCTCTCATTTTATATCAGGTCCTTGAACTCCCATGCACATTTCATAAGGGAGCTTGGAAAACATGCTGGTTTGCTTTATAGACTCTAAACAAGCCTATGCAGAGGACTTGAACATTTCATAAGACATTCCATTAGAAAATCACTTGGATTGGTGTACTGGATCCCAGGTTAGTTCTACAAAACCAACAGAGACTCAATTGCAATTGGAAGTGTTAATTAGGAATTCCAACACACATTTATCTCTGTCCTGCTGTTGCTCACAGGTGATCTATTGGAACACTGCACACATCTTCACTTCTGGCTCAGTACATGTGTCTTCTGGCTGTTGAATGAATACACAAATGAAAGCACAAATGAAGAAAAATGCCCGGAAGAGCTGCAAGGTTTATCTTGTACGTACACCTCACCTCATTATACCTATAGACAAATTACAATGGTCTGATTACTCTACCAGTTCCAACGTTTAATTATGTCTGATTGTACATTGAAATGTGAAGAAATTCTAAATTAATTAAGTGATTAGTCAGTAATACTGGGGCATTTTAAAACCAACTCTGATTAACGAATTAGTAAGTAATAGCACACACATGAAAGTGTTAGTTCACTATTAACTAATCAATAACTACAATTTTTTTTATGCTTCCCAGATAACTACTGAAAAAGTTTCATAATTCATGCAAAACTAATCAATAACTAAGGCAGGACAAATGACTAGACATATGACTCAAGTGTTACATACTTCTAAAGGAATTACTAAATATTTGGATCCGTATTCTAAAGTGAAGATCATGGTAACTAACTACACTCTTAGAAGAAAAGGTTCTATATAGAACCTTAAAAGGTTCTATCGGCGCTACGTATTTGGAACCCCTAAAAGGTTCTACACTCTTAGAAAAAAGGGTTCATTGGGGTTCTATATAGAACCATAGGGTTCTTTACTCAACTCCAAAGAACTTTTTATGCTAAAAAGGTTCTATAATGATTTCTTTTGGCACAAAGGATCTTTATAGGCTATTATTCATTCATATATTACATTATTCTGCAACATTTTGTAGTTGTGATTAAATTATTGTTTATTAAACTGTAGTAACTTAATCACATTTTAATCATGCTGATATTTGGAGGAGAAAAACTGAAATGGCACTCTTCGTGTGATATTGATTAACTACAGAAAATGATATAAATATATACATTTTCTAACCCCCATATCTTGAATTTTGTGATCATTCACATGCATTCATAAATACATTTACATTTTATGGTCTTGATGTTTGTCAATCATATGAAATATTTAATTCGGAAAGGACTAAACAAATGAACGAACCCCTAAAAGGTTCCATATAGAACCTTTTAGGGGTTCCAAATACGTAGCGCCGATAGAACCTTTTAAGGTTCTATATGAAGAGTTCAGATGCAAAAGCCTCTAAATGCCATTTGAAATTTTCTTCTAGAATGATGATTTTTATCAAGCTTGTATATTTAAGTTCAGTAATTTCACTTAAATGACAATTAAAAGGTCATCTTCATTGCCATTTAAGTGCAATTACTGAACTTAAATATACAAGCTTGATAAAAATCATCATTCTAGAAGAAAATTTCAAATGGCACTTAGAGGCTTTTGCATCTGAACTCTTCATATAGAACCTTTTCTTCTAAGAGTGTAGTAATGACTCAAGTGTTACTACAGTACATACTTACATACACTACAACACTACATAAGTGTTACTACATACATTACTAGCTAGTTATACCACAATCTTCACTTTAGAATACGGATCCAAATATTTAGTAATTCCTTTGGAAGTATGTAGTAACACTTGAGTCATTAGTAGTTACCATGATTCTTACAGTAGTTACTAATGAAAAGCCAATCCTAAAGTGTAGAATCTTCTAATCATTCACAAGATATTCACACACACACACACACACACACACACACACACATACACACACACACACACACACACACACACACACACACATGAGCTAGGAGACATACATAAAAACATATTTTTGAGAGGTAGGTTAAATAATAAAATCACTGTATATGGTGAGAGGTGGGTTAAATAATAAAATCACTGTATATGGTATTTGGATGGCTGATGACTCAATATGTTCCAGTACTCACCATATTGATTCAATGCCAGTCCAGAGGAATGCTGGAAAATTGGCCACAGGACAAGTAAGGTCGCGACAACTGCATTTAAAAATCAATTTCTTAAAATTATTCAGTTGATAAATAAGTCTAGGAGATAGCATATTAATTATTAAAAGATTTCCCAAATCATAAGTCTGCTATGCTATAACATATTCATAATGTAAACAACCTTGTGTTGTTTACAGTTAGTCATTTGTCTTGCATTAGTTACTGATTAGTTTTGCATTATGAAACTTTTTCTGTAGTTATCTGGGAAGCATAAAATAAATAGTAGTTATTGATTAGTTAATAGTGAACTAACACTTTCATGTGTGTGCTATTACTTACTAATTCGTTAATCAGAGTTTCTTGTTAGTTAATAGTAGTTACTATATTCTTAGGCCTTGTCCACACGGACACGGGTATTTTTATAACCGTGACATTTCTTACGCCGTTCGCCGTTCGTCCACACGGAAATGCAGTATCAGGTCACTGAAACCGAACATTTTTGAAAACCCCTGCCAGGGTGAGTATTTTCTGAAACGTCGGTTGCAGTGTTGTCATGTAGACAGAAAAACCGGAGTTTTTGCGCCGCTGACGGCTTCCGATTGGCCAATGTGGCTTTACGGTTAGGGTTATATCGCCGCTTGCTGGTGTTGCATGCTCTTGACACCGCTTGATAGCTTGTTTTTGCGTTTTCATGTGGACGGAGTTTTTTTTTAAACGCAGGAAGGAAAAACTCCGGTTATAAAAATACCCGTGTCCATGTGGACAAGGCCTTAATATTCTGTTACTCATTTGTTCCTGTGTAGTTATTCATTAACGAAGGAGTCGTATTCTAAAGTGTTACCCAGATCGTTGGGTAACTGGCAATATAGTTATGAGTCTTATGTTGCAGGTTGAGATGAGAGGTGACCAGAGGACTGAAAGCTGGCAGTCGAGACAGTCCGATCCGAAGGTGGGTTTCCGAAGGTGGTGATACCAGACAACTGTGATGTATAGTTTGACTGCTTAAATGGAGTGGAGCTGATGAGGGTGAATGATGACAGGTGTGGATGATTGTGTTCTGCGTTCAGCCTACGTTCAAGGCTAGGTGTTTAATACTGCAAAATAAACGCAATGTTACAGTCACTGCCCTTGCCGTCCAGAATAAAAGAGAACATCCCAATCCAGGAAGAGGACGTGTGTCTATATTGTCTTAATGCACGGTGAGGAGGAAAGACTGAGTGGCCAAAGACTCTCCAAGGATCACAGATGGAGAACAGTTAAGATTAGTTAAGTCTTGGGGTCAGAAAGCCTATAAAATAAAAACCAAGCAACCCCTACATCACCACATGTTGTTTAGGAGGGTTTCAAGAAAAATCCTCCTCGCTCGTCCAAAAACAAACTGCAGCATTGTCAGTTGTCAGACACAACTGGATCTTCAAAAGGGACCGGATTCTATGGTCAGGTGAAACTTAAAAAAATTGCTTTTTGGCAGCAAAGCCAGCAGATGGGTTTGGTGCAAACAGGAATAACAAGTACCCCATAACCACGGTTAAATATACAGCTGGATCTTTAATGATGTGGGCCTATTTTTTTGCTGGAGGTTCTGGACTTCTTGTTCAGATACATGGTAACATGGATTCTAGCAAATACCAACAGATAAAAAAATCAAAACCTCATGGCCTCTTTTAGAAATTTTATAATGGGCCGTGGGTGGATCTTCCACCAGGACAACGATCCAAAACAAACATCAAAATCAACACAAAAATGTGTTACGGAGCACAAAAGCTTACGAAGCTTCTGCCTGATGAGTGGAGTGAACTGAAGAGAAGCAGCACCAACATGGATCTTGGAATCTGAAGGATCTGGAGAGATTCTGTATGATCTCTTGTCAGGTGTTCTCCAAACTCATCAGGCATTATAGGAGAAAACTAAGAGCTGGTATCTTGGCAAAAGGAGATTGCAAAAAGTATTTAATTAAAGGGTGCCAATATTTGTGGCCAATGTGTTTTGGAGAAAAAAAAAACCAGGGGATTTCCCCTGCACTTTCAATTATTTTACTTCAATGATAGGTTACATATTTGTATTTTTTTTTAAATGAAAGATCAAAGGGATAAACAATGCAGATTTAGTTTTTACAGCCATTTTTTAAATCATATTGGCAAAAGGAGATTGCAAAAAGTGTTTAATAAAAGGGTGCCAATATTTGTGGCCAACGTGTTTTGGAGAAGAACAAAGTAACCGGCATCCTGGCCAAATTTGCCCCTTGGTCTCTGTCCATCATGGCCTCCTAATCATCCCCATATACTGATTGGCTTCATCACTGTCTCCTCTCCACCAGTAAGCTGGTGTGTGGTGGGCGTTCTGGTCATAGATATCTATATAAAGGCTAGATGTCTCGTCCGCGCTGCTGGCCAATGGTAGTCGACGCCAGCACCCTAGCGGCCATCTTGTCACAGGCTGCTCACCCACTCGTAACATTGTGTTTATGGTGCATGTAATTTTTAAATAACCATAACTTGCTCAATTTTCTACCGATTTTCAAACGGGTTGGTTCGTTATAAACGTCAGAGATGTAGTTATGACACTGCACACTTATGGATAATTATGTATTAATTATGTAAACATCCATTATATGCTAGTATTACAGCCACGTTAATAACGTTAGTAAGAAACCAAACCGTTTGTAAATCCGTCCAGATTTCAGCGAGATAAGAGTATTTGTGTTTGTGCAGATAACTCACCTTACATTAAACCCTGCCTGTGACAAGATGGCCGCCGGTGATGACGATAGAGACTCCGCCGTAAGACATCTAGCCTTTATATAGATATCTATGGTTCTGGTGCAATATGGCTGCCGTCGCTTCACCCAGGTGGATGCTGCACATTGGTGATGGATGAGGAGATTCCCCCCCTTCTATGTAAAGTACATTGAAGTCCCAGAAAAAGCGCTATATAAATGTAACAAATTATTATTAATTATTATTATTATTATATTTACCAGGGGTGCCATTAATTCTGACTACAACTGTATATATCAACAGTATATTCTTTAAAATTTATAGGTGAAATTCACCTATTCATCATATTTCATGCTTTTAAAAAAGACTTAAATGATCATGCACATGGATTTTATTATTGTAGGGAATAGTTCCCACAAAAATACAAAGTATGTCCGTATTAAGCCAACCCACTAAAAAAACTTTTCCAAACCCATATGATTTTCTTTCTTTTGTGATATAAAAATAAGTAATATACTGTCACCGTGTCTACGCTCTTTTACAATATAATGCAAGTGGAAAAGGGAGTTTTCAGAGGAAAAGGCATTGGGAAAGTGAGAGACAGTGCTGAGATGGATTCAAGGACTGTTTAAAATGTGTTCTAATACAAGTATAAAATGTCCCTGTGTTTGCATTATTCATCACACACCAGTGAAAAATAAAAAAGGAAAAAGATGAGAGGATGAGTATCTGACACTGTTAACATCACAGAGCAGGCTTTTTTCTGGTTCTGACATGTACATAAGGCATGTCCAAGAGAATATCTCCTTTGATCTGACAAATACTCATGGATTAAGTGCCAGCAGCAAAGTGTTTGCTTGTACACTTAAGAGATGTTAGAAACATGGTTGTAAGTCCCTCCACTAGACAGCAGAGGGTGCTCTCAGCTGAATTCAAATGGCTCATTGCCATCCCACAGAGATATACTGCATTTGTTTGTAAGTTTTAGCCCTAAATAAAGTACAATAAATGAAAAAGTTAGAATGGTTTACAGCAGATTTACAGTAGATGAAGACTCAGAAGTCTAATAAAAGCTCCTTTATAATACATACTGGGCAGCCTCATGGGGTATCATGCCAATGTAAAATAAGACTTTGATGTCCCCAGAGTATGTATGTGAAGTTTTAACTCAAAATACCAAACAGAAATTTTTTTACAGCATGTTTAAATTAGAATTTTTTGGGGCTGAGAAAAACACACCGTTTTAGTGTGTATCCCTTCAAATGCAAATGAGCTGCACAGATGGTGTAAGAGCTGAATAAACACAGTAATAAGAAGTGCACATTAAAGTCTTTTCCATAAACTCTCTCTCTCCCTTTCATTATCATCAACATACAAGCTTGTTAGGGGGTGCTCAAAAAACTGGTAAACTTTATATCCATAAATGACTCAGATGAACTGTAATAAAGTTTGCGCTCTTTCTTTCATTACTTGCCGTGATCGGTAACGTAAAGCCTGTTTAATGCTTCTGCCTCCAAAAAATGTTGTAACTACGCGTCGAGGCGACGCAGACCGCAAGGTCTGTGATTGGTCAGATTCAGTAGGATGCAACGCAACCTGACGCAGAACCATGAAATGGCCACGACGCCATAGGAGTGACAGCGTAGCTACGCCGTGGAGTTGACGCAGAGAAGCATAATGAGGCCTTTAGGCCTATCGCTCCGGAGATTGTAAGCTGGATCACGAACAGTTGGTCCAGATCCATCCTCGAATAACAATGAGAGTAAACGAAGACTGCTATGTTCATTCTTACATCTTATAAAACACCTCAATCGCTTAGGAAACATTATTGTCGCTACAGTTGCTCCGGTGTCAAAACAATGGCACACTGAGTACAGCTCACTCAGGACGGGTCTATGCAAAAACTGCAGTGTCCATCAACAGTCATGGGAGGGGCTTGTGCAAAAGTATGTCACATTGCCCTGAATCTAAGAACAGCTTGTTCTAAGACAGTGTGATTTATGGGGATTTAAAAAAAAAATCACTGGGTGGATTTTTATCATTCTAGGGTGGTTGTGTTCACACACTGCCAACACAAATTTATGTTCAAACACCATGTAAAAGTGAATTTTGCAGAATAGGTGCCCTTTAAGATCACATGATCAGATACTTAATAAATCTCATAATCCCCCTATCTTACATTTTCTGGTGACTGAATAAATTAATCATGGCTTACCAAGAATAGAACATGTCGACATTGGCTCTGGTACCCCAAAAATATTGCTTTCATTTTATGCGGCATCCACACCAATAGGTGTCAGAATAAGTACAAGTTGTTGCTGGTTTTGCGCTATATGTATGGCATAGGCTAATTGGTCTTTGTTGTTGCTGGTTTTGCGTTATATGTATGGCATAGGCTATTGTTGGTCTTTGTTGTTGCTGGTTTTGCGTTGTATGGCATATTGGTCTTTGTGTGTTGTTGCTGGTATATGTTGCAAATAGAGGGGTGGCACAACTGTTTTTCGCCTAGAGAGGCAGAAGTGCACTTGCCAGTCCTGCTACTACCATATATCAACCACACACAAAAAAACGAACATTTTAACGTTTTTCTTTATCGGAAATTCTTATTAAAACGTAGTACTTAGTCAGCGATATCATATGCTATTATTAGGCTACGTTTATTGAGATTCGTTTGAGGAAAGGATGACCTGTACTGCGGTAAAAGTGATTTTTCTGCTCTTGCTCTTGTTGTCATAACTGCCATAAAATGACTGCTATAGAAGTGATGGCTTTTGTTACAAGTGGGAAAACGTGCACCAAAGGCATTTCAAGAAAGTGACACGTTCACTCATGTTTATGGCCCTTGCACAACGCAACATAGGAATATGCTGTTGTTTTTCTCCATGTCAGATATTACATGCTGGATTCAAGTGAAATGACACTGCTCAAGAACATGTGTGGCCTCTGTTAGAGAACCATTGCTTTTAGTTTCAGTGCATGGGAAGTCAAGCAATGGTGGTTTGACAAGCAAATGCACTTTGTTGACTTCTTTAATTTCCTAAAGTGCTCAGAGTGCCAGTATAACCTGTAAGTGCTGCTACTTCTATTAATCCAGCATAGTTGTTACTGGGTCAATTTGACCCAAAATGACAAATCACAGTTCAAAGGTGACAGTGAAAGCATTTTATTATGACAAATCATGTCTGCAGAGGGTGTCATGAAGTTTCAGGAAAAAAGGTTGATGTTAAGTTGCAGAAAACATTTTAAAGTTTAAACTCGGTCAAAACGACCTACAACAACACGGTTAATCACTCTGAATAGATTAGGCCTATCATAACTTTATTAAGCTTACAGAACAGTATTTTCTAGTTACTGTACACCATCCTGAATTATGAGCCTCTTAGACATTCATGATGGCTAACATTGCTTAGTGGGCTCAGTGGTCCTAATATCCATGCATGTTTGTATGCTAATAAATCTGCTATGTGTCCATGCTAATCACACAGAAATGTAGATAGAGTGAGAGCACATTTGTGAATCTGCTGCAGTAGGCAATGTTCCATACCTTTTTCCTTCTTAGATTGGTGCAAAATTAGATTTCACACCTGTTAAATTGGGTAATGTGGAGTTTGGGAACTTGCCTATGTAAGACCCTGCAGTTCAGACACAAAAGCCTTCATTACTTTCACTTTCCAGTTGAAAGTCAATTGGTATGCATTACAGATTGTATTAGCAATGGGAGGGGGTAGGGCAATTTCTGAGAGATTCAATTTGTGTTTTCTTATGTGTAATGCTGTATGCCCAAGTACAAATTGTGTGCAGATGTCATTGACAGAATACACATTTAAAATGTTAAACAGTGGCAAAGCTTAAGTATAGCCTATTTCTTGGTGAGAACATCACTTATAGCTACATTATTGTAAATGTAGCCTATATTTGATCTGAGACTTGAAAAGAAAGTATGCAAAGCCTTGGCAATTCAATGCAAAAACCATAACTTTGCTTGTTTGAGGCAATTTGGATGAACATTTTTCTATTTCAATCATACCACTTTGGCTAATTTGTAATTTAAACAACACAATGTATGTCACATCTTAATATATGTAACGTTATTTTTCAAGACTAAAGGAACAGATTTTGTATGTTGATTTTCTGTACGTCAGTCATGAACAGAAAAATAAAATGTCATCTGCAGACCATAGGTCACAAGAATTGGTTTTGTTTTAGAACTTTACTGCCAGCTACTGGCAAGCAATTGCACTGCAGTCTTTTTACAAAGAGACGTGAATACCAGTTCAGTGTTGATAGATTATAACGTAAGAATGCCATTTCTCTTTCCCCTCGTTATTAATTTGAAATATCAATAGTAAGAAGAACGCTCAGACAAATGTCTCGTATAATAGCTGAAACGGAAAATCTGTTGCACAGATATTACATTTGCAGTAAAACCTATAACAAACCTGTACAATTTTATTCTGCATTTGTGTGCACAGATATAGGTTTGGATGGCATGAACTTTTAGTTCCACCTTAACATGCAAGGACTAGCCTATTCTTGCACCCATGAGTTAATATTCATAATTGTAGTCAATGAATGATAATTTATAAGAATAGGTGTAATCTGTACGTATATAAATAAGTTTAAGAATTAATAGCATAATTTGGCATATGGCATTTTCTTTAGATAAGTACCTGCCAGAGAAGGTGCTCCCCCTACTGATTCTTGGTTCCTGTCATCCTACCTAATTTTTCCATGCCATATTAGCCCTTTTCCTGTTGACTGGAGATATTGAGGCACTATTTACTGCTTTGAAACAATCACTGAATATTACATTTAAAGAATTACATTTGCTTTACAAATTAACCTTAAATGAATTAGCATCTTAGTCATAGGTCCGGTTTCACAGACAGGGCTTAGACTAATAACAGACAGGATAAGCCCTTAGTTCATTTAGGACATTTAAGTAGCTTTTATAAACATGTCTTAGAAAAAAATAATAAATACTGGTGTGCATCTTGAGACAATATTTTAAGATATGTCTGTAGCCTACAAGTTAAGTAAAAACAGCTTAAACATGTATTTAATCTTGGACTAGGCTTAAAGGGATAGTTCACCCAAAAATGAAAATTAGCCCATGATTTACTCATCCTAGTATATTACTTTCTTCTTTCAGACTAATATAATTTTAAAAATATCCTGGCTCTTCCAAGCTTTATAATGGGAGTGAATGGGTGTATGTCTTTGGAAGCCCATCAAAGCGCATTCCATTCATGATTAAAGTCCTCCACATGTCTCCGGGAGTTAATAAAGGCCTTCTGAAGTGAAGCGATGCGTTCGTGTAAGAAAAATATCCATATTTCAAACTTTATCAACTAAAATAACTAGCTTCCGGCAGATGGCCTAACCAAGGTCGACTTACACCATAAGAGTAACACTTGACGATGTATGATGTAGGAGTAGCGTGAGCTTTGACGGCTCTCGCGGTTACCAACAGAGTTGAATGGAAATTGAGATCATAGTTGGCCAACGTTGCTTTTGGGAAACGCAGCCCAGGGCTGGGCAACCACGTTCGTCATTATTGTATCGAGTTCTTCTTTTGGCGTAAATTGATGCGTAAGGCAGTCTGCCGGAAGCTAGTTATTTTAGTCGATACATTTTTAAATATGGTTATTTTTCTTACACAAATGCATCGCTTCACTTCAGAATGCCTTTATTAACACCCGGAGACGCGTAGAGCACTTTAATCAAATAGAATGCGCTTTGATGGACTTCCACATACCAACATTATAAAGCTTGGATGAGCCAGGATATTTTTAATATAACTCCGATTAAATTCGTCTGAAAGAAGAATGTCTTATACACCTATAGGATGGCTTAAGGGTGAGTAAATAATGGGCTAATTAAAATTTTTGGGTGAACTATCCCTTTAAGCCTCGTCTGTGAAACCGGGGAATAATGTACTAAATGGACTAATAATTTAGGTTGGGTTAAAATTCACTTGCCTGTTGTCAAGCTTGTTCTCTTCTCTGTAAGCATGCTATAGGTCAGCATTTCCTTGTGTTGTTTTTAAAGAAATGCATTTATATGGGTCGTATTGAAATAGATGCAAGATTAACAGGTTTTAAAAGATCACTCACATGACCTCCAAATAAAGCAAATCTCAAACAAACACGATAAACATGAACAATTAAAACAAGTACACAAGTGTCTTTATTTACGCAAGCAAGTTTGTTTCTACAGTTCGAAAAGAAAAAGCCACTGTCAAGCTGTTGGCACATTTATGTACAAAACCAGTTAATTTTACTGCCTGCTACAAAGCATTCTCAGTGAAAGTACAAAAAACTAGTACAGTATGTGGATAAAGCTGAAAACAATGTCAGGGTAATACTGGATACGCAACATCATAACAAGTATAGGTTTAAGACATGGTTTGGAAAATCATCACGAACTTGAAAGGACAAAACTAAAACACTACAACCTAATAAGATATTTAGCTTAATATTGTTAGCGTAGCAACTGTAATACTGCACATTTAGAAAAAATATAGTTGACCCCAGCAAGACCCCAGTCATAAGTGTAAAAATCAAAATAAAGGATTTTTTTTTTCTTTTTGAGTTAGTTAAAACTATTACCATTAGATGCATAACCATGCCACAAATAACAACTAGATTTACTTTTTTTTATTATTTTTTTATATATACCTACTACAAGTTTCTTTTGTGATAAAAAAAAAAAAGCTGCATATCTAGTAAGAGTACAGAGACTCTGCGCTGATTCCAAATGCACTTACACCAAAAAACTCACAATGGTCCATAAGTGCACAAAAACTAGCTTTTTTTGTTTTGTTTTTTGAGACACTGACAAAAGTACTTTACTGCAAAAGTAGGGCAACTGAAGTTGGCAAGACCGAGCCAAAACACTGAGTTTGGCGTTATACATGCCTGTACACCCATATCTATCTTGTTTATTCAAAACATATTTGAATGTTACCTTGTTTATTCAGCCTTCCACAGTGTTTGGCAGAGTCGTTGCAATCAACTTCTCCATTTAGATTTATACTTCTCTGATATGAACGACAATCTCAAGAATATCACCTACTGTAACACTGACTGGCGAGATGTGTTTTAGAAATTGACATGAAATGTGTTTACACTTTAAGAGATATATACAGTTCAGAGGAATGACCAAAAAACTGTTTTCGTTTGATTACTTGCATTTAAAAGTTAAAGCTAAAATTAAGCAATAAAACACCTGAAAATATTATTCGCATGTGAGAATATGGCTTGCAATGAATGAGAGAAAACAAATATCCATAGAGTCTCCCAAGGCAAATCCTACAAGACCGCTCTAGCTGATTTGAGAAGTTCTTTCATGGTCCTTCTTTCCCAATCAGCAGCCATCTTTGTCAAAGCTTAACAAGCGTTTACTAAGCACCAGTGTCACACCTTCCATTAATACTGCGCACAGCTAGCATATACAGTTAGGCCAAGCTACAATATAGCAGTAAAAGTCACTTTAAGGTACTTTTTGAAATCCCTGGCACTCCAAAACTGAATTTGTTGGAAAAAGAATCTGTACATTTTTTTGTGCTGTTGCTGCTGTAAGTGTGGCAGCTTGAGCGATTTAACCTGTAAATCATACGTTACAAGTTTGGTCACATTTTGGTTTTTAAAAAGTCGGTAAATCTAAATCATGACTAGCCATTTATAGGGTGAGCTTGAAGACCATAAATCATCGGTGTGAAATACAAAAATGTGAAAAGTGTGCTTGTAATCCCTTTGGCTAAACCCAAAACCCCTAACAAGACCCAATGAGACATAAAAGTATGTGGTACAAAAGAGAAGTCACTCAGCTTGGTGTGTTTATCAGGATGTGCTCTCAAACACGTCAACAGAAAAGGGAGGTAGAGGAGAAATGAAAGGACAAAGAAACTAAATCTAAATCCTGGGTAGTCAGAGACATTGCCATTGAGACGATAAGCACGCCCCTAGGCCAACATTCTGGGTCACACCCGTACATAGCAAGTGTTACAGTTACAGTATTTGCCTCCCCAATTCCATCCCACTCCTCTCCCCTGGAAACTATGGAAATTAGACTTAGTTAAGTTTAGTTTATATATGTGTCTTCAGGGAAGGGAACGGCATGCTTGTGTATGTGTGTGTGTATACATATTTATATGTGTGCGCATGACCGCGTGCTTTATGTGTATGCATTCAGACGCTCTTTAGAGCGAGTAGAGTGGATATCATGAAGCTCCTGCTCCTCCTTGGACTTGATATCCTCATATTTCTGCATCCGGCAGGCGTCCTTCACGTAAGCCCAGTTAGCCGACAGCACCATCAGGTAGTGCACCTACAGCAACACAGTGGTTAGAGGGGAGGGTTAGTGTTAGTGCTGAATTCTATTCTGTACACCCTCCAAAACATGGTCAAATAATTACTCTGGAGAAGACAGGGATGGCGTTTAGTGCCCCAGTTTAGACTGGAGATCAACCAGATCAGTTATTTCCCATGTCAGACAAAGCGGCAACCAGTTCCAGCTGAATACAAGCCAAGTTAGTTTGTTTGCTTACACATGTTATCACTTGTAACTGTTGGGTTAACTTGGGGCTACGCAGCTGGTTATGGCGGGAGGTGGGAGGAGGACAGGAACTGAAACGATTTAGCAAAAAGGAAAGGGCCTGGGTGTCATTTTAATCAAGCCAATTATGGGACGTCATTATGAAAGTCGCTGCCGTGGGCGATGGTGGTGGGGCCCTTGGTGGACAGAGAGTGTGTCGGGAGGTGGGAAGGGACACCCCAGACCAGAGCTGGCTTCAGAAACGCGTGCAGTACCTCCCCGTGTTCTTAGACGTCAGAATGACATTGTTACGGATGAGGACAGACACTGCCACCACCTATGACAGTAGCCAGATCATTAAAAAAGAGAAAAGGAAGAAGGTTACTCCTTTTCACCCTCATGTTGTTCCAAATCTGTAAGATATTATTTCTTCTGTGGAAAAGAGGAGATGTTTAATTTACACTGAAAGTGGAGTGAAAGTGAATGGTGAGCAAGGGCTCACATATGTGAAGCCATATGACATTAGCCCCTTTCACACAGAGATTCCGGAAAATGCACTGATGTGTCCCAGGATTGTTTGATTTTGGTTCATTCACACTGCCAGTGATTTTCTGGAATCTGTGCATGCGTTCACACACATCCCGTAAAGACACATGACACACCCCTTATGGCATTGGTCCTGCCTTTGGTCCACACAGGGCACTTTCCGGAACTGATCCCTCCCAGTAATGTTACTACTAGGCTTGAGTTCAAACAGAAGGCACTCTAACAATTTTATGGCAATTTTCTGGGATCAACACTCTGTGTGAAAGGGGCTATTATTGAGTGATAATCTTGCCTGCGGCACTCAAATCTTATTAGCATTCTTGTATATTCAAATATGCACATCAATGATGGCAAACATCATTGGTTCTTGTGTCTTATAACCAATTTTGAATATGTGCATTTGTAAAGTGAGTTAAAGGAGTTAAACCTCATGAGATTTGAGTGCTACGTCAGAGGGAAAAGACTTCTGATGCCTTTTAGGGTGCATTTTTTTCATTCAATTTGCGAGCCTTTAGTCACCATTTACCTTCATTGTATGTAAGAAAAGAACTGAACATCTCAGATGTGAAAAAAGGGAACAGAGCGAATAAATGCCAGAATTTCAAACTGAACTATCCCTTAATGTGGATGGTTCCGAAAATTGTGGTATAATTAATGCACTTTCAGAACACAAATGGCTCCTGCAGTTGTGTTGCAATGACACAAAAGGAAAAATGACCAATAATAATTTTGCTGAAGTTCCTCTATACACCAATGGGTGGCATCATTGCTTCACAAATCAGCAAGCTGCGAGCATGCAGCAATATTCTATGAAAGGTATGATGTAATTATATAATCAAAAGAGCACAAATTATGATCCAATTCTGTAGACTCTTTGTTTCTAAGTACTTAATGTCCAAGCTGTTTTCTCATTTGCAAACCATGTGGAATGCAATTAACTCATATAAATGAGGCCAGACTGTTGCCTTTCCAGAAAACAAACGCATTGTGCTTTTCAGATAAGCTTAGGCAGAAGACAAAAGCACAGTACTTGGCAAAAAACTAAGGTAGACACAGTGTATTGACAGTCTGCCTCAAATTAATTTGATGCTATTCTATTTACCTTCTACATAAGCCCTTATATTATTAACTAATGAAAATGGCTTTCTAAGGTTCAAACCACTGGGCAGAAAATGGTGTCTCACAATCACTTATCGCTGTTCCAAACAAGCTTCTCTCCTTCCTTCCCTCTCCTCTTCTGTTTCCATGGCAACAACACCTCCTGCATTTTCAATGAGAATTTCTCTCTTTCTGTCTCCTTCTCTCTTTGCTCACTCACTATTTTACAAGAGGCCTTGAATGTCTATTGCATTTTAGACAAATGCCTGGTTTCTATAACATACTTGCTTAGATTTCATATTACCCATCTCACAGGTGTCACTAGAGTCAACGAATTAATGAAACTCATGAATCAATCTATATTGAATTGTATTGCCCCTGAAAGGAAATGTAGATTCAATGGGAATTTATACAATGCAGAAACGGAGTAACAAAGAAAGACAAAAAGCTAGCGAGAAAGAAAGCAGTGGAAAAGCTCACCATGGCGATAACGGCTGCTCCAGCCCCCGCAAGTGCGCAGACGAACAAGTGGAACGTCAGATCCAGCTGAAGAAAGAGATAAAAAAATACTCTGAAGAGGAGAAAACGTGGATGGTTTTCTGAACAATTACCATGAACACTGTTTCATTTTTCAAAGTTGTAAATTAAACAAAGTTTATTGGAATGCATTTTACAAGAAAATACAATTTCAGTCTTTTTGTCAAAATGTAATGTTTCATTCAATGCGTTTCTTGCCGCTTCTTTAACTCTAATTAACTGTAAAA
Organism: Semotilus atromaculatus; assembly: GCA_031834385.1. Lineage (NCBI taxonomy): Eukaryota > Metazoa > Chordata > Actinopteri > Cypriniformes > Leuciscidae > Semotilus > Semotilus atromaculatus. The sequence goes on along the minus strand of JAULUF010000038.1, from coordinate 10,885,817 downwards.
ACAAGCATTAGCAATGTGCAGATACATCTAGATCTCTAAACAATTTAAAATGATAACCTCAATCTATCTTTACTATGCACATTCATTTTATTTTCAACTTCATTTTTCCAGAGCAGCACATGTCAACACTGACCTTTAAACAGATCTGATAAATGCCTGTAATCTCTATAATATTGTGAAAACATGACATGCACTCCCATAGCTTGTGGCACAGTCCATAAAAGGAGCTGCGCAATCTTGCTAATAAATTTTAATATTATTTAACAATTATATATTTATATGGAGAAATACCCGCTGCACTGTGTGTCTTCAGACTTAAAAGACTTCAGACTTAACCATTCATATTCTCTCACTCCCCACCCTTCTTTTATGCCATAGGTCGCTGGCTGTAATGGCGGATTGAATTTAGATGAAGATGAAGGCCATCAGTCAGGATAAAGAACTGCCGACTGACCTCATTAGATTCACACATCTTGATGAAGTTCTCAGAAGCAGTGCACAGTTTTTTCTCCTCACCCGTGGACACAATTCCTGCAATTCAAAGTAAGTGAATTGTGTCAACATCAGACTATTAGGGAGTTGATATGTGCTTACTAAAAATGCACAAAAAAACAAAAAAAAAAACATGCATAAATTATTAGATTTGGCTAAATTGAGTCATGGTGAGGTCATTTTTAACTTTTCCATAATGTGTTTCATTATGTCATGACCGTGTAGGGGAATGTGATTTCATCAAGTACAACATATTGCTGGATCAACATTCCAATCAGATTTGAGGGGCAGGTTTAGGCTAATGTCAATTTTAGGTTTGTCAAAACCAGGGTTTGTAATTCACCTATCATTTCCCTCAGATTTTAGGGATAATTTATGGGTAGGTTAGGGGTAAGGATAGGGTCAGGACAACATTTTTTTGGAGTCTGGAATGTTGTTGCAGGAACATGTCTTGGCAAAATCATGAAGACTGATGGTATACACCACAGCTATAGTGGTGATTTAACTAGAAAATAACTGTCATTGATGTTGCAATCCTGTTAATGAATGGCTGTATTACAATTAAATGTCATAATGGTGCACCCAGCAGTATTGGTACACAATGGATTTCTGTAATGTGTAAAAAGTGTGTTTAATGATATAATAAAACTGTTTATTATGCATTCTGTTGTTTAGCTGTTGTGAGTAATTTTCCAATATTCTCTGCCTTTGGAAGTCTGGATAATGCATGTAGCCAGCCACATTCAGTAGCTTCTGCAATAAAACAAATAAACTGCAACACAAAAACATAAACCTGATTGAGAAAGGTTGTTTGAAGTCATCTCAGACCGTTACAGCCAACTAGACTTGGCATTCACTACCAACTTATTCACATAGTGATCCAGAAGCATCAGCAATCCATCATATTTTAATTTGCTAGTTAAGTATTTACTTGACACCACCATATTACAGGAAATTACAGGAAACATGTCTCATCTGATAGTGTTGAAATGAGCTACGCACCAAACTGACGCAGGTCAAAGCAAAGATTAGTATTGTACACCAGAGTGTTGTTCTGACAGGTGTTCCAGATGTTGAAATACATGAAGACTGGCAGAGAGGTGAAGGCTGTAACTCCCAGCCAAGCCAACATGAAGATATAAGTAAGCATGATGAACTGAAGAAGAAAGAAAGAAATATATGTGCTCCTTGATTACACCATTTTCACACCATATTTGTAACTCATAAAATTACAGATGCATATAGCGGTGACCTTATGAGCCATCTGAAAGTTTTCGGTTATTCGATTTATATATTTAAATTTATTTTTTCTTATTCAGTAAAAACTCTTATTTTCTACTATACAATAATATGCTTTGATGCTTCGTTTAACTTGATGCATGTGCTTTCTTTTAGTGTGAAAGTTTAAAAAAAAAATAAAAAAAAATCATCATTTAGAAAAATCACAGTTTCAAGATCAATGTTTTTTGCATCATATTATTTAACATGGTTTCCTGCTCATCATACATTACAGTAGTTGTTTGGGTGGTTGATCTTACCCAAGCACTGACACAGCGCCCACAGGTGGTGATCTTAAAGTCCCCATAAAGGTCCCGGATGGCCCCAGTGGTGAAAAATCCCTCCACCATCAGTAGAATACCATAGACAAAAAAGGCTGCTGCCACTCCATAGATCACATACTTAAAGATGTCAATCCTGAGGAATCAAAACGATAAATTAGTGACTTTTAATGAAAAGAGTGTCAGTGCTTTTCTTGCATACAACGGTATTTCAATGACAATAGATGGCATAATGGTGGCAGAGTACGTCTGTGTTACAAGACAGATGGGACAGACACTAAGATGCAGGGATGTTTATTTAAACAACCAGGTGAAAGATCGGCAGTGCAGGTGGCTGATCATGGGAGAGTGGAGATCCAGACGACTTGGATGACACAGTTCGTATACTTGCAGATGAAGCTATGAGAGATCCACACTGGAATAGCGGAGACTCAGGAGATCACACTGGAGATGAGGATCAATGAGGAAGACTCAGGGATAACTTCTAGGAGACTGGTAAGATGATTTCAGAAGTCCAGGAGGTAAGCTCAGCATGTAGTGTCTTGATGCAAACGATACCGGACAAAGACTGTGAGTGAGAGTGAGACTTAAATGCTGGAGGTGATTGCAGTACTGATGATGTGCAGGCGTGTGATGTGCTGGTGAGTGATCTGTACTCAGGAGAGGGAGTGCATTGTGATTGAGTGAGGGTGGAGCCTGGCGTGGTTGTGACATTACGCCCCCTCCAAAAAGGCACGTCCTCGCGCCGTATTACTTCAATAGGGGTGGGAGGGCGGGCGGAGCAGGCTGGGAAGACGGTCAGGGCGGAGACGCCCTTTGGGTGGCCATGGCAGAGACGCCCCTTCGGGTGGCCATGGCGGAGACGCCCCATCGGGTGGCCAGGGTGGGGGCTCAGGAACAGCAACAGACACCGGCTCAGGAACAGCAACAGACACCGGCTCCGGGTAGGAGAAGTCCGGCGGCGAAGGCGTAACAGGACTGGACGAAACCAGTGGCGAGGGCAGTTCAGGCGTGACATGAAGCTCTGGCTCGGCAGGCGTGACGTGAAGCTCTGGCTCGGCAGGCGTGACATGAAGTGCAGGCTTGGGAAGACTGACGCGGAATGCAGGCTCGGGAGGGCTGCCGTGGATCTCATGCTTGGCGGGGCTAACGTGAAGATCAGACGTGGCAGGACTCGCCAGATTTTTCCCCGCTGCCATTTTGGATGAGCCGGAGGACGTCGAACCCTTGGAGAGGTATGTGAAAGGTGCTGGTTCGAGGTGAACTGGGGTATCTACATGCTTTCGGATAGGGACTGGATGACGATTTTGATTGTCTTCTACTATATCAACAAATAAATTAGAGCCATGTAATTCTAGGATATAGTTAATGAAGTCTGGGATTGACCTGTAACAATCATCAGAGGAGATAAATCTGAATAAATTATGATCATCTAGTCCCATCCGGAAGCAGGCATTAATAGTAGAGTTACCCCAGCTCAAAGACTCAGAACTCTTCCACATACCTCTCCAACGATCGCCCATTCTGGGAAATGGAGAGGAGTTTGTCTTCAGCCATCCTTGTACAGTTTAAGGTCCGGTATTCTGTTACAAGACAGATGGGACAGACACTAAGATGCAGGTAAAGGGATGTTTATTTAAACAACCAGGTGAAAGATCGGCAGTGCAGGTGGCTGATCGTGGGAGAGTGGAGATCCAGACGACTCAGATAACACAGTTCGTATACTTGCAGATGAAGCTATGAGAGATCCACACTGGAATAGCGTAGACTCAGGAGATCACACTGGAGATGAGGATCAACGAGGAAGACTCGGGGATAACTTCTAGGAGACTGGTAAGAAGCTTTCAGAAGTCCAGGAGGTAAGTTCAGCATGTAGCATCTTGATGCAAACGATACCGGACAAAGACTGTGAGTGAGAGTGAGACTTAGGCCTTGTCCACACGGACACGGGTATTTTTATAACCAGAGTTTTTCCTTCCTGCGTTTAAAAAAAAATAATCCGTCCACATGAAAACGCAAAAACACGCTATCAAGCGCTGTCAAGAGCATGCAACACCAGCAGGCGGCGATATAACCCTAACCGTAAAGCCACGTTGGCCAATCAGAAGCCGTCAGCGGCGCAAAAACTCCGCAACCGACGTTTCAGAAAATACTCACCCTGGCAGGGGTTTTCAAAAATGTTCGGTTTCAGTGACCTGATACTGCGTTTCCGTGTGGACGAACGGCCGAACCGCGTAAGAAATGTCACGGTTATAAAAATACCTGTGTCCGTGTGGACAAGGCCTTAAATGCTGGAGGTGATTGCAGTACTGATGATGTGCAGGTGTGTGATGTGCTGGTGAGTGATCAGTACTCAGGAGAGGGAGTGCATTGTGATTGAGTGAGGGTGGAGCCTGGCGTGGTTGTGACAGTCTGTATTTTGTGAAGTCCTAATCCACAGATTGGTTTGTGTGTACATTAAATTAAATTAATAACAAACATATAACTGTCTGCTTTACACATTCCAAAGCCTTACTCAGAAAAAATAAAATAAAAAATGGCTGAAGAAATGCCGCTCCACGCCATTATTCCTTCCACCAATCCTCCACCCACTCCTTTCTCTTGTTCTCTCCTTCCATCCTACTCTCCTTCCCACCAGTGGAGTTCCGGTGAGCAGGTGTGCTCGGTTGATCTGATGTGATTTCAGAACGCCTAATTCTCTGTCTGGGACTGATGCCAAAACCTAACATGGTTGAAAAATCAGGCTTGGCAAAAGTTTGTGCGTGTGTCACTGTTCTTTAGAAATATGAGTGTGGGAAAATAAGTCATTGTCGCTGTTGAACAAACTTGAAAAAGGTTTATGCAACAAGTCTGTTTTTTTTAATGGTAGAGTTAACCAATAAACCACAAATAGACAATGAATGAAGTCAGCACAACCTGATTTCACCAAGTACAACATGTTCCTGGATCAACATCTTTGCTGCAATCAACCAATCAGATTTGAGGGACAAGTTTAGAGTTTATGTCAAATTTAGGCTTACAACCATGGTTAGGTGCTTCTACATCAGTGTTATTCACATATAATTTGCCTCTGATTTTAGGGATAATTTATGGGTAGGGTTATGTTAAGGGGTAGGGATATGGTTACGACAAAATTTTCAGACCAGAATGTTGTTCCAGGATCAACAAAATATGTTATATATATGTTGTCGAATATGTACGGGCCAAACTATGCAAAATCAGGACGTGCATGAAGTAATATGTCATATGAAGTCATGTGTTAATTCATATGAGATTGGGTTATTTGCAATAGACAAGCAATAATGTCAGTTACCACTACATTATTGAGAAGCACTGGTGAAAGAAACTGAATTTAATTCATGTGCATTTAAAGTAGTGTGCAACTAAAAAATGTCACCGAAATTGGGCTCAACAGGCAGCAAATGTTCTTTTTTATTACAACTTTGGTACTGTGGCACTCACATGGTGAAGACGTCCAGGGCATCAACAGGCGACCGGACAACATCAAAGTAGGTCTGCAGGATGGTGACCGTCCCAGAGAGAGCCTCATGACCACAGCCACAAAAGAGCGCCACTCCGGCATACAGCAGGATGGTCGCGATCAGAGAGGCGTAGGGTATCCCACTCAGACATTTGAGGCAGCATTCAGAACACCCTGGGAACAAGAGGGAATGTCAGTCCATAACTGCTATAAGACCAGTAGTGTATGACAACCAATAGCGATGCTTTACCGCCCATATAGGGCAATGCTGTTGATAAATATGTAGAAGTGCAAGAGAAATTAGAATCAAGTACAGGGAATGTGTCAAAAATGTATTCAACTAGGTATCTTGTTGAGTGAAAGTTTTTTAAATGTACGCTGCAAAAAAATCATATGATCAATAAGTGTTTTTACATTGCTTTAACTCGTCAAAATATGTTAATTCATTTTGTAAGTCAGTTTAATGTAATTTAAGTTGAAATTACTTAAACATCTAGATTGATTGTACTTATATTTAAGGCAGCAACTTTTTTACAGTGTAAAAAGTCAGTTTTATTTTTTTTTTATTGAATAAATCAAGAAATGTTTTTAAAGAAATTAATACATTAATACAAGGATGCTTTAAATTGATCAAAAGTGACAGCACATAATTTTACAATAAATGCTGTTCTTTTGAACTTTCTATTCATCAAAATAAAAAAAATAAAAAAAATAAAGTATCAAGTATAAAGTATACTGTTTCTACAAAAATATTAAATTTTTATATTTTAATTCAGCTTTTCCATCACAGATAAACAATACATTTTAAATATATCATAACATAATAGAAAACAATTATTTTAATTTGTAATAACATTTCACAATATTATTGTTTTTACTGTATTTTTAAATGCAAACTTGGTGAGCATAAGATACTTATTTCAAAAACATGTTTTTAAAATCTTTACGCCCCTAATCATTATAAGCCTAAGTCCTTCAGGGTTATAAACGGCAAAGACTACATCAATTCAAAGCAGGACAGTTTATGTACAACAAATGAAAATGATAAATTAGAGTCCCATTGGTCTATTACCCATCTCAGAGTGGTAACAGTTTCACCAGATGAAAGTGCAAAGCAAATTCTATTTGCACGGTCAAAGAGAACATCCATTCCCACACATGTCACAGGGCAGGAAGTCTACTGTCATTTTCTAACCAATCATAACTGCCACAGCTGAAAGATGTATGGACAATTCAACAGCACGCAACCACTATTGCAATATTGCAAGTTGAGAATGGCACCAGTGGCGGCTATTCCACAGCGCGACACAGCAATGATTTAAGGGGTCATCTTAAACAAAACCCACCAGTACAGGAAAGCATAGTAGATCAGGTCTTCAGAGGATGTAATAAGAGTCCTTATTGTTGAACTCAGCAAGTCAAGCAGGCTAAATGTTTCACAGCACAACCTCTTAAGCCCTGAAGCTGAATGCTCACAGTTTTTGAGCTTACATCTCATCTTCTCACTGAGCGCCTTGTAGCCAAGTTGCTATTGGTGCAATAGCATTCTGTCTGCATTCTCCTCACTCCTTGTAGCTGTGCCCCAATACCTGTCGTTTACAGGAGTGTGGAGAATGTGTTTTTTTGCAGCAGTGAGCCAGCTGTTACAGGGGAAACAGACTTATACCTTGAGAAGAGCCTGCAGCTCTGAACACAGTATAAATGCTCTGGAGCAGGCAAGCGTTACTGCATAAAAACGTTCTTTATGTATATACTGACCTGAGTTTTAGAGTAATGCACAGCTTAAGAAAAGATAACACTGTTTATGTATTAATCGCACCATGCATTGCTAGAGTACTGGAATTTCAATCAGTGCTCAGACTTTTTGTATGTGTTGATTCTTGTTTAGTATGACTTTTGTTTTCTTTTTAAATGAATTTGCTTTTAGTGCAGAGAAAAGCTCTATATAATGTAACAAATTATTATTGTTATTATTAAATGTTTTAAGAACACTAAAGTCTGTAGTCTGTGAATAGATCAGTAAGATTTTATTTTTATAATTTTATAAAATTAACTACTTATTTAATTCAGTAAGGATACTTTAAACTGATCAAATGAGACCGTATAGACATTTACAAAATGATATACTTTTCTGGATATCCAATCATCTTGGGAAGTACAACTATACAAACTATATAAGTACAAACTATATTTATAATATACCAACAGTAATCTACACAAAATCATCAGCATCCTTAATGTAGTGCCACATTTTTTTTTTTCAGTGTAGAGTCAGCAGAAAAGTGTACATGCCATTAATACTTAATGTCTTCAAGTTTTCTCTATTGCTTGGATCCCTAAATTTGAATGCCCCTCATTTTAGGCAGATTGACTGTGATATCTGGGAGTGAAGTAGAGTGACACGTTACTTATTTATCACGGCAATAAACATCACCAAACCGGCATCCCTGTGGTGTCCTTAAGATGCAGTCGGTCTTGAGAGAGCTGAAACAGATTAATGAGGGAGCCAAAGTCTGTTCTTTGATCTCAGTGGGATGAGACACGAGATCAATACTGAGACTGTCAGTGGAAAACTCAAGCCTAAACCTGCCTCATCAACAGCACCCCTCTCATGCCATATGTACCGGTAAGTAATCTATAATGTTTGCTTAGGTAACAATATTTCTTTTTAGAAATGATAGTTCAAAAAAGTCTAAATCAATCTCTCTGTCCTTGAGTGCGTCTTGGTGTTGTGATAGATTCAGATCTTACATTTAATAGTCATATCAGAGCGGTCACCAAAACAGCATTTTATCATTTGAAAAATATATCTAGAATCAAAGGTTTGGTGCCTCAAAAAGACCTAGAGAAGCTTATCCATGCCTTTATTTCTAGTAGGGTTGATTACTGCAATGGCCTATTAACCGGACTTCCGAAGAAGACTGTAAAGCGGCTGCAGCTTGTTCAGAATGCCAGGACTAAGAGAAAAGAGCACATCACTCCGGTTCTTAAAACTTTGCATTGGCTTCCAATTAGTTATAGAATAGTTTAATTTAATTTAGAATAATTTAATCTATAAAGCACTGAATTGTTTAGGTCCTGAGTACATTTTTGAAATGCTTGAAAAATATAAACCAAGCAGGACTCTTAGATAAAAAAATTCGGGTCAGCTAGTGGAGAACAGAGTTAGAACAAAACATGGAGAAGCTGCGTTTAGCATCTCTGCTGTACACGACTGGAACAAATTACCAGAAGATCTTAGATGTGCCCCGAACGTATTGATTTTTAAATCCAAGTTGAAAACACTTCTTTTCTCACGTGCTTTTGACTGAACTGTTAAACTTAGCCAAACTGTTCAGCCTTACAGTTTCTTGTCTTTTATTCTCTTTTTATTATTATTATTTATTTATTTTTAATTTTTGTTGTTTGTTTTTTATATTGTATTTTTATTATGATGTTTTTACTTGTTTATTTTTGTAAAGCACATTGAATTGCTTTGATGGATGAATTGTGCTATATAAATAAATTTGATTTGATTGGATTTGATTTGAATCTGCCTCTTTATTAAAAACCCTCACGGTGGATGTTTGATTCTTTCACTGTTCTTTCACATTCAAAAACAGTGGAGAAGGTTTGCTCTCAGGAGGGAAGTCTGTACAGCTATTCTCTGCAATTAAAAGTGCACCCAGTTATAAAAATGAAACAATGTGATTATGCCTCACCTTGAACCAAGGTTTGCTGCTCAGTGTGCGTTACGAAATAATAGATAATAGATGTAAAATGGTTTGCAACCATAGTAAACTGGTTGGAAACAAAGGCCTGTGTTTAATTTATGTCTCTCTTTTGCTCTAATATAAATTACTTTTCTGACTAGTGAAATCATAAAAGTAATAAAACTATGATCCTGATAAATTGGTTAAAAAAGACAATATGGGTTGATTTTAACTAAATTGTATTTGACCGAGTCACTCTCTGTTAACAATGCTGGCGTAAAAAAAAAAAAAAACTCATTACAACTACATCACAAATAGTAAATGAAGCTCTAAAACACATGTGGCATAATTGGCAGGCACTTTCACAGAAACACTAATGGAAGAAGACAAACACCTATATTGACTACATTAAGACTGCAGGTGGTGAGCATCTCTCACACAGATGAATTGCTTCATGCTTGGTAGTATATCAGCAAATACAACTATCTGTCTCCTTGTCCACTGGTCCAGAAGATCAGAATCAGAGACCATTACAATGGTAATCTCCTTTTTTCCCCTACAGACTGTCTTATGTTTAGACCAACTGCACATGTATTTTTTGTTTTTGTGTGTGTGTATCATCATAGAATTACATGAATTACACTCCCGAGAATTAACTAAGAATTACATCATCACTTAGTTATTAAATATTTAATAAAATAAACAAATATATAAAATATATTTTTGCATACGTGAGATTTCAGTTTGTTTCAAATATAGTTAGACTAAAAATGAAATATAATATCTAAACATTTAATTTGATATAAAAACAAATTAAATTCATTTTAAATGGAATAAAAAACAGAGGAGCAGCCCAAACCTCAAAAGCACTTTATAAGGCCATCAAAGCTGATGAGGAAAGATTATGTAACTCAAAAATACCGTAGACACACTGTAAAAAGTAATTGCCATTTCAACTTTTTTTTTTTGTAGACAACTAAATTTGTAGAAATTGTCCAGACAACAAGAACATTTAAGTTTAATTGTCCTCAACTAAGTAGAACTAGTTGTTTCAACTAGAAAACGCATGTTTTCAAAAGATATATTGTCAAGTTGACAAAAAATTTTTAAGGCAGCGGGGTAACAAAGTTTTTTAAGTTGACTCAACAAATTGTTTTTTACAGTGCACCACACTTCCATTTCAGATGACAAGTTGTTACATCCTCGTGCAGCACTGCTGGAGTAATGTAGGTTTACAACTGGAACACTCGTTGCATTTCCTCTTTGTCCAATGTCTTTAATCCACTGTAGAGCAATGAATGTGCCACATCTATCAGGATAACAAAAGGGCGGATGTGAAAGATTATTTAGAGTCGCTTCTTTCTACATCTTACATGGTCACAGTGGACTTAGAAAAGCATCCTGTACCTTCAGCCAACCTTCCAAATGGAGAGAAGGCACATACCACATACTTATATTCCCAATGTGGGAGTAGGAATAAAACACACCAAAGCTTCTGAGGCGAAAAAGTATATCTGCCACATTGTTATTCATTGAATACAATGCTGTTATTGTGAAGCACTTTGGGCAACATCAGTTGTATTAAATTGTGCTATATAAATCAATAAACAAACAAACATTGGAAAACAAACTATGCCCAACAAAAAATGTCTAGACTAAACCCTTTCCTTATTTTACAAATTATATTATTTTTTACATGGGAATGAAATGGAATGGAAGAGCAGCTCAAACATCAAAAGCACATACAGTAAGAAAGGCCATCAAAGATGATGAGGAAAAATTATGTTGGCCTAACCATAATACTACATTTTCATTCCAGATGATTTGTTGGTTCATACTGAAGGGTCATCAGGGACAATTGTGTCATCTTTTAGAACTACACACGCATATAAACTTTAAACTAATAGACTAATAGACACAGACTAAAAAGCCACAAAATTAAACTATTTCATGTGGTCTTAAGTAAAAACAGTTGTTGGTTTTTTGTCATTAAATACCTCAATCACCTGAATCATGCTGTTTAAATTAGTAGTATTACAAAAGGTTTTTTAAATATGAATCATTAAAATGAGCATTTTATGTATTTTGATATATGTATTTATGTATTTATATTGCATATATTTCTAAAATAATTATCTTGGAACACCACAATATAGTATAACAAATTGTCTTGAGCCGCTCAAACCATGCAATGAATGGGCAGATCAACTGAAAACCATAACATTACTCCTGCCACTGACGCACAGCACAGATCATAATCCACCTCTCAATATTAGGTTTCAATAAACAGTTGTTTGTAATGTTGTATATGTAGTAGTGTATTACAACACCCTCTCCCTCACTCAAATATTGAAGAAAACAGCTTGCAGATGCAGGACTCTGAAAGGCTCTGTTAGCCGCAGCCAGATGCCAGCCTGACCAGAATGTGAAGCAGCTCCCCAGCATGCAGCTAATGGCATGTTGAACGACCGCAGACCAACCAGAGAGAGAGAGATCGAGAGAGAGAGATAGAGGGAGGAGATGAAGCATCACATTTGTATAAATGGGAACTCCAGGATCATCATGCAGATCTATTTTTTTTACTTTAAGCTGTGTGTATGTGTTTGACAGACTGCATTGTGTTCAATATCATGTTTCAAACAATTTGCTCTTTTGGAGAGGCATAACGAGACTTGATGAATTATAGACAACCATAACTTTTTAATTAGCCACACAGAACTGAAACACCAGCTTGGTAAGTCCATATACAACAATAATGTACTCTTCATGTTGGGTACACATGGTTTTGGAAAAACTTCAATGCCATTTCTTTTTTTTTAAGTACTTTTTTACAACCACATTCATATTGCATTTTCTTTTCTTTCTTTCTTTCTTTTATTTTTTTATTCAAATTAATTTTATAATCATTCATTAGCCATGTATGTAGTTTGCAGCAGAAATTTTCCATTGCTTTTGCGTTGGTATAATAACACTTATTGTATTTGTTAGATTATTCCACAAACCAGCTGGGCATATTATAACTTTGTCTCCCGCTTTCTGCTCTTAGCATTTCTCAGTCAATCTCTTAGCCTGATAGATTACTAACAGTTTTGGATACCAGACAAGGCTTGCTGTTGACAGGTTTTAGGTATATCAAACAAATATCAACAACAGATGTAACAGGATCCGGTATTCAGGGTAGGATCACATATTTCTGATATGAAGAACCATCCAATCTAACTGGTTTTCTTAATTCAGAATTCAATTTAATTCAGAAAATAAAAACATGCTCATTTTTCAAGAGGTCTGTTCAAGTCATTGTATGTATGAAGAGTATAAATAAATGGGTAGAACAAAAAAATTAGATTGTCACTTTATTGACCCATCAGCAATTAAAATGCATTTGCTTTTGCTGCAATCCTTGCTCGGTGTGAGGGGTGTTCCTATAACACTCACATTTCACTCCACTGCTGTGTATGCATGTCCGATAGATAGTGAGCTCTTTGCCAACCACAAATATCTGAAATCTGAAACCCCACTCAAAAGACATCAGGGACCAGGCAGTGTTTATCCCCTGTAAAGTCTCTCCATTGCGCCATTACTATTAAATCAAGCACACAGGACAACCCTGGGGGAGGCATTTATGATGTCATGGACAAGGGGCATGACTCCTTTGACTTAAAAGAGTATCTATAGTAAACACAACTAATTCTATGTAAAATGGATAAAAATGCAATCAGATACCATAATGTTTAATGTGTTTGATTAATATGCAGTATGTGTGAAATACTAATCACTGTTGGTGTTCAGAAAGCTTAAGATTTGGACTGTATCAGCTGACAGTTAAATCCATTGAGGCCTCTAGGAATGCTTAAAATACTCTGGGATATTCCTTTAGCAGTTATACCCAGGCTGCGCTGCTCTCTACATAAAGGAACCTGATGCCACTTGCTTTCATTTATCCATCTAGTCACTCTTATTTTAGCATTATTAACACTGCTGCCTTATCATGACAATGTAGCAAGCAGAAGCTTTAGTTTTACACAGTGCTCACAGGTGACCAAATTAATTTCTTCACTACAATAATTATCCACAGTGATTCCCATTTTCCTAGAAATATATGCTCTAAAGAAAATATGCATCTCATGAAAAAAAAAAACTAAAAAATATTTGCAATTCAAAGACGTGATGAAAATTGACTGAAAAATAACAGGGCATGTTACATTGAACATCTTTCCAATTACCAGAGCTCTCGTGGGTCATAAAAAAGGACTGAAGCAGGCTGCACGTGTGATATGGTTTGTGCTTATAGCCCACAGGCTTACATTTAATCGCAACTTCTTAAATGATTTATGGAGAAACTTTGTCAATGAATAATAAGATATAAAATGCAAATGTAACTATAGCTGTGTAACCAGGCCCATCCTGAACTAGAGAATAAACAAACAGAAGAGAATTGTCTATATTTTGTTCTAATATTGGTGCTATAGTTACAATTCGATGTAGATTTAATAGGCTACTGAAGAGAGTTTAATTCTAGAGATATATAGTGGTAATCTTTAGTAAACATATTGTATATGGGTGTTTGGGCACAAAGTTACCATTGTTTTCAATTTTGTACATATTGTACCAATACTTTCAATAGTCCTTACATTCATATTTTCAGAATTACAAATTGTACAGCTTGGTTGGGAATGAGAAGAAAAATAATCTGTTCACAAGATATTCACCTTTTTTTCTTTTCATCACATCTAATTTTTTTTTATTAAAGTATGACACCACAACAATTTTTGAAAAATTAAAAGAATTGAAAAATAATTAATAAAATATTTGTGTTCATTGCACTCTGTTTATATTAATTGACATTACATTGCATTAAATTAACATTTAAATTATAACTGCCTTGCATTATAATTGTAATAATTCATAATTTCAGACTGTCAATTTACACTAAGTGCAAATCACCCTCCTTGTTGACTATTTACACTATTTATACTAACTCTGCCCACCACTGTCTGACTGAGCCAGAGAAAAATTACAAAAGGAATCCCATTAATAACAAGAGCAGTGACATGGATATGTACGGCAGTAAGGCAGTAATAAGTATGGCATTTAATGATTTTAATAAATATAGTTTAACTCAATATGTTGCCATTATTGGATACTCATTTATAATGTACTACAGTACACTGAGGTGCTAATAGTATCTGACACTATTTGCACTAAGTATAAATAGCATCTATCACTTTTAGCAAATAGCATTTAATGCACAAAAAAAAAAAAGTTCTACAAAAAGTTCTAATGTGACCTTCATATCAAAAAGAAATCTGTTATTGATAAAATCTGAAAGCTTCACTAGAGAGAATGGAGGCACTACAGTGACGCCCGTGGGCAGACCAAGAGCATGCTCCATAATTCTCCTGGGATTGACAGGCATTGCATCTGAAAGTGGCAGGCCTTCATTAAAACCTGCGAATTAGCAAGCAGTCTCTGTGTTGATTGCTTTGTGCACTTCTTATTCTCACACCAAGGGCGTTAATTGGACGGCTCCATAAGGGAAGGTTGAATAGAGCCACCCTCTGAGATTAAATGAATTAGTGAAATATATTTAACAAGCTGCTGTTGCATCAGTGACTGAACTGCATTTGTATAAGAGCAGCTCTTGCAAAATGTATGAATGGTCTGTGCCTCGATGGACTTACTATAATTGCATTTATTACAGACATTATGACAGATACTGAATTTTATGACCTGTAAATGAGTTTCAAAGGAGTACTTGACAAACAGTAGACAACATTTTACAGAGACTGAGTGCTCAAATAAAGCCATAAACCAGGACCAAAACTCAAACTAAGACAAGACTACCAATTTCCAAATTTGCTACATGCTACATGCTTTGGGGGTCAATGAGCTTCATAATGTATGAACGTTTGCTTTATTACCTCCTCTCTCCCCTCTGCCCTTCTTTCCTCTCATTCAGTCGTTCAGGCAGCGCAATACTGCCAGCTGTCAGACGTCACAGGCATCAGTGCGACTCAGGCAGCGTCGGGTCATGAGGGGCTGCACTAAACTCGGCCTCAAGAGACACAATTCTGCATGATTCAGTGTGTCATGGACAAAAGTCTTTTCACTTACTCCTCATACTTTATTCACCCCAAACATATACATTCCTAGCTGAAATAAAAATAAATTACAGTATACATTTTTCTGTGTTCTTTCTTTATCACAGTTTACTTGTCTTCAGTAAGCTTGCGAGTTATTATTATTTTTTTTATTCCTTGGACTCGTTTTTTTTATTTTTATTTTTATATTGAAAACCGGTGACAAGAATTATGTTTTTGATATTATAAAAACCTTATTTAAAGCAAAAATAACTATATATTGATATGTATCGTTTTCGTTAAATAAAATGACTCATATCATGATATAAGATTTTGGTCATGTCGCCCACCCCTAACTGCAATTAATTAATAATTAACATAATTCCTCTTTTTTTTTGCACAGGATCCATAGGTACAGTATGAAGTATTTTATATGGAAATAAATGCAGTCTTCATGAGACTTCTTTCTAAAACATCTCAAACAATCTCCAACAATCCAAAGATAAACGCTCCAACAATAAACACTTATTAAATAATTGGCCTGTCATGTTAAGATTATAGATCTACTGTATTACTGTCTGCAATGCCTTCTTTTGGATGAAAATGTGTTATTGTTATAATTTCCTGATTGCTTTCATTTGCCAATTTTTGGACAGATTAAGTATTCTATTAGCAGTCTCATCTGTTCTGCCCATTAATTGTATGCTATAAACAAAACAATCTGCTCCTAATTGCTTGCAAATTCCCAAAGACTAAGCTTAGGATATCGCCGAAAGGTGAGCCCCATTGTTTAGAACGGTCAGCAGTCGGGATGCACTTTAATCACGGCCTGTTCCTGTCATACAGTGACCATATGTTGATGGTTTTGTGTTCAGCATTTCGTTTTCCCACCAATGGGCTCAGATAAGCATACGTTACAGTGGCAAGACAAATGGGTGAGTGAGCGAGCCTGTGCACATGCAGAAGGCTTCATCCATTATTCAGAAGCAGTGCAGCGCGAAGCAGAGAGGGGGCTGCCATCACTATTAATAATTTAACTCTCCCACTACAAGCCCCCTCCATTTCTCTCTGTATTTCCCCTTTTTTCTCTTTGTCTGTTTCTTACTTGTCTTCTGTAAATGAAGAGTGTCTATTGATGCACACCGTGCAAGAGCTGTCTATTAGGACTCCTGACATCCCAAAAAGAAAAGGGCGCATCAGAAAAAAGGGTGACAGACAGACAGTGATGAAGAGAGAATCAAGAAGATTTTGACATTGGAACATCACTGGACAGTGTGTCCCTTTCAGCTGACATAGGACATTGATGCATTCTAGGCACACTGATTTACTCTTTCATTGTTCAAAGTGGATTTCCACTGAATAAAAAAAATATTTTTTTTGTGATGCATTTGTTAGAGTTTTGGGAGGGAAAACCAACTAATAGCAGTGATGCTATTGACCTTTTAAACTACATTTTCTAATAGCGTGAAAGTATCTTTAAAATAATCTATTAGCAAACCACTTTTTCCCAACAAGTATCATCTTATATAGTGTTATATAGTAGTTTGTTGTAGTGAAATTTAACTTCTTGTTTTATTAGTTTTAATTAGAGTAAATGTAACTTTTAAAGGGGACATATCATGCTAAATCTACTTTTTTAGCCCTTAAATGCCTTTTGCTGTATATTTGGAGTGTTTATAAGTACAGAGAAGTTGAAATTAGTCTCTTCAGGAACTTCGTTGATATCTTTATATTCTGTTTTGGTCACATTTTTCAACCGGTTTAGATTTTTCTGTAATCTATGACGTTTTTTGAACTATTACGTCACAGTATTTGCAGCGGAACTGCCAAATAAGGACATTGACTTCCGGCCCAACACTTCGAGCAATCCGCCATTTTTATTTCTCGCTGCAATTTTGTAGTCCAAGTTCAAGGATGCAGAAGTTAGGAGAGGGTACGTCAAAATGTTGGGTTGTTGGATGTAGTAACCCACACGCTTCATTACACCGTCTCCCAGCATCAGAACCTCTTCGAAGTGCCTGGTTGAGTTTTATTTTTCACGGAAATGTACCCACATCTGTCGGTAAAGTCATTTTTGTGTGCGCGAAGCACTTCAAGGATAACTAACGTTACTTCAGCAACCTCCGCCAGTATAAAGAAGGATTTGCCGATAGACTTCGTCTGATTGAGGGGTCAGTTCCTTCTATCTTTGGAGACGACGAACAGAGCACTTCGGTAAGCTGTAAATAACGTTAATAAAAATAAAGTACTAACGTTACTTTCTTAAAACACACGGTGGTCATGGTTTAGCAGTTGTATTGTTAGTGTGCTTGTTTTAACAAGAGAAATAATCGACTAATTCTTTAATTGTTTATAATATAACTTATATTTTGTTTTGTGAGTGTTAAATAGTCGTTGTAAAACATGCAGTATTGTAGTAGTGGGCATGGATGGAGACGTTACTGTAAATACAGTAACACACCATTGCGATACATCCATATGAAGACGTTGTTCTGCAGGTTCGTCGTCTTTATTTTCATCTCGCTCCGACTCTGGCTCGAACATGTAAGGCTTGATGGACAAGTCTTCCGTTGTTGACATTTTGTTAATAACGTGTGGAATAAAAAGTTTTTGTGCCGCTAGATAATCGTCTCTGCTATCAAACTACAAAAATGTCCGAACGGGGTGGAGTTGAACCGAGTGTCACCTCTGCAGCCTGGATTTAAAGAGACCGCACCAAAACGAGTTGCTCTCAGACGCACATCAGAAAAGGGGTAGAAAAGGGGCCTGTGGAGCTATAATAATGAGGAATTCAGACCCAGGCATTGCAGTTCCGCTTTATATAGACCACAAATGTATGATTTATATGTAAAAAAGGATGATTTAAAAGCATGATATGTACCCTTTAAAGTTTAATATTTTCACCTTAAACAAAAACCTGACTTTTTTGTGCCAGATAAATTAAAAAAATATACAAACACTACCATTTAAATGTTTGGCATCAGTAAGATTGTTTTTAAAGAAATTAATAATTTCATTCAGCTAAGGTGTATTAAATTGATCAAAATGTAATCACTTTATTTATAATGTTGCAAAATACTTCTATTTTAAATAAATGTTGTTATTGTGAACTTTCTATTCATCAAATAACCCTGAAAAAAAAAATGTATCATGGTTTCCACAAAAAAATATTAAGCAGATGTTTTCAAAATTGATAATCACAAGAAATGTTACTTGAGCACAACATTATTTCTAAAAAAAATCATGTGACACTGAAGACTGGGATAAAAACTGCTAAAGATTCAACTTTGCCATCACAGAAATACATGACATTTAAAAAAATAAAAAATAAACTAATTTTAAATTGTTGTAATATTATTAATGTAGGCTAGGTAAACATAGACTAAAAAACCAACAGGGTAACACTTTATTTCAATAGTCCAATTTAGACAATTCTACTAAGTAACTTTGTAACATGTCAACTAACTCTCATTAGAGTATTAGTAGACTGTCTTTAGACTGTAGACTATCACTTTATTGTGATGGTCCCCCAACAGACATTATACTGACTATAAGTAGTTGACATGTAGTCAACATAGAGTTGACAAGTAGTTGCAAAGTATCTTACAGTCAGTATAATGTCTGTTGGGGGACCATCACAATAAAGAGTAAGCAGATATTAAGAAGATGTCTACTAATACTCTAACAACTGCTAGTTAAAATGTAGTTGCAAATTAAAGAGAGTTAGTTGACATGCATGTAGTTGAACAGTCACTTATAATTAGTAGAATGTCTAAAGTGGACTATTGAAATAAAGTCCAGGCCTGGACTTAAGTGACTAACCAATTTCCAAAAAGGGCTCCCACTGTACAAGAAGAAAGGGGCTCCCTATCGACGCATCCCCCTGATCCATATCCCTCTCGTTCATTTGTTCCATCTGCCAGACTCTTGTCAAACAGTAGTGAGAGGATTACGCCCTCCAACCCACTGCCCAATAAGGTCAAAGGGTCAGAATTGTCTAATGGTTAGCTCTAGGAGGGACAGAAAAGAGCAGGAGTAAGCGTAACGTGCTGAGCGGGTGGCTAATTAAAATACAAAGCAGCTTCTCTCATTAACCCCATTAGTACTCCAATCCAACTCATGTGAAAGCTTGAGGCACTTAAGTTAAATAGTTAAATAACAAAGCATAGAAAAAGTCTCCATAGGAATATAAATACAATAAAACTACTATATTCTAGCATCATACATAAATGGAATAGATGGGCAGATTAGTGTGTGATTACAAGATATTATCTTGTTTACTGACTTGAGTTTTATTTGTACCTACCACATTTAATTACAATTTTAAACTATAAATGGCCAAAAGTGCTTATTAAATCTTCAATTTAAAAACCATGGGCTTTAATAGGCAGTTAGTCTTTCCATTCCTACTATAACAGCTTTCACTGCTCTGAGAAGGCTTTCCACTTGATGTTGGAACATGACTGCAGATATTTGCTCTCATTCCAACACAAGACAATCAGTGAAGTCAATGGACTTGCTGTCAGTAA
Source organism: Semotilus atromaculatus (assembly GCA_031834385.1). Taxonomy (NCBI): domain Eukaryota; kingdom Metazoa; phylum Chordata; class Actinopteri; order Cypriniformes; family Leuciscidae; genus Semotilus; species Semotilus atromaculatus. The sequence goes on along the minus strand of JAULUF010000038.1, from coordinate 10,865,984 downwards.
GCCATTTCTTTATGGGACTTGCTTTGTTCACAGGTATGAGTAAAAAAGTAGTAAGTGCATCTGAAATAGCTCAACATGTTAATTAAAAGTGGGCATCCATATAATTTGGGCCATGTAGTGCATGTTAGCCTTTAGCATCCCGCAGATTTCTGAACTGACTCGTGTGCGGGTTTAATCGACCAGTGACGTTACCAAGCCAACCCAAGCAAATTCTGCATCAGTGCAATGACCCACTTACTGTACGTCAACAAAATCACTGGGACAATCGAGAATATGACACATCACACGCAAAGAGAAAGAGAGAGAGAGAGAGAGAGAGCTCAAGGGTTACTAGTAGAGAATAAAAGGTAGGAAACTTAGGAAATGAAGCTCCGGCTCTGGGTTTTAGGGTTAGACTAATAGCAATGTATTCCATAATGATCAACTTCTACAAAAGCAGTGTCAGATCAGCACGCAGCAAAGGAAAATAACAAGTGCCTGGACTTGATCAACTTTAAAAAAAAAAGCATTATCACACATAATGTGTTACTGGAGAATGGGATGAAGAGAAAAAGAAAGTGATATAAGTGTAAATTGGTGGAAAGAAAAAAAACTGAAAAACAAAGAAAAATAGTAGTGAATGGAGGGGCAAACATGACCGAATGTTTTCTGCTGTTAATGTGTTTTTTTGACCTGCTCAGAAGCTCTGTAATGCGGTTAATACGGTTTTAAGGGCGACTCCTGGAGATTCACACAGTAATACACAAAGACACTTACACTGTAAGGGCTTGCGGGAGTAAACCAGTAGACCCCCACCCTTTAAACAAGCTATAATTCAATTTCTGCCACAGTGTGCACATATTCAGTTCAGCGTGACCTCTTAAATAAATATAATCGCAGGCTACTTCTACGGTATGTTAACAATAAGCCCATTGGCATCAATTACCATGGCTTGGTTTGTTTGGCATCAGCTGAACAGTCTCAACCATTCACAGAGTGGATCTGAGGCAAAGGTTTCTTTGATTTGGCAGAGCACCCTCATCCAGTCATGCATTTTCAGTGGTGAACAGTTATCCAAGACCTGACAACCAATTTTTTGAGAGTGTCTACATTTGTTTGAGTGGGCAGGGATCAAAATTATGTTTGGTCTTGCTGCAAAAGGGCTTCAGGATGTTGAACATCCACAACTGAATTCTAACATCAGCTTGCTGGCTGGCTGAAATTAACGTGTTACCTTCGAGAAGAACATCACAGATACTGCCATCCTGGGCATTTGGTGAAAGACTAGAATGAGATCCTATCTAAAAGCTAAACAGTTTTATTTTGCTGCACTTTTTCTTGTGCTTATTCATAATCATCTTCATAAATTCCAGAACTTTCAACATCAAGCAGAAAATTATGATTAAATTGTGTGTGTGTATGCGGCCCCATCATCCCAGAGGGTCTGAGGCAATCGGATCAACCCTCAGCTGAGCCGCTCAGGCCAGACAGAAAGGAGGGGGTTTATGGTGGGTGTACGGTGGGGGAGGGGTGCCCAAGAGGAGAAAGTGGCACACACTCCCTCTCGCATTACCATACAATAGGCCTGGGATACCCATCTCATCATAACACCGCCCTTATACAACATGGCTTTGTGTTAGTGATGAGCGCAGCCTGATAAGATCACGTGTATGCAGTGTGTTCTCACTGGCTTATCACTAACTAATTAGATAGAGTCAAAACAACATCTCAGATCAGATTCTGAGGTAAAAAATCCCATCTCTTAGCTATTTGTGTAATTATGTTTGCTCTAAACAGATAATTTAATTATTAGAAAGAGCAACCTACAAAATGGCTGCATTCTAACACTCTTGAAATCGGATTGTTTGTGTATGTGTGAGTGCTCCTGGAAGACTATTAAATAGCTTGTCTGGTAGGAACAATGAGGATTAATGAGTTGTCTATCTGGGCCAAAAGAGAGATCAGCATGGCCCATCTCCTGATTCCATCTCCTGATTCTGTCTATTAATTAATTGGGAATCATTCATTCTTATCCACAGTAATGTAAAAAAAAAATTACAGCAGTTTTTTTTTCTATTTAAATTTTTTTAAACCAATTCAGTAGATCATCACGCTATCATTATTATTTCTGGAGGTGGATTGTTAAAATAGAGAAAAAGGCCGGGAAGCAATGTGTTTATCATGGATTATAGCCCCAGTTCCTTTTACATTTTAACAATCTATTGGCAAAATCAATTTGAACCATTTCATTAAATTAATATTGTTTTTTTCTTTTAAAATACTTGCACTTGGGACCAACTCTTTTGATGTCTTGCTAATGTTTTTTTTTTTTCATTTATGAATGCAGGTAAATGTAAAATCAGACATTCATTTTGGTAGGGTGGTAAATTAAATTTGTTCTTGATGCACTTTTTAAAAATCTATAACTTTAAAAGTTTAAACATTTAAAACTTACTTTAAGTTAAATGTTAGTAAATCAATGGTATAGGTCAAACATTTTAAAACGCTTAAATTAATGCTTTGTTAAAGTAGTGTTACTTACAACAGATAAAACCGTATGTTACAGGTATCATTGTTTAGTTAATTCATTACATTTATATAGTGCTTTTCTCAGCATTCAAAGCGCTTAATAGTTGAGCTGGAAACCTGGCATCCAGAAAGCTCTTGGTTCAATAAGCAGTCATTAGGCGACATATTTTACAGGAAGGACAGACAATTTCAGAGAGGCTAGCAATAGCAAGCTAGCTTGTAAAGCATAAGATCCCACCCTGCCTTCAAGGCGCATTCGAATGCAATGACTGGACCGAATGCAATGACTGGATGGAATTTATTTTGATCCTGTGACTTCCACATAAGATACAGTATATGCACATGTTTTAATATTTAGACCACTTCTATTTATTGATTGCTATCAGAATGTGAAGAGAGTGTCAACCAGTAACAAAAATTGTTTATAAAACAATTTGCCTTCCCTCCCTTTAAAGGGACACTTCACCCATTTGCATTAGACTTTGTATCTTTAGAAACCCAGTCATATTTTCGAATGGTCATGGTTTATTCCCTTATTTCCCCCTGAGATGGGAGAAATAAGGATTTAATTGTTCCACTTTGAAAAAAAGCAGGAAGTCCCATTTCTTTGAATAAGGGTAAGACTACAAACACTAGCTCATCATTTATCCAGGGGGAGGGACCCACTCACGCTACAGACCTATTACTGATCAGTGGGTGGGACTTCACTTGCAGATACAGAAAGCAATATCCGCCATCTTGTTAGGAAGCTAAGCTAACAAGCGCTGTGGAGATAGGAGGTTATGACGGAAGAAACAAAACATGATATGGATGAAGAGGATTTTGAAAATCTGCTGCTCGAATCCGATGTTCGTGGCTATCTTTACGAGCCGCAATATAGTGAAGAGCAGCTGAGGCTGATGGAGGAACAGGAGGCGGCTGCTGCGGCTTCTGCAGCCGAGGCAGAAGTCCTGCCTGTCGTGGACGAGGAGCCCGGACTAGCTCGAGCTGGGGCGGACTGGTGGTGCCTGTGCTCTCACTGTGCACCTACGGACACAGAGATAGAGTCCGTATGTTGCAAAGAATTTCAAAGATGCCAACTTCTCCTGGACGAAATCTCTGAAGCGGGCAAGGAGGTTTGTGTTGTGGACCATCCTAGTTTCGCACCGCATATGGACAGCGGCGTTCTGGAGACATACTTCAGAATCCCAAAGGTGAACTGGAAACAACAGGCAAAGCCTGCAGGGACAAACGGACGTCTGACAGTAAAGTGAGTGTTTATATTCTATTATATTCTTATACAAACGTGGCACACAGTCTTGCGAATACATCGGGTGGTTAAATGCTCGTAGCCACTGTTTGCATCTCTCGGTAGAGAATGAAAACGTACTTTTTGTCCTTTCCTTGTTCGGACTGAACATCCCGTACGTACCATGCAATAATTAACCATTTCTAAATAAATAATAACGAGGAGTATTTCGGCAACAAACTAGATATTTTTTCTGTGAAATGAATTTCAAAATCTGGCGGTAGCTATCCCTGTAGACGGAATAGTGCTTTCTCTGAATCTGATAGGCGGATACCTCATAGGCGTTATTCTGGATTAGTGGGAGTGGCTTGCGGAGCTGTGCAATTTGGTGCATTGTGGGAGTTGTGGTTTTCCATACAAATTCGCCCTGAAGTTACTTTCTGTCTTTACTCGGTCCAGAAGGCACCAAGTTAGAAAATTTTGCTACATTTCGACTACATATATGACCCACTATCAATAAAGATTAATGTTCCCATGGATGAAGTGTCCCTTTAAGAATTATATTGATGCATTTCAAATCTAAATAGCCTACTCATTTTCATTTTCAGAACAGTACATTGTGAGCATGAAAGAGGATTCAACCATATACTGTGGATAGCTTCACTCTCCACTGTATTGCATGTAACATTGGCTGTCAATGACATCATAGTAATCACTGTTTCCTCAAGCAATATACAACACTGTCCCTGGTTCTACCGCTTTCTATAAATGTCCTATTTTCTGCCCTTAGACCCTGCAGATCCTTCAATTGCCCATCCTACACTAATATTCCCTGATCTGTCTGTTTACAGTGAAGACAGTGAGACATTGAGACAGGAAATATGATTTCAATACACTGTATAATGGATTACCAAAGACTACCAAATTCTGAAAATATATTTGCCATCCAGTCTGCTGTGTGTTTGTGTGTGTGTGTGTGTTTCCCCCCAACTTGTTTGTATTCATTTCTTTAATGCTGTTGAGGATCTTCTGAGGGCTGAGCCTGCTGTGTGACTGCTCAGTGATTCTAATTGGGTGTCAGCATTGGTGTAAGAGCGGGTGATTACAGCTGACAGTATCTCTGCCAAGCCCTTTGAAGCTCTATACAGCAACCATGATCTGGGATGCACAGACCTAAAAAAATTCAGGGTGGACCTCTACAGGAAGTGCTTGATATGTGGCTTTGCGGTGCCATGCTGATCAGAATACTGTCTAGACAGACTGTATCTACTTCAATAAGAGTGAAAGTTATAAACTGTTGATATGATAATGAGTGAGTCTGCCTTTCATGTTTCATTCCAGAAGGCCCTAAAAATAGTTTTTTGGCTAAATAGATGCAGCATATGGGGGCATTTATTCACTTTGGAGTATGTAAAGCACAAGATATCCAAATGTTTGCGTGTATCATGCAATCATGTGCTGACTTGTATTTATATTGTTGTTTGGCAGTTACAAGCTGTGTCCTAATTCAGGGGCTGAATCCTTTGAAGGCCGCATCCTTCGAAGTGCGCGGCCGACGAGGCCTTCGATGGATACACCGAGACTCGTTTAAAAGGGAAAGTATAGCCGATTGCGTCATCATAAGTGAAGGCCGCTTTCAAAAGGCCTCTTTCAAAAGGCCGCCTGCAAATGCGTCCTTCTTTTCCTGTGAATGCAGGATACATCAGAAGGGTCCTTCGCAGCCTTGGCTACCCCAGGATTCATTGCGTGCCGGAGACGAAATTACCAGATTACACTTTTAAATGTAAGTATTGTAAGTTTCAAATTAATCAGATGTATCTAATGATAAAAATGAAAGAAAAATATACAATAAAGTTTCAAATGTTGACTTGTATGTTACCAGTATGTGATTTGATATAGGTTAGTTTATACTCTTTAGACTTTATTATACTTAAATTGACCATGGTGAACATTTTTAGACATTCTAGAACATTTTAACCCCGTTATGTTATTAGGCAGTTATAACTATATATATATATATATATATATATATATATATATATAACTTATATAAAGTTTGTACAAATGTTACTGCAGGTCGTCACAATGGCTGTCGCGACAAAACTAGACCGTCCCATTGAACAACTCCTGGGACACAGCTAGCAACAACTTGTCAATGTAACAATACATTTTGTTAGTTTCATTTTCCAAAAAAAAAAAACAGTGGTGGAATGTAACAAAATACATTTACTCTGTATTTAAGTATAAATTTGAAGTTCTTTAGATTGTTATTCAACTCCACTTCATCTCAGAGGCATATATTGTATACACTTTTTATGAAAAACTGCCTTTTTACACATGGATATTAGATTTTGATATTATAAATGGTTAAAATTAGTCTAAAACACTAAACACTAAAAATATGTCTTCTAGATCAGGGATAGGCAACGATGGTCCTGGAGGGCCGCTGTCCTGCAGAGTTAACTCATAGGATAGTTTTGCATGGTAAAATATTGTATGGTTTTTTTATTTAGTATTTATTCTTCTCACTTTCTTTCCACTGAAGATCTCAGTGACTGGCAGCCCACGCTTGAGTCAGCCCTGCAAACCTGTTGGTGGGCATTGGAAATATGCATTCATCCCTTACCAGGGTCTCTATTGTGCGTCCCATCCCTGTCCAGCAACACCACCAGGATCTCCTGCTCAGCTCAATAAAAATCTACAGAAAAATGTTTTCTTACTATCTGTTTTATGTATACTGTTAATTTAAGCCTTTATTTTTTGTTTTTATTATCTTAATTGCAATTTATCTTTTAAATAGTTGCAAAAATAAATGCACAGATTAATTTCCAAATTATAACTTGAATATAAAAGAATGTATATGATTGTTTCATTTACACATATTAATTCACATAACCAAAAGTTTATTTCTCTACCAATCTGTCAAGAAGAGAAAAAACTGTCCATTCTCTCCCTGCTCTATCTCTTTGAAACTATTCCTCGTTCTATCCTTCGCGGCCCGGGGAAAGAAGGACGGTAGGATGGTTGCCAGGTCTGTGCAACAAAAGTACCCCAAAATATCCCCTCTGCTATTTTCCATCGGGCGGCCGAATTCTCCACTGGATTAGTGAGTCTGAGGGATGTTTTAGGGGTGTTGGAGCGCAGAAATCTTACGGGGGTGTAAATCAACCTGCGGAACAATTGAAAAAAAAATTTGGGACACAGCTACAGTCTCACAAAATTGACAATTATGTTGTCATGTAGATTGTCAATGCTCACCATATATCATTAAAAAAAATGGTTTAAAGTATAAAGTTGACCAAATGCAACAAAAGGACCTGCAAAATCACTTGTGATACAGTTATATGTATGTGATTAAAACTAAAATGCATATAAAAAAATAAAAATAAAAAAAAACAATTCAACAAGCAAAAAATAGAAATCAATGGACCTCTAGAGAGAGGAGAGAAATTGAGCTGTGTACAATAAGGACAAAGTATTACACTGTTTTAGCATATGCCTGTTTTACACTGAGGTTGAGGATAGTATTAAACAGCTTTTCTCTTTCTTGTCAAAGGTGATATATTGTGAGTGAGTGGTACTACACAACGTGGCAATGTTAGATCATGTTTGCAGAAACTCTACAAGTGACAGTAAGACTGTGTGGATTGGAATGATTATCTGTGCGGATGAATCAGTAAACCTGAACTTTAATAGTCGAAGGTCGTATCAACCCCAACATCTGTAAATGTTTCTACAATCAAAATACTGATGTTTGTTTTTTGTCTTGCACCTTCTTATTTGTCCGAACTGGTAAATGTTAATATACGTTAAATGTTAATATGAGTTCAAACTCAATCTAAAGGTTTATCTTTTGGAACGTGCATTTCTTCAATTTAAAATTTATTTATGTTTCCTCATGTAGTCTGAATAATATTTTTATTCATCTTGCTGAAATTGTGTTGTGTGATGCACAGTGGTCAACTTCAGTTGTGTTTACTGGTGCTATATAAATAAAGGAAAGAAGAGATAGAAGAAGAAAAATACCATCATTACAAGTCTCCGTATCAGTGTTTGCTGTATCAACTAGGATTAGACTGCTATTTGGCCAATAGCTGTGGTTATATGGAAGCTGCCATTTGGTTATATTCCTGATGCACAGGCTTTTCGGTTGACCACTGGCCAAAAAAATAAAAATAAAATAAATTATATATATATATATATATATATATATATATTATTATTATTTTTTTATTTTTTATTTTTTTTACTGAGGCAAAATATTAATGCAGAACTCAAGAACAACAACAAAAATAACTCTATGCTGTATGGAGCCACAATTCTGATTTAAAACCTATATGACAGAGAGTGACAATAGCATAATGCAATATTTAAAAGATTTGAAATGTAAAAAAAATAACAAAAAAATATCTACATGTATTTTTTTTATGCAGCAGGGAATGAATCAGTGAAACATTTAAGAAATATATATATTTTTAAGACAATATTATCTGCTAGAAACTAGATGCTTTTTTTACTAACCCCTTCTTTTTATGACCTCACATTGCTTTCTTTCCTACACACTGAGCTACAATAAAAGTATGTAGACACATATAGCTGTAATATATATATATATATATATATATATATATAATGATTGACAGCTTTATGAAGTACCTGAAATCACAATGCCATTTGCATGACTTCATGCAAAAAAGAGGTTTGACAGTATAAAAATAGAGTAGACAGATGGCAGAAAATTGCCCAGCAGGCTGAGACCACATTTTATCTGAATCTTCTCTGAACAATCCCAGAACCCTTTTAGATCACTTGCATTATTCATGAGCAAGGTTTTCCTTGTTAAAAAAAAAGAAAGAAAAAAAAAGAAGTGTGCTGGTGTTGTTTGATGGCACTGACTTAAAAACCCACAGGTCAAGTACTTTTCCTCTAGAGCAGTCACAACATTAGCCTCTGATGGAGAGAGAGCGTGTTTATAGCCTATAAATCCCATAAAAGTGTCCTTGCTGACATCTCAACATTTAAACTCCCCCTGTAGTCAATAACTGTATCCCTTGAAACTCATATTTGATCACCAAAAAGACACATTTAAGCGTTTTTTCCTTGAAAAAAAAATCTTAAAATAGCTTGAGTGTAACTCACAGCCTCATTTAGCCTATACGCGGTTCGACGTGATTGGTTTCAAGGTAGTTTGTGACGTCAGAAACACCAGCGATTTCAAACCGTGTTTTTGAGACTGTCTTTGGTTCACTGCAGTTTTAAGGAGAAAATACTCAGCAATGGTGTTGACTTACGCATTTGCACATGGTTTGTCTTAAACCATATTAAAAATACCACATCGACATATAAACAACATTACAAACTTGGTTTTCACCACAGGGGGACTTTAAACGGAAAGAATCTCATAAATGACCACAAACCTGAAAAATAAAGGCAAGGACATTTTTCAATTAATTTTCCTAGCATTTTATAATTAAAGAAATATATCTTTTAAAACAGATTTTAAAATGATTGAACTGAGAATGTATGAATTTCCATGTCTTGTCCAGGGTTGGAAATCTATTTGGAATTCCCAATGACCTTAAGATCCCTGTACATAATTAGCAGATTAATTCATGAATTTCACCTTTCTAAACCTGTAAAATCAATAAAGCCGAACAAAAGCTTTGATTCAGATACTTGGCCTCTATTCTGTTGTAAGCAGTGGCTGCCATGCTTGTTGAAAACAGCTTTAGGACACTCTGACAAAGCTTATTGGCTTGATTACACTAGTGTTCATCAAAATCACATCAAAATTGTATTTCACACATACTAAAATGGATGTAGTGCCAGTTTAATAGCTTTAAGGATACACACTGCTGAGTTGTTTCAAGAAAATACTATGTCACAAGGCACTATTAAGTCATTCCTGTTACAGTTTTTTGAGTGCCCTGAAAAATAAATGTAGTGCAATAATAATCTAAAAGACTAAAAAGAAAACAGGTTTGACTGAAGCATCCAACAGGCGCACACTATAATGAAACATGAAATGTTTAAACTGAAACAGCCCAGGACATCATTCAAAGAGTTTCTAGCCCAGAGGACATCATTTATCAAGAGGCAGGAAGAAGCGACATATTTCGAATGAGCACACAGAGCTATCATTTTGAAGTGGCAAAGAAAAAGCAACAAAAGAAGCAAAAGATCAATAGTACACAGAGAATCTCATTCTGAATCCTACTTCAAAGTCCATTTTTTTTTTTGTCACTGACTGATTATCTTTCTGAAAGTGGAAACAAATCTTCAGTTCTATGACATCATGTCTTTAAAAAAAACAAAGCAAACTCAGAATCAGAAATAAGTATTTCCTCAGAATCTGTTGGAACATGAACATACACTCTGGTTTAAATACACCCTAGATTATTTAAAGCAAAGAACATTGGGCCATCTGATAATCAAAATTAGGACAACCCAAAATGATTTTCCTTAGGAGAACATCACATTAAATTTAAGACTGAAATTTTCTCAAAACTGCATTCAAAGGCCATATTTATAACAGAGAACTATCGGAGATCCTGTTCTGACTGACACTGACCTATTCACTAAGACCTTTTGAAACATGATTTATCCAATCTGCTGCTTCACAACAATGCCTAAATAATGTTAGTAAGCATATGAATCTGCAAATCAAAGCTCAGAGAATCGATTTCCCTTCTACATTAGAGTCTATGCAGTTAATGAGAGTGTTTGAATGATGGCTGCGGAGAAAGAACCAGGCAACCCCAAGTATTTAATTTTGCTATGCACTGTAGCACATAGGCTACAGTAAAGACACAACAACTCATAATTATATCCATTGGAAGTGGATGGCTTGGTGTGGTGATGGTAGCTTATCTTCCTGCTGATCCACTTATGGAAACTAAAGATGAGAATTAATCCAGAGCACTCTGCCATCTGCTGAAGATGAATGATTTATCTATCTTCACCCCGAAAACCAGCCAGTTTTCAAGTGACGTGCCTGTGTTATAATCAAACTGTTCACATCAGCTTTGATATTTTGTCTAATGAAACCTTTATATCCACAGCTAGTCTACTCCTCTTAATTCCTTTGCATGTTCCTTCTCTCTTGCCACACAATAACTACTTCAACACACTAATTATTAAATGGTATCTTTATTCCCAGTGAGAACAAGAAGGAAGAGACCATCAGCAATGAGGACTGGAAATTAATTCACAGAGAGAGAGAGAGAGAGAGAGCTGGACTGGGTCTAAGAGAATCCCTCACTGTCCGTCCCCATGGGCAGTCTTTAAACACTGTTATTGCGAAGTGGTTCCTCACATGAGTGAAGTGGAAATAATTGATTTTCACAGGAAACGCTAAAGGACTGCACATCTGTTGAGCAGCTTCTGTAGGCTGTATGTGTAAAGCATTTCATTATGGGTGTTCACATTGACAGCCTAGACCAGCATCAGAAGAAACCAACGCACATTCAATTTAAAGTCTATGTGAACTGAATTCAAACTCTCTCATATCAAGCCTTACGCAACCTAGATTGTTCAGACACATGGCATTTTGATCAACAGCTGGTCATGGTTTGTTTTCTGAGGCGAGTTACAAGGCAGAGGTATGCAGTATGGGTTAAAAAGAGATAATTCTGCATGCTCAGTGACGCCCTGATTTCTTTTCTCTCTTGCCCCAGCCTCTTTCTCTCTCTCTCTCTCTCTCTCTCTCTCAATCTGAAGTGGGTCAGTTATGGCATTGCCGTTACTTAAAGAAGAGCTGCGGTTGCTCATATAGCACCATTTTGATGACACATATCCACTCATGCCATAGCAACCGGCCTTCTTCTTTTAACTGCCCACAGCCCCACCTTATATTTTCTACCCATTTTTTGTCCAGCACGTCCAACTACAGCAATAACATAAAAATGAAAGCAAGAGAGTGGGCGTGTGAGTGGGAGAGACATTGTGGGGGACAAATTTAAGACTAAACAAAGCTTCTTCATCAGAAAAATCTGAAACCTCCTCACACCTGTACATAAATTCAGGGCATTTATAATAAATCCAAATCAACATTCCTGCATTTATCATGTTCTCATAACTCGTTCTAATACATGCAGAAAGGCACCCTCTCCCACATGCCTCCAAAGCCAAACACATCACAAAAGCAGCAGCTTTAAATCAGATGAGTGACAATCGTATAAAGTAAACAGTTTAAGAGACAAAGGCGGTGAAGAGCCACACTAATCTAATCTGACCCGAGTACTGTTTTGTAATGGCTGCATTGTGGTGATAACCAGAGCAGCCCAATGGTATAAGAAAGAAAGAGCGGGAGAAAGAAAAGAGAGCGGTGACAAATCCTCGTTATCCATTAAGACAAGCACAAAACGCATGAGACAAACGAGCGCACTGACAATGGTCATTTCCATAGACCGAGCAGTGCATTTGAAACCCAAGCCCCAATTAACAGAACCACTTATCTTTATCAAAATCACTGCAAATTGTGCTGCAGCCTTTAAAAATACAAGTAATAAAACGTCAAATAAGTAATCAGTGGCAGTAACCATCAATAGTCTTAACACGTATATGCTATACATTAACACAAGCGCGCATGATGTAAAATGGGGATATGGAAGGGAAAGCAATATAACACAATACCTTTCTGTGTCTGTCCCTCTTCCATGTTCTCTTCCATGGTGGTTCAAAGCGCGATTATAGAAGTGGATGAAATGTAACAATGCCTATAGCGGTGAAGTGGATGAGCGACTGTGCGCGCGGTGGCGAGATTGAGCGTGTGTGTGTGTGTGCGTGCGTGCGTGCGTGCGGTGACTCCTCTTCTCCACCGCAGATATCACTCAACACGATCTTCAGCTGTCTCTCTCAAACGCTGTCCATTTCCCCAAAAAAACATACGGGTTTTCAAATCGGGGTATAATTTCCAAATGTTCCTTTCGCTGGCTTCACAATAGAGACGCGTGATTATCTTTAGGATTGTTGATTCTGATAATAAGAGATTTGAGACACTTTAAACATTGGTAATGCAGGTGTTTTGAACAACTCAGATCTATTCTGAAGCGCTGATGAAAAATGCACCGCATTGAAAACAACTCCCCGCACTAACAGATGGATGGGTGTATCCTAGAAACCAGCAGGGCCCCCCTCCCTTCGTCAGCATGAACACTCCAACATACACGCGCGCACACACAAACACACACACACACACACACACACACACACACTCACACACACACACACACACCGTGTTCTCTATGTCTTCTTGTGGACAGACGTGTTTGGCTTGATAGATACATTTAATCTATCCTGAAATGCAATTAGTATATTTTGACTTGGGTTATAGGACAGATTGCCGCTTTCCAACGCAGGCAAGTGTTTTGTCTTTGTAACCCACTCCATAAAGAAAGCTCATGCCTTCATTGATACTAAATCAGAAATGTGTTATTTTTTACTATACTTAATATCATCACTGATAATGCCCATTGTTACAATTATGTTGTGTTACAGCATGAGTCAACTTTATCTCACATTTATTTTTATTAAACAGTAGCCTACCATTAATAGCAGCAGCATTAATCAGATATTATCTTGACACAAATGGACCATGTTGTTTTTTATCTCATCAAAAAATGCATTAACAAAAACGAAAACACTGCATTATCACTCACTCACTGACTCACTATAAACCACCTCTCTTCAGACTTCAGACCATACCTGGTTAGTCCTGGTTATACCTATTTGTGTGTGTGTGTGTGTGTGTGTGTGTGTGTGTGTGTGTATTTATATAGATAACATGAACCTAACTGGCAAAGATTAAAATTTGATTGTGTGTAACAGTAGCAAATACATGTTATGTTAATCACAATGATTAAAATGTAGGCCTAATTAAAATAATATTCCAAATGTATTGAATTACACAATACAGTAGACAAGTCATGACGTATCATGGCAAAGCAGTGGGTTTTCAATGTCACTTCCAGCTGTTCAATGACACTCACACTAGCAGTTTGAAAACAACAACTGAGCAACTGTTGTCACAATGCTGCCAACAGCTCTAAGAATGTCTCGGTTACATACAGTATGTAACCTTATGGCTTGTTACCACCGAGCGGTACGGTACGGTACAGTATGCAATTATTTCCGTTACCACCGAGCGGTACGGTACGGTACAGTATGCAATTATTTCCGTTTCCACTGTCAAAAGTTGTGAATGGTACCAAAATGCTGAACCGTACCGTACCACTTTTTCGGTACCCTTCCATTGGGGTACCTAGGACAGTGGCACGGTATCTAAAGGGTGGAGCTAGACTCACTGCAGAATGTTGATTGGCTGACAGAGAATCATCACTTGCGCGTGCTACAAGGGCAATGACAACAAGAAGCGGCATTAATCATTATTCAGTTGAAATATAATACTACTGTTGTTGTTTCCCGAAATGCAGTTTTAAGAGTTTTTCAGGTTAGAATGTAGTTGTTTAAAGCTCAAATCTGTGGTTTATTTATAAAGAGTTATGAAAATTTTATCAGGTTGTGAGATCCATTCCAGGCGATCACTGGGCGCTCGGCGCTCATGTACAGACCTGGAACAGTCTTTCCTCGGCTAGATGTTCTGACGTTTGCCGCTGACTCTGAAGTCTCTGTAGTGGTTAAACATTAGATATAATTCGTCTTGTGTAGACCTAACGGTAAACTTAACTAACTTGTGTAGACCATAACTTTATATATTTAGGCTATTTAACTTTAAATATCGGCGGTAGCGTCTTCGCGTCTTCGCACATAGGAGGATACACAAGGCAACTTGGGTGTCACCGGACGGCTTCACCGAGAATCAGATAGACCACATCTGCATTGTCAGGAAATTCAGAAGATCCCTAGAGGATGTGAGAGCAAAGCGAGGAGCGGACGTCGCATCAGACCATCATCTCGTAGTGGCAAGACTGAAACTGAAGCTGCAGTTGAAGAAGGGGTGGATGGCAACTACTGCACAGAGGCACAAGTACAACACCTGCTTTCTGAGGGACACACACAAGCTGGAGGAATTTAGAGTGGCTTTGAGCAACAGGTTCCAAATACTGCAAGAACTAGAAGAGGAGGAGGATACAGTGGATGGCAAATGGAAGAGAGTGAAAGAAACCATAACAACAACATGTAAGGACGTCCTTGGACCCCTGAAATACCAACACAAGGAGTGGTTGTCGACAGAGACATTGAGGAAGATTCAGGAAAGGAAAGAGAAGAAAGCAGCCCTTAACAACAGCAGAACAAGAGCGGAGAAGGCCAAGGCACAAGAAGATTTCACAGCTGCCAACAAAGAGGTAAAGAAGCATATTAGAACCGACAAGCGGAGTTATGTTGATGGTCTGGCAGCCGAAGCAGAAGAAGCAGCAAGGAATGGCAACATGAAAGATCTGCACTCCATCACAAAAACGCTGTCAGGGAAGTTCTGCAAGCCAGGTAGGCCGGTGAAAGACAAGGAGGGAGAGATATTGAAGGGGGAGGAACAACAAATGGACAGATGGAGGGAACACTTCGAAGAATTGTTGAACAGACAAATGCCAGCAAACCCGCCAACCATCAATCCAGCAGCAGAGGATCTACCAATAGACTGCAGTGCGCCCACCAGAGAAGAGATCCGCAAGGCAGTAGGTCAGCAGAGGAACGGCAAGGCAGCAGGTCCAGACAGCATACCAGCAGAAGCATTGAAGCCTGGAAACAACGGTAGAGATACTGTTCCCATTGTTTAACCCTTTGATGCACAACATGGGGCTAAAAAGACCCGACTGAGTTTTCATTTTCTATATCTTTGCAAGAAATTAATTTCATCATTCAGCATTCCAGGTATTCCTCAATTAACTTGTTTTAGATCATTAAAAATCCTAATTGAAATTTTTCATTTCTTACTTTTCGAATAAAAATCGTTTTTGTATCGCAACCCTTCTAATGCGCAACATGGGTCTAAAAAGACCCGTATTCATTTCCTATGTTATTTCATGCATGGCTGAGTGTTTTTTTGCTGAATCTTTAAAATATATCTATTTTATCATTTGTTATTCCAGGTATTCATTAATATCTTGTTTTTGATTTCCACAAATCATTATGTTTTTGTTTCCTTTCTTACTTTATAAACAAACACAGTTTTTGTATTTCTACATTTTTTTTACATACATGGGTCTAAAAAGACCCGTATTCATTTCCTATGTTATTTCAGTGATGGCTGAGTATTTCTTTGCTGAATCTTTAAAATATATGTTTTTTTTTGGTAACACTTTATTTTGATGGTCCCTTTTGTATATTCTGTTGATTATAACTTTGTAACTACATGTCAACTTATTCTACTAACCCTACCAGTCTATTAATACTCTACTAACACTCTACTGAGAGTTAGTAGACATGTAGGTGCAAAGTTACTTATAGTCAACAGAATGTGTTAAAGGGACCATCAAAATAAAGTGAAACCGTTTTTTATTTATTTTTTTATTATTCCAGGTATTCATTCAATATTTTGTTTTTGATTTCCACAAATCATTATGTTGATGTTTCCTTTCTTACTTTATAAACAAACCGTTTTTTAATTTTTTATTTCTACGTCAATTTTACATACATGGGTAAAAAATGACCCATATAGAAACCTTTGATATTTGCACATTGTTGCAAGTAGGAACATTTACTACAGAATACTATTCACCTGCCACACATTTCACAACTCAACACGGCTGCTTTTGTATATTTTATGCAAGTCTTATTTTATTTTAACCACAGAAAATATTTTATATTTTGTAAAAGATGGACATAATATTTGAATATTAGGCTATGGTTACCTTGACCTTGTAATCCTAGAAAGAAATAACTTGTGAGAAGGAGAAACATGTCCAACACTATTAACTATAGCTAGCTGGTGACATATTCTAGCTAGCTAATGTTAACTAAAAAAAGATTGGATTTTAAAGCTTACATGTAGAAGGCCTAACAGTACAGATGCCGCTGTACCAGTGTGATTTTATTTTGTTTGTTGTATTTTCTTTCATTAAATCACATTCATAATTCAATACAGTTGCATAGTTTAATTTCAGTGTTATCAGTTATCTGTGATATGTGAATGCTATGTGAGACAAAGTGGCAAATAAACATTTTAAGTGTTAAATGTGTTGTCTAAATGACTGCTAAAATGATTAATTTGACAAAATGTTGTCTTTATTCTTTTGTTTTATCATGCTTGATAAGTGTCATGAACTGCTCTCGGAAACAGACAGTGGTGATCCAAATGCAGGCTTTATGAGAGGAAGATCCAGAAACAGGTACGAGATAACAGGCAGAAGTCAAAACCAGGTAAGCAGTCCAGAACAGCAATCAAACAATGCAGGGGTCAGGCAAACGGGTAAACTAGAAACAGGCAGGCAGTCAGGAAACCAGGAAACAAGGAGACTAGGAATACTAAGAAACTAGGAACTAGCAAAAAATGCTCAGGATGCAGTGAGACACTTACAATACTCAGCAAAGGAACAAAGGGCCACTCAGGCTTAAGTGCGCTAAACAAGATAATAAAACACAGGTGCATAAAATCAACCATAATCAGTCCAGGGTAAAACATAATGAAAAACAATAAACTAGAAAGGAGTGCCCCCCAGAGGCACAAGCGGGCACTCCAGCCGCAGATCGTCACAATAAGTAAATTTGATATAGTAACACAAAATCTAGAAAAAATTTAAATAATAATTTTTGGAAATTGAAAACAAGAAATTTTTAATATTTATAATTCATGGAATTTATAGATCATGGAATATTAAATGCTTAAATAAATTGATCTCAAAAAAAAAAAAAAAAAAAAGAAAAAAGTCCAGCCATGCATGAAATAACATGAAATAATGAATACGGGTCTTTTTAGACCCATGTTGCGCATTAGAAGTGGTTTCCATAGCTTGCGCATCAAAGGGTTAAGAAAATCTGGGAGGAGAAACAGGTGCCCACGGAGTGGAAGGAGGGATACATTATAAAGCTACCTAAGAAAGGCGACCTAAGTAAGTGTGACAACTACCGAGGGATTACGCTACTGTCCATTCCAGGGAAAGTGTTCAATAGGATCATTCTGAATAGAATGAAGGACCAGGTGGACACCCAACTCCGTGATCAGCAGGCAGGCTTCCGGAAAGACAGATCTTGTACGGATCAGATCGCCACCCTGCGTGTCATTGTTGAACAGTCACTGGAGTGGAACTCTTCTCTCTACATCACCTTTGTAGACTATGAGAAGGCTTTCGATAGCCTGGATAGGAGTGCCCTTTGGAACCTTCTCCGGCATTATGGTGTGCCAGCCAAGATCGTCAACATCATCCGAAACTCGTACGACGGTATGACCAGCAGAGTGGTTCATGGAGGGAAGCTTTTCGGAGACCTTCGAAGTGAGAACCGGGGTTCGTCAGGGATGCCTGCTCTCTCCCTTTCTCTTCTTGCTAGCCATCGATTGGATAATGAAGACTACAACGGCACGTGCAAGAACAGGAATCCAGTGGACATCCTTCACACAACTCGACGACCTGGACTTTGCGGATGATTTGGCCTTACTATCCCACACCCGACAGCAGATGCAGGAGAAGACCAACAGCACAGCTGCCACCTCCGCTCAAGTAGGTCTGAACATCAACAAACAGAAGACAAAGATCCTAAAGGTAAATAACACCAACAACGATCCAGTCCAGTTGGACGGAGAGGCGTTAGAAGAAGTGGAGGCCTTCACCTACCTGGGCAGTGTCATCGACAAGCAGGGCGGAACAGACGCTGACGTCAAGGCACGAATATGTAAAGCAAGAGCAGCCTTCCTACAGCTGAGGAACATCTGGAGCTCGAAGGAACTGGGCCTAAGGACAAAGGTCAGGCTGTTCAATACCAATGTCAAGGCGGTCCTTCTCTATGGTGCAGAGACATGGAGGAAAACAGTGGCGACGATGAAGAAAGCTCAGACCTTCATCAACTACTGTCTGCGAAGAATCCTCCAGATCCGCTGGCCAAACACCATCAGCAACCAGGACCTTTGGCAGAGAACCAATCAGCTTCCTGCAGAAGATGAGATCCTGAAACGACGCTGGAGATGGATTGGCCACACGCTCCGCAAGCCAGCTTCCAACATTACCAGGCAAGTGCTCACCTGGAACCCCCAAGGAAAAAGGAAAAGAAGAAGGCCAAGAAATACGTGGCGCCGAGATCTGGCAGCTGATACCAAAGAACTTGGATACACCTGGAGCCAGCTGGAGAGAAAAGCCCAAGATAGGGATGGCTGGAGAGCTCTTGTCTGTGGCCTTTGCCCCAGGAGGGGTAGCAGGCATAAATTTAACTTTACCGTTGTAAGGTTATAGAGCGCTGCCTTTGTATGTTTGACTGAATTGTTTGCTTTATTTCTTATTGTATAGCTTCTTGTACCTTTTACGTATACTTTTATAATGGCTATTATTGATAAAACGTCTCAGGTTACTTATGTAACCCTGGTTCCCTGAAGGGAACGAGACGCAGCGTCAGACGCAGTGGGAACGCTTTGCGTGAATGCGTTTTGAAGCACGTGTATAACATAGTCCAATGGAAGAACGAGACGTCTAAGGCGGGTGACGTCATTGACCAGGAAACTATAAAGCATCCCTGAAAACAGACCGCGTCAGCTTTCTGAAAAGCCTGAAGCAAGTCGATCACAGGCATGCAGGAAGTATGGCAGAACGGTGACGCTGCGTCTCGTTCCCTTCAGGGAACCAGGGTTACATATGTAACCTGAGACGTTCCCTATCAGGGAACTCGGCAGCGTCAGACGCAGTGGGAACCCATTACCCACGACGCCATATGACAAATGCCTGTCCTGTATGAAAGAGTAGCACACTAAGACACAAGCACCCTAGACCCAGGAGTGGAGCCTAGGTCCAAGTCATAAAACCGAACAAATGTATGCGGAGAGGACCAGCCTGCCGCATTACAAATGTCGTGAAGAGAAACCAAAGAAATTAAGGCTTTAGAGGCCGCCATACTTCTAGTAGAATGGGCACGGACAGCCAAAGGAGAAGGCTGTCCGGCCGCTTCATAGGCAAGAGAAATAGCCTCAACTACCCACTTGCTCATAATCTGCTTGGAAAGCAGGGTAACCTTTCTTGGATGACCCGAAACAGACAAATAATTTATCTGACTTACGCCACAGGGCAGCTCTGTGGACATAAGCATCCAAAGCCCGAACAGGGCAAAGCAGATTAAGCTTTTCCTGATCAGAAGAGTTAAAAGGTGGAGGACAGAAGGCCTGCAGTACTATAGGGCCCGAAACATTAGTGGGCACTTTAGGAATATAACCCGGCCTAGGGTGAAGAAAAGCCTTCACCATGCCAGGAGCAAAATCCAAACACGAAGGAGCAACCGACAGGGCTTGTAACTCTCCTATTCTCTTAATAGAGGAAATAGCAATGAGAAACAAAGTTTTTAAAGTAAGGAACTTTTCTGAAATCTCTTCAATAGGCTCAAAGGGAGCCAAAGCCAGGCCATTCAGTACCACAGCCAGATCCTAAGCCGGCGCTCTAGTGCGCTGTGCAGGCCTAAGCCTCAGAGTGCCACGGAGAAAACGCACAATGAGAGGGTTTCTCCCCAAAGATGCACCACCCGAAGGAGAGTGGTAAGCAGATATAGCCGCCACATACACCTTCAGAGTGGATGGGGATAATCCCGCAGAGAAACGTTCTTGCAGAAAATCAAGTACTGTACCAACCGGGCAGCTAACAGGATGATCGTCACGCTCTACACACCAAGGAGAGAACAGTTTCCATTTCAAAGCGTAAAGTCCCTCCTGATGGGAATCTCCCACGGAGAGCCATCTAGGAGAGACACTAGGTCCGAGAACCAGACTCGGGCCGGCCAGTACGGGGCTACTAACAATAGATGGGCCCCTTCCCGGCGAACCTTCTCCAGAACTCCCGGAATCAGAGATATCGGGGGAAATGCGTACAGGTGCAGCCTCGGCCACACTTGACTCATAGCATCCAGTCCGAGAGGAGCTGGGTGCGTGAGAGAAAACCACATTCGACAATGAGTTGAATCTGACGATGCGAAAAGGTCTACCTGAGCATAACCGAATTTCTCCCACAGGAGCTCCACCACATCGGGGTGAAGTCTCCACTCCCCGGGCCTCGGCCCCTGCCTTGACAGGATATCTGCTCCCTGATTCAGATGCCCTGGAACAAAAACTGCCCTGAGACACAGAATTTTCCCCTGGGCCCACAGGAGGATCTGATGAGCCAGTTTGCAGAGGTGACGTGACCTCAAATGGTTGATGTAAGAGACCACCGAAGTGTTGTCTGTGCGGACAAGCACATGATGGCCTCTCAGGTCCGGCAGGAAGTGTTTGAGAGCTCGAAACACCGCCATCATTTCCAGCCGATTTATGTGCCAGGAAAGATGATGGTCCTGCCAAAGACCTCTCGCCGAGCGACCATTTATGACCGCCCCCCCAACCTGTGAGGGAGGCATCCGTTGATAGCATTATGCGTCGACAAGGAGCCCCCAGCACTGGGCCCTGGGCGAGGAACCAAGACTTGCTCCACATGACTAAGGCATGGAGGCAACGCCGCGTGACCTTGATCATGCGAAGCGGATTTCCCCTCGGAGAAAACCCCTTGGTTCTGAGCCACCACTGCAGCGGTCTCATGTACAGAAGGTCAAAAGTGATAACGTTGTACGCAGCTGCCATGAGACCCAACAGTCTCTGAAACTGTTTCACAGTGAGTGACTGACCTAGTTTCACCCCTTTCACGGCTGAGAGAATCGACAAAATGCGAGTTTGAGACAACTTGGCCCGCATCGTTGTCGAATCCCAAACCACACCCAGAAAAGTGGTCCTCTGAGAAGGGAGGAGAACACTCTTCTTGACGTTGAGCCTCAGCCCCAGCCGTTTCAAATGGGACAGAACGACATCTCGATGCCGAACTGCCACCTGCTCTGAGTGAGCTAAAATCAACCAGTCGTCGATGTAATTTAACACACGGATGCCCTGGAGTCTGAGAGGAGCCAGAGCCGCATCCATGCATTTCGTGAAAGTGCGGGGTGATAACCCTAGGCCGAACGGGAGAACCCGATATTGGTATGCTTCGCCCCCGAAAGCGAACCTCAGGAACTTCCTGTGATGAGGATGGATGGAAATGTGAAAATAAGCGTCCTTCAAGTCTATTGTCACAAACGATTTCCATTACACAAGAGTAGATGTTAAAACTTCATGCTGATTTGTACTCGGCTTTCGCCAAGATAAGCAACACTAAGACGTAGCTTTACAGTAAACTATGCTTCTCCATCCATTTACGCTTCTTTCCATATGAGGGTGTGACTCCCCTTCTGTCCGGCGTTAACTGCTGCAGTGTACTTGGCGCGTCAGCACACACGACGGCTGCAACTACAGTGTGGTCTCCCTAGTGGACCAGCACGACAACCGTCTGGATTAAGCCGAGTAGGGGACATCTCTAGGGTCTTCAAGTGGGCACCTTCCGTCCTCAGTGTTTCGTCGACTAGCCCACGACACCTCAAGAGGGCTCGACAGTGACTCTGGCGTCCCAGAGTCACCCCCCTCCGTCCCCCACTCAACTCAGCCTAGCTTACTGACCTCTACATCCCTCTTGCTGCTGAGACCTAACCACAATCTCACAATCTCTCCGCAACCCAACCATACGCGCCAACCCGTTTGACTAAGGCTGTCGAGCCCCACTGGTGCGTTAAAGCAGTTACAGTGGCAACGGTTCCGTATGACATACCACCTACCGCAAAACACAATATCTGCCCAACCACCCGTCATTCTATACTATACAACCTATACAAATTGTATAGTATACTATACAACCTATACTATACAACCTATACAAATAAACCAACAGACTCTTCAAGTTTTTCAAGAATTCTACGAAACCGTAGCGTGGCGGCCTGTACACAGCCAGCTAGAATCTTTCCGTCTCAACCACAGCCAGTTGCTGCTCCTTTCTGCTGCTTCAGATAAGTTCTTTACTGTGCGACGCAACTCTTGGCCGCTGAATCCGACGTCTCTGAGGAACCGGGTTGTAGAGTGTGCCACAAAACCTCAACAACCCACTTCCACTGGATAAACCTGGACTCTCCATCCTCGCTGTTCTGCTTCAGTGGCCAAATGAGCATACCGCAGTTTCTTCCTCTCATATGCCTCATCTACAGCATCCTCCCATGGCACTGTCAACTCTATCAGTTGAACAATGCGTGCTGATCCAGACCACAAAACAATGTCTGGTCGTAGGTTAGTGGTGGCAATCTCAGGTGGAAAAATAAGCCGTTGATCAAGATCAGCCAGCATCTTCCAGTCCCTAGCAGCTTCCAGTTGTCCTGGGCGAGAATTGGTGTTAACACCTTTTCTTGGTGGTTGCTCGCCTGGGCGGAGGAATATTGTCTTCTGCGTGTAATGTTTTGCTAGAACAGGCGGCAACTTATTGGTCATACTACGCTTGCCTTCCAATGCTAAAGCCAAACATCGCAGTACTTGGTCATGGCGCCAAGTAAACCGACCTTGGCTAAGAGCCACCTTACATCCTGTCAAAATGTGCCTTAATGTGGCAGGTGATGAACACAAAGGACAAGAGGGATCCTCTCCTACCCAGAGGTTTAGGTTCTGCGGTGATGGGAGAACATCATATGTTGACCTAATAAGGAAACTGATCCTACTCTCTTCCATTGACCAAAGGTCTTGCCAGCCCATTTTGCGTTGTTCCACACTCTCCCATCTCATCCACTCTCCCTGCTTGGCCTGGGAAATGGCCTTTATACTCCTCATCCTCTCCTCCTGCTTTCGCACCTCGTTGACTACCAGCTTCCTCCTTTGAGCTGGGCCTGCCTTGTGCCATTTAGGAGGAGCTAAACTGAGCCCAAAACCCCCTCTTCCATGCTGTACCTGTCCCACGATATCCCCAATTTGAAGGTCAGCCTTTGCCTCTTCTACAGATTTCTTTGCTGACCACTTTCTACCAGTTTTTAACACAGGGGCTGCCTCCCTTACACATTTGTCACGTGACTCTACTAATGTCATTTCCAGTCTGACCTTGGCACACTTAAACTCCTTGGTTAAAGCAGAGACTGGCAGCTGCAATATTCCTTTACTATAAAGTCCCACTCTGCTGAGGCAGCAGAGTGGAACTCCCAACCATTTCCTGATGTATGAACTTATTAACGCTTCCAGCTTATCCACTGTTGTCAAAGAAACCTCGTACACAGTCAGTGGCCACAGCAACCTCGGCAGTAGACCAAACTGAAAGCACCAGAGTTTTAGTTTGCCTGGTAGAGCACAGCTGTTTATGCTCTTCAACCCATTCCACTGCTTGTCGTCTAACTTCTCCCACTCGAACTGTGTCCTTTAGATCTCCATCGTACCATCTCCCAAGACTCTTCACTGGCTTCTCAGAAACTGTTGGTATTGCCTCACCATTAATGAAGAATGTTTTATCTACTACCTTTCCTTTAACTATTGAGATGCTCCTTGATTTAGAGGGCTTAAATTGCATTCGTGCCCATTCAATATTATCTGTTAACTTCCCCAATAACCGATTAGTGCAGGCTACTGTTGTAGTCATGGTTGTCATGTCGTCCATGTATGCTCTGATTGGTGGTAGTCGCATCCCAGAAGCCAAGCGCTCTCCTCCTACTACCCATCTTGATGCCCTAATGATTACTTCCATTGCAATGGTAAAAGCCAGTGGAGAAATTGTGCATCCTGCCATTATTCCAACCTCTAAGCATTGCCATGCAGTGCTGAATTTGGAGTTGAGAAACTAAATTGCAAATCTCCAAAATAGGCTTTCACTAAATTTGTTATTGACATTGGTACTCTGAAAAAATTAAATGCTGCCCAAAGAAGCTCATGTGGCACTGAACCATATGCATTAGCCAAATCCAGGAATGTCACATGGAGCTCCTTCCTCTCCTCGGACTGGACTTGTGACACAATCTGTTTGAGAGTAAACATCTTGAACTTGAGTTTCTGAACTCTGCGGTTTAATAGGCGCAGATCTAGAATAGGACGCAACCCCCCATCCTTTTTTGGAACAATAAAGTAACGGCTGTAAAACCCTGACTGTCTGCTGGGAGGAGGAACCCTTTCTATAGCTCCTTTTTGTAGAAGTGTCAGTACTTCTTGTTCCAAGACCAGAGACTGCTCGGGGTCCACCCCTGTGGGAAGGACCCCTGTAAATCTGGGTGGACGAAAACCGAACTGAATTCTGTAACCCGACTCTATAGTCCGCAGCACCCACTGAGATATATTTGGCAGAAGTTTCCACGCTGCCAGAAAATCTACTAAGGGTACCAGTCTCTCGAGACTGGCCTCTGGATTTAATCGAACAGTCACTTCGGTGCCCTGAAACGGATAACCGGCAGGGAACGACCGACTTGACTGCTCCACGACCCTCCTCGGAGGATCGTTCGGGGACGCTGACACCTCGGTGCCCTGAAACGGACAACCGGCAGGGAACAACCGAACTGGCAGCGCTGCGACTCCCCTCAGAGAGCCGCCCCCCAGAGGGCGCCGAGGAGGAACGATTTCTCGAAACCGTTTTTCCTCGGAGGGGACCACCCTCAGAAGCCTGATAGCCTCGGCGTCAGGACGACTTCTTAGCTGAAGCCTTCTTAGAAGAAATGACAGTCCTCAGATCTGGCTTGCCTCTAATCGGCTTCAACTGCGACCGCCATCCAGGTCCCCCTGACTGAGGAGAAGTCCGAGAGGCGACGCTGACTTTTTGCTGCACTCTGTGCTGCGAGGAGCTCGTAGACGGCCGAGACTGCTCCCGCCCAGCAGTCTCAGGGATATTAGATCGGCGAGGAAGAAATTTCTGAAAAGCTGCAGATTGTTTTTTCGCTTCCTGGAATCTATCAATAACAGAGTTAATAGATTCCCCAAACAGACCAGATGGTGAAAGCGGAGCATCCAGAATGACAGACCTATCTCTATCCTTTAAATCAGCTAAATTAAGCCACAGATGACGTTCAGTGGCCACCAAAGCTGCCATAGATCGGCCAACTTAATATTTAACTCTTTGGTGGCACGGAGAGATGGATCTGTCGCGCGACGCAATTCTCAAATTACGTCAGCGCTGACTTCCTCACACTCGTCGAAATCCCTAAGCAGGTCGGCTTGGTATGCTTGCAAAATAGCCATAGTATGCAAGCACCCCGCAGCCTGACCTGACGCCGAATACGCTTTACCCACTAGCGCTGAAGTTGATTTTAATGGCTTAGTGGGTAACGCCAGGGCTTTAAGTGAAGATGCTGACTCGGGAGAGAGATAGCTCGCGAGCGTCTCTTCAGCCTTTGGCATCGACAAATAACCCGCGTCCTTAACCCCCATAACATTACTATAATTATGAGTCTGAGGATTATGAACGCGAAAGGAAACCGGTTTATTCCACGATCTCGACACCTCAGTGTGGAGATCGGGGAAAAACGGGAGACCCCGGCGTGGAGGCTGAGATCTGGATGGCAAAAATCTCTCATCTAATAAGCTCTTTTTATTAGTGCAAACATCCTTATCTTCTGATTCTGGCCACTCAATATTAAGCTTAGAAACAGCGCGAGATAAAACCTCCATAAGCTCCTCATCTACAAGTGTGTTATGATATGGTGTGCTTTCATGTTCACTTGTATCAATGCTGACGACATCCAATTCCTCAGAACTGGATAGCCGCAGCATTGGTGTCTCAGCATTGGTGGGGAGGAGAAACCGCAGCGCGTGCTTCCCCCCGCGATAAGGCACTAGGACTAACAGGTAAAGGCAGAGAAAGGGCAGAGCCCGTCTCCAACCCCGCTGTTAGATCCATTTGCGATCCCCAAGACGAGCGTCGACGCTGTGCCTCGGCAGCAGCGGGACCCGCGCCTCGAGGAGCGCGCACCGAACCGTCCTCCTCAAAGAACGCCCGGCGAGAGCGGAGCGTCTTCACAGACAGCTTATCGCAATGCTCACAGTCAGCCCCCTCGAGAACTGACTGGGCATGCTCCGCTCCCAAACAAGCAACACAAAGCTGATGTGTGTCCCCACCCGTGATGAAACGAGGGCAGGGAACAACACAACGCTTGAATTCTTGTTTAGCCATATTATAAATGTAGACAGACAACAATAAATATGACAGGGACAGATATACAGAGAGCACTTGCTGAAGACACAGAAAGCTGACGCGGTCTGTTTTCAGGGATGCTTTATAGTTTCCTGGTCAATGACGTCCCCCGCCTTAGACGTCTCGTTCTTCCATTGGACTATGTTATACACGTGCTTCAAAACGCATTCACGCAAAGCGTTCCCACTGTGTCTGACGCTGCCGAGTTCCCTGATAGGGAACTGAAATTTAACAAAAAGAGACTGGGTTGAGTTTTGTCATTTTTAATTTTATTACAGTGAAGATGATCACTGTAATGTTGTTTACTGCAACATTGTGTTGTTTAGTACAAATGCACATATTGCCTGCACAATAATAATAATAATAATAATAATAATATATATATATATATATATATATATATATATATATATATATATATATATATATATACAGTATATATATATATGTATATATATTTTTTATGAAAAGGGGCAGGGTAGAGTTTTATATTTTGTTTTGTTATAAATATAGGCTAATGTTATGCATGCAGTCAATATAATCAATACACGTTGCCTGAACCACATTTCTGTGGCTATAATGGTGTTTTAAATCTTTAAATGGTGTTTTATAACATAATTTTTTTTTGTTGCCTAAAATGTACATACAGAGATAACTGGAGTAGCAGAGCGAGTTGAGTGACGCTTTCAAGAACGCTGCTATTCCATTTGCAGAATTACCGGACTCGTGTCCTCGGGAGTCATTCTCCTGAGTTGGACTTGGCAAGTCCGAACTTTGCATACTTGGAATTGAGAAACGCCTAATGTCGGTGCTTGTCTTATTGTGACAAACAGCCACATGCCGAGAAGCAAGAAAAAGATCTGCTGTATGTCATACATGTTGTTTACTATGTCGCTTTCTTCTTTGCACGAACATGACGTTGATCACTTCTTTCCGGCATAGGCTACACCACGCCTATTAAGTAAGGGTACTCTTGGCGGTGGAAACACAAGCCGGATCAGGGTTTACTGTCCCGAATCGTACTGTACTGTACCGTACAGGTCAGTGGAAACGAGCCATTAGTCCCCCGGAGAGGGAACGAGACTCTGCGTCGAAACGCTGTGGGAACGGCCTGTGTGATTGCGTCGTGATTAGAGCCAAGGTCAAGGTCGTAGAATCTCACAAATGTGTGTGGTGAGGACCAGCCTCACAAACATCTTGGAGATAAACTCCTGACAATAATGCTTTGGAGCAGCCATGCTGCTAGTAGAGTGGGCCCGTACAGTGAAGGCTGACTGGCCGACACATAAGCAAGTGAGATGGCCTCGACCACCCACTTGTCCATCCTCAGCTTAGATGCTGGGCATCCCTTTCTGGGTGACCCAAAGCAAACAAACAACTGTTCAGATTTCCTCCACAGGACAGGTATGTGGACATAAGCATCTAAGGCCCTAGGCAGAGCAGATTCAAGAGGGTGTCTCCTCAAAGACACAACACGTAAACTGACGTGGTAAGCAGCTAAGGCCGCCACGTACACATTTAGAGTGGAGGGGTATAACCAGTGGTGTAGTGCAGGGTATACGCAGGTATACGGCGTATACCCACTTCTTTTTCAGTCGGCATTGCGTATACCCACTTCTAAATCCCCTCTGATGCGCATCATTTAGTAGCTAATCCAAACTCACGTGAGTCACGTGAATAAAAAACACCCAGTCAGGGTCGTTTTTTAAAGTGTAGCCTATATAATGAAATTTGTGAAATAATTCCCTAAAATTAACTCTAATTTGGTGCTGCAATGATTCGCCCATTGCGACGATAACTGACCTTCTCATCTGAGCTGCTTCAGCACTCAAACACCCGCTCGTCAATGTCTAAATGTTTGAGACCAATCAAAGCAAGCGGGATTTTTGTTCACAGAAGCGCGAGCCGAGCGCGAATCCCAAAGCGACGCTTCACTTCAGTTAACGATCATACAGTGCGGGATAAGATGCCAGTAGCTAAAATAAACAGCTGTTTTTTTCAATAGAAGTTTTAAATGACCGACAGAAATAATCAGTTTGATCAAAGACAGTGGAAATTATAAGCTCAATTTAACAACACAAGCACCCTATATTAAATATAATGGCATTATTATTATTGTATAAATATATTTGTATAACGTTACTTTGAATGTGTTGTGTTTGTATCACTCCGCTTGTCTGTGTTGCGCAACTTGCATCATTAAGCCAGAAGGCGGCGACATGTGACTATCTTTATGAGTGAGCAATTGAACCATTGATTAAATGAACATATTAGTCCAAAAACAGTGATTAATTTAGGAAAGAAAAAGAAGCTGAAACTGATCTTTGATGCTCATACTAATTGCTCATATGCCTCTGGACACAGAAGGATTGCATTGGCGTTTGTTTGAAATGTAACATTATATGCAAAATAATCCTTGAATCATTTCTTATTCAAGGCCATTTCCGTTTTGAATATGTGATTGTGCATTGTCAACAATAAGCATAAACATTCTGCATTTCCATTTTGTAGAGTGGATCATTCATTGCGACATTTAAACTGATTTAAACATGCTTTTAAAGCTACTGTTGTCCATTTTTTTGGCCTTCAAAAGCTTAAAATGCTCATGTCGAGACCAGGAAAATCTCAATTTTCTAATTTATTGGAACTCTGTATTTATAAAATCCTGTGTACGGCCCTGATATGCAAGAATACTAGTAATTCTATGTTCTATTCTATTAATTCTATTCTATATTATATAGTCTTGCATATTCAATACTAATGCAAGACTAGTCTTACATGTCAGCGTTCATCCTTTGCTGGGACGCTTAAAAAATTGTTGGGGGCATAAATTAAGAGTATACCCACTTCTCCAGGCA
Organism: Semotilus atromaculatus; assembly: GCA_031834385.1. Classification (NCBI taxonomy): domain Eukaryota; kingdom Metazoa; phylum Chordata; class Actinopteri; order Cypriniformes; family Leuciscidae; genus Semotilus; species Semotilus atromaculatus. The sequence goes on along the minus strand of JAULUF010000038.1, from coordinate 10,836,282 downwards.
CCACTACATCACTGGGTATAACCTTGCGGAGAACTCCAGCACTGCATCCACTGGGTAGTTAACTGGGTCCAGCTGGTGCTCTCCGCACCAGGAAGTAAATAATCTCCACTTCAAGGCGTAGAGTTTCCTCGCGGAGGGAGCTCTGGAGTGGAGTATGGTCTCAACCATAGACATAATAAATACATAGATGCCCTATTGGCCACTGGAGCGTACGTCAACGGCGCCGCCATATTGCGGATGGCAACTTTCCTATACTCTCATTATACTGGGAATTAAGAAAAATGCCTTTTTCGTGTGCTGCTTGGGGCTGTACAAATCGCCTGGAACAGCCTTACCTCTGCTTCTGACATGTGACGCTGGCTCTGATGTCTCTAGTCTAGTGGTTAAACATGAGATATACTGTAATTCGACTTGTGTATATCAAACGGGCAATCTTTGGTCTCATTAATCTATCATTTGTTCCCTGGCAAATCGTTTTGGCTGAGGGCAAAGTGAAGTTTCATAACTTTATATTTAGGCTATTTTAACGTTGTATCCTGCTGTATGTTTGACTGAATCGTTTACTTTATTTCTTGTCTTGTATAGCTTCTTATACCTTTTAGGCTACTTTTACTGTTATAATGGCTATTACTGATCAATAAAACAGAAATTTAACAAAAAGAGTTAAATATAAGTATATTTACTATTACTTCTCACTTTATTTTATATTTACTATTTGCATTGCACTGTAGTTGTATAGCCTATAGGCTACATAGTTTTTGCGTGCATAAATGAATGAGGCATTTATAGCGCTTTCAATAATCAATTGTAATTCCAATAATATGCACTTTATGGCGTGTAATACGCATGCACTCCACACCCCTAATCCTACCCAAGGGGTTTACAGTGCGTATCATGCACGAAAAAACAATTTTCTCTCTCGTCTCGCACACAATATCTGAAGCATATGCGCAGGCTTCAATGATGGTCCTTTTCGTCCTACTTTGCCTCAAAATCATGGTGATGTTTGATGAACTTCGCATATATCGCAAAGGTAGCATTCAAGCATAACGTGTTCGTCCATCGTTGCAACAACCCCCTTTAAGCATGCGCAATGTTTCAGATAGTATGTCAAGTGTAAACACATGAATCGGATATGGGGTCACAATTGAAAGAACGTGTAAACGGACGATCAAAAAAATCAGATATAGGCAACAAATCAGAATTGGGCATCAAGACCTGCAGTGTAAACGAGGCCTAAGACTTAAGACAGTGTGAAAGAGGCCTATTTCTCTCAAATATTGTTCACAAATCTGTCTAAATCTGTGTTAGTGAGCACTTCTCCTTTGCAGAGATAATCCATCCACCTCACAGGTGAGGAATATCAAGATGCTGATTAGACTGCATGATTATTGCACAGGTGTGCCTTAGGCTGGCCACAATAAAAGGCCACTATAAAATGTGCAGTTTTACTGTTTTACCAGGAGGCTCCGAAAACCAGTCAGTATCTGGTGTGACCACCATTTGCCTCACACAGTGCAACATAACTCCTTCGCATAGAGTTGATCAGGTTGTTGATTGTGGCCTGTGGAATGTTGGCCCACTCCTCTTCAGTGGCTGTGTGAAGTTGCTGGATATTGGCAGGACCTGGAACACACTGTTGTATAAGCCGATCCTGAGCATCCCCAACATGCTCAATGGGTGACATGTACGGTGAGTATGCTGGCCATGCAAGAACTGGGACGTGTTCAGCTTCCAGGAATTGTGTACAGATCCTGGGGCTGTGCATTATCATGCTGCAACATGAGGTGATGGTCGTGGATGAATGGCACAACAATGGACCTCAGAATCTCGTCACGGTATCTCTGTGCGTTTAAAATGCCATCAATAAAATACATCTGTGTTTGTTGTCCATAACATATGCCTGCCCATACCATAACCCCACCGCCACCATGGGCCACTCGATCTACAACGTTGACATCAGCAAACCGCTCACCCACACGATGCCATACATGCTGTATGCCATCTGCCCTGTACAGTGAAAACCGGGATTCATCCATGAAGAGAACTCCTCTCCAAAGTGCCAGACACCACTGAATGTGAGCATTTGCCCACTCAAGTCGGTTACAACAACGAACTGCAGTCAGCTCGAGACCCCAATGAGGAGGACGACGAGCATGCAAATGTACTTCCCTGAGATGGTTTCTGACAGTTTGTGCAGAAATTCTTTGGTTATGCAAACCAATTGTTGCAGCAGCTGTCCGGGTGGCTGGTCTCAGATGATCTTGGAGGTGAAGATGCTGGATGTGGAGGTCCTGGGCTGGTGTGGTTACACATGGTGTGCGGTTGTGAGGCCGGTTGGATGTACTGCCAAATTCTCTGAAACCCCTTTGACTTATGGTAGAGAAATGACCATTCAATTCAGGCGCAACAGCTCTGGTGGACATTCCTGCAGTCTGCATGCCAATTGTACGCTCCCTCAAAACTTGCGACATCTGTGGCATTGTGCTGTGTGATAAATTGAGAGTGGCCTTTTATTGTGGCACACCTGTGCAATAATCATGCTATCTAATCAGCATCTTGATATGCCACTCCTGTGAGGTGGATGGATTATCTCGGCAAAGGAGAAGTGCTCACTAACACAGATTTAGACAGATTTGTAAACAATATTTCAGAGAAATAGGCCTTTTGTGTACATAGAGAAGGTCTTAGATTTTTGAGTTCAGCTCATGAAAAATGGGGGCAAAAACAAAAGTGTTGCGTTTTATAATTTTGTTCAGTGTATATACTGTAGGTGAAAACTCCTGCCTAGCATCTTCTAAAGACAGAAAAAAAAGAGACACAGATTCACACACAGAGCGCTTGCTAAAGACACATGTATTTATGACGAAAATGTATTTATTCAATGTTGTCTACATTATATTGCATCTGCCGCAGCATTGTGAACTTTTGTAAAGATATGTTTAGCCATTAACTTTTAAATGCATCATTACATTCAAATTGCAAACACATGAGGAGAGTCTCCGCATGAAAGACCCGCGACTGGCAGATCAACGTGATACAACATTTCTCTCCGAAACGGTAGGGAATTAAATTAGATTGTAATTGTGACAAGATGATTGGCAGGGCAGTTTACGGTGACAGGATCACGCGACAGATCTGTCCGTTAAAGATGGCGAAGTAGTATGTCCCAAAGCTTGCCTACTCTTTTGCTACACACTCAAAAGGATGTACTTTTTCTTCACAAAAAGAGTACATACTTTTAGGGTGTAGTATAAGTAGGCGAATTGGGACGCAGCCACAGAAGCTGACATTATTTGGTTCAGCTGTGCTTTCTAGTTTCCTGGTCGATGACGTCACCCGCCTATGACGTTTCGTCACGCCATTGGACTGATTCCATAAGTGCCTCACGATGCAATCACGCAGGGGCGTTCCTACAGTGTTTCGATGCAGCGTGAGTTCCCTTGAAAGGAAACCTACAACAACAAGAAAGAGCTCTAAGATGGAAATAAAGCAACTGGGCCGACACATAACCCTCTATGGTATGCATTATGTCTTAACCATTAAATATTATTTTTTTTCAAATAGCTTGCAAATCATATTACAAACCCAAAATGATTTTTGAAAAAAAAAAAGGTTTTGTTTTAATTTATTGGGAGGGGGGTGTACTTAGGGAAATGTTGCTATAGGCCGACGCTGTACCACAAATGGAAAATGGTCAAAAAGGTAGTTTTTCTTTTCTATTTAAATGCACTTTTTTCTTTGAAATGTATAGATGTATATTAGGAACTCATGCAAACCAAAAATAAGTTGATCCCTATCATTTAATCTATCATTCCCTATTATTAGGCTAACTCTTCCTCACTCTCATCACATGGAAGAGCTGACATATTATTGCAAAAAAAATTGCTGTATTAATTTCCTGAAAAAACAAACAAACAAGGAACTCCCGCACACTACACTATCAATACTTGCAAATGAGTAGCAAAATTTTATTAGCAACGTTTCAGTCTCACGACCTTCATCGGGCATATGTATTAATTTTCTGAAAATAAGAAATCATTTTATTTGTACATAAATACAACCATACTACAATAAACACTTCAAATAAATAACTGCAATCATATTGTTGATGCTACTATCTATAAAAAAATCCTAATGGGGAAATACATTACTGCAATTCCACTGTGGTACAGCGTTGCCATACGGCGACATACCTATTTTTTTTAATGGAACATTGTTGCCATATGGAAACATTAACATACTAGTTTTACTGTAAATTGAGAAAATATTAGTTGATTTGTGAATAAAATATCAAATTTACAAAAAAAATCCCCCTTGAGACGAGATGTTTTGAAATGAGGTAAATAGAGCAATGTCTGGAGCACTTCAACAGGTGTCTTCTGTGTGAGGGGGACAGTGGGAAGGGAGTTTTGAAGGGACATTCAAATGTCATTTGACTTAAAAACAGCACACAATCAGCTACCTTAAGGCCTGCCCTATTAATTCCCATAGTGCAATATATTGTATTTTCTTCTGAATATTAAGGCAATTACAAGAAATTCATTGTTGCTATATGGCAACGCCATACCATAAAGAATTTGGAATCTTCTCAGGCAATGACACTCAGTTATATCTTTAAAGACTATAATGTTGCCTTCACCCTTTCCACTTTAATACCCATTAATAATTGACTTTCCAACACATTTGATATGACTAACAAATGTTTATGTCTTTCTAAGAGCACTTACACTTACACATAACATTACTTCCCTCATAGTTCACTTAATAACTGTTGTACAGTAATTCCACTTAACCGCACAACCAGCCATTTGCTTACTGATTGTCTGAAATTCTCACAAGGTATGAGTCATACATTGCAATATCAAAGCATGACATCATATTCCTGTAAGAATGTAACTTGCTAATGCTTCAGATGTGGTAATTGTTTGTGAATTGAACTGTTTTGAATGCTATTTGCAATTAGCTTATAATAACTTCAATTTAGCCTACTGATGTATGCAAAGCATTTGAAATTTTTTTATTTATTATTTATTATTAAATTAATTTATTATTACGATTTATTTAAATTTTATTTTTAAAAACATATATGCATTGTGATTATATTTCTCTTTTAAAAACTAAAACAGTTCAAAGTAAACACATGATGTTACAGGAGAGTCAAAAAAGGATGCTAGGCAAGTCATTAATGGACTGTGGTGCATGCTGCCAGCTGGCTTGTGTTATAAGTAGATTAGCTGAAATGCCTTGTTATCATAAAATTATTTCTCCAAACTGCAGTCAGTGCTGAGAATCAAATAGATGTGCTGTGTGTGTACTTTTCTGAAGTTAATTGGGCTTTCCTTCTTTGTCAAAGCTCAATAAAGTGATTAATTATCTTCAGTTAACTTACAACACTGGCCTGCAAATAAAACAATTGTTTAAATCTCTGTTAAATCAAAATTAGGCCTAATCAATAACAATTAGACTTATTTGACAAAAATGAATTCAACTGATGGCATGTATGTTCTTGTTGAGGTGTAGTAATCACTGATAATGCATCACCACATCTGCAATTGCTACATTGATGTAAAGACTCAGGGGTGGATCTGATTACGGGGAATTTGCATATCATAATTCATAATTCATAATTCATAATTATTCATACAGGTTTGTATCAGATCAGTCTTACATGTTAATACATCTCCCGATAAGGGATGATACGTTATTTTACCTGCATGCAAAAACTGCATGCTTGCATGTGTATCTTAGTAGCCAACCACAAGTTGATTGCGATTAGCTACACAGATCACGTTTTGTGTGCCTTTCAAAATTTTTTCTAACCAGATAAATGTCATAGGTGGCAAAGAGTCAAAGATATGCATTGTAGCTCAAATGATGCAAAATTAACCAAATCAATCCAAAACAAAACATCTTATGAATGCAAATATTGCTATCTATTTACAATACCATGTTATTGTTCATATTGTTCATGAATGGTAAAAGGACACTTGAACATAACATATTAGTTAATTATACATTAAATTATATTAAAATATATGCTGAATAATTAAAGGTGCCCTAGAATGGTTTTTATTTTTATTGTATAATGTTTTCTGGGTTGCCCTTATAATGTTAGTATGTTTTTTAGATCAAAAATAGTCATAATTTAGAAATAAAAGGCATTTTTCCTAGCCTTATTTTAGCCTCTGATGTGAACGCTCTGTTTGAAGGGGCGTGTCTGCTGTGTGTAACCGGCCTCTGCAGTGATTGGCTGACATGCTTGCATATGAAATAGCTACCTATTACATGTGAAACTCTCTCGAATACTTTTACTACAGAAATTATACGTTTTTACTATTATAGCTATCGAGATGAATGAATCGTGAGATGTTTTTAAAGTATTTAGATCTATTCCCATCACATAAAATGTTGCCGTGATGAGCATTGAGCAAAGGGATGAAGATCTTATCATTTGCAACACAGTTTCTACACTCTCTCTAATGCTTTCACCAATGCAAACACGATGATGTAAATACAGTAAGAGCTTCGTTGTGCAGTGTAACATGCGTCATTGAATTCATAACGAGTTTGGAAAGTGTCCAGATAAACTCGCGCTGTGGAAAGATTGTTCTTTTGATCGCTTTCTGTATATAATTTATTCACAATTTAAATAAGGTTTTTTTCATCCTAATAAAATAAACGATGTGAAGTTGGTATTTTAGTCACTGGCTTGACTTACTGATGCATAAACAGTATTGAACGATTTTGAGAGAAAGATTACCTGTCTGAACTTGAACAATTACACATCAGAAAGTGTTGCTTGGTAGCTCGATCGATTAATTTTCAGACGTTCATCGAGGCCAGCTCTGTATTGGCCCAAGTTGAGGATTGGCCCAAGTCTGTTGCCATTTTCAAGAAACGGCTGAAGATGCATATTTTTCGGCAACACTTGATCCATTAATACTAACACTTTATCTTCTATTCTATATCTATTATCTTTATTAAAAATAAATTAAAAAAACAGTACACGGTCTATTGTTCTCATTTGTAAGTCGCTTTGGACAAAAGCATCTGCTAAATGAATAAAATGTAAAATGTAAATGTAAATCTGATTGCTCACTAGTACTACACTAAGTGCAGAGCAAAAAATTATGAAATGTTAACCTGCAAAGGGTCTAGCAGCGCCAGCATCCAATCAGAACACCTCGAGCGAGTGAGGAAGTGACAGAATTTGGCCTGCGCATTTATTATAAAGAGTGGAGAATAGTCATTGTGTGATCCAGTCCAAAATATGGAGAAAGGGGACTATAAATGCCTACTGCCTGGTCTTTGGTGAGACAACATGCTGATAAGAGCGTCATTGTTCACTTAATTTAAAAAAATAAAATAAATCAACACAGGATTACTGATTAAGAGCTGTGCCAAATGAACTGAGTACCGGGTAAGAAAAGATTTACATCCTTGATACAATACACATATTTCTAAATGCTTTGTAATTACAGCTTGAATGATTATAGATTAAAAAATAAATAAAAAAAATGAGATGGCCTGCTTCCAAGTTCCTATAGTTTACATTCTTCTGAAGTAGATGCTAACTAACTGTGATATATAGTTTGTCTCACACTGTGTGGTTGTATAGAGGCACACGACAATAGAGAATCCAAAAATAAACAGTTTAACTTAAATCACCACGGAACACTCGGAGAAAACAAGAAACACAACCGCATTAAGCTCAGACAAAGCAGGACAAAAAAAAACAGGAAAAACTCAGGGCTTATATACAAACAGGGAAATCAATGTGAAGATGTGGGGAACTAACAATGTGGGGAACTAACACCCACAGAACAAACTAGTGGCGGGTGTTGTAGATTTTCCCCTGATATAAATATAAACCTTTATTTAAACAGGAAATACCCCATTGAGACACAATCTCTTTTACAAGGGGAGTTTAAAATATATCTACCTGCCGTTAATTAAAAACAAGTGCATAAGTCCATCAGCATGTCAGATTTTTTTTTTTAAAGCAGCTAAGGAAATTAGCGCACCAATCTTAAGCCTAGACTGGAGTTCATTCCAAGACAAAGGACCATAATAAGACAGACTCCTCTTTCCTGCTTCTGTCCTCAATCTTGGTACCTTACAAAGTAGTCCATCACTAGATGATAATTGTCATGGGTGTGTAGCGGGTAGAAGCAGGGCCGGCGCGTCCATATAGGCGAACTAGGCAATTGCCTAGAGCGGCACTTTTGTAAGGGCGGCAAAATGTGTGCCAACCGGGAATGAACAATTCACAAAATAGGTTATAATATGATTTACTGAGCTTCCGGCGAGACGCGCCCCTGCTCTCACGAGGTCATGAGATTCGTAAATTTTGGGGCATCTCGCCCACGAGTCATGATGACTGATTTGCTGAGCTTCCGCCGCCCAGCAGCGCCGGCGAGGACGCGCCCCTGCTCTCACGAGTTATGATTGGGTGATGGGAAGTTCGGATCATTTTACTGACTCTCTTGAGTCATTCGAGTCATTTCGTTTATTTAAGTGGCTTAAATGTTATACTTTTAACAGCCAAATTCCCCGATCACATCCACCTACGCAATGTTGATCATATTCTGAATTAAGAAATCATAATGCAGTAAAAAATTATTAACAGGGAACATAAATAATTACTTTACCTTCCCAGTCTTACGTTCATTTGGGTGATCCGTTCATTGCGTCACGTGACATACGCAATGAACAGATCGTTCATTAATCACCGATCAGGCACAGAGAATAGAAATGGAGGATGCTGTTAAGAGCTTTGCTGCGATGAAGGCCCGCCGTGCGCGCTTCTGAAACATAAGTTAAGCTTTATTTGCTCTTTAGTCGTCATTTAAGATGCTGAACCTGCTGATGATATAATGTGCTTGCGGACATTTCATTTGTGTGTGTTTTACGCACAATGGTGTAAAGAGTGGTGTAAAGAGATTTGCAAGCAACAGTAATTTGAGGAGGTGAAATGTGATTATTTGGAAAAAAACCTGTCATGACTGCTGAAAGAAAAATGCCAGCAGGCATTTGCCTCCTGCATAAACTTTAATAGCCTATTGTTGACATTTTGGGCACGCGCGCGTTGCGCACTATTTACGTTATATGTAGGCGTGGCTTATTGGTCTTTGTGTGTTGTTGCTGGTTTTGCGTTATATGTATATGGCATATATTGGTCTTTATGTGTTGTTGCTGGTTTTGCGTTATATGGCATATGGTCTTTGTGTGTTGTTGCTGATATAAGTTGCAAATAGAGGGGCGGCACAATTGTTTTTCGCCTAGAGCGGCAGAAGTGCGCGCGCCGGTCCTGGGTAGAAGACTCAAAGTCAAAAGACTCCAATTCAAACATTTACTAAAATAACTCACAGGTACAAACAGGCAGGCAGGATACCACACACGTAGAATACAACTAACAACCGACAAAAGCCCCATTCGCACGGGATTAGTACTATCTGGGGACCACATGTGATTTAGAAATGACCCCCCCACATCTGAATTCCATGTGGCACATTCGCACGGGATAACCGAAGCCTGTGATTTTACTCAAATTTACTGACTTATCTCCCCAATATGACGTCAACAGGCTATTGCTTGGAAATGTCTTGCCGTTATAATAGGTCTAGCTGTATGATATATATATCATAAACAGAAGAATGTTCCTTACCGGATGCTACTAAACATCTCCATCTAATCATTCTTTTTGTTTTTGCTTTTATCTTTCTGCAAATTGTTTAGTTGGTGTATAGCGACATGACCAGCACCCAAAATACTATCAAAACACTCCAACGCAGCCTCCATTCTTTGCAAAACATAGTTAAAAAGGCATGCATGAAACAAAAACCTTGAAAATTATATGCGATCCCGTCAAATCACAGAGATGCCGAATCGCACGGGACTAATATTACCACAGGACCTCTGTGTTCGGTGAAATATGGTAGGTCATTTGCGGGTGAATTTTTACTTTACAAATTACAGACATGGCCAATTCGCACGGGATTAAAGGAGAACTCCGGGCAATTTTTAAGTTAATCTTGATCGGTAGACCTTTGTGAGTACGGTCTATAGAAAAAAAAAAAAAAAACGGATTGGTGCTTGCGACGCGCAGCTGCGACAGCGAATGCCCAGAGCTCCCACTCAGCTATAACGGCAGCTCTGGGGGCATATACATAAAGTGCGTTTTGGTGCCTCTTAACAGACACAAAATGCAATTAAAATGTCTGTCCAACATGAACAGGGACCTTACCTGTGAACAAGATGTGTTTAGCAACTTAGCCATGGTTTAAATTCACCTAAATAGTGTTTTAGACAGCAAGCTGTAGTCTCGCGCTGAAGTCTCGCTCCTCCCACCTGGACACTATTTACCTTTCCCGGCTACAACTGAGATCACGGGACTTCAGCGCGAGTCCAGGTGGGAGGAGCGAGACTTCAGCGCGAGACTACAGCTTGCCGTCTAAAACACTATTTAAACAATGGCTAAGTTGCTAAACGCATCTTGTTCACAGGTAAGGCCCCTGTTCATGTTGGACAGACATTTTAATTGCATTTTGTGTCTGTTAAGAGGCACAAAAACGCTCTTTATGTTATGCCCCCATTGCTGCCGTTTTAGCTGAGTGGGAGCTCTGGGCATTCGCTGTCGCAGCTCCGCGTAGCAAGCACCAATCCGGTTCGTTTTTTTTTTTCTTCTATAGACAGTACTCACAAAGATATAATGATCAAGATTAACTTAACAATTGCCCGGAGTTCTCCTTTAAGATCACAGACAACCTCCGCAATTATTGTAAATGACTAGAGGTCACCAGGTAATACTTATCCCGTGCGAATAAGGCTAAAGACAGACTGGACAGAGAGAACTAAATACAGACACTAATTAACTATAACAAGGTGAGGACAGGTGACACGGATGATGATGATGAACAGGTGAGTAATGAGGGAGTGAGTTCAGGTGTGGAGACAAGGAGGATTCTGGGGAGTGTAGTGCAGACCAAGACAGAAGGTGCAGATGATGACTGTGACATTACAGTCACCTGAAGGCTGACCAGAGCGTGGTCTATCTGGGGCAGGAAGCCTCCAGGGTGGAGCAGGCTGAGCAGGTGGCCAGGGCGGAGCAGGCTGAACAGGTGGCCAGGGCTCGGGGGCTGGACGGGACCAGTGGCAAAGAAGGCTCGGCAATCTTGGTGGGAGACAAGGGATCAGGCAAGACGGAAAAAGCCCAGAGTAAAAGCTAGGAGATCTTGGCTCTCCTGGGCCAGGACAATAATTTTCACCCCATCGTCCATTTAGGGTTGTTCTGTCATAGGTGTGTAGCGGGCAGAAGAAGACTCAAAGTCAAAAGGCTCCAATTCAAACATTTACTAAAATAACTCACATGTACAAACAGGCAGTCAGGCAGGATAACACACACGTAGAATACAACCGACAAAGACAGACTGAACAGAGAGAACTAAATACAGACACAGGGAGTAAGTTCAGGTGTGGAGACAAGGAGGATTCTAGGGAGTGTAGTGCAGACGATGACTGTGACAATAATACTTTGCATATGAACAAATTTTAAACAGATATAAGAAGGCAAAATACCTAAAATAGCTTTATAAATAAAAATGTACCAATGTAAACCTAACTACTCTACCAATAATACTTATACTCTAGCGTTTCTACACATCCACGCTCAGCCAAGTCTAACCCTATACCCTACCACGTCTCCACATCGACGTCTGCTGGGTGCTAATCCTATACCCTAGCGTGTCTTCACATCGACGTCTGCTGGGTGCTAATCCTATACCCTAGCGTGTCTTCACATCGCGGCTGCTGGGTGCTAATCCTATACCCTAGCACGTCTCCACATCGACGTCTGCTGGGTGCTAATCCTATACCCTAGCGTGTCTTCACATCGACGTCTGCTTGGTGCTAATAATTCTAATTTACTTGTTCTTGCTGTGCAGCTTTAAATGACAGACAGACTTCAGCAATTGTCCTCTAATGTTCTTTATTACGGCCAGGAGTTCTCGAGCAGTTCTCAGAGAATCTCCCAAGAATAAACAAGGCCGGAGTATCTCAGACAATTTCCATTGAGAATCCCACCGAATACACGGATACAACAGTTTTTATAGAATAGGGAGGTATGGCAAAATGACATGAATTTGATTGGTTCTTCATACTTTGTAAAATTCATACATTTTACTAGGTAAAATAATCTTTGTTTTAATGATCACAAGTTCTAACCTAGTCATCTGTCTAGTTTCATTTCCCATAGTTATTAATACACACATTCATACATTTATCCCAAGTACAGAATGTCTTAGTACATTGTTTCAGAGTGTTAGCATGTTAAATAAGGTAAAATGTTAAAACATGGTTAGCTTAATATTTAGTTTCAAATTTCCACAACACAGGAAAATAACAACAAAGGAAACAGGAACTAGAATTAAACCAAAACAGAGTTTGTTTCTCTATCTTGGCATGTGAGTGAAAAGCTGTGCTTTCTGCTTCCACCTTGCTTGGCTGCAGCCTGGTAATGATCAAAATGAATCGAACCAAAGCTCAAAGAAACACTGTCTATAGGTATTCTCTACACTGTCTATAGGTATTCTTTCACTTTTATAGAGCAATTGTATAACCTGTTTCATGCAGTAGCAAATAAAATCACTGCTTTCAAGCAACTATGTGAAATTGGGTGCATACTATTGAGTAAATGTCAAATTTGTAATATAAAATTGATAATAAAATATTTATTTTTCTATTTGGGGGTGAATATTATATTTATATATATTTTATATTTTATTTACAACTAACTTTTGTCTTCCTTTCATTTTAGATCCCTAATTAACTATTATAGAGATCATGAATGAATGACTCAAACCACAGAATCCAATTTATTAGTCTCACTGGACAAGATAGACAACAATCACTCTCATTTGGCAACACAAATCAAATTTGACCATAACTCAATCAATTAGTCCAGTATGCATAATAATCTTTCAAATCTGCTGTGATTGATTTTGGTTTGAGTGAAAGCGAGAGAGTGAAAGAGGAGAGGAGGATCATGTAAGACACTAATCGGTTTTAATAAGTCAAAGTTTCCCAAATGTATTCTTGTGTTGATTAGTTTCAGAAAGACCAAGAATTTCGGCTGCAATGAGGGAAGAATAATTGAAAACATTAAGATGAAATATATGGATGTGATCTTGCCCTCTTATTTAAAAAGTATTTACACATTTCATATTTCAAAACACAGTAGGCTAATTAAGTTCTCAACAATTTTCCTTTAAGATGGTGCCCAAAAACCTCTCTCTCTCTCTCTCTCTCTCTCTCTCTCTCTCTCTCTCTCTCTCTCTCTCTCTCTCTCTCTCTCTCTCTCTCTCACACACACATTCCATACACTTGTTTCTAAAGCCGAGGATTCCCTTGTTACTTAAAATAGCATGCAGAAAACAGGATTGAATACCCATTTAAACCCCCCTCATCCTTCAATCTCTATCTATTAAATACCTTCACTACATCTCCATTTTCAGAGGTGCAGATGCCAACTGGCTTTACACAAACGGCAGTTCATTGAATTGTATGATGGGAGGAGCCATAAAAACTGTATCACAATGTTGATCCTGTTCCCAACACAATCGCCTAGAGGAGAGGACTAAATGGATTTTTAATGCTGCAATAAATGTGTCGATCATTCATGCTGACTGACATTTATTGATTTTCCCCTGGATGAGCTCATAGATACACCGGTAATTATTTAATGTTATGCCGCTGCTTTTTAGCGTACATACAGTAAAACTGTTAATCCAGTATTAAATCATGCAAGTGATTCGCTGACTGAAACATAACTGATCATGTCACAGATTCGGTGTTTGAATATGTGCTAAAGGCTTAATGTGACGAAAGATGGTTAATTCTCTTTAAATGCCTTAGAATCGAGGACAATGGTATCACTGATGTGCCTGTGGTGACAGTGTATAGTCACATGGACTGAAAGAAGCCCATTCTATTGATGACCTATTTCAACACCCTATACACAAATCGCTTAAGCCGCGCACTTGCTCTAAACAAGCTCTCCCGAGGACTGTATTTGCCACATGGCATTCCCATTATGCTGCATTCCAGTCATGGGTAGGCTATTCCACCACAGGCACAAACACACATATAGTACATTATGGATTGTATTGGTTCTAAACAATATATTGTCTTTCTTTGAATGAGTTCCTTAAAGGGCTGTTTTCTTTCCCATATAGATTTTTCAGAATTACTGAACTTCCAACCTGATCTCATGAGAAAACTTAAGTATTTTACAAGGTGGCAATGATGTATGAATTTGTAGAATGTGATTTATACGATAATGTACAATTAAGAAAAGAGTAAACCTGTCAGTATGGTGCAAGTAATTACACAAAAACTTATGAATGAAATTGTACGAATACATACAAATAAGCCACCAGTTCAGAAAAATGTAAGTTACAAATTGCCATGAGGTTGTGTTGGAACTTCAGAGCTTTTAAAAGTAATTTTATGTAAATCAACCAAACCTATCCACAAGTTTCCTACGCCCCATGAGGCCTTGCGTCAAAAGTGGGCGCGTCTTCCGGTTCGAAATAAACAAACGAGACGTGACACTCATTCATTCATTCGACTATCGATTAATCATTAATATTTATACTAAAATGTATTATTTAATTTGTCTAACTTTTTATCAATTAAAAATGCAATGAAAATACAAAAATACAGCGTGTTTTTCCACGATTAGTTCTTTATTACAAGAAGATCAACTTGTGGCAGTTAAACTGGACGTTCGGTTATGGCTAAACTTGAAGATATGCGCTGCGGTGCTCTGGACAGCTGCTGTGAGCCGGCGTTTCTTTAAACCCTTAGACCCTCGTTTGTTCCTAAATAATAATAAAAAATAATCATGTTAAATAAAACCGAAATCGCGATACTCAGATCCAGGAACCTGTGTCAGAATCAGAATCATGACACACCCCTTCCAACTCCCAGAGATATCCTTCCCGTCCAGATCCAATACCATATCTTTACTATTTGTATTATTTGAAGTTAACATTATAAAATTCGTAGACCTACACCACAACTAGTTGAGCATAAATTATTTAAAATTGGGCGATTCCAGCGTTATTGACGTGACATTTGCAGTCAAAACCTGAAATAGGCCTATAAATTCTCAGAAAATGCATTGAGGCTATTGAAACATCTGTTTATATATATATATGTCATACTCCATTAATAAAGGAGTCCAGACATTAGAAAAATATAACACATGCATTTTATATTTAATATGTGGGAAATACACATGAGGGACGTGGCACAAAAAAATCTTTAACTTTTAGAAAGCACTGTGCCTTTATTTAAAGTTAATTTCGTTTTGTATTAATTCTATCTTAATTTTAATCAATGTTTTATCTACCAATTGCCTGGATTTAATAAATAAGAAGTAAATATAGCAGATCATAATCAAGACACGGAGGCGGGGGCGCCTGAACTGCAGCTCGTCTCATAAATGAACCGAAACTCAGCGTCTACTTGCCTCACAGACGTTTGAAATATAGGTATATAGCCTATATATTATATTATATTATATATACTATGAAATGTTTACTGTGTGTCATTCATGTTCTGAATATGTTGCTTCACAGTAGCCTTCACTTAAAATATTTAGTCCAAGAATGTTGGATAATAAAATTTGACACTGATTTAGTTTAGTCCGGTTATAGGCCAATGTACAACCGCGAATAGCACATGTTGTCCCTGAGGTCCGTAACGACATCTCTCATAAAGGTTTGCGACTTAGTTTAAATAGTAAAACATTATCCGAAAAACACCTAGCCTCTTTGCTAAATAGCACACAAAATACCATTGGAATGCTACTTCCGCCGCCTCACCGGAAGTTGCGCCCACTTTATTTTTTACAGGAGCGCCCCCCGGAAACTTGTGGATAAAGGGGCTATCACAGTCACCTGACAGCTGTTCATCAGCTGTTATGATGTCCATAGTAATAATTCCACTACTAACGGCTCAGACTACAGTTTAACGGCTCAAAATTATTCAACCCCCTTTCACAACACAACACAGCTCAACACAAACAAATGTTTCAAGTTCAAGTTCCCCAAATTCAACAGAAAATACAACTTTGAATGACTTCTGAAGTCTCAAAATTATTCAACCCCTTCATGGCAAGCATCTTTAGCACTTAGTAGAACACCATTTTGCTGTTATGGCCTGCTGCAAACGAGATGTACAACCAGCCACCAGCTTCTGGCAGTGTTTCTAAGTAATCTCAGCCCATTCCTCATGAGCAATGGCCTCCATTTCAGCAATATTATTGGGTTTGCATGCTGCATCCGCCGCCTTCAAATCCCACAAGATACTTTATTTGGGGTTCAAGTCAGGTGACTGTGATGGCCACAGTAGAATCTTCCAGGACTTCTTCTGCAACCAAGACTTAGACACTTTTCTTGTGCTTTTAGGTCAGGTGTACGTCTTGGAGTTCTGCCATAGAAACCGCATGCATTTAGTACGCGCCTTACTGTGCAAGCTGAAACCTCAGTGCCTGTTGCTACCAAGTCCTGCTGCAGGTCTTTTGCAATCACTCAAGGGTTTTTCTGAACCTGCCTTCTCAAAAATTTGGTTGCAGCCGTTGATAGCTTCCAATTTCTGCCCTGTCCAGGTAGTGTAAACACTGTTCTTTTAACTTTGAACTTGCAAACTATGCTTGCAACAGTCTCGGAACATGTATTGCCTTCGCTATCTTTTTGTATCCTGTTGTTGTATCCTTGTTTGTGAAGGGCAATGATATCTTCTCTTATCTTTTTGGACCATTCTATTGACTTTTTCTATTGAATTTCTAACATGCAGTCAAACGTGACACAACAAACCTTGCCAGTTCAGATATTTCATGTGTTCTACAGTAGTGTTCAATCACACCTGATTACAACTGTATGTACGTCTGTCTTGATAACAAATCACCAAATGAGGTGATTTTGGCAGAGGTTAATGAAAGTCCAGTGTAAGACATGTGAAATATAATTAATATGTGGGAAAGACAGCATACACAGCATAGGGGCCTACATATGATGCTAGTGATTCTTACAGGTTATGTACAAAACCTCTGACTGCTTTTTGTGAGAATGAACATTGCAGTCTAATGTCACAGTAAAAATCCCAAACACACCAGATGATATTGCCTATGACAGCTTATGATGCTTTATGTAAGTTGTAAAGACTCAGGGGTGGATCTGATAACGGGGAATTTGCATATCATAATTCATAATTCATAATTAATAATTATTCATACAGGTTTGTATCAGATCAGTCTTACATGTTAATACATCTCCCGATAAGGGATGATACGTTACTTTACCTGCATACAAGACTGCATGCTTGCATGTGTATGGCAGCCGACCGCAAGTTGATTGCGATTAGCTACACAGATCACGTTTTACAAATAGGTAACATTAATTAGCTCAATTAATTTATAGAGTTTAGGAAAATCAATTCTGTGGCCACAAGAATTAGTCTTCCCGCCCTATAAACCCATACTCTTTAAAGTATCTTTAATTTGTAAAGCTCGTAGCTTTTGGATAGGCATTTCAGGGACCCGAAGTATGAGCAGACAGTCAATCCATCAAATGAGTATCATGAAATTTAATAAGAAATAACTAGCCTATGCATTTACTAAAATTACATGGGATATATTTACAAACATAAACAATGAAACACACAAACGTTACAAACATAATAAACAACAAAACACAATAAAGCATCGATGAACGAGAAATGCATAGAGACAGAGATAGAATTTTTAGCAAGGTGCAGTTATGCACGAGGGAGTTTTATAAAGACCCGAAGATCTTACTAAATAGCAAATTCGCATAGACACGGGACTTTGAGAGACAACAAGACTTCAACACATCTTAAAAGCGTGATCAAACACGTATACTTGCACAGGTAGGTAAACTCTTTGCATGGCTGGTGAAGCCTGTGTGTCTCTCTCGGCCCTGCATGCGGTCACATGCGCGCGTTTCTTCTTCAAATCGAGCGCGCGCTCGTTTAAATGTCTCTTGTTAGATGGATTTGCTGGAAAGACATGTTCCGCGCTGTTCTTTTCGATCGTCGATTGGAATTACACGGAGACTTATCTAAGACTGGAAAACATAACCTAAACTAGAAGCAAAACAAAAGAAAGAGATCCCCAAAGGGATCTCCCGAAGGAATCACATTCTGGCGAGAGTGAGATAGTAAGACAAGAGAGAGAGAGAGAGAGAGAGAGGGAGAGAGAGAGAGAGAGCGCATTGGAAATCTTCACCCAGACAATAACCTCTCTGAAACAACACGAAAACATAATCTTAATGCTTCCTAGAAGCTGAAAGATACTTGCAAAGTTTCTTGGTCTCTCGTTGCGTGTTCCTAAAACGGCCTGTCCAGGCCGCGTGCAGGAGCGGACGTTCTTTGTTCCGTGTGCGCGCGTCACGTGGCGTTCGGCGCGCGCGCGCTGGATAGAGGATTAAAGTCTTTAAGGTAGCATTACCAAATTCGGCTGAATTCATCTCCTCTCCTGTGAGATGAATTAGGTTGGAAACTTAAAGAAAACAAAACTTTTAAACAAACAAAAGAAAGAAAGGATTTCCCGAGGGGAAATCCTATCGGGGATTACATGACTAACACAGACATAGGCAAGCAAGTTCAGAGCGCGAAAAAAAGAGCGAGACCCTTGGAGCTCAGAAGCGCCATTTATCACCTTGCCGAAATCCAGCCTCTTCCTTTGGGCTTGTCCAATGAGAGGGTTGGAATTCACAGGCGGGATTTTGGTTTTTATTGCTCTTTGTCTGCAAAGAGGGAGCTCCTGCATGCATGCTGGGGGGGGGGATTGGGTTTGTCAATCGCTTAAAAACCATGAACTATTCTTTTAATACTAATATGTTGTATCATATTTCATATCTACCAACATATCATATACACAGTCTGTTAAATCTTCAAAGTACCAATTTAGCAAAACCAAACACGCTATAGGTGAGATTTGGTTAACCCTACTTGGCAGAGTTTGAAACATTAAGTATTAGCGCTTACATGAAACAAACCACCTAAAAGGAAAAATCATGTGATGGAACATTAGGTGCATGTTAATACGTTTATCACATGGTTATATATATATATATATATATATATATATATATATATACACACACACATGGAACATATAGGATTGAACGGGTTTCATTTCTCCTTCTCCAGGACTCGAGTCCCTGGACATTCCTTTGGGGTCGTAAACCTGTAAGCGGACACTTTCAGCCAGTGTTAGCTGGATTTGGGGGGGAAGTTTCACAGACTTGTTAGGAGTGAAAATGCTGGATTATTCATTAAAATGCATAATACAAGCATTTATCGTTCGTTTAGAACTACCATGCAGTCAGGTATCTTCTGGGCACTCAGACCCACATAACAACATATAACATATATCTCATTAAGATGTCCTTAATGGGGAAATTCGTACCAGTTTGTGTATGTGCGTGTGTGTTGAAGTCCCAGGGTTTATGGGAAGAAATACATTTAGTTATTTGGATGATCCTTCATTCCGCTCAGTCCTTACAGTTCCCCCTTTTTGTCTGATGAAGTCCCTGTGTGGACTTGATCGGACAACGACCATCACAGTGGACAGATGACAGGTGAATCATGATGATCGGGTAGCAGGTGGCTGTTAGTGCTGAGGCTGAGGTCTCAGCTTGATGAGGTTCGACGCAGCCTCCGGCGTGGTACCCTCTTCCTGAGGGTCCCGTGAGCTTGGCTGTAGATTTTCGCATCTCGTTGAGCCTCCTGATTGAAAGTCAAGTGTCAGGGTGTGGTTGATTACCGTAGAGGTACCCAGCGCAGGATCAGCTGCAGTCCAGGATTGGACAACAGGTGAGGCAGTTAAGGCGGGCAGTTGAGACACAGCTTGGAGGGCTATGTCGATGGGAACAAGGTCAGTTCTGATTGGTGCTCTTCGCTTGGAAGAGGATACGATGCCAGGTCGTCGAGGTGAAGGATGGCACCTTTGATGCTTGGATTACATGCTCTGGTCGAGCAAGGTGACACAGGTGTCAGTGTCATTTTGGTCGTCAGTGAGTGCAGCTGTGCGCACAGGAGTGTTAAGGAGTCCCCCTTTCACCTACAATCTCTGCGTGGGTCTCGATGACCTGAGTGCGAGGCTTGGCTTTAGCAGGGCAGCGTGTGCCGCTGATCTGCAGCCCGCAGATTCCGTCAGTGTTGTCTCTGAGGAAAGGTTTGTTAGGGGCAGAGATACTGAACGTCTTTGGTCAATGTGCACATGTGCGGATTCGGAGCTGGGGCAGCTTTGTGTCGCTGTCGTGTGAGGCATCCACGTCCAGCGTGCATATCTTGAAGTGAGTGTTGCTTTTCAAAATCTGACATTGACAATGTTCTTGAGCTTCGGCTTGACTCTAGGATGGCAAGTTCAAGAGAAAGCCCCCCCTTTTTTCTGCTTGTGGTCAACGCAGAGTGGGATGGCACTACCCAGAGAGTAGGCAAGGTGTATTTGTAAAGAGTCAGTTGGTGTGGTGATGGCGGACACCACCACGGTTTGCATGAGGCCTAAGGGTATCAGGTGCGGTGGAATTCTACCCATGGCGAGGCTGTCGATGGAGGGGTTCACTCCCCGCAGCGGGTTTGTCCTCAGGGCTGTTACCAGCTGAGTTTGAGCACCGTCATTCTGGGAGACAGTAACAGCTTTTTCATGGAGTTCACTGTTGGGGTCGGCAGAACGCTGTGAGTGTTGAAAGTTACCACAATTCCCTTTAGCGTCTTGTCGATGGTCTGCAGGGATGCACTCTGTTGTGAGTGGCTCTGTTATCTGTGGAATCTCAGTCTGAATTTCGGCTGCATGCCGTCCAACGTTGGCGAGGTTTACTGCATTCATGCTGGACATACAAGTGTTAAACAGGGTTCTGACGGCAGTGCGGCGGCGGTTGTGGCCACCTGGCTCCGCTAGCGTGACAGTCATTTTCTCAAGTTGGTTGAGCATGTGTTCGACCTCGGCCTCAGTGTGTGTGAGGGCATCCTCTGTCCGTCGGCACCTACCCAGCTGTATTGTGTCGTTACGCCGGGGTAGTGCGTTCTGTAGGCGTTGCGAGGATCAGGTGGCACAGACACTTTCTGAGTGCGGGTCCGGCAGAAAAGGAGTCCTGGTGGTTCCCTTAGGACGATGCTAGGTTAGCTTAGCGTAAGCTGGAAGGATGCTAGGTTAGCGTAGCCACCTAGGCTGGTTTGTTCACAAAGTGACATCACAAGTTAACACTTCCTGTGACAAGTCGTTGTCATGGAAACTAGAGCATGTCAGACAATTCAACAGTCCCTAAAGGCTGTCTGTAGATTTTACATGAATTATGCATGTTTAAACGGGTTAACAGGATGCTCCTTTATTTTAAGTCTTTCTAGGACTCTGTGTTACATTAAGTAAAATGCAGATGTGTTTTGGCATTAGCTAATTTTACTCATGGCACTCTTCTCTTTATTTTACGCAACTTATTCTATTTGTTTACAGAGTAAGGAAATAGATTTGCTGTAAGTCAAAGCTTGTCTAAGCATATATATAGTTACATCCCTCTCGTGCACGATTGCTGACTTTTCAGCGATTAAACAGTTTTGATCGCTAGGTAGTTCTTTGCTTGTAGATGCAGCTAGAATTTAGGTGAATTACATCAATCTCACAATAATTTGTAAGGCCTTTACCTTTTGTAGAAAGGGGAGCCTCGCCCAGGTCTACCTAGATATAACTTTGTCCTGAGCTTTCTTTGTTAGACACAGGTTTAGTCATACTACAATTTGAATTTCTTTTAAGCAAAGCAGAATATACATCGGTACAGTTTACAAGCTGCTGAGATGAGGTTTCTTCGTCAAACAGACTTACGCTTTACTGCTGAACATGCTAATTTTAGTTGGAAATCTAAGGCTATTTTACTTAAAGTAGAGATGTCAATTTCAGCTATCGTTTTATCTGCATTTAGACAAGCCAGCGATCAAAAATGCGTATTGCACGTTGTGTTTTAGGTGGATCGCAACGCTTAAATGCACGCCCTTTTAGGATGACAGTAGTTTAAACGAAGGGGCTCTCGGTCATGCTAGTTTACCCAGCTCAGGGGGGGGTTTGCTTACTATCTGGCGTCAGGGTGATGACTGCCCTATTTGGAGTTAGTATTTCCTGTAACAAGTCATTGTCATAGAAGCTAAGGTTTAGCTGTGTCATTTCAACCAGCATGTAGCAAGTGCTTGGTTCGAAAGAGTCGTGCGTAGTCTGTTGGCCAGTGAGGCTTACAGGTGAGCCATTCCAGATTTTCTTTAAATCAGTAAAGTTCTAATTTTTCTACTGCAGAGTCTTGCGTCTCTTTGAGCACCACTTTTCATCTACTTTTAAAAGTTCTATGTCCTATGCTGATCAGGGACCCTTTTAGCAGAGTCTTGCACTGTGTTCGTGCAGTGTCTTCTGGTTTACAGTTCAAAGTCAGTGGGGTTTTTAGGAGTTCTTCGGGGTGTGAGATCTTCGCTCTTAGCTTTAGCACTGAGTCTTTCAACGAGTTGGGCTGACATTAAAGTGAAGTCTGAGCCGGTGTCTACCAGGGTTTCAAGGCTCACCTCATTGTCTAGAGTGATGGGTAGGTAGAGTTTCTGGGCCCACCCCCCTTTTGGTCTTTTGGGGTTTTGGACCCAGTTGTGGGAAACTGTGCTTCCTCGCTCAGGCTGTGCTGCTGTCACTTTGTGACAGTTTGCTCTGTGTGCCTGTTGTAGGTCTTACGCTCAGGCATAGGATGTCAGGAAAGTCTTTGTGCAGAAGCTTTTCAGCGACTCCAGGGTCTCGGCTGGTGATGTTTTGAACAGTGTTCAGAGACCGAGTATATCGTGGGGGTTGTCAAAGTCTTTTCGGATACAGTCTTTTACTTGTTGTAAGCTTCTCATAGCCGTTGAGTAGTCATGCTATGTGGGCAGGCCAGGATGCCTAGGTGATGACTCACTGTGGGGTGCAGATTTCGGATAATCTGTCCCACGCGGTGACGTTGGTAACAGTTTTTAAGTGAAAGTCAATGTCTTGTAGGTAGGCGTGCACGTTGTGGCCTCCTGAAGGGTTCGGAGTGAACGTAGGGAGGTTTCTCGCCAGCTTGTTAAGTCTTTTGGGAGCCCTGCCGTTGTAAGTAGCAGGGGCTCTCCTGGAAAGGCCCCCCCTTTTTAGCTCTGGGTTGTAGGCTGAAAGGTGCGGACCAGCTGGTCAGGGGAAACTTTGTGGTGTGCGTTTCCCTTTCCCGGTCATTCTGTAGTCTATAAGAGTGTTTCAGCTATCTGTGAACAATGTCAATTTAGTCTTTGAGATCGTCTCTCTGCTGTACGATCTTGTGGATGGTAGCATGGGCCGCTTGCGAGTTTCTTTCGCAGGCCGTGCTTTCGAGTCTCTTTAAGTTCAGTCTCTGCTCTTTGCAAAAGGCTTCACTTTTGTCGGAGTTTCTCATTGAGTTCCTCTCTGGTTCTTTTCTCTGAATGCTCTCTTCGGTCTGTGTGCCGATGAAGATCAGGCAGGGCAGTTTGAAGTCTTTCCACTTCCTTCTGTAGCTCGGGGTCGTTGTCGTCCTCGGCTTGCATCCTTAGCGTTGCAACTTCGTGCTCCAGGGCGAGGCGGCTCCTTTCACGGAGGCGTGCTTGTGCGATGAGCTGGCAAGCGAGGTTTTGGACGTGTCTGGCCGGTCTTTGTCGTGGGAGCTTTGGCTTGGTTTGTGCGCCATCAGCTTGTCCACGTCGGCGCTGCTCTTGGCTTTGGAGCTCTGAGTCACTGTCTCCCGGTTGTCCCAGCGGGTTGTGGGACTGTAGGACCGGAACATACTGGTTTCAACTGTGGGCGAGAGGAACACAACACGCACAGAGAGACCAAGCAAGTTTGTTCTACGTGTAACGAGCTATAATACGGCTATGCCGCGTATGCAAATTGTGGTTAACTGATGCAGACAGTTAAATCATTCGGTGGGACAATTTGGTTAGGTCAGCATGGGCCTGAATAAAATTTAGCAGGGCGGTAGATTAAAGGGGGTCACCTTTTGA
The DNA here is from genome assembly GCA_031834385.1 of Semotilus atromaculatus. Lineage (NCBI taxonomy): Eukaryota > Metazoa > Chordata > Actinopteri > Cypriniformes > Leuciscidae > Semotilus > Semotilus atromaculatus. Next base: position 10,812,201 of record JAULUF010000038.1, on the reverse strand, counting down.
TGCTAGCGGCTTGTTGTCTAATTATTATTCAGCGTTCCTTGTTGTCTCAGATAGGTTCTGTCTTCTAGGTGAACTGAAAGAAACAGAGCACGACAGAAAAGAGCAGTGGCAAGATAGCAAAGTTTGAAGTAACATGCAACCATCAAAGATGGAAAGGTCTGTAATGAAATGGCGTTAATAGTACACAGGAAGAGTTACAGGGGAAAAGGAGGCCTAAGCCTGCGGTTTGTGGCTCGGAGAGGAAAAGGGAGCCGGACACTTCAATGGCCGGGGGAATCTCTAGATTCTGTGGCCAATATTAAGTGGATGGGTTTAATACCTTTTTCTAGTTTAACTGGGTGAAATGAGGTCATTCGGGTTGGAGTTCAGCATCGCGGTTGGTCTTTCTGTCGTCCCCCAAACGCCTGACAGCAGTGTCCCGGGCCCCTCCGTATATCTGTACCGATGTGCGCCCTCTCACGCAACCCGACTTTGAATCACAACCGGCGGTGCCAAATTGGTGATGTCGTGTTGCGGGCCGCACTAACGGAGAGACACGGGAAAGTCCGAGACTCGCGCCCAGTCAGCGCTGGGGACACAGGTCAGATGAACCAGCATGCTGGACTCCAAGCAGAGATGACTGTCAAATCACCACACGCTCTTTAGTGGATTCTACCTATAAACACAGAATAGTGTGAACAAGTGGCTTGACAGTGAATGAAAGCTTTCTTGTTTAAACTGAATTGAGTAATTACGTATGTAGAAAATAGAAGCAAAGGTTTTACTAGATAATGGTAAAAAAGAAATTATGAAAATGATGTTAATTATCAAAATAACTTAACCCAAAAGAAAGAGAAAAAAAAAAAAAACATTTCCTTTAAGAAAAAAAATTAACCCTTTTTTTTTATTTATTATTATTTTATTTATTTATTATTATCACTTTTATTATTAATAAAAATTAACAATCAAAAGTAATAAAGTAGGATGTACCCCGGGAGAAGACAGGCAGTAGTGGCGCGTTTGGGCCACAAAGGGTTTTGGGCCACTCCCTCCTAGTGGTCACCCTGGCTGACAGAGGACTTGATTTAAATTGCATTCACTGGTTTTGAATACAATTCAAATCGAGCGTATGCATAGATGTTAAGTAACTTCTAGAATAGTTGTCATAACGTATCAAATCAAAATTATTAAAAATAATTTGAAAAAGGAAATATAGAAGTAAAGCCATAAAACCATTCCCCACAGGGAAGGAGACTTCATTCAAATTAATCTTGAAATTTGTTTGTTTCCAACCAAATTTGAATAAGTGTAGGAAATTAAAGGTTGGCATTATTTTTGATGATGATCACGATCACTGTGGTGTATCAATGATAATAACCAAAATAAAATCAACTGGGAGAAAGCCACTTCAAAACAGAATGAGAGTAGACAGTAAGAGATGAGCTGACTTAGCGGGGGGAAGGCCACAAGGGGGCCACACTCCTCCTAAGTGGTCATCAGAAACTGCTAATACTTACTTTTGAATTTTAAATTCAAATGTGGTTTGAACCAAATTCAAAATAAGTGTACACAGTCAGAGGTGAAATCATGTTAGTAACACTGGACCTTGCACATGCATTGAAAGTTAGAAACACACTTTCAGAAATTCACTGGAAAAATCTGAAATTGTGACGAGAGAGAGATTTAGGAAAGGATGACATTGTTACTGGTGTCCACGAGGTGGCGCTATTTCGCTCATGGAGGGTAAAGTCAGGACGTGGAGGCCGTCTGATACTGGAAAACTCAAGGGCGCTCCCTAGCGTTTGGCAGTAGCATTGCAACCCGCCTGCTTTCAAATGTGATCGTCTCAGAGGACATGCAAAAAAATAGTGCGGAATTTAAATCTGACGGATTTCTTTCCGGTGCTATATTTCACAAAACGGCGTGGCAGGATTTTTTTTTTTTCTACACACACACATAGGGTCACAGGAATTATACGTCTGTCGTTCGTATCCAAATACATTTATCAAATAGCGTTTTATGATTAGAATGTTTTTATGTTTTGGATTTTTCTGTGCTATATTTCACAAAACGGTGTGGCAGGATTTTTTTCCTACGCACACACATAGGGACAACAGGAATTAGGCATCTGTTTTTTGATTCCCACATACGACAATTAGCACTATGATTCACACGTGTTCACTTATAAATTTTAAACCTCGGCGGGTTTTCCTATTTCGACACGTGTACACGGAAGGATTTCTTCATTTCCGCACATTAATATGGACAACAGGAATTATACGTCTGTCATTCGTATCCAAATAACATCTATCAAATAGCACTTATGATTAAAAATGTTTTTATGTTTTGGATTTTTCTGTGCTATATTTCACAAAACGGTGTGGCAGGATTTTTTCTACACACACACATAGGGACAACAGGAATTATACGTCTGTCGTTCGGATCCAAATAACATTTATCAAATAGCACTTTATGATTAAAATGTTTTTAGATTTTGGATTGTTTCTGTGCTATATTCTAACAAACACGTTTGGCAGGATTGCTTCGCTGCGCTGTGCGTAAATAAAACAGGGATTATTCGTCTGTTTTTTCGACTCCCATAACATATTATCAAATAGCACTTATGATCAAATATGCGTTAGGTTTTACAATTGAGTAGCTACGTCAATGTTTTAACCCGGAGTTATCGATAATCTAACGATTATAATTAATATCAGGCCTGTTTAAGAATAGTGAAAGAGCATCGTTTCACTAAATCTTGTCTTCACCGTGGCCGAAGAATCTCGTTCCGCCAGGGGAGTTTAACATTAAAAGTGTCATAATTCAAAAGAGGCTTCTTCATCTTTTGTAGGACAAATTTTAATACAATGAAACCGCAGTTTCTTTTTAGTTGTGCTGAACTGAGACGGCTTGTGCCTTTAGTCAGTCAGGCTGTGAGTTCACTCACTCTTCGAGGTGCGCGCGTCTGCGGCTTGTCTTACAATTTCAACATCCGCGCGCATAAATATTAAATAACAATACTCATACACAGATTGACTGGAATGCTCGTAAAACAAGTTTGAAATGTGCCCATAGCATTTTCCTCCACCAATATTATGTAAAGACTCAGGGGTGGATCTGATTACGGGGAATTTGCATATCATAATTCATAATTCATAATTAATAATTATTCATACAGGTTTGTATCAGATCAGTCTTACATGTTAATACATCTCCCGATAAGGGATGATACGTTACTTTACCTGCATACAAGACTGCATGCTTGCATGTGTATGGCAGCCGACCGCAAGTTGATTGCGATTAGCTACACAGATCACGTTTTACAAATAGGTAACATTAATTAGCTCAATTAATTTATAGAGTTTAGGAAAATCAATTCTGTGGCCACAAGAATTAGTCTTCCCGCCCTATAAACCCATACTCTTTAAAGTATCTTTAATTTGTAAAGCTCGTAGCTTTTGGATAGGCATTTCAGGGACCCGAAGTATGAGCAGACAGTCAATCCATCAAATGAGTATCATGAAATTTAATAAGAAATAACTAGCCTATGCATTTACTAAAATTACATGGGATATATGTATTTACAAACATAAACAATGAAACACACAAACGTTACAAACATAATAAACAACAAAACACAATAAAGCATCGATGAACGAGAAATGCATAGAGACAGAGATAGAATTTTTAGCAAGGTGCAGTTATGCACGAGGGAGTTTTATAAAGACCCGAAGATCTTACTAAATAGCAAATTCGCATAGACACGGGACTTTGAGAGACAACAAGACTTCAACACATCTTAAAAGCGTGATCAAACACGTATACTTGCACAGGTAGGTAAACTCTTTGCATGGCTGGTGAAGCCTGTGTGTCTCTCTCGGCCCTGCATGCGGTCACATGCGCGCATTTCTTCTTCAAATCGAGCGCGCGCTCGTTTAAATGTCTCTTGTTAGATGGATTTGCTGGAAAGACATGTTCCGCGCTGTTCTTTTCGATCGTCGATTGGAATTACACGGAGACTTATCTAAGACTGGAAAACATAACCTAAACTAGAAGCAAAACAAAAGAAAGAGATCCCCAAAGGGATCTCCCGAAGGAATCACATTCTGGCGAGAGTGAGATAGTAAGACAAGAGAGAGAGAGAGAGAGAGAGAGAGGGAGAGAGAGAGAGAGAGCGCATTGGAAATCTTCACCCAGACAATAACCTCTCTGAAACAACACGAAAACATAATCTTAATGCTTCCTAGAAGCTGAAAGATACTTGCAAAGTTTCTTGGTCTCTCGTTGCGTGTTCCTAAAACGGCCTGTCCAGGCCGCGTGCAGGAGCGGACGTTCTTTGTTCCGTGTGCGCGCGTCACGTGGCGTTCGGCGCGCGCGCGCTGGATAGAGGATTAAAGTCTTTAAGGTAGCATTACCAAATTCGGCTGAATTCATCTCCTCTCCTGTGAGATGAATTAGGTTGGAAACTTAAAGAAAACAAAACTTTTAAACAAACAAAAGAAAGAAAGGATTTCCCGAGGGGAAATCCTATCGGGGATTACATGACTAACACAGACATAGGCAAGCAAGTTCAGAGCGCGAAAAAAAGAGCGAGACCCTTGGAGCTCAGAAGCGCCATTTATCACCTTGGCGAAATCCAGCCTCTTCCTTTGGGCTTGTCCAATGAGAGGGTTGGAATTCACAGGCGGGATTTTGGTTTTTATTGCTCTTTGTCTGCAAAGAGGGAGCTCCTGCATGCATGCTGGGGGGGGGATTGGGTTTGTCAATCGCTTAAAAACCATGAACTATTCTTTTAATACTAATATGTTGTATCATATTTCATATCTACCAACATATCATATACACAGTCTGTTAAATCTTCAAAGTACCAATTTAGCAAAACCAAACACGCTATAGGTGAGATTTGGTTAACCCTACTTGGCAGAGTTTGAAACATTAAGTATTAGCGCTTACATGAAACAAACCACCTAAAAGGAAAAATCATGTGATGGAACATTAGGTGCATGTTAATACGTTTATCACATGGTTATATATATATATATATATATATATATATATATATATACACACACACATGGAACATATAGGATTGAACGGGTTTCATTTCTCCTTCTCCAGGACTCGAGTCCCTGGACATTCCTTTGGGGTCGTAAACCTGTAAGCGGACACTTTCAGCCAGTGTTAGCTGGATTTGGGGGGGAAGTTTCACAGACTTGTTAGGAGTGAAAATGCTGGATTATTCATTAAAATGCATAATACAAGCATTTATCGTTCGTTTAGAACTACCATGCAGTCAGGTATCTTCTGGGCACTCAGACCCACATAACAACATATAACATATATCTCATTAAGATGTCCTTAATGGGGAAATTCGTACCAGTTTGTGTATGTGCGTGTGTGTTGAAGTCCCAGGGTTTATGGGAAGAAATACATTTAGTTATTTGGATGATCCTTCATTCCGCTCAGTCCTTACAAAGTCTATGGTTAATAAAGGGAAAGTAAATTAAGCCTTGAGTAATTATGATTGAGATTTTGACCTCGTACAAGAGGGAACCAGACTGTTACCTGAATAATGGAGTCTCTACAAACTGTAAAAATCACCTGAGAGCTTCTTCCACTAAGCGCCATACCCTGACCTGAATACTGGGTGTACATAGAAGTATGTGTTTGTGTCACGATTACCAGTGAGAGTGCCCATCATTACCACCAGAGGGCACGCCATGCCAGACTATTGTCATTCCCTAATGAAACTACATTTCCCATAACTCTCTGCCTGGACTCATCATCCTTGCATCCACCTGTGTCTAATTACCTTGTTTAACTCACCCTAAAATAGCCTGGTTTTCACATTCATTCCCTGTGAAATCTTGTATGTTGTTGCACTGCATTTCGGTCTTTGGACTCTCTGCCTACCTTGGATTACCCGTTTGCTTTGTTCCCAATCTTGAGTTTTGTTTGTTTGTTTGGACTGCCTACATGTGTTTTTACCTGTTGCCTGTACATTGGATTATGTGTCTGGATTTGTGGATCCGATTTACACATCTTATCCATGAGTGAAACTTTCCTATAGGGTGTGCTCTGACTGTCAACAGATTTACATTGTTATCCGAATTTCATTCCCTGTATGTTTATACTCAAAATGCACTCACAATGCACAACCAGTGTAAACTCACTCTCCAACGCCATTTCCCATAATCAAATATGAGGAATGCTGCTGAGCTAATAAAACACTCCATTTGCAACATCTTTATTTCACATGCAAAAGCTCACTTTTTTGATAAGTCATCAGTTAAAAATATTTGTAGTGAAGTATCGTGAACTATAGACTAATTATAAAGATACATGAAATTAAAATGATTAACATTGTACACTGAGGAAAATTGTACATTGAAGTCGGCATTAAACAGAAGTTGCGATAGTCTTTTCTTGTATCTTGTTTATTGTGATCTGGAATGAGAAAAACAAATGTAGGGTGAGATTTAATTTTGTCCATGGGAATTGACTAAACTGTAGGAAGTTGGGTGTTGCTAACTAAATGGCTGTCAGTTGTGGAGGATATTTAGTCCCAACCTCTGCTGAGACATATATCATGAAGAGAACAGATGTTGTTCGGAGGGTAAGGGGAGATTAACTATCTGATTACGAGGCCATATGAACAAAAAATATATAATTATGATACATTTTGATATCATGGTGACTTTAAGGACATTATAATCGGTTGGATTATCCAAACATTTGATCTCCTGTTTAGATACTGAAGTATCTAGTCTAGGACTTTATTACTGCTTTAGAGATAAATTATGATTTTATACACCTCATTAGTAGTTCTGCCAATGGTCATATCTGTTCTCTGGATGCTGCTCATCTTAGATAGGAGTGACAGTTTAATTTATTCTTGTTGACAGCTGTTTAGTATGGAGCCCCTAAAGGGATGTGGTGGTGAAAAAAAATTAGGATGGGAGAATTTTTTCCCCCCCAAAAAATATATTTTGCGTTCCCTCGCAAAACTTTTGCGTTATCTCGTTTTGTGGAGAATTTGGTTGTAGCTCGTTGTCTAGGTTACTATGATTGTAAATAGGCGTCGTTTGTGTTTTAACAACGTTTAGCTCAAGAATATTGATCCAGGAAGTTCGAATAGCCTATGTGAATATTGCCAACTGAAACCACCAATTTCATTAATTCCTTCCCCATAGTCAAAATATTGGAGTCCACTATAGTGAATTAGCAGAAAATTTCAAATGCACACATAATCAGCTGGTTTCTATTCTATTTCTATTTTATCCATGTTATATATATATATATATATATATATATATATATATATATATATATATATATATATATATATACACACACACACTTTTTAAAAGCTTTATGTAATGTGCTAGACTAACTGGGACTTGTCATCACTTGTTGCTATTTTGTTAGTACAACTGCTTCTATTTTATTCTCATTTGTAAGTCACTTTGGACAAAAGTGTCTGCTAAATGATTAAATGTTAATGTACAGCGGTTGGACAATAAAACTGAAACACTTGGTTTTAGACCACGAAAATATATTAGTATGGTGTATGGCCTCCTCTTGCAGCCAATACAGCCTCACAGAAGTCCTTCACAGTGGCCTTTTGAGGGATTTTGAGCCATTCCTCTTCATGAACAGTGGCCAGGTCACTATGTGATGCTGGTGGAGGAAAACGTTTTCTGATGTTGAAACCGACATTTGTCATTGGCACGAGTGACCAAAGGTTTGGCTATAGCAGCCTGACCATTAATATTGACTTGGTGGTGCTCCTGATGAAGTTTTGGTGGAAACAGGAGAGTCGAGGTGAACATTTAATTCTGCAGTGATTTGGACAGCTATGGTTTTATGTTTTTGGATACAATCTGGGTTAGTACCGGAGATCCCTTTCAGACAGTTTCCTCTAGCGTCGATATTTACTCCTGTTGGATGTGGTTTGTGGTGGTATGCCGACATTACCCTGGATATCCATAGCTCACAAAGACTTCCTGTACTGGTCACAGATAAGCCAGTGGGAGCCACCAACAATTTGTCCTCTAATGAACTCTGATATGTCTCCCATTATGTTGTGTGGATTGGAATATTGTATGTCCAGTTGTGCTATTGCTCCACTATATTGGCCAGTGTTTCAGTTTCATTGTCCAAAAACTGTAAATGTAAATGTTTTAAACACTATAAATTAGCCTTGGCGTATCACTTGCTTATCACTTGCTCCAGTTTTAGCCTGTAACCATGGCAACAGACTGCTTCACAGATCTGCATTTTCGAGAGCGAGAGAGAGAGAGAGAGAATGCATGGAAACAATGGAGCATCTGATTCCACCCCGAGCTGCTAGTGTACATAACAATACGATAAACAGCCCAGGTGATGACATGATTTAGCCCTAGCGTCTCACACACTCTCAAATTGATATTTATATTTTATTAAACTGCCAAGTACCACTACACCACAAATTAATTATATAAAGTATAGGTGGGCTTTGGGCAGTATCATGCAGATTGCATACCATGGCAAGACTGAGCCAACTAGTATAGATTCTGCTATGCCGCTTAACCCCGTAAGACTGGACGTCACACGCATCACACACATGACCAGCGTCGGCCAATAGGGACCCTACGTGTGACGTAGCCCTACGCCATCACACTATGTTAATACTATGAGGACTAGAGGCCAACAGAGATGGAAATGAATAGTTGAAATAAAGTCGTTATTTTTGTTTGTTTTTGCGCACAAAAAGTATTCTCGTCGCTTGATAAACTTAAGATTGAGCCACTGTAGTCACTTGGACTATTTTAACGACGTCTTTAATAACTTTTCGGGGGGAACAAGTTTCAATCCCTTAGAAGCCTATGGAGGAGTGATCCAGCTCTCAGATTTAATCAAAAATATCTTAATTCGTGTTCCGAAGATGAACGAAAGTCTTACGGGGTTGGAACAACATGAGGGTGAGTAATTACTGACAGAATTTTCATTTTTGGGTGAACTAACCCTTTAACACCTGAGAACACTGAAAAAACAGTAATGCAAAATTCAGATCACATTTCCCAAACAAGTCAAGAAGAATTTGTTATTAATTAATTGTTTAGGTTCAACAGGAAGCAACATTTTGGTGCCAAGCAACAATGCAAATAATAAAGAATCTGCATTAATATATAAAAGAGTTGATCTCATCCAGGGGCCTTAAAAACTTCCAAGGGGGCCACGAGATGACTTAAAATTATTTAAAATAAGGCAAATTTTCTCTATTTATGCCAAGCTCTAAAATAATTGATGTTGAAAATAATTTCTTTAACATAATAAAACATTTCATTCAATGAAAAAAAAACGTCTCTGGTTACGTATGTAACCTTAGTTCCCTGAGAGGGAACGAGCGCTGCGTTTTCACGCTATGGGAACACCCCTGTGTGATTGCGTCGTGAAGCACGTGTATAATCAGTCCAATGGAAGAGCGAGACGTCATAGGCGTGTGACGTCATAGACCAGGAAACTATAAAGCACCCCTGAGAACAGACCGCGTCAGCTTCTGATAAGCCTCATGTACCACGGAGAAAACAAAATTAAGGATCTCTCCTCAGAGATAACCCAGCAAAGAAACATTCATTACAGATATCAAGTACTGTACCAACAGGGCAGAAACAAGATTCAGAAGGCGTTCTCCGCACCATGCAGAGAACAGATTTAATTTCAATGCATATTTAGTCTTCTCGTGGAGGGAGCTCTAGACTGGAGTATGGTCTCCACGACCTCAGTCGAGAGACCTGAATCTATGAGCTGGGCCCGCTCAGAGGCTGAGCCCACAGTATCCAAAACTCCAGATGAGGGTGAAATATTGTATCCCAATTGGGACAGCAAGTCCCTCCTGATCGGAATCTCCAAGGGAGAGCCGTCTAGAAGGGACGGTAGGTCAGAGAAACACATTCAGGCTGGCCAGAACAGGGCTACTAATAATCTTTTTCTAGATGAGCCCCTACCCGGCGAACCCTCTCCAGAACTCCCGGGAGCAAAGATATCAGGAAATGCGTACAGGTGTAGCGTCAACCACACCTAATACACATCACATCCAGTCCAAGCGGAGCTGGATGCGTGAGGGAGAACCACATAGGGTAATACGTTTTACAAATGATGCGAAAGGTCGACTTGAGTTTGACCGAAGTTCTCCCAAAGAAGCTCCACCACCTCGGGGTGAAGTCTCCATTCCCCGGGCCTCAGCCCCTGCCTCAACAGGATATCTGCTCTGATATACGAGACCATCAGTGTGTTGTCCGAAAGAACGAGCACATGGTGACCTCTCGGGTCTGGCAGTAAGTATTGAGATTCTTGGGAATATGCCATCATCTTTAGCCAATTATGTGCAAAAAAGGCAGATGGACCTGCCAAACACCATTCGCCAAGCGACCACTCATAGTAGTAGTAGTAGTAGTAGTAGTAGTATGCGTCGACAAGAAGCCCCTAAACACTGGGCCTGGGCGAGGAATCAAGGTTCTTCCACATGACCGAGGCACGTAGGCATAGCCGCGTGACCTTGATCATGTGAAAACGGATTTCTCCCTCAGAGAAAACTGCTTGGTCCTGAGCCACCACTGCAGGGTCCTCATGTACAGAAGGCCAAAAGTAATTATGTTGGACGCAGCTGCCATGAGACCCAACAGTCTGAAACTGTTTCACAGTGCGTGACTGGCCTAGTTTTACCCCGTTTACGGCTGTGAGAATCGCAGAAATACGTGCTGGAGATAATCGTCCCCGTATCGTTGTTGAATCCCATATTACACCTAGAAAAGTGGTCCTCTGAGCTGGGAGGAGCACACTCTTTTTGGCATTGAGCCGCAACCCCAACATCTTTATATGAGACAGAACGACATCTCGATGCCAAACTGCCATCTGCTCAGATTGAGCTAGGATCAACAAATCGTTGATATAGTATAATACGCGAATGCCCTGGAGTCTCAGAGGAGCCAGAGCTGCATCCACGCATTTTGTAAAGTGCGGGGTGATATTCAAACTAGGCAGAATGGAAGAACCTGATACTGGTATGCTTCGCCCCCGAAAGCAAACCTCAGGAACCTCCTGTGCTGAGGATGGTTAAATAAGTAAGCGTCCTTCAAGTCTATTGTGACAAACCAGTCCTCGGACTGAAACCCCAACTGTCTGCTGGGAGCAGGAACCCCTTCTATAACTCCTTTTTGCAGAAGGGTCAGTACTTCCTGCTCCATAACCAGAGCCTGCTCTGTGTCCACCCCTGTGGGGAGGACCCCTAGACATCTGAGCGGACGAGAACCGAACTGAATTCTGAAACCCTTTTCTATAGTGTGCAGGACCCACTGAGAAATATGTGGCAGTAGTTTCCATGCTGCCAGAAATTCTACTAGGGGAACCAGTCTCTCGAGACTGGCCTCTGGATTTGGTTGAACAGTCACTTCGGTACCCTGAAGCGGCAAACCGACAGGAAACAACCGAACTGACCGTTCTACGACCCTCCTCGGAGGATCGTATGGGGACGCTGACACCTCGGTGCCCTGAACGGCGAACTGGCAGGGAACAACCGAACTGGCAGCGCTGCGACCCTCCTCAGAGAGTCGCACCCCCAGAGGGTGCCGAGTAGAAATGATTTCTCAAAACCGTCCCTGCCCCGTAGGAGCCCTCAGAAGCCTGATAGCCTCGGCGACAGGACTTCTTGTCTAAGCTTTATTAGAGATGATGACAGTCCTCAGATCTTGCCTACCTCTAACCAGCTTAGTTCCTACGACCCTCCTCGGAGGATCGTTGGAAAAAGGCAGGCACCTCGGCGCCCTGAAACGGTGAACCGGCAGGGAAACCGAACTGACTGGTCTTCGCCCCTCCTGAGAAATATGTGGCAGTAGTTTCCACGCTGCCAGAAATTCTACTAGGGGAACCAGTCTCTCGAGACTGGCCTCTGGATTTGGTTGAACAGTCACTTCGGTGCCCTGAAGCGCCGAACCGGCAGGAAACAACCAAACTGACCGTTCTACGACCCTCCTCGGAGGATTGTATGGGGACGCTGACACCTCGGTGCCCTCAACGGCGAACTGGCAGGGAAAAAAACGAACTGGCAGCGCTGCGACCCTCCACAGAGAGTCGCACCCCAGAGGGTGCAGAGGAGAAACGATTTCTCAAAACCATCCCTACCCCGGAGGGTACCACCCTTAGAAGCCTGATAGCCTTCTAAGCTATTTTAGAGATAAAACAGTCCTCAGATCTTGCATATCTCTAACTGGCTAGACTGCGACCGCCATCCAGGTCCCCCTCGATTGTGGAGGAGCCCAAATGGCGACGCTCTGTTTTGCTGCACTCTGTGCTGCGAGGAGCTTAGTAGGCCGAGACTGCTCCCGCCCAGCAGTCTCAGGAACATTAGATCGGTGAGGAAGAAACCTCTGGAACACCGCTAAATGGTTTATTTCTTCGTTTTTTGAAAGCGGAGCGTCCAGAGGAACAGATATATTTTTATATTTATTTTTCTTATTTTTATATCAGAAAAACTTAATATATATATATATATATATATATATATATATATATATATATATATATATATATATATATATGGCTATTTATATATATATATATATATATATCACTCCTTGGCCACCAGCAGGAAAACAACCAAACTGGTAGCGCTGCAACCCTCCTCAGAGAGTCGCCCCCAGAGGACGCCGAGGAGAAACGATTTCTCGAAACCATCCCTCCCCGATACAGTTTATCTGTTTTTGCGTAACGCAATTCTCAAATAGCGTCAGTGCTGACATCCTCACATTCATCCATGTCCTTATACTTTACCCACCAGCGCTGCCTAATAATAATACTTTATTATTTAAGATGGCTGGTGGGTAACGTGGTGGGTTAATGATGATGACGCCGACTCGGGAGAGAGAAAGCTCGCAAGCGTCTCATTAACACGAGGCACTGTCATACCATGATACTTAATACCCATAACATTACTATAGTTAGACGTTTGGGGATTAACACATAAAAATAGAAACCGGTTTATTCCACGATCTCTGTCACGGAACAGAGGAGTCCAGAAAAGGTTGCAGGTGAATACATTTTAATAGAAAATAAGACAAAGCCTCACAGGCTGAATAAACAAAAAGTCTCTTTCACAAAGGAAGCTGCGCAGCGAGCCGCTGCTTGTTCAAACGAGGATAGATGACCTCAGCCGGAGAACCTGCGGTTTCGTGAGTGCTGTAGTCGGGACAACGGGCCAGAAGACGGACCCTCTGCTACGCTCCACGGAGATGGCTGGGTACGGCACAGAAGTGGAAAATCACAGCAGTAGACAACTGACGTTCTTACACTCAAGACAGGACAAGACAGGACAGGACAAGAGATTCAACTTTCTGAGATGTAGCATACAGCGATCAAAACGTGCACGAAGGTTAAACAATAATCCGACAAATGAGACAAGAAAGAGAGAGCTAGAAATAGTGTGGAAATTAGAGGATGATAAAGAGCAGGTGTGTGGGTGAGATGATCCTGAGACAGCTGACAGTAATGAGAGGAAGAGATAATGGGTGTGTACGAGAGAAAAGGGGAAAGAGAAGAAATGATGTAATGTGACCAGCAGAGGGAGACAAAGGAAAGAAAACAGAAGGAAAGAACCAGGATCATGACAGTACCCTCTCCTCAAGGTGCGCCACCCGGCGCACAAGAGGAAGACTGACGGGAGCGAAAGAAGTCGTCAATGAGCGAGCGGTCCAGGACGTCCCGGGAGGGGATCCAACATCTCTCCTCAGGGCCATAACCCTCCCAATCGACGAGGAATTGGTGACCCCTCCCCCTGGGGCGAACGTCGAGAAGTTTGCGAACCCGGTAGATGGGAGAACCCTCGATACGGACTGGAGACAAGACAGGGCGAGGTGGGGCGCGAACTACGCGCTTTAAATTAGAAACGTGAAACACGGGGTGGACACGACGGAGATTGGCTGGCAATTTAAGTTTTACCGAGACCGGACTAAGGACCTTAGCGACGCGAAACGGCCCAATGAATTTGGGAGCGAGCTTACGTGAGGGATACTGAAGAGGAAGGTTCAAAGTCGAAAGCCAAACCCTCTGACCACAAGCATAACGGGGACTCTTGACGCGGCGCTTATTGGCAGCCCGAAGCGTAATGGAGCGCGATTTACAAAGTGCAGACCTGACCGTTCTCCAAGTTCGTTTACAGCGTTGGATGAATGCTTGTACGGAAGGCACCTTGGATTTAAGGTCGGAGGAGGGAAAAAGCGGAGGTTGGTACCCTAAACAACTCTGAAAGGGCGAAAAACCGGTCGCAGAGGCAGGGGCGGAGTTATAAGCATATTCAGCCCACGGAAGCTGTTCTGCCCAAGACGCGGGATTACGAAAAGCTAGACAGCGCAACAGACGACCAATGGTTTGGTTAGCGCGTTCGGCCTGTCCGTTCGTCTGAGGGTGGTACCCAGAGGAGAGACTGACCGAGGCTCCAACGAGGCGACAAAACTCCCTCCAAAAGAGAGAAGAGAATTGTGGTCCCCTATCAGAAACTACATTCTCGGGAAGACCATGGATCCTAAAAACATGATCAACGACTATTTGAGCGGTCTCTCTGGCGGACGGAAGCTTAGTCAACGGAATGAAATGGGCGGCTTTAGAAAAGCGATCAATAACCGTGAGAATAACCTGGTTAACCCTGGAGGGCGGAAGTCCCGTGATAAAATCAAGAGCAATCTGTGCCCACGGGCGAGAAGGAACGGGTAGAGGTCTTAGATATCCAGCCGGGGGTTTATTACTGCTCTTGGTTTGGGCGCAAATAGAACAGGAGGCGATGAAGCGACGAATATCTCGTTCGCGGGAGGGCCACCAGAATCTCTGTCGAACGACGGCGATAGTGCCTCTGACCCCCGGGTGAGCGAATAATTTAGATGAATGACCCCACTGAAGTACGGCGCGACGAGCAGAAGGGGGAACAAATAAAAGACCCTTAGGACAAAGTCGCGGCGTTCGAGTATGGAACAGCGCGCGCTTAACCAGACGTTCGATTCCCCAGTTGACCGCGCCTACCACCATCCCCTGGGGAAGAATCCCCTCCTCCGTAGGCACGGTCTCTGGAGAAGGAAACTGGCGAGAGAGGGCGTCAGGCTTCTGATTCTTAGACCCCGGCCGAAAAGAGATAGTAAAATCAAAGCGCGTAAAGTAAAGAGACCAGCGAGCCTGACGAGCGTTAAGTCTCTTGGCTGAACGGATGTACTCGAGATTCTTATGGTCGGTCCAAACCACGAACGGAACCGCAGACCCCTCCAGCCAGTGACGCCACTCCCCTAACGCAAGACGAATGGCCAGAAGCTCTCGATTACCCACATCATAATTCCGCTCGGCAGGGGTAAGACGATGTGAGAAAAAGGCGCAGGGGTGAATCCGCTCATCAACAGCGGAGCGTTGAGAGAGGATGGCCCCCACACCCACCTCCGAAGCGTCGACCTCGACGATAAACTGTCTCTCTAAATCCGGGGTAATCAGAATAGGCGCGGAAGAAAAGAGATATTTGAGACGCTCAAAAGCCGCCTGGGCGGCATCAGTCCAGGAGAACTGAGTCTTGATCGAAGTGAGCGCGGAAAGAGGAGCCGCGATCTGACTAAAACCCTGAATAAAGCGTCGATAAAAATTCGCGAACCCCAAGAAACACTGAAGAGCAACGCGAGACTCAGGTAGGGGCCAGTCGGTAACCCCATGAACTTTGACAGGGTCCATACTAATCCCCTGGGCGGAGATAGCGGAACCGAGAAAGGTAACGGATGAGGCGTGAAAGGTGCACTTCTCGGCTTTGACAAAAAGACGGTTCTCTAAGAGGCGCTGAAGGACCTGTCTAACGTGCTGTACATGAACTTGGAGACTAGGAGAGAAAATCAGGATATCGTCTAAGTAAACGAACACGAATAGGTTTAACATGTCCTTGAGGACATCATTAATAAGCGCCTGGAACACGGCAGGAGCGTTGACCAATATGAACGGAAGAACGCGATATTCGAAGTGCCCGAGAGGTGTATTAAACGCCGTCTTCCACTCGTCACCCTCCTTAATACGGACCAGATGATAAGCATTGCGGAGGTCTAGTTTTGTGAAGTATTGCGCCCCCTGCAAGATCTCAAAGGCTGAAGACATAAGAGGTAAAGGATACCGGTTCTTAATAGTTATGTCATTCAGACCTCTGTAATCTATGCAGGGGCGCAGCGAACCGTCCTTCTTTTTCACAAAAAAAAACCCCGCCCCTGCCGGCGAAGTGGAGGGAACGATAGTACCCGCGTCTAATGATTCGGAGAGATACTTCTCAAGAGCCTTGCGCTCAGGTGGCGAAAGAGAGTAGAGCCTCCCGCGGGGGGGCGTGGTACCCGGGAGAAGATCTATACTACAATCGTAAGGTCGATTGGGAGGGAGAGATGCGGCCCGGGAACGACTGAAAACCGCTCGCAGATCGAAGTACTCCTCGGGGACGCCAGACAAATCCCCTGGTTCCTCCTGAAAAACAGAAACAGAGGACACGGGAGAAACAGCAGACACAAGACAATTAACATGACAGGAAAGACCCCAGGAGAGTATAGAATTCTTGGCCCAATTAATATGGGGATTATGTTCGGTTAGCCAAGGGTGGCCTAACACTAAAGGGGTATTGGGAAAACTAAAAATTAAAAAAGAAATAGTCTCTGTGTGGTTGCCAGATACGGTGAGACTCACCGGTGCTGTAGAACAGCTAACCAGGGCGAGAACGCTGCCATCCAGGGCGAAGACGGAAGTAGGCTCCTGAAGATTAATAAGAGGGATTCCCTGGCTGAGAGCCCAGTTCTCGTCCATAAACTTGTCCTCGGCTCCAGAGTCAATCAAGGCGGGACAGGTGGTAGAGGAATTAGTCCAGCGAAGAAAAACAGGGAGCGTTGTGCGGGAGCGTGGTAGAGGGTCAAGAGAGGATGCGCTCACCAGTCTCCCTCTCATGACTGGTGAGCTCTGGCTTTTACCGGGCAACAGAGATGTATAGTAACGAAGTAGAACTACTTCACTACTGTACTTAAGTACTAAAAGACTGTATCTGTACTCTACTAGAGTATTATTTTTTTCTCATACTTCCACTTTTACTTCAGTACATATTTTCGATGAGTTTAATACTTTTACTCCGATACATTTTTCACGTGCTGCATCGTTACTCGTTACAATTATAAAAATGTTACGAATCATTTCAAACCCGCATTATCACTGCCAGAGCGGGAGATGGCTCTGTCACCAGGTTTGATGAAGCAGACTCATCATTGAGCGAATCAAGCGATCAAGAAGACGCGCGTGCTCCCGTCCCGTTCTGCCTTTCGCTTTGCTGCCTGCCTCCATTAAGAACACTTGAGCTTTGCTAGTTTGTTTTGAGATGAAAGAACAACCGGAAACAACGCCTTCAACTTCGAGTGATGGTGAGGATGAGGATTAGGAGACCACCCCTGGCCCTACTTTAGAGTCCATGTTTTCATTTCTGAGTGAAAGACAATATAGCCTTCATGACGCAGACGCTCTGAATCGTTCTTTGTTTAAATAGTTTAAAATTACTATTAAAAAGATATGACTCAAGTTTCAGTATTTGATCACAATTTTATTCTGAGGAGTTATGTTATGAAAAAATGAGTCGATACCTTTAGTATGAATTATAAGCGTCAGCCGCTCCCATTCAGAAAAAAACTCCTGTGCTGTCGTCATGAGAACGCTTGACAAACCAATGTCCCTCGGGGCTTTTAGCTCAAAAATGTGCAGATTTTGACAAATATTCTTAGATTTCATAGGTTTACGTCAGATTTCTATAGAGCGGAATAATATTTATTGAAATTATACCCAAAATGGGCCGATGTAATCATTATGAGCGCTGGATACTCTGATGTAGCCTACTGTGTTTTCAATCCATACCGGCAGCCTGAGGGCGCCAGCTGCACATTTAGTCCATATATGGAACACATGAAGAAGAGACATCATGTGACATTCCTAGAACTCCCTGACATAAAACTTCCAGAGATCGCTGTTACATGCAGATAAATACCCAATAAACTGGAGAAATAAGGCTCAAGCAGGGAAGAGAAGGGAGTGATGCTTTAAAGGGGGAAGGGACATATTTGATCTGTTTTTGTTTACAAAAAGTTAAGCTCAGTGTTTTAAGGTGCATTTGTACATTCATGTCCTTGTAGCCTATACTGATAAGTGTCCTAAACATTTGAAATAATATTATCAATATGATGTTCAAACTTTTGACTGTTTTTTTTTTTTTTACTACATAACACGATACTTGTACTTTTACTTTCAGTACTTGAGTAGTACATTTTAAAATAAACTACTTGCAATACTTAAGTAAAAAATTTTTTGAATACTTTAGTACTTCTACTTAAGTGTGGTGCTTAAAGAGTACTTCAACTTCTACTCAAGTTACTTTTTTGATCGAGCACTTGTACTTTTACTCAAGTACGGGTTTCGAGTACTTTATACATCTCTGCCGGGCAAACAGTAACAAAGTGCTTGTCAGATCCACAGTAGAGGCAAAGGCGGTTGATAATCCGGCGCTGGCGTTCGGTGGCTGAAATCCGTATCCCTCCCACCTGCATGGGTTCTGGATCTGTAGAAGTCAGCGGAGTGTTGGCAAAGGACGAAGGAGTGGACGTGGGCATGGTGCGACGAGCGCGTTGGCGCATCTCAAAGCGCTTCTCCACGCGTAAGGCTGAATCGATAAGGAGATCGAGATGAGTGGGAACCTCCCGGGCCAGTATCTCGTCCCTTATCTCGGCGTTTAGGCCCTCAGTGAAGCGAGCCACCAGAGCTGGCTCGTTCCATCCGCAAGAGGTGGCGAGGGTCCGAAACTCCACAGAAAAGTCGGAAACAGTGCGTCTTCCCTGACGTAATGAGGATAACGCACGCGAGGCCTCAGGACCATGGACAGAGCGATCAAAAACACGCAGCATCTCCTCTTTAAACAGAGAGTAACGAGTCAGACATTCACCCTCAGTGTTCCAAACAGCCGTTCCCCACTCGCGGGCCCTGCCCATAAGAAGGGAGATCACATAGGCAATACGGGAACGCTCTCTCGCGTAGGTCGATGGCTGGAGTGAAAAAACGACCTCGCACTGGGTCAGAAAGGGAAGACACTCAGTAGGTTCGCCAGCGTAACAAGGAGGATTGTTTACCCGCGGTTCAGGTGAATCCAGAGTGGCAGGACGAGCCGCATCCAAACGGACCATGTGAAGCTGTTGAGAAAGGTCGGCCACTTGAGCAGACAAAGAGTCCACAGCACGGTGAGCCGCGGAGAGTTCCTCATCGTGTCTCCCCAACAAAGCTCCTTGCATCTCCACGGCGGACTGGATGGGGCGATCACCAGCCAGATCCATATTAGTGGTCGGATTATTCTGTCACGGAACAGAGGAGTCCAGAAAAGGTTGCAGGTGAATAAATTTTAATAGAAAATAAGACAAAGCCTCACAGGCTGAATAAACAAAAAGTCTCTTTCACAAAGGAAGCTGCGCAGCGAGCCGCTGCTTGTTCAAACGAGGATAGATGACCTCAGCCGGAGAACCTGCGGTTTCGTGAGTGCTGTAGTCGGGACAACGGGCCAGAAGACGGACCCTCTGCTACGCTCCACGGAGATGGCTGGGTACGGCACAGAAGTGGAAAATCACAGCAGTAGACAACTGACGTTCTTACACTCAAGACAGGACAAGACAGGACAGGACAAGAGATTCAACTTTCTGAGATGTAGCATACAGCGATCAAAACGTGCACGAAGGTCAAACAATAATCCGACAAATGAGACAAGAAAGAGAGAGCTAGAAGTAGTGTGGAAATTAGAGGATGATAAAGAGCAGGTGTGTGGGTGAGATGATCCTGAGACAGCTGACAGTAATGAGAGGAAGAGATAATGGGTGTGTGCGAGAGAAAAGGGGAAAGAGAAGAAATGATGTAATGTGACCAGCAGAGGGAGACAAAGGAAAGAAAACAGAAGGAAAGAACCAGGATCATGACAATCTCGACACCTCAGTGTGGAGATACAGGGAAAAAACAGCAGTCCCCGACAAGGAGGCTGAGATACAGAGTTTTTTTTTTTGGGGGGGATATATTTCATCTGACTAACTCTTTTTATTTTCACTCTCATTACGTTCAGCTGGCCAGTAAATATTTAACTAGCAAGAACACTAAATAAAAAAACTCCTTTTAAAAGCTCCTCTTTATTCGACAGAGTTATGAGCTGACTAATTTATTTATTGAAAACTCACACATCTGCCTTTTCATTAATATTTTAATTTTTGTTCTCTTTTTCTTAACAAAACACAAACGATACCAATTCCTCAGAACTGGAAATTGCGATTGCACACTGGATCTGACAGGAGAAAGCTGAGATAGGGCGGCGCCCGTCCCAACCCCCGCTGTCAGAGACCCGTTTGCGAACCCCACGATGCGAGTCGCCGCCGTGCCTCGGCTCCCAAACAGCAACAAAAAGCTGATGTGTGTGTCCCCACCCGTGATATAACGTGGACAGGGAACAACACAAAGCTTGCTTGCTCTCTTTTGTCATAATATATATATATATATTGCAACTTCACTGTAAAAAAAAAAGTTGGATTAACTTAAAGTAAGTTACCTGGTTGCCTTAAAATTTAGTTCATTGAAATTAAAAATTTGAGTTAATACAACAAAGGAGATTGGTTTAATAAATAGAAACTCAAAATATTATGTTATCTGAACTACATTAATTATCTAAGTTGATTTGACAAAATGTAAAAAGTTGTGATAACAAATCATCAAAATTAATTTTTACAGTGTTGACAGACAACAATAAATATGACAAGGACAGAATACACAGATCGCTTGCTGAAGGCACAGAAGCTGAAGCGGTCTGTTCTCAGGGGTGCTTTATAGTTTCCTGGTCTATGACATCACCCGCCTATGACGTCTCGCTCTTCCATTGGACTGATTATACACGTGCTTCACGACGCAATCACACAGGGGTGTTCCCATAGCGTGAAAACGCAGCGGGAGTTCCCTTGATAGGGAATTAAGTACTTAAGTATTGACTTAAGCAGAAGTACACATTCATTTTACCCTAAAAACAACTTTATCATGATGTATACCATGACCGTGTTTTATTACTCATGCCGAAAATTACTCATACCATTATATAAGAGTTTGGTAAGGTGTGTAGTGATCTTTTTCTTTGTAGAAAAGTTAGAAGCTCAGAACCAGGAGACGGAGGAAGTTTTCCAAGCAGAAGTTGTTTTATTGCTTGTCGCTGCAGTCATACCAACATCGTCTACCTAAGATAATTTTACATTCTTAGTTTATACTTTTCAAAGAGGGCGGGATTACCTAAAGGAGGAGTCATTCTGAACAATGCATGTAAATGATTCAGCTGTTTACCTGAGTTCATCAGGATGACAGTGTCAGGCATTGATGGTGATAGTGATCCAATCAGCCTGATCAGATCACTCAAACATTAACACTATCATAGAGACAAAAGGCCCAGCTGTACTCAGAGAAGTGACCAAAGGTTATTGTCACACCTGAATTGCTTGCTTTAAAACTCATCATCAGTTTATATACTATTGGACCTAAATTAAACATTTTAATAAATTTGTATTCCTTCAGTCCCCTCTTTGGGAGTTCTAAATAACTCCCACACTATATACAAATTTAAACACTTAAAAATTCATTCTTGCAACTTGTGATAGTTACAGGCACATAGCTTGCTCTGTGTTGATGTTTCTTCAATTGGATGCTGACACAGAAACAAAACATGCAATTAGGGTCCGTGAAATTCTTACGGAAGAATTAACTTTAGTCATCTGGTGTAATTTTGCTGAAAGATCAAGAATGTTGGACCAGCATGTTTGTGCACAAGTGAGTCGTGTGGCCTGCAACGTTCTTTCCAGCAAACAAGGATTCTGGAGTCTACACTTTGTGCGATGTCCTGATGGTTAGTAGTAGTACAACAATCTTGATCATGTTGATGGATAACTGAAGGTTCCGTATGTGGGTCTCTGCGTTGTGTATTTTTTAAAATTTATTTTTTATCCTTTTGTGATAGTTGGCAGTGGGTCTCGTTGTTTTTCAGAGGTTGTGGCTTCATACACCGGTTAGGAGGTCGGTGCATATGGGTCTCGGGTCAGCCATCAAGTGGTTATCTGCACAAAGACAGAAAATAAAAGACAGGAGCAGTGTTTGTTCAAACACTAGGGTTGTAAACTTTTCCGAGTCTGCTCTTGTTGTTCCTCCTTTCCCTATTTCTTAATTATTTTGACACCTAAAGAAACAGTGAAGTGAGGATTGGATGGGGAGGCCTATGAGGGAGTCTTCGCCGAAGAGGTGGCCACTGACGCATATTGCATTCGGATCTTCCCTTTGGTTCCTCACTGCTTCGTGTCCTATCCTATCCCTGTTGGTGTGTACGTAAGTGTAACACAATCGTGATTCATTTCTCTTCATCCTCCAACAAAAACTTCAGTCATTTGCAGTCATTTGCAAACATCATACATGAGGATGGAACAATGTTCGGCATTATTGTGGACACTGCATGAGGGCATTTTACGTTTACAGTCTGACCTAACACTATTACTGATCAAAGGCCTGTGCTGTAAAATAACATTTAAGGCTGTGAGTTTACTTAACCAGTTTCCCCCAAAGGAAAACTGAGACAGTCACTTTCCTTTTGTTCAAGTTAAACAAAAATAAGTCTTTCATCTTTGTTGAAAGTTGCTGGGGAATTAAGCACTCACAGCCTGAATGGCTAACACCTAAAACAGCTGCCCAACTGGGTTACTGACGAGGGGAGGGGCTGCTTCAGAGTAGCAAGCAGACTGAGCAGGAGCTGAGTAACATTGTTAACGTCTCTAAAGTTATTTTTGTTCTTCCTGCATTTTTTTCTCCAATGTCCAGGCTTACCACAGTAATAACAACTTCCCTCTTTCTTAGGACATTTACGTTTCTGTTGGTTCTCTGTGTTGACCTTAAACGATGCTGCTGCAATTTTTACTCTTGCCCTGACATCAGAATCTCTTTCCCAAATAGCTAAACTCTCTAGGTTATAGGGATGCTCATTTCGGTTAATTTTCCCGACCGACAACCGCCACTTGTTAATCGATTATTAAAGCTGCCGTCGGCAACTTTTTTTTGATCATATTCAGCGAATTCGACACTATATTCTGACAGAACAACATAAATAAAGTGGTTTTAGAAAAAAACCCGAGCTTCTAACTCCACCTGGAGCGTGTTATTTGTTTTGCAAAGATCCACCGCTCCCGGTTCATTGTGTCCAATCAGCGCAGGGGGGTGTGAGATATGACTGTCAATCACAAGTCGTGCATGCACTCGTCAATCACATGCGTGTGCCTGAAGTTCGCGCAGTAGCGAATAGTGATGGCGCAATAACGAGCACGAACTCGGTGGGAGGGTATTCATTGATAGTGGGGGAGGGGCATGAGAGTTGTAAACATTCAAAATTTTTCCTAAGTCCACTCAATCAGCCAGAGTTGCCGACGGCAGCTTTAACCGCTAACTGATAAGATTGAATTGGCATTAAATAAAAATAAAATTGACGCGTAGGCCTATCTGTGACCCATTAAAAATATATTTTAAAAAATGGGTTCAAAGGGTTTACTTTAACGTGCAAACAGCAAACAGCAGCATACAGAACAGATCAACAGAACCTGGATTCAGATCAAATTTTCACGCACCTGCTGCATTTCTGACAGTGACAACAGAGAAAAAAAGAATAAAATAATATAAATAAAAAACATAAAATAAGCCTACAATAAATATATATATTTTTAGCTTAAATAATTAACAAATTACAATGACAAAAAGAAAACACTGAATCAGTTTGAAGCGTTGAAAAACCGGCATTTTTTTTTTTCTCCATCAGACTACGTTTTTCCGTCAAATAAAAATAGCAGGCCTACCTCAATCCACACTCCACAGCTTGTCTAGTTTTGGTCTTAAAAAGTAGCATTACAGTCTACATACTGTTGGGTAAGTCTGGAGCACAGAGAGAAAACACCGTCTCCGATGGCACAGCTGATGTTCGTGAATACAGATAACGTCTCGCTGGAGTGGCCAGCTTCGGGAAGCGCCTTTCATTTGCTTGTGGGTGTTTGCTTCGCAAGTGATATTGCATCGTACTTGCACTACTGCTTTATTTTAATACCGCGTAGCATATTTTGCAAGTAACTTCGTCGCCCTTTCTGTCGAAATTGTCCCACATAGTAGCTACTTCTTGTCGCTCGCTTCATTTTGCTTGCTCAGGGAGAATATGACTGTTGGCGCGTGTAGTTGCGCATATCGATGCGCCCAGTGAGTTAACAAATATTGGTTATATATAGTATGTATTTTTTTTTTTTAACCATGAAGCAAAAAAATATATAAATTTTTTTTTAAACCGTTTAACTGATAGTATTAATCGGTCAAAATGTTTGCTTTCGGTTAACGGTTAAACGGTCAATATGAGCATCCCTACTAGGTTACTTTGCAGGGTTCTAGTGGACCGTGTGACGTCTAAGAAAGGCAATGCATTTCTGTGCTCTGACAAAAGACCATGAAACCATGCACGAGCTAAAGGGCCATTATCATTTAACACCTTCTCTGATGTGTCTGATAATCCACTGTAAGCTGCAGCTGACTGACAAAATCTTTCTGTGAATTCACTAACAGTTTCATCATTCTTCTGTACACAACTAGTTATCTTTGACCAGTCCACTTTTGGTCCATGTCTTTTAACACTCTCAGAACTCCCTCTCTCAAGTTATCTTTTCTGGCACTTTGAAACTCAGAATTGTTTAAAGCATTTTCAAAATCATTGAATTCT
Organism: Semotilus atromaculatus; assembly: GCA_031834385.1. Lineage (NCBI taxonomy): Eukaryota > Metazoa > Chordata > Actinopteri > Cypriniformes > Leuciscidae > Semotilus > Semotilus atromaculatus. The sequence goes on along the minus strand of JAULUF010000038.1, from coordinate 10,787,378 downwards.
GACTCAGTCAAGATCTGTGATATTAGCTTGGTGACTTCAGCTAGAGACATATCGTAGAGCCGCATCTTTTTGGACAATTCTCTCCTAAAATCAGAAAAATTTGTGCGTGCTGAGGGTAAGTTCTGGGACAGTCTATCGATGTCTTTAGGTCCTAAATTTGCATTGACTGCTTGTAACTGCAGTATGGGGGTTACAAATGGAACTGTATCAATCCCTTTTACCCTAATCTGAGCCTTTTGTCTGGCTCCACACACTTCGACTGCATTTACATTTTTCATCAGTACAGCACTGACATTGTCCTCTATTCTATCAAAAGACTGTAAATCAGGATAGCTTTCATCTGACTGTTGGTCTTCAGAGTCACATTTGGTTGAGGCCTGGTTATGGCCCACCTTGTCTGTGAGACAGGAAACTCAAGTGTGCAATTGTTTGTTCTGTTCATTTAACTTAACAATACACATAGCTTGTTCTTGTACAATGGATAAGCTAAATTCTCTCTGACAACAAATAATGCCTTTTATGTTTTTCTTCCTGATACATGCACCTAACACCTTCTTGCAATAGATCAAACTTTGTCTGGATCAATACCAAATTTCTTTGTTAGTTCTTGTCTTACCTTTTCAGTGATTATTAGGTTCATTTGTTCTCCTAACAGTGTTTTGAATTCGCTATCTGACCACAAAGGTGTCGCAAGACCACCTTTTTGATTTGTGGGGATCAGTCTAGCATTTTTCCTAACCATTTTGTGATGTTCTTTATCACGCAATCAAAAACACTAAAACTTCTCTGATCAAAAGAGGCTAGACTCGTTAACACAGATCAACTGTTGTTAATCTCAAATTACTAGCACTTTCCGCTAAACATTTTGTGGATTTCTTTATCACACAAACAAATTATGTTTTATTAACGTAGTTCGGGAGGAACACGTCAAATGAGCTACTCCAGTGCCACCTGCTGTCTACAATCAGTAATCTCAAATACTCTAGTATCATCAGCTGTCTACAATCAATAATCAACAAATACTCTAGTATCACCAGATGTCTACAATCAGTAATCAACATATCTACCCAATCAGCACGAAGGCAAACCATATATAAGCACAGTCAAACTCACCTAAGGATGTTCTACAGTCTTCAGAATCCCTCCACCACCCCGTCTCCTCACACTCACCAGGTCACTTCCTAAACCGGGGGGAATACTCTGCATTCGGGCCAATTACCAAGATAAGAGCCCTCTCCCCGGACAGCACGCCAAATACGTTTACTAATTTAATCTATCTAACTGATTTGTAAGTGTGAACTCGTGAAACACAAAAAAACTTCTCGATCAAACAGAGGCTACACTCATTAACACAGATCAACTGTTGTTAATCTTCCTTGTTACCAACACATCACAAACTATTAGCACGTTACACTAATCCTCCCTAAAAAAGAAAATGGATATTTCACCTTTTCAACTTTTAGAGGATAAAACAAAATAACTAGCACATAATTCTAATCCTTCTCTGTGAACAGAGGTTGTCCAAAATATTAACACGTAATTCTAATCTTCTCTGTGAACAGAGGATATCCAAATATTAACATTTAATGCTAAAACGTCCCTGCCTGAAACAGAGGATCAACAATGTTAATCTTCTCTGAAAGAAATGCAAAGGATATATCACCTTCCCTAACTTTAGAGGATAAACCTTCTCTAGCAACGTAGAGGATACTTTCATCTCTAAAAGAAAACTTTTAAAGGATAACTTCGTTAACCAAACACTACAGCTGTCTGATAACTTTCTCTGGCGGCGCAGAGGCACAAAATTTGTACTGGTCTTCAGCGGTTCTTTGAATGGAGTGAAACTCACCAAATCGTTGTTTGTACGGAAAAGATTCCGTCTGGAACTCAGTCAGAAAAAGTTTGTTCTTTGTTGAGCTTTGAAGTTTCAGGATTCACTTCTGGATCTCAGTCTTTGTTGAGTGGAGATTTCAGTTCTGGAACTCAGTCTGATCTTTGAGCTTGAATTCCAATCTGGATTCAGGTGAAGTTAATTCTATCCGGGTCACGGGGCACCATCTGTAGTGATCTTTTTTCTTTGTAGAAAAGTTAGAAGCTCAGAACCAGGAGACGGAGGAAGTTTTCCAAGCAGAAGTTGTTTTATTGCTTGTCGCTGCAGTCATACCAACATCATCTGACTAAGATAATTTTACATTCTTAGTTTATACTTTTCAAAGAGGGCGGGATTACCTAAAGGAGGAGTCATTCTGAACAATGCATGTAAATGATTCAGCTGTTTACCTGAGTTCATCAGGATGACAGGGTCAGGCATTGATGGTGATGGTGATCCAATCAGCCTGATCAGGGGTCTCATTTATAAAACTTTGCGTAGGATTTGCGTCAGAAGTGGCGTACGGATGAAAGATGGGACGTGCGTACGCACAGAAATATTCAGATTTATAAAACCGCGCGCACGCACATCCTACGCATTTTTCCCTTAATAAATTACAATCAATTCTAAATGTAGCGTAGCTTTTGCGGCTTCATGTCACGCCCATAGTTGCCCATAAATAGTCCGTGAAACGCCCACAAGTTAATATTCATCGATTGCGAAATCATGGCAAACACAGAGAGGAAATCAAAAACGTAACTTCACTCAATGTGAAGTAGAAGTTATCGTTGGCGAGGTGGAAAAAAGGAGAAAAATGTTGTTTGGAGGGCACAGTGTGGGCATTACTAATGCCAAAAAGGCACTTGAGTGGCAAAAGGTTGCAGACGCCGTAAATGCTGTAGCCTCACAACCTCGGACTGTGGCCGAAATAAAAAAGAAATGGTCGGACATCAAAGTCGAGGCAAAAAAGCGTCTAGCGCTCCATCGCCAGAGTGTGTCTGCCACGGGTGGGGGAAAGGGGACACCGGAGCTGACCCCTCTTGATGAGAGACTGGCAGCAATTATTGGGGAATCCCTATTAAGTGGAGTGGTGACTGAGGTGGAGGGTGACACTGACGCGCCAGATGCACCGGATGACACAGGTAAGTGAAATAAGTAAAATGAATGCAGTCAAGTCACATGTATGTAGGCTACACGATTACAGTTTATTCATTATAGAACAATCTTTATTTCAGTCGCTGGGTGTTCCAGCAGGGCCAGTGGTTACGATGCTGCAGCTGAGCAGCCATCTGGACCCAGCGTCTCCACGGCACGCGGCTCTCAACCCTCCAGCAGCGGACGTGTCCTCACCGATGCAGTCCTCGAAATGCAGAGGGAAGTCATTAATTAAATCAGAGAGGTGGCCAAGGAGTTGGGCGAAATCAAGACTGTCCTAACTGAAATAAACTGCACAATGAGGGAATTCTTGAATAAATAATATATTTTTTCCACACCTTTTGTTGTTCTTTACAAGCGACGCATCACTTCCAAACGCTGGCGCACAACAGCAGCATTTGGCTCAAATGCCTGGGGATGGGGATGGGAATGGGGATGGGGATGGGGATGGGGATGGGGGTCAGGGTCGGGGCCAACACAGCAATCGGCGTCAGGGGGTAGAGGCACGTTTTTAAGCTGTGCCACATTGTGTAGCACAGCAAATGCCAGCACGATTCGGCACACCTTTTCAGGAGTGTACAATAACCTCCCTCCAGTGCAGTCGAGGCAGCGCCATCTGCCCTTAAACAGGCCGATGGTGCGCTCCACTATAGCGCGAGCTCGGCTGTGGCACATGTTGTAGTGCCTTTCCTCTGCACTATGTGGGTTGAGGAAAGGCGTAAGCAGCCACTGTTTGAGGGGATATCCACTGTCCCCTGCAAGGATAGTGAAAGGGTTAAGACATTGAAGTACAGTAAAATGTGAAATGTCTATTAATCAAACGTACCTAGAAGCCAGCCATCACGCACAGCACCAGCCTCGAGTCTGCGTCCAACACTGCTGTGTCTTAAAATGAATGAGTCATGGGTTGACCCAGCATTTTATTTCCATCCATTTAATTGCATCTGACAAGCTACAGATGTCAGTTATAATCTACTTGGAAATGGGAAATAGTTCAGCGCAAATGTAATTTCTTGCAGCTTTCTGAATGGTTGAGACATACGTCATACGTTATTTTCTCAAAAATAAAACAAACTAAAGGCATATGCATGAATACCATGATTCCGTAGCTGATGAAGACATTTTTACTATTAAAACAACTTTCCCCAGTGGACAAATAATACATCTATCTATCTATCTATCTATCTACTGTATATATCTCCCTAATTATCTATCTATCTGACTGACTGACTGACTGACTGACTAATTGCATCTATATCTGCTCCGCCAGACGGACACATTGGCGAGAATATCAGTTTTGTACATATTTCGTTCTCTTTACCATCTTATTTATGAGGATGAATTCTATAACATGCCAATATTATTGCAGAATATATTTCAATTTTCTTTTTGCAAATATGTGTTAATTTGCATTTCTGATGCAGATCGATCAAACGGGTGTTCGTGTAGGCTGATAATTGTAAGACTTGCTTTGTGAAGTCTTCGTGTTATTTATGAGAGGCAGTATTGCCATTTATTTTACACAACGGTCTACAGTTTCACAAACTTTCACGTGTTTCTTCCATCTGCCAGCGGTGTCGCCATTTCTCATTTCACCCGTTTTTGTGCGTACGCCTGGGTCAGAGCTTGCGTGAAGGACCGCACATTTTACCGTCAAGTTTGCTTTTTATAAATACCAATTATTGCGTAGAGAGCGGCGTACGCCTTCTTTTGTGCGTATGCAACGTTTATAAATGAGGCCCCAGATCACTCAAACATTAACACTATCATAGAGACAAAAGGCCCAGCTGTACTCAGAGAAGTGACCAAAGGTTATTGTCACACCTGAATTGCTTGCTTTAAACCTCATCATCAGTTTATATACTATACCTAAATTAAACATTTTAAAAAATGTGTATTCCTTCAGGTGTAAAGAGGAAAAATTGGAATGGGTCAACAAAAAGATGTTAGCCCCCTCCAACTCTCTCTCACTTATCATGTTTGACCAGATCAGCCAGTTACCTAGAGATGACAGTAAATTATCTCATTTGTTTCTAATGTTTACCATGTTGTTATCTACAGCTGACACTGCATTGATCTGAACAACCGGAGTGATTTTGCTAAAAGGCATGTCATGTATAAATCAAGCATGCACATAATAACATCCTAAACTATGGCTTCTCTCAGTCATATTTGCTCCACCAACTTATGCTATTTATAACTTATAACTTATTTATTTTATTCCACAAGTTATGTTTTGTTCTAAGATCAGTTTGGTATTTGGATCAGACACTGCAACAAGTGACATGCAGAAAAATTCTGTACCAAGAAGACATGTTTTGTTTATCTATCCTCCTCCTGCTTGCAAGATGCCACATGCACGGTTCTCAGGGGAATTAATTCCTTTCCAAATGCAATCAAGTGAATCATATGCATCACACAAGACATTGGGAATAGAAATGACAGATAACACGCATGCCTGTGCTTATGACTCCCCTCTGCTTTAAGCAACAGATTGAACTACATATTAAGAGATATTAGTCTGGCATCATCTCATTAAGAAGCTACAAAGAAACTCTCTAACGCTGTGTGATACAACTCCCTATAAAGTGAACAGAGTGACTGAAAAATCACATAAAATGCAAGCTGAAAAGTAGTAATATGACATGAAATAAATAAAGACACAATATTTTTGTCTGGCAGAAAGAAAGGACATAAAGACACAATATTTTTGTCTGGCAGAAAGAAAGGACAAAGACTGTAATTCATGGTAACTCGCTGCAAGGCTTGTCAAGGAGTTTGACAAAATGCTATAGCTAATTGATTTATTTTATCCTGAAATAAAAATGTAAAAAACTGTTTTCAACATGGATAATAATCAATGTTTCTTGAGCATCATATTATAATAATTTCATATTATAATAATTAAAAAAATGTGACATTGAAGACTGGAGTAATGATGCTGTAAATTCAGCTTTGATCACAGGAATAAATTACACTTCACTATATTTTCACATAGAAAACCGCTGTTTTAAATTGTAATAATATTTCACAATATTACAGTTTTTTTTTTGTATTTTTTATCAAATAATTGCAGCCTTGGTGAGCAGAAGAGACTTCTTTTAAAAACATAAAAAATCTTACTGATCTTAAACTTTTGACCGGTAGTGTATATATATATATATATATATATATATATATATATATATATATATATACTGTATATATTCAATAATTTCAGCGATTCTCATTTGCTACATAAATCAACAACATTTTAAAAAAAACATCAAATATTTGATCAAATTAGTATAGAATCAACGTTGCACTGCAGCCCGGGATCGTGTCAAGGATCAGCCAAAATTCCACCTGCATCTTTAAAAGCGGATGTTTTGGAAAGTGATGTGGCAAGTTATTGTGCCATCTAGTGGTTTAGAGGAAAATAAAATCAAATGTGCCTTTTACCCATGTGCGCCTTTAGCCCTGTTGTACCCCATATAGTATGTGGAGATAAAGAATAAAATGTAGAATATTATGAGAATGACATTCAAAATCACATATGACCCAAACATAACAAACTAAAGAATAACTGGTCATCTGTGGACTGTTTAAACGGCGATCCAAGATGTGAAGCTTTTATTTCGACATCTGCCATTGTGTTTGTTACTTAACTGACCCTGAGCGTTGCTACAGTAGCTATTGTACTGAAAGGTCGGTTGCGTCACATTGCTTGGATTCCACAGGAGATTTAATAGAGCCCTAGTCACAATACAGTGGACTTGGCTACACCCAAAGCCTTTAAGATTAGAAATACCAACACTTGAAGATACATGGAACAACAGGATACAATAAAAGAAAACAATACACAACTACTTGAAATTTGATTTATTTTGGCCATAAACTAAAAACAGTAAGTAGACTAACAATAATACTACTGAGCAAAAGACTTATGCGATCCCAGCACAGATGTCTGTATTTTCCATTAGCATATGATACTGCTCCAGGGTCTAGTTTCCACTAAAGGCTTGCATCCTGACAGACTGTGGGAATTCACCGCAGGCCATGAAATGTCTACTATTATTTTACTGGTTTAGAGTTGCGTAAGTGTCTTAAGTTCTTAAAATGACTTAAGTTCCCTACAGTTTCCCTCAGGGTTTAATCAATGTATGTCTTTTTGTCTTATGTTCTCCTCAGAGTTGATGCTTTTTAAGAGCATGGTTTTAGAAGATCTATGGCTATTTGGACACTATAAAAAGCAACAAGTCTGAGCTTATAGTCACTTCTCTATTTAATTAAATGTTATCAAACACATTCCGCAATTTTGCTATATTCTGGTTTGGGGTCATGGTGTTTAAATGCTGTTCAGGGACACAGAAATACAAATTCCAGAGTTTCCACCTGTGGGTGGATTTCAAGAGGAAGGTTCTTACTGCACTACAGAAATCACTCACAGCCTCAAGATCCACTGCTGTGATTGCATGAGCCAGCAGATTTGTTTTCAACCAGAATATATCAAAACCTCAGTCTCAGAAGGGGGGATGAAAACAGGGAAATGTGAGGGTGGTTCAAACCTAACTGAACTCCCATCTCTTCTGAAGACTGTTTATTATTCCTTTGTTAAAATGTTAAACGGCATGTCTCAGAAGAGGATAAAGGAAGGAAAATATGTAGAATACAAGCCAGTTTTCACAGATTTGGCCAGCTTTGAGGTTGTCTGTTTTTGAAATGTTCACTTTGTCAATCCATACAGGAAATAGTGGAAGAAAGGGCAACTATATCCACACAGTCACTTCTTCCATTAGGGAACAATGGATTTTCCATGTCTTAAGGACCCTTTCACACGAACAACAGAAAAGATAACAATAACTAGCGTAACTATTTTAGAACGGTGATGTTATGTTCAATGCACACTTCTGCAGTTACATTCTTACAGCACATTTTAAAGGTCCCCTGACATGAAATTTTCACTTTCTGAGTTTTTTTAACATTAATATTAGTTCCCCTAGCCTGTATTTGGTCCCCTCGTGTCTAGAAATTTCAGTCGGTGTAAACCGAGTTTTGGCTATCTTTCTCTGCCTGTGAGAAAATGAGATCTCAGACGGGCTGATCTTGAATCTCCCCTATATGACGTCATATAGGGGAAAGTTACCTCCCCCTTCTCTGCTTTGCCCGCCCATGAGAAAACGAGCTAGGAAGTACGAACGCGCGCGTGCGATTTTAGTTTATCCTCGAGAGATGTCATGGCGTATGACCGATCGAAGCACAAAAGTTGAATAGAGAGATATAATGGCTTGCAAACGAGCGAAGCATGGCAGTTGATCAGTGTTCGGATGTACAAATGAACACAAAAGTATTTTTTAGTTCCTTCATCCGAGCCTCTGAAGAAACAATGGGTTGAAGATTGATTTTCCTCTCACTGTTTTAACATTTAGCTGAAAAAGTGCTCTGTAAGTGATTCAAACTTTTTTGTTATTGGATTTAAATGGACCTTTAAAGGGTTAGTTCACCCCAAAATTTAAATTCTGTCATTAATTACTCACCCTCATGTCGTACCAAACTCGCAAAGCTTTCATTCATCTTCGGAACACAAAACACAAATTTCTGTCCCTCCACACATTTGACACTTCAAAAGGCTCATTAAGAGATAGTAAATCTTATATGAATTGAACGGTTTAGTCCAAGATTTTCTGAAGAGACACAATCGTCTTTATACAGTATGATGAACAGATAGGCTAAGCTTTTATTCACCTATAAACCTTCATCAACTCAACACATCAATTGTGGTAAACGGAAGCTCAATCATGTCTGCTTGACGTGAAAGAGCCAATGAGGTTCATTCATCTCGTGTGTTACGCAACACGTTTGAACATCACAAGAACCAATGAGGTTCATTCTCGTGTGTTACGCAACACGTTTGAACATCACAAGAACCAATGAGGTTCATTCTCGTGTTAAGCAGTTTAAGCTTCTGCAAGAGCCAATGAGGTTTGTTCTCGTGTTAAGCAGCACGTTTGAACATCACAAGAACCAATGAGATTCATTCTCATGTGTTATGCAGCACATTAGAGCTTCTGCAAGGACCAATGAGGTTTGTTCTCATGCGTCAACCAGGTTCGGTTGAGATTCATGTTCGCTGATCAAACTTTATATGCGAGCAAAAGCCTAAATTAAATTTGTTTATTAAATAAATCGATCAAGTCTCTTCGAAAAATTTGGAATAAACCGCCCAATTCATATAAATTTTTTTGTGATGAGTTTTATGATCTCTTTATGAACTTTTTGAAGCGTCAAAGACAGTGTCAGTTGAGTATCTGTCTATGGAGGTACATAAAACTCGTCATTTAGTGTTCCGAAGATGAACGAAAGTCTTACGGGTCTAGAACGATGTGAGGGTGAGTAATTAATGACAGAATGTTCATTTTTTGGGTGAACAATACCTTTCAGTTCACCAGCTGAGTAAATGTATTCTTTATTATTTATTATAACTTAATTTAAGTTAAAATATGCACATAAATCAGCAATTTCTGTTAGTTTTCTGCAAAACTTTGTTTCTATTAATTGGGTCGATGCACATATGAGTGTCTAAAATAAATGAATTAAAATCTAGTTTAAAACGTTATTTCATATTTAAACATACGTATTTTTGTATTCATGTTGATTTGGTTTTGAAAAACTTTAATACCATTTTCAAGAAAAAAATTAATTTAACATAATGTGGTATTGCCAAGTAAAAAAATAAATAGGCTAATATCTTAATAATTATTTCCCCAAAAAAGTATTTTTAAACATACAAGCAGTAAAGCAATTTTGGTATTTTTCTCAAAGAAATCACAAAAGAATATGACAAACTTAAGATTTTCGTTTTCATTCATAAATAGCCTAATTCTTATTTATTTTCATAAGATGTCAGTAATAATCAAAAATGTAGATAAAATACAAAAGATGTATGTGTTATTGTTTATAAATTGTATGATTAATGTATTTTTTTTTAAATAATATTTCCCCCCCTACCAGCACTGCACTGTTTCAGTGATTCAAAACAGTAATTGAACAGCTGCTTCATGTAGACGATATACGTTCACAAACATATTGAGCTCCCTCTTCATCACCATATGGGCAAAACAGACTCTTGGTTTCTGCAACTGCCTCATTTGAAAAGATGTCGGTGTGGCAGAGGCACACGTTGCACTTGTACCCTTCACACAAAAACACATACACAAGCCAAAGGCACTGGCTGACCTTTCAACAGGACATCTGTAACAGGACATGGGTGCAGCCTAGGAGACAGCATTCCAGCTTTAAGTCCCTGAACCCCATAAACCCAAACCCATGTTCTGCTCATTAGACTGACCGACAACCAGTGAAAGGAGAGTGAGAACAGGGTGGTGGGAGAGGAGGGCAGTCTCACTAAAACAGAGGCGCTTGTCAGGATTATCAAAGGCCCCCCACACAAGAAGAGAATGTTTGGAGGCGGCTAACAGAGAGACATAATGTGGCTATTTATCCCTCATGTGACTCCGTGCATATATTAGAGAGAACACAGAAGGGACAGGCCATCAGCAAGCACCATGAATGAGAGCTTCAACAAAGTCTGTCTTTTTTCAGCACAAACGAGTGTTGTCATTTTTCATATTCCAACTGGTAAACAGAGCATGAAGTGAAAGCCCCAAAACAGCAGTGCTTTTCAAATGCCAAGACACAGATCTAAAACACACATAATAAGAACAAAATGTTTTGTGCCTAGAAAAAAAATCTAGCCTATTTAATTTGTGCAATGAAGCAGGTCTAAATGTTTTAAAAGAGCTGTGATTGATTCTGTAGCAGTTGGTCAGTAATAGTACTACTGCACATTACAAACAAGGTGCATTTGATTAGTGAGGAAACTTTCTGCACATCTATTCTCACTTGTTTTGTGATGTGAAGGTTTCCTGTCTTTTGATGAGCTTTCCTGAAAATAATAAGTCTCTTCCTCTCTCATGTTTACATAGCTTTGATAATAGTAATAATAATAAAAAAATAAGGAATGTGGAAACATCTTGTTTAGGTCAATTTGTGTCTGTTCACTGTTAAAAAGTTGAGAACAATAGTATGTCGACCATTTGGAAGTAGTTTGTAATATGTTGCTGCAAACTCAATGTCTGAACGACATTAAAAGGCACAGTTGTCTGCACAAGGTACAGTAAAATCACCATTATCTGATTATGAGCTTATAGGCAACCTGCCAGCCTACTTAAATCGTTATCAATAGAGAAAGGCTTTGCTTATACCACATAAAATGCTTATACCAGAGCAGACTGAAAGGGAGACAATATTAATATGTTTGTATAAATTAATATGATTAATATAAAATGCATCTGCCTCATCTGTTTCCTCGTCTTAAAGGTAATAATCCCCCCCAAAAAAGAAAATCAACAAAAACTTGAAAAAAAATCAATCATCATTTACCGACTATACTCTTATTGTTTCAATGTGTGACTTTTTCTAATAAGCACAAGAACAAATGTTACAGAATGACAGTCACCATTCACTTTCAATGTATTAAGAAAATATGCATGAAAGTGTACAGTGACTGAGGCATTTTTCCTAACATCTAATTTTGTGATGGAGAGTAAAATATTACAGATTCTGCAAATAAGTAAATTATTACAAACATTGCAATGTTTCAGTAAGCTATTACTTTAGTAGCCTATATTTAAGCTTGCTTTGTGAATGAAACACTCTCAGCTCTTTCTCTTAGTTAGTAGAAACTTGTTGAATCAAAAGAGTTGTATCATAGCGGCCGAAGCGATAGGATGACAACATATTTACACGCAATAAACAAACTTAGCTAAACCAACATTCTGTCATTCCACCTACTGAGTTATCGTAGCCTACTTGCACTTCACACATCTCAGTTCTCCTGACAAAGACAAAGCAATGACTTACCCATGCTTAAGACTAAAAGAGCTCGACACCGCTGGAAAAGTCCAGTTCAAGAGTTTGACACTGAGAGCTGGTAGCGCGACAGTCCGTGTATTAATGAGGTGACGTCACGAACACAAACGGACGGGGAAACTTATCAATCAATGGCATATTGTTTGATAAATTTCATGAAGATAAAATCAACTGTAGCAAGTAGGCCTAAGAGCAAAAAATAAATAAAAATAATAATAGGCCTAATAGCCTATAGCCTAATAATAATAATAATTCCTTAATAGATTTGAAATATCCTATAGGCTATTATTAGCCTACAGTAGGCTATAATGTAGGCTATAATAACTAAGTTACAATAAATTTGATTTTATTGCTGTATGGTAGGCTATACAAGACTAAATAATTAAATAAACAAACTCAGATTTTAGGAAAGTTTAATATTTATGTAATTATTTAACAATTTACTTTATTTAGGCTATGAAGGCCATAAAGTTCCATATTTATTTGTCCTTCCCGCAACATGTAGGCCTAGCCCTAGTCAAGTGTTTTTTTTTTTTTTTGTTTGTTTTTTTTTTTGGCCATGCCATATTAATTGGGATCATTTTGTCGTGGTAACGACAATCTCTTATCGATTAATTATGTAGGCCTAAATCTGAGCATAAAAAAAAAAAAAAAAAAACGCTATTTTCATGACATTGCTGAATTCATTATTTTTCCAGGTTATAAATCCGGTTTTTCCATGCCCGTGGGAAGCCGGTGTCCTATGTATATAAGCCTTAGCCTACATACGGCGGTGTTATCCATGTGTGTTTAATTCGACAATATCCGCTTCTTTTTTCTTGCATCGTCTATTTACTCCGAACACACCCTTCTGTGATGTGCATGGCTCACAAAATTATATGAACAAGGTTAGCAGTTCCATCTGCTGGTAGAATACAGGAGTTGCACTCTGAATTTGAATAACTGAATGGACCCTTTATTGTCTTTTTTAGTAGTAGCTACATGATACATTTACAAGCAGATATAATAAAGCAGATAGGCTAACCAAAACCGTAATGAGTTATTATTGCCAATGTGTTGTGCAGCAAGCGACAACATGCATGGGGTGAAAGTTCGTAAATTAAACTCAGTCTCTGTGTGAAAAGGCTGGTAGATTAATAAATAATGCATCACACGCCTTGCACAGCCCTCACAGACGAACCATAGACAAACATGTCAGCAGCAAGCAGTTTCAATGAACGGTTGCCATATTTCACAAAATTCCTTTGTTTTTTTTTCTCAACAATATGTGACCAACCGTTCGGCCAACAAATACAAGAAAGCATAGGCACCTGAACACCTCCCCGAGTGAAGATTAGGCTACATGGATTATCTATGATTTGCTTTGATTGATTAATCCAAATGACCAATCAGCGTTCAAAAACAGGGACAGCGTGTGACGTCAGTTTGAAATGGCCCAATCGTCGTAATGACTCGGAAGCAGCGTTAACAAACTACATGAAGCGACTCCGTCAGCGCGATACACCTAATCTCAGCACCAAGTCGCTGTCCAACGGACGGACATCGAGAGAGGTAAGCAAGCTTCATGCTCACATGTTTCACTCCTGTTTTCAACGCAATGTTCGCTACATTTCCCACATAGCGAGACATGTGGATACATGTGCTGCTTTTTTTTAAAAAAATACTTTTGTCAACCCTGCTTACGCACTGGACTGTTATCATCGTTGTCCGTGCATTGTTTCGGTGCAAAACAAAAATTGCCACTGTAAAGCCTGGTGTTTCACGTCTTTTCTTTCCTATTGAAATACATGTAGTACAGAGAGCTATTTAATTCATAACAACTGCCGTTACAAAGCAAAAAAAAAAAAAAAAAAAAGCAGTAGGCTAGTACTCTGATTATTTTGTGCTGTTTGCACTGTAACTTTTTAATGTAATTTGGGAGATCTCCAGGTGGACTGTCATTGTGAGAATGCACAAGAGGCTGTTAGTGCTGACAGTGGTCTATGCCTCATCACATAATTCATTATGATTTTGAGCAGACAGTGCTGGGCAGATTAGACCCATTGAGAAACTAGATACATAATCAGCTTCTCTTGCCAAGATGCAGAGACAAGCAGGACTAATGAGCAGTGCTTCTTGAGACAGGTGCGATTCGACATGCAGCCATGCAGATCATCATAGATATACACTTGACACGTTGCCCCACTTATGGAACAAGTGATGAGACCTCATACACTATTCATGTTAGTTAGTATGTCTATTTATGTGTGCGTTGAATTGGTTGTATTAATCAGTTTGTTTTAAGGAAAGTGTCATCTTTGTTATATCATAGGAGAACTGCTTGATGCAATTGCAGTCAGATTCAGGAGAGTGCTTATACTGTCCTTAGGGAATCTTAGAGCCTATGGTCTCTATGGGCTGTTTAGAGGAAAAGATTTGCAGATTAAGTAAATGAAGATGTGGCAGGGTGATGAGTATTTGATTATAAATGGGAAATGAGAAAGATGGCGCAGGTTATAGTGTATTTGACAGGGGGAAAAAGCAACCTCTGTATGCATAATACTGTGTGAAGATCCTCATGGACAGGAAAAGATTAGATGTAGAATCCACAATCTTTTTTATCCTCTTTAGGCCCCATGCAGAGAGACTGGGACTGTATGGCAGTACTTAACTGTAGTAAGTTGCTCATAGCAATAGCATGACATTAGTTGATTTTTTGCTTTGAAAAACCTATAAAATAGATTATGACTTACAATAAAAATTATATGGCTGTCAGTGCATAAAATTCACAACAAAAACTCAATTAATGTCATATTTTTATAGTTAACTTGTTTAGTTTCAGGGGAATAATAATAATAATTCTAAGTATCGGGTCTGTATTTGTGTGGTGCAATACACTTGCATAATAATTGTAATTGGCCAAGATACACAAGACAAAAAGCTGGGAATCAGTAACATTTGCATTGTTAATGTCACGTTTTGTGTTTGTTTGTTCATGTTTAGAGTTTGTTTTTGATCTGTTGTGCTCATGTCTGTGTTTCTAGGTTGGTTTTCAGTTTGTTAATTATTTCAATTCTCTCACTTTCCCAGCCTGTTTTGTCACCATGGTCACTGATTGGTTTAGTTCTGTTCAGGTGTGTTTAGTTAATAGCCCATCTCGTTGGCTGTCTACTGTATTGTGCTGTGTGTCTTTCAGTTCTCAGTTAGTTCTACATCATTTTATGTTGGTTGTTCTGTTCTATTCTGTTCCTGATCCTTCTTCCGTGAATATTCTGTTTTCTGAATATTGGAGTTTATTTACAAATAAAAACTGCTGCACTTAGATCATGTTTCCTCTCTGCTGCAAACCAATGCTGACAGTTAATACATGAAGCTTTAACAAAACATTATTAAATATGGTCAATTTCTTAGGGCAGTGTATGTCTCTTGATTTATTTACCTTCTAAATATAAACTTTTTCATTGCTCTAAAGTTCACTCAAGTCAGGTCCAGCTGCATGGGCTGTTTTATGAAAAGCTTTGGTGCTTTAGTTTTAGTGCTGCAGACAATGAGAGACATTGCTGCTATTGTCTTCTATCTTTTTCATGATTGGGCACAGCGGGTCTATAGGCCCGTTTGATGTTATTTTCTGCCAAAACACTCAATAGCAACAAGAAGAAGAAAAAACAGTACTTTCCTAAACACCTGTTTGTTGCAATGTCTGATCTATGAGTACATTGCAGACAATGTGTAAAGGCTAGTTTGGAGGCAATTTGAACTAGAACATGGTTATTATTTATAAAACATTGTTGATTTATGTAGCTAATAAGAATCCCTGACACTGTCATATATTTGGATACTTAAAATTCTGACTTTGTTATTCAGGAACAGCCAAGTACAGTATTTGAGGTAAAAGTCCCCATATTATTGGAACCCAAAGATGTAGCCTATACAGTTCATTTTCATTGCTCTAATAAAATATTTGAGCATGGATGAGACTAGATAATGGATGTTGTGCTAAACAAACATCACATCACTGTGCACCTTCCTAAACCAACATTTGCTGCCATTTGCTAAAGTGATTAGTTTGATACTCAAAAGTTACTATCATGTTATATCAATTTGCACGTTTTCCATATCACCCCTATATTTAGCCTACATTAATCTCAATGTGAACCTTTAGCCCCTCAGACTTCCTTTATAGTTGCATGAGTTTAAGGGCACTTTCACACTGGCAGTTAAAGGTTGTATCAGTCATTTCAGGCCCAAAAAAGGCCGAAACTAAAATACATTATCAGTTTATCACATTCATCTAATCTTTCCTAACGATCCGCTAGCTGTCCGCCCCATAAGCATGCCATCCAAAAACCACGTCTCTGTATGCAGCCTACACTCTTAGAAGAAAAGGTTCTATATAGAACCTTAAAAGGTTCTATCAGCGTTACGTATTTGGAACCCCAAGGTTCTATACAGAACCCTTTTTAAGGGTTCAATAAATATAACCCTTTAGGGTTCTTTGTAACCAGGAAAAAGGTTCTATATGGAACCTTTTAGGGGTTCATTCATTATCATTTGTTTTGTCCTTTCTGGATTAAATATTTCATATTATTGACAAACATCAAAATACCCTAAAATGTATTTATGAATGCATGTGAATGATCACAAAATTCAAGATATTGGGGTTAGAAAATGTATATATTTATATAATTTTATGTAGTTAATCAATATCACACGAAGAGTGCTATTTCAGTTTTTCTCCTCCAAAAATCAGCATGATTATAATGTGATATTAAGTTACTACAACAGTTTAATAAACAATAATTTAATTACAACAACAAAATGTTGCAGAATAATGTAATATATGAATGAATAATAGCCTATAAAGAACCTTTGTGCCAAAAGGGTTCTTTCTTGTCATTATAGAACCTTTTTAGCATAAAAGGTTCTTTGGAGTTGAGTAAAGAACCCTATGCTTCATATATAGAACCCCAATGAACCCTTTTTTCTAAGAGTGTAGGCTCTGAGATCTGCACACAAAAACAAATGGGTACACCACCACTCAAAACCAAAATAAACAGTGTTTCAACCAATCACCGACAGGGGCGGGTGTTGCTCCGACTTCGCATCCAGCCGTGCACGAGCTCAAATCCTCACAACACCCACCCCTGTTGGTGATTGGTTGAAACACTGTTTATTTTGGTTTTGAGTGATGGTGTACCCATTTGTTTTTATGTGCAGATCTCAGAGCCTAGGCTGCATACAGAGACGCGTTTTTTGGACTGCATGCTTATGGGGCGGGCAGCTAGCGGATCGTTAGGAAAGATGAATGTGATCATTTATGTTTCTGCCTTTTTTGGGCCTGAAATGACTGATACAACCTTTAAGTTTGGAACGGGGCACGGTTCGTGAACCAGGGACGTGCAGAGAGTTCCTCAGGGGCAGGGGCTCAAATGTAAAAAAGGGGCATATATATATATATATATATATATATATATATATATATATATATATATATAATAAAGTACATTAAAATAGAAAAGCATGGCACAGTGTTGTTTCGTTCCAAAATTATGTATCATGGAAAGCAGACTTTGGTACAAAAGGAGAACTAAAACGAGGATCAATATCGGCTAGGCGTTTTCGCGATGCCTAGAGCTCCGCGTCCGTGACAAACATGGACTTGACAGAGCTTCATGACTTGACAGAGATGCTGCTCTTGCATGTACTATTAGACAGGTGAGCAAATGTACATAAAACAAATCCATTTCATATAGCTCAACATGATGAAATATTAGAAAATGATCAGTATGTTATTCTAATGTTAATCTAGCTTTCTGCTATATACACTCTTAGAAAAAAAGGTTCATTGGGGTTCTATATATGAAGCATAGGGTTCTTTCCTCAACTCCAAAGAACCTTTTATGCTAAAAAGGTTCTATAATGACAAGAAAGAACCCTTTTGGCACAAAGGTTCTTTATAGGCTATTATTCATTTATATATTACATTATTCTGCAACATTTTGTAGTTGTAATTAAATTATTGTTTATTAAACTGTTGTAGTAACTTAATATCACATTTTAATCATGCTGATTTTTGGAGGAGAAAAACTGAAATGGCACTCTTCGTGTGATATTGATTAACTACAGAAAATTATATAAATATATACATTTTCTAACCCCCATATCTTGAATTTTGTGATCATTCACATGTAGGGCTGGGTAAAAATATCGATGCATCCTGTTCAGGCCCGGATTACCCAATGGGCATTATGGGCACGGGCCCAGGGGCCCATGCGCACTTGGGGCCCAAGCGAGGGGAAGACTTTTTTTTATTTTTTTATTTTTTTTACATTTCCGATAACGGAGCGTATTTTTGCACTAAGTGCCTGTCTTTTCAGCAAAAAGACGATCACCACTAATTAGCTAGTGTCGTAGGTCGTAGAGCGTGAGGTGCTTGATAGCAGCTCTAGACGCGCTCGACCTGTGTTCGAATCCGCCTTTTGCCGAACTCGCTCTTTTCCCAACACAAATGAGATGTAAAATGTATAGCCTAACATAAAGGTCTCTAGAGTTATATTTTGCCAACAAATTAAAATCGAAACCGTGATATGGCTTTATGCCTTTATAAACAGCACAAGACTTTAATTAAGTAGCCTATATTATATAGGCATTCTGTTTGTGCTGCGGGATTTAAAGAGAAGCGCTCTTTGCTCACGCGATCAGCATGGTGATCTGGTGTTTTCTCCAAAATAAAAGCTCAAGGGGGTTTTTTTCTTGCAAGTGAAGAAATTAGGACAAAAGTATTGTAATTGTCCTAGTGCAGGGGTTCCCAAACTTTTCAGCCCACGACCCCCAAAATAAAGGTGTGAGTGACTCGCGACCCCAACTATCCTCGGAGGTGGTTAAAGTGTACAAACATTGCGTTAAACTGTGCACACGCACTAATAGGCATACTTACAACACAAAATAACATGTGAAAAGCTCTTTTCCAAAACGCGATAAACTCAAAACTAAAAAAAAAAAGAGTTTGTCATGTCATTTTGCTGTGTACTGAACCTATTCACTGTTCCATCAACGTTTCATGCCAAATCGCTATATTTCCTTGTTTAAAATGTAGCCTACTGCAAGTGCTTTCCAGTTCCTTTCCAAACCGCTATAAGCGCCGAACCTATTTTTAGCCTAAATCAGAATTCGGTGAGCGTTCTACACAATCCAACATGTCTCTGCAGTGAACGCGCCTATAGAGAGAAATGCATGTAGCCTAATGGATTACATAATCAGAGAGTAGCCTATCCTATTTATTTTCGTTTTTAATTGTTTTGTTTAAAGACATTTCAAGATTTCTATATAGATTTCTCATGTCTGTGAGGCATACGCTGCGTTTCGGTTAATTTATGATGAGATGCGCTCCAGTTCACGTGCAATGCCAGGGACCGCGCCCGCGCCTCCATGTCGTTTTGATTGATGATTATATTGTCTATTTTGCTTCTTATTTATTAAATTCAGGCAATTGGTTGATGAAAAAAATATTAAAATTAAGATACAATTTATACAAAACGAAATTCACTTTAAAGAAAGGCTTTCTACAAAACAAAACTTAATTAAGTGGCCAAAATCATGTCTGACCATGTATCTCGATATATCGCGCATCCTATCTTACTCGTGCTGTTCGCTTTTCATAGTCAACATAGCCTATATGGGGGAAAAATAACATTATAATATTTTAACAAATATGAAACTAAATGCACTTAGGTCTATTTAATGGCTACAACACGTATGGCAATGCGTATACATTTTATGAGGTGGCTAATTCGACCTCAGTCGTACAAATTTTTACGATTTTTGCTAAAGCGTGCATATGTTACGAGTTACCAAATTCGTATGAATTCGTACGAATGACCTACACCTATCAATATATATATAATTTTTTTTTTTTTTTTGCTTTTATTGCAATTATTATAAGAATGATTTCTATAATTTTCAAAAATTCCTATGACGTAAAATACATAGCCTATAGCCTATAAATGTACTGTATAAATGAAAATTAATATTTCAAAAGTATATTTTACATTACACTTTTACATTACACCCCCCCCCCCCCCCCCCCCCTTTGGGAACCCCTGCTATAGTGTAATGTAAAATATACTTTTGAAATAATAATTTTCATTTATACAGTACATTTATAGGCTATATGTATTTTACGTCATAGGAATTTTTGAAAATTATAGAAATCATTATTATAATAATTGTTCGGCATCCTAAAACACCAGTGATAATGTAATGTAGACTGAGACTCTATATCATAACTAAAAAGATGTTTGAGTCAATGCTTTTTCTTTGTTCAATGTGCACAGTTCATGGGTTGAAGCCGGTGGAAGCTCTCAAAGTGCACCAGATTAATGCATTTAACCTTAAAATTTACAAAACTTTCTTGCGGGGGAGCATGCCCCCGAACCCCCCCAGAAGGACAGAGGTCCACCCAACATTTTACAAAATCCTATGGGAAAGAAACATCATTTATGAACTTTACTCCAGCATAGTACAACAAATTTCCTTTAAGTCAGTAAAACTAATGCCAAATTAAAATGTCCTTGGAAAAACTATATATTTGGCCTGCCTAAGGGGGGGCCTACAAGACATTGTGCCCAGGGGCCTCTGAATTCTTAATCCGGCCCTGATCCTGTTGACTTAAATGGGGCACATTTCAAACCTGCGTTTAGCCTCTTAACATCCTTGATATGTCATTACAAGTGCACAGCCATGTGAATGATTTTATTGACACGGTGAATCTGACTGCAGTAGATGTGAAAGATGTGAATAAAAGTGATGTTAATTCAGCCAGCTCACATACCCCCACTGTCTATGCACATACCTGTATTTTCTTCCTGTTTTCGGTCGAAGTCCACAGTAGTCGATTGTCGAGTTCGCGCGCGCGATCATTGGTAAGCAACTGTCAGCCGATGACGGGTCTGTGTGGTGTTCTGGGAATATCAACGCAAATGGATAGTAACTCCACTGTTGCTTAGTTACCAATGATCGCACGCGCGAACTCGACAATCGATCAATACAGTGTTATTTATTGTGTTGACAAAATAGCACTTTGTAATGTTATAATATCTATGGTTGCACTTTTTTTATGAGTATGCACATTTTGTGCTTCTGTTTACATTTCTTTTATAACTTGAATGTAGCCTATAGGAAGAAAGAAATATACTTTCTACTACTTACAGTTACATGCACTTTAGAGGTGTTAGTAAAGCACCTGTTTGTTACAGTTGTGGTTTGTATTCAACACATGTAACGTTACAATATTGTACATGTGTTCTGCTAAATAAACCATGACAGGAAACATCCAGGGGTCAATTTGTTCTTAAACATTGGTAATACTGCACATTATTTAAAAATATACTCAGGTACTGTCAGAAATGAAAAGACTTCCAACCGTGCCTTTTTCTCTCCGTCCTTTTATTAAGTTGTGAATGAACAAAGTAGAAAAACCCAGCGCTGGTGAAGCTAGAAAGATAGCTTAGTTTGTACTTTCGGGGTCCCATAATATATAGTGAAAAATCAAGAGGAGTAACATACATCTAACCAATAGAAACATACATTCCTTCATCCCATATAACAATCCCATAAATGGTAAAGAAAAGTTAGGTCTCCTCTGGAACCTGGGGATCCAGCAGACCTTCTACCATACATACTGCACATCTTCTATAGGACACACACACACATAACTAGAGAGGGAGAGGGCTCTTCAGCTCCCTCCTTAATGTAACAGATGTTTAACTTACATGCATACATGGAATGTGTGTAGACTAAACAAACTCTGGACAGAGCTGAGAAGGAGAAAATAAAATTCTTTACACAGGTACTTAATTACTTGTGTATTTACTTATTATTGAATCGATATCGAAGCCAACAAGTCAATATCGAATCGAAATCGAATCGAATCGAAGCCTCAAGAATCGAAATCGAATCGAATTGTGAAATTCCTAACAATACCCAGCCCTATTCACATGCATTCATAAATACATTTTAGGATCTTGATGTTTGTCAATAATATGAAATATTTAATCCGGAAAGGACAAAACAAATTATAATGAATGAACCCCTAAAAGGTTCCATATAGAACCTTTTTCCTGGTTACAAAGAACCCTAAAGGGTTCGTTTTATTGAACCCTTAAAAAGGGTTCTGTATAGAACCTTTTAGGGGTTCCAAATCTGAGCGCTGATAGAACCTTTTAAGGTTCTATATAGTACCTTTTCTTCTAAGAGTGTAGCCAACAAACTAACACGTAGAATAACATTATAACTTTCAACACACTCAAATGCAGTTTAGTGTGATAGTGTAGACCAAGTGAAACAGCGCTGTGTTATACAAGTTTCATTCGTCTAATAAACTGACCTGTGTGAGTATTAATTCAGCACTTGTGATTAGTTCGGTAATGAAATGTCCTCATACCTTTATATCTACAGGACTCATGTGTGGTGCTGATATCTGTCTCTCATTAGCAGTCGCGCCCTGCTTCATACCACAGTCATGTTAAAAAACACAAATGTTTTCACATCCATTATAAGATATGACTGCAAGTTCCATGATTATGCTTATCACTGCGTCATCAATCTACGCCTTTGTTATTTTAAGAGGTTAGTGACCCCCAGCGGTGAAAGAAAAAATTATATTGAGCTTTAAAATATTTAAAGTCTTTTCACGTCACCATTTTGCGTGTTGTTGTATACTTCACATAATAGGCATGTAGGTGGAGCCTAGGCTTCATTTAACCAACTATGATATTTTGATCAAATGGTAAACAAATGGTATCAATATAGACTAAATACAAGGGACTTGAATACTACTTACCATTAATGCTACTTTTGGTGCTGGTTTTGTCCAGTAATTTGTAGTCTTTTAACATTGTTTCAACGACGCAGTTTCAGATCGCTTCATAAATGTAAATTCGTCTGTCCATATAATTTTCAGACGATTTATGAATGACTGTAAAATTTCCGCTCCACTTCACATTGTCCAATGAAATTTGAATTTGTTGTGCCAGATGATGATTGGACTGTGTATTATACAGGACAAACAGGCATCAATGAATTATGTCATAATTTAAAAGATGTACACTCTTAGAAGAAAAGGTTCTATATAGAACCTTAAAAGGTTCTATCGGCGCTACGTATTTGGAACCCCTAAAAGGTTCAACACTCTTAGAAAAAAGGGTTCATTGGGGTTCTATATAGAACCTTTTCTTCTAAGAGTGTAATATATGTGGATTTTTTATTGAATCGACACACTACCTTTGATTATTGAATAAAAAAATTTAAAAAATGGTTCGGTTTATTTTTTTCCTGCTAACAGTTACATTGTGTAGATGTGACCGGACCATATCCGTCATAGCGACGTGCCAAAGAACGTTCCAGCAACGTTACTTTGTGATTCCCATAATCGTCTTGGCGACGTAAACTGTACGTCGCAAGAACGTGATGAGTATGTCTCGATGACCAAACTGGCATGTTGCGAGGACGTAACATAAAAGGACCATATTAGTCACAGCAACGTGCCAAATAACGTTCCAGTGACGCAACTTTGTGATACTCACTGAAAGAACCATATTTGTCTCGAAAGCATAGTTTCCCAAGCAGACTGTGGAATACCTACGTTTACACTATTTCCAATATTATCATTGATATTTGTTTGAGAGGGGAAATTTTGATTAATGTTGAAAAAGTTAATATTGTTGTTAATACTGTGCACACTTGTTCACAAAGTAAAGTAACCTGCGCATGCGTTTTAGCTGATTATGATGTATTTAGTTAAATAAAACACGTAAGGGATGATAGTTGTAACGATCACCAGTGAGAGTGGCTTTAATTACTATCAGAGGGCCCTCCAACCCGGACAATCACCACACATCCACAGACTCCATTCCCCATAATCCTTTACCAAGACTAATCAGCCATGATCACATTCACCTGTGTCTCATCCTCTTGTTTACTTACCCTATATCAGCCTGGTTCTTTCTATCATTCCCTGCGAAATCTTGTTAGTTGTTTACACTGCATCTCTAAGCGTTTTCCTGGTCTTATGTCTCTTGGTTTTGAATTCTTGCCTGTCTCTGGATTACCCTTTTGCCTGTGCTGTTTGTTTGTTTGTTTGTTTGTTTGTTTGTTTGTTTGTTTGTTTGTTTGTTTGTTTGTTTGATTGATTGATTCGATTGATTGGACTATCTGCCTGTGCGTTTGACCTTGCCTGTACTTTGGATTATGTGTTTGGATTGTCCCTATTGAATAAACTGCATTTGGATCCTCAACCTTGTTTCAGAGCAGTACGTAACAATAGTGTTGTTGATGATTTAGCTTTGAATCTTGGATACAAGCGAGAGTGAGCCTGCGGTGTATTCGCGCATAGACTGTGGTTGGAAAACAAATGAATGGAAATCCACTCTTTCCTCAAAAGAGTCCGTTTTCAAGCAGCAGAAAGACACTTTATGCAACACACAGGGTTGAGCAAATAAAGCCTCATGAACAGTGTTGGGAGTAACGCGTTACAAAAGTAATGCATTACAATAACATATTACTTTTTGCTGTAACGCAGTAGTGTAAGGCATTACTAATCAATTTTCAGTAATATTTTACTCGGTACATGTTCAGCAACGCTTGCGTTACAACACACTTTTAGTTTTAATTGTAAAAAAAAAAAAAAAACACCAAGACCGCGAGACATATCACGAATGAAATATGCAAGTAGGCTGACTTGCCTGTTCGTGGTCAGTCAATAGCCGCGTGTGGTTTCCAAGTTTGTAAATAGACTAAATAATGGCAGCGTCTTATAGCCTACTTGTAGGTCTATATCGATTTATTGTTTACAGGAGTGCCGTGCCCGTGAGGCATGATTTCGGCCTCTGTGCTCGCGCTGGCCAGTGGAAAAGCGGCTAATGGTGAAGATGGCATGAAGAAGACTGTAGCCTACATTCGCGAGATGGAAGTATGCGCATTAAGCTACTATTTGTTCTTTATTTTCTTTCTAAAGAGTTAGGCTGTGTTTAGGTGGTATTTTTCATATTTTCATCACGCAATCATTTTTTTTTATGCGGTGCTGACGCGTTGTAACATGTAGGCTATAGCCTAAGGGTTGCGGCGGCGCTGCCGATAAAGCACGTAAAAGCTGTCACAAAGAACCTGCAAAAGCAATGATTATGAATGTGTCAAATATAGCAAGGAGACATTTTAATTGTTTATTAATAAAGATGAAGTTGACTTTCCTGACTCGCGATCTTCGCAGTAGGCTAGTGAGTGCTCCAGAGAGAATGCATATAGCCTACAAGCAGAGAGCAGTCTGTTTTCTTTCGTTTTGAATTGTTCTGTTTACAAGTAGACATTTCAATATAGATATATTGTTCAGGTCTGTGAAGTAGGCTACCTTATACGCGGAGTTTCGGTTAATTTGAGACGCGCTCCAGTTCACGCCCAGGCGCCTCCGTTTCGTGATTAGCCTATCTGCAATATTTACTATCAAATCCAGGCAATTGGTTGATGAAACATTGATTAAAATTAAGATACAAAATTAATACAAATCGAAATTCACTTTGTGAATTCACTTTGAAAAGGCTTTGTTTCTTCTGTTTGAAGTTTTAAAGCATCTTTTAGTGCCGCTTCAGATCGGTCGCGTCCCTGTCGCATCCTTACATCCTTTTTTCCTCATAAATGCGAAAACGACAAAATATTTTTTTTATATATTTTATGTTCTGTGGAGAGCCAACCCTTCGTCATCCGGTGGGTAGTATTAGGCTACTTTGGAAAAATCAAAAAAAAAAAAAATTGCCTCCTAAAAGTTTTTTTTTTTTTTTTTGTCACGCATGAATGCGTGTCTATTTTCCTCATATAATATTAAATATAAAACACATGTGTAGACTGATATTTTTCGAATGTCTGGACTGCTTTAAGGGAGTAGCCTATAGATAAACAGACGTTTCAATATTGGTATTAGATTCTGAGAATATATATGTCAAGTTTTGACTGCAAAATGTTCATAATGCTGGAATTCCCCAATTTTAAATAATTTATCGTCAACTAGGTTTGTGGTGCGTAGACCAACTAGGTCTACGTATTTTATAATGTTAACTTCAAAATTCTGATAATACTAATAGTAATTTAAAGATGTATACATTGGATCTGGACGGGAAGGATAACTCTGGGAGTTGGAAAAGGGTGTGTCGCGATTCTGCAGGTTCGTGGATCTGAGTGTCGCGATTTCGGTTTCATATCGCATATCATTACAGCCTTAGAATGTTAAGTTCTACTTCTGTATAGGTATTTTTTGTGAAAGTAACTCAAAAGTAATACAGGAGTAATGTAACGCATTACAATTCTGACAGCGTAATATTGTAAGGTAATGAATTACTTTTAAATAACAGTAACATGTAATGTATAATGTATTACAGTTTGGAAGTAACTTGCACAACACTGCTCATGAAGCACTGATGCTTCAAGAGTGTCGAAAACAGCGACATCTTGTGGCAGGTCAGATTTATAGCAGCCATAAACCCGAGTGCACTGCGCGGTTGTCTTATCTGTTAAGCACAAATAAAACCCTGACATCGCTAAATGTTACAATTGTAAATGTAAATGTTTTCAGTTTTCAAGAGTTGCTTGATGCAAGTAAATTGTGGTCTAATTATTGTATGGTTTATATGCTGTTGATAATGACAGAATATAGCCTATGATCATGTAACATAAGCTACCTAATCTTATTTATAAAAAAATAAAATAAAAAAAAAGGAAATGGACTTAAACTTCCAAAAACCTGTAGAGTAGTGGTCTGGGTTCAAACATTTCGACACGCAAAGTGACGCATTCAGGTGACTGGAAAGAAAGTGAGGCTTCGTTTTTCGTTAATCACGTGTTTCTCTGAAAACAATACGCGCTCCGACATTGAGCTTCATGAGAAATTTTGCTTCCAACTCGATACGCGCTTTGAAGCTTCAGTGTCATAACATCACTAACACACACACACAGTAAACACAATGTGTTGTTTACTCAGCTGCGCACAATAGCACCAAATTAATAAAAAAAAAACAATAGGTGTGTTCGACATCGGCTGCGGCTGGATGTAAGCGATCGGCGAGAGTAGCCGCGTGCAGGCGGGGAGGAGCTGCAAACGGAGACGTGAAGTCGGACACTTCTGGTTCCCGTAGTGACCGCTCTCACGTGGTGTTTGCATACTTTACAACAGCTGAAGTGAAATAAATGCAATATTTGCAAAATACACAGATTCAGAGACATTTTCATTCAATACTTTATGTACAGCTCTGCTGCATACAGGGTCTGTTTGAACAAGAATAAAGTTCACCATAAGCCCAGCCTATCAATTAATTGGAATCGACGTTTTTTAATTTATTTGGATAAACATGACACAATATAACATTGTGACTACATTAAAAGAGTGCTTACTGTTATAAAAAAAAATGTTTGTGAGCTGTAGACGAACTAAAGGTGTTCGAATAAACACGAAACACACGTGATCGTTGTCATGCGGTGAATCCGGCCAATCGTGGAACAGCTGTGTCGTCATCAGCGCTCGTGCAGCCCAGAGCAGCCGCTCTTCAGAAGCTGCGCTGGCTGAGTTCTCCGGCTACTCTCGAATCGCTCTCGCGGTACTTTGATGGCATACGTCACAGTCACGTGGCGTCGGCGCTGTTTCAAGTCGGACAACATTTCTAACCGGCATGCACTGCATCAAGTCACCCGCCGATCGATCTGCGCAGAGCTGCATGAAGTCGAACAAGCCTAATATATTGACCCGCATTCTGTTTTCTATCATGCGCATTGCATGTTTGCGATGACGTAAGATGCATGCAAATGCACCAGGGTTCGATAGAATCAAGTTGAGTGTGAAATCAGACCAACGTTGCGGGCGGTTGATCGAGCCCGGGCTCGGACGGCAGCAAAGTAGTTTAGCGTGAAAGCTGGCAGTTTAGTTCGGAATGGGGCACGGTTCGCATGAAAAATCGTTAATGTGAACGCTGTCATGCGGACCCTGGTGCGCACTGGGGTACTGAACCCGAGACCTGGAGGAGGTGGTCTGAGTTTGGTTTCACTCGAACCGTCTCGAATTGCAAACGAACTCTGGGGCGGTTCGCTTAAGGTGTGAAAGCGATCCGACCCAACGGACCAACAAATTATATTATAATTTATAACAGGAAATGTGCAGCAGTTGCGTTTGATTCTGTGAGTGAGCACATTAGTTACCACAGTTGAAAACCGAAAGAGCACCTGTTCATCTTAAAATGTTGTGTAATTGCGCTTCTCCGTGCGAGAATACATGTCCTGATGAAGCATTGATTCTTGATCTAGCTGCATTATCATAGTCATTATCATAATGCCTTTATGACATTCGTCTAGTGTTCGCGTGTGTCTTGACCATAGGTCTTGACACTGATAACCTCTAGGCAGTGCTGGGAGATCCAGAGAGAGCGTGTTTGAATTTGCAATTTAACAGCAGGAATGGCGGCTACGTTCTTATAGTGTTTCCGTGTGTCTTGACAGTTACAAATAAAGCCACAGTAAGCTTATGGAGCGAACTTGTCAATCATCTTGAAGGATGACGCAGAGGAAACTTTGCCCAATAAGATGACATTTACTCGCAAGTGACTTGCGTGAACACATTTTGGTATGCTTTGAAAGAATCAAGAAACTGCTCAATTATTATTATTTTTTTTTACTTTTTACAAATACAAAGTTCTGTAATAAAACTCTAGATGGCACAGGCTAATAGGTCCTTAACTCAAACGTTTGCAATCATATAATTCTCTATAGGGAACAGCTGATTGGTTCCAGCCGTATCAGTAGCCAATGAAGTTACGTGTTCAATCTTCAAATCCTTAGTTAGCATTTGCCTTAGCAGTGCAGTGCGCTTCAGAAACCCTCCACCTTCCCTAGCTCCACCTTTATTGATCTGCTTTGAGAAATTAATGTACGTTCTATTGTACAGCAGCAGCATGTCTTGATTGATCACAGCAGCGTGTCATGTATTGGTGGTAGCAAATCCCGCACCCGCAGTGTAACAGATCTATTCCACCAAGACCAAAAATATCAACATTCATTCTCGCATGCCAAACAATCTGAGAGTTGTCATGGCAGAATTATGTTGCTCCATCAATATTCAAATGAAGTAAAAAATATAATTTTTCAATATATTAAATATATTTTGGAACCTAATATATATATATAATTTTTGGTCAGTTGAACCCTACAGGCACTGGACCAATTAAAGTGCTTTCATTCTAAAAAGCAGACCTGTTTCTTGGTTGATAGTGACAATCTCTAACCTACAGACATGGTTTTTGGTCTAGGTGTTGTGTGCTTTGTTTTATTATCACACAATAATAGCCTGGGCATTCTGGTCTATTTATAGATTTATATGGAGGACATGATAATGGACAGTGTCTGTGTCAGGCTTGCATTGAAAATGACTTAACGGCAGTCTGTGGCATGCAGTGTGATTTCTATGGTCATTTGGCTGCAATGCTGTCTCAATATAAATGAAACCAAATTCAGCAGAGAATATCAATATATATATATATATATATTTGCTTAATTTATGCAACACGCTATGTGTTCATTTTCATCTTACTTGAGTAAACAAAGATAAGCATGTAGGTATTATTATGTCCATAATGAAAGGGTGGCACTTACCGAGCTATCTAAATTATGCAAATGTTATTACAGATCTCATTCAGTGCTATTTGTATGCTATTTGTAAATAAATTGCCATGAGGCAATTTTCTCAAGGACTTTACTTCTACCAGAAATACTCGGGAGATAAAATTATTTAACAAAAGCATATTAATTAACCGCCCAACAAGCAAATATTTTGTGCAGCATTATGTCAGAAACTTTATATGATTATATTGTATTTGTAACATTTTTCTAATATTCTAAATGTTTTATTCAGTGTAGATGAATGGGCCACGCGTGACTCACAGAAATTACTCACACGCATATGTTGGTAGTGTGGGAGCAAACGTAGGCTGTACGTGGATGCGGTGCGTGTTACTCAGGTATAGGATGTTTGATGCTAGCCGGCACTCTCGCCCTCTCCAGCAGAGCTCCTGCCACTTCATCTCAACCGCCTCTTGGAGTTAGTCTTCATCGCCTAGGAAACGGTTTCACGAATGGCCCATCTCTCGCTCTCCCTCTGCGTGTGTTTTGCTCCTTCTACATTTTACTCAC
This sequence comes from Semotilus atromaculatus, assembly GCA_031834385.1. Taxonomy (NCBI): domain Eukaryota; kingdom Metazoa; phylum Chordata; class Actinopteri; order Cypriniformes; family Leuciscidae; genus Semotilus; species Semotilus atromaculatus. Next base: position 10,757,251 of record JAULUF010000038.1, on the reverse strand, counting down.
GCTCTCCCCCGCTGCCCAGCCGAAGGGGTAGGAGGTGTTGTGGGGGTGATATCACTAACAAAGCCAAACTTTCTTCTGGTCACGATCTTGTGGCATTTGGAGGTCTAAGGTCGGAATCATAGATGAACACACAAACACATTTCTCAAAGATCACCCACTATTTGATCTCCTGTCTCTCAGACACCTCATATTTTTCTGCATTTGCATTTACAATGAATTTTTACTGCAGAAGACCTAAATGATTTGAATGGAGCTTATTATATGCGATGAATGGATAGCGATATGGCTTAGCAGTATTATCAAATTGCAAATGCTACTATTTAATCAATAAATATATATGCACGAGCGAGCGTGTAGTCTCTGTCGACTGTGGTCCAAAACTCGTAGCGCAATGACAGTAAAATAAAATAAAAAACTGTCGTTATTGTGCACTGCTGCTCGTAGACTAGCTCCAGTGCTCACTGCTGCGTTGCTAAATGATAACAACTCACCAGGACACTTCACCAACTCTCCACTCATTCATAGTTCTAATACTAGGCAGAGACTACCTTTCCTCCATCATCACGAATTGCGTAAATTGACGTCATCACCGAATTGCGTAAAAAAACCTGTTAATACCAAAAACGTAAAAAACGGGTCTTTAAGACCATTTTTGAGACATTTTAAAAATGATCTACATATCTTGAGTGATTTATGTACCCATTAATCGACAGTGGTGGTTAACCTGCAACATGGGCTTTAAATTGACAGACAAGCACACGAATAGAATAAACAGAACATTAATATAGATAGTCATCGTCCTTGGTTTGAACGGGCCTTTAGTCAGCAATTTCGACTTGTGCTCGTAGTGATTACGCTATATGGATAATATTACAATATTATAAGGAACATATTACAATATTAGGTTAATTCAAGTTTTGTGTGTCGATCCAAAGTTGCTGTCATCTGAAATCTTTGTTTGCATCGCCTGAAAACATGGAAAGCAAAAGAAGAACAATTTGTGTAGCTGCTGTTCATAGCAAAAAAATGATCATGTGTGTTTGGTATATTTCATCAGATATAATTGTAGTACATTGTACAAGTTAATGAGAAGTAATGAACACTAGGCTAAAGAGATGTCTTTAATCTAGATTTAAAGAGAGAGAGAGAGAGAGAGTGAGTGTGTCTAGCCAAAAAAAGGCTATTCAGCGTATCAGCTCAAATGAGGGGAATGTATAATTAATAATTAACAATTAATAATAATAATTAATCATACTGGTTATGAGCCATTATATATGTGTATCTGTATCTCATATAGATAATTAACCACAACAAATTATAATCAATTATGAATATATATATAATATACAGATAGGCCTACCTGTATATTACCTATCAGAATAACCTTTAACAGAGCTAATTGCACCTCGAATAACCTGTTCGTCCACCGAACCGACCGTACGATCCTCTTATCAACTCTCAAGAAGAATTATTCTTATTATTACTCTCAAGAAAGGCTGTTCTTCTGGTTATGAAGAATAACTTTCTGTTCTATAAGATTACTAACTAAAGTACTTAACAATATCAAGCTTGTAGCTTAAAATCACACATTTAAGAGGCTTTGTTCGATGAGCAGCAGACAGAGACAAGTGTATAATGGGGTTATTATAAGTGTATAATATATCAAGTGTATAATGGGGTTTTAATAAATGAAACTATAAAATACAACTACATTTAACAACGAAAGTAAAGAAAGAAAGAGAGAGAGCAGATCACAGAAGTAGCAAATGTCACAAACAGTTAACCTTTGAGAGCCAGCAAAGAATCAAATCACCTTAAAGCAGGGGCAAACACTCTTGAACGCATTTAAATCTCGATGGAAATAATACTTGCATTTTCTTTGTGTTGCTGAGCAAGAATGTGTGTGTGTGTGTGTGTCAGTCCTCGATGTGTCCGTGAGGTTGAAGCGTTCTTTCTGTTCTTCCGGAGCGCGTGTCGTTCGCAGGAAGTTCAAAAGTTTTACTTGAAAGTAAGTTGCCGAAAGCTAAGGAAGAGTCCGTTTCCCCTGGAGGATGGGACTGATCTGAAACAAGAAAAAGCAAGCGAGCTAGAACAAAAGAAAGGACTGTGGTAAAGACAAAGAGCAAAAGCAAAAACGTAGGACATAAGACAGAAAAGAACAAACAAACAAAACCCATCATCCTTGTCTTTTAAGGAAGATTGGGTCCACACCTCTTTCGGGTGAACTGACCAATAACACTCAGCAAACTTTGCCGGGAGAGCATTTCTTTGTTTCCTCCTGACAGCCTAATTTGCATGTTTTATGAAAGTTTCAAGATTCGTCAGTTCTACTCCAAAAGGTGGTAAACGTAGTATAATACATTTTATCGAACCTACTTGGCCTATATATATTTAGCTAAGGCAAATCGAGAGGTTTAATTCGGTACCAAGAAAGATTTGTTTGGCATATAAGTAGATATATATTCTTATGCTCGGATATAGGTACTTCAACTAACACAACTAGAAAGCCATAACTAGGCTAATATAAGGGGGGAAACATACAGGCATACGGGAAAATATCATATAGCCTACATTTCAGAATTATATTGGACGTCTCGGAGAGGACTTTTCCGGCCACCTGGCTTTTTTGAGTTGATTAAGATCTTTTTGAAGCTCACAAGTTTGAGCTGGGAGTTTGGGGGTGTTTCTGCTTACACTCTCACATGCCCCTAAAGGTGTCAATGGAGCAATTTGATGTTGACTTTTTGGCGCTTGACCGGTGATTTACAAGAAACGAGTCAATGGGTTAAAAGCTCTCTGAATTTTAGAATGAGTGAGTCATTGTGTTTCTGTCCATACGCTACACCAGAGTTTAGAAGCTTATCAACAAATGAGATGCTTTAAAGGCTCCCTGCGGTTTTCCGTCAAAAATAAAATGAACATCTGAAAATGAAGAAATTACGACAGCGTCGTACGATTACTTAAAGGGTTAGTTCACCCAAAAATTAAAATTATGTCATTAATGACTCACCCTCATGTCGTTCCAAGCCCGTAAGACCTCCGTTCATCTTCGGAACACAGTTTAAGATATTTTAGATTTAGTCCGAGAGCGTTCTGTCCCTCCATTGAAAATGAAAATGTAAATGAGCTTCGTTTACAGTCTGAGAGAGACGCACGCTGTAAACAAAACAATCTTCGCAAACATGTCTAAGGATTTCGAGACTAAGGATTTCACAGAGGAAGACTTGCATTTTTTTGCCAAAAAAATCATTTTTAAAAGTGCGCTCGGGCGCACCAGATAACACGTCAGCAGCGTCCTACGTCAGATGCGTCACTGCGGAGTCGTGAACGCGGATTGACAACAGAACCGGAAGAGAATACAATGCTGAATATCGATTTTTCCGATGCTTCAAAAAATTCTAACTAACCCACTGATGTCACATGGACTACTTTGACGATGTATTTATTACCTTTCTGGACAAGGACAGTATACCGTACATACATTTTCAATGGAGGGACAGAACGCTCTCGGACTAAATCTAAAATATCTTAAACTGTGTTCCGAAGATGAACGGAGGTCTTACGGGCTTGGAACGACATGAGGGTGAGTCATTAATGACATAATTTTCATTTTTGGGTGAACTAACCCTTTAAGCCTAAATATTAGCACTGTGGTTTTATACAGTGAAATTTTGCAATTGTAATATTTTGTTTGTTTTTATTTATAGTCATTTTTATTTCGTAATAATAATAATAATAATATTTTTTTTTATTTGTTTGTTTGTTTTTTATAGCCATTTTGATATATAATCACAACATATGTGTAATCCCAAATTGTGTTGCCCTATAAACAAGCACAGCAAAAATGTATTTTAAATCACATTTTAAATTGTGATAAAATGACATGACATTATAAGACATTTAATAAAACATTTTTATCAGTAAAATCACAATTCGAATTTTTCCCCTATTTGCGGTGCACCACCTTGCTGTATGTGCAATGTGCATGTGACGTGTTGTGTTGTGGTTGTGTATACATGCTGGACAGAGGAGCATGTTAATCATTAGGCAAAAGGGAGCAGCATAAACACCTTCGAGGAGGCTGTGCAGGGGTGAGATGAGGTGTGTGGTTGCGCGTATGTCATGGAGGGTGGTAAGTGAGGGAGTTTAAATGAAGGGATCTTACTGTTGCCTGGCTACCGGCGGGAGCTGTTCCATCACTCTCGTCTCCAGCCACCTCTCCCACACGAGCAGCCTGCACCAGTCAATGAGCATGTTCTCTTTTTCTACCCCCATTTTTACATATACATGCACTCACACATTGGGCAACAGTCACACACAGACTATTGAAACGGCAATTTTTCTTGTAGTCGCTATTACAGAGCCCTGTTTGGCTTTGCGTCTGTCGAGAGGATAGCAGACATGGAAAGCCTGTGCTGTTTCAGCAAATATCACAATGAACCAAAGGTAGGAGCTGTGTGACGATCTTTAAGCCATCTGGTGTAGCCTTATCACTTCAAATGTAAAGAAGAGAGAGGTAGATCAAACAGGGTTGTTTCTCACTAGGGTCACCCTAAGGGGCTACTCACACAGGACGCGTTCTTGCGTTCAAAAACAGATAGACGCAGTGCAAGCGGAATGGAACAGAATGCAGGTGTCTTGAGACATCCATTTGAAAGTGTTTTTTTTTTTTTTTTTTTTTTCACATGAATGGGCCCAAATGGTGCTTTTAAATTGTGAGAGAGAGAAAGCATTGAGGTCTGTTTTTTTTTTATTTTTTTTATTTTTTTTTTACTTGTAAAATGTAGCTTATTGTAAAATGCTAGTTATATATTACAGTCAGATTAACGCTAATTAGATATGTTAAAATTGCAATATAACAGAAGTAGAGGTAAATATTTTATTTCGTATTGTGATGTACAGTGAAGAAAATAAGTATTTGAACACCCTGCTATTTTGCAAGTTCTCCCACTTAGAAATCATGGAGGGGTCTGAAATTGTCATCGTAGGTGCATGTCCACTGTGAGAGACATAATCTATAAAAAAAAAAATCCAGATATCACAATGTATGCTTTTTTAACTATTTATTTGTAAGATACAGCTGCAAATAAGTATTTGAACACCTGAGAAAATCAATGTTAATATTTGGTACAGTAGCCTTTGTTTGCAATTACAGAGGTCAAACGTTTCCTGTAGTTTTTCATCAGGTTTGCACACACTGCAGGAGGGATTTTGGCCCACTCCTCCACACAGATCTTCTCTAGATCAGTCAGGTTTCTGGGCTGTCGCTGAGAAACACGGAGTTTGAGCTCCCTCCAAAGATTCTCTATTGGGTTTAGGTCTGGAGACTATGGAGAACCTATGGACTATGGAGAACCAAGGAGAACCTTGATATGCTTCTTACAGAGCCACTCCTTGGTTATCCTGGCTGTGTGCTTCGGGTCATTGTCATGTTGGAAGACCCAGCCTCGACCCATCTTCAATGCTCTAACTGAGGGAAGGAGGTTGTTCCCCAAAATCTCGCAATACATGGCCCCGGTCATCCTCTCCTTAATACAGTGCAGTCGCCCTGTCCCATGTGCAGAAAAACACCCCCAAAGCATGATGCTACCACCCCCATGCTTCACAGTAGGGATGGTGTTCTTGGGATGGTACTCATTCTTCTTCCTCCAAACACGGTTAGTGGAATTATGACCAAAAAGTTCTATATTGGTCTCATCTGACCACATGACTTTCTCCCATGACTCCTCTGGATCATCCAAATGGTCATTGGCAAACTTAAGACGGGCCTTGACATGTGCTGGTTTAAGCAGGGGAACCTTCCGTGCCATGCATGATTTCAAACCGTGACGTCTTAGTGTATTACCAACAGTAACGGTGGTCCCAGCTCTTTTCAGGTCATTGACCAGCTCCTCCCATGTAGTTCTGGGCTGATTTCTCACCTTTCTTAGGATCATTGAGACCCCACGAGGTGAGATCTTGCATGGAGCCCCTGTCCGAGGGAGATTGACAGTCATGTTTAGCTTCTTCCATTTTCTAATGATTGCTCCAACGGTGGACCTTTCTTCACCAAGCTGCTTGGCAATTTCCCCGTAGCCCTTTCCAGCCTTGTGGAGGTGTACAATTTTGTCTCTAGTGTCTTTGGACAGCTCTTTGGTCTTGGCCATGTTAGTAGTTGGATTCTTACTGATTGTATGGGGTGGACAGGGGTCTTTATGCAGCTAAGGTGCAAACAGGTGCATCTAATTTAGGATAATAAATGGAGTGGAGGTGGACATTTTAAAGGCAGACTAACAGGTCTTTGAGGGTCAGAATTCTAGCTGATAGACAAGTGTTCAAATACTTATTTGCAGCTGTATCTTACAAATAAATAGTTTAAAAATCATACATTGTGATTTCTGGATTTTTTTTTAGATTATGTCTCTCACAGTGGACATGCACCTACGATGACAATTTCAGACCCCTCCATGATTTCCAAGTGGGAGAACTTGCAAAATAACAGGGTGTTCAAATACTTATTGTCTTCACTGTACATCTGAGTGACATGGTTTATCCATTCCAAACAGGAATAAAATTTAGGGTGGGGACATGGTTCTGTCTATCTGTTGTTGATTGGATGGACATCGTAGTTGATTGTAAGAATGGGACGGGTTTAAGTAGATTTTGCAAGGTTCACATTAGATAGTGTAAAAGGTTATGCGTATTTGGTGTGTTGTCCGAGGTGAGGGCTGGAAACCTGGACGGATGCTGGAAAACTGTCATGGGACAGAGGTATGTCTGCTGTACTGTATGCCTCCTGTCATGCTAATTCAGTTGATTAACTGAACATGCTCCTCCCGAACTTTGTTAATAAAAAAACATTAAATGATTGAAGTCGACATACATCACTAGAAGATCAAGTTAAAAATATGCATGGATAAATCGTTCACAGTAACATCAATAACATGCTTTTAGATAAAGTGAAATTTATTTCCAATGGCAAATTTAATGTCTGTTTTCACAACTGTAACAACTGTGCTTTTATTATAAATGCTGGGACCAATGGACCACATCACAGATCCTTATTGGCATTACTGTCTCTTTGTCCAGGAAAAGATGTCTCAGGTGAAGCAGGTTGGCCTGCTGGCCGCTGGATGTCAGCCCTGGAATAAAGACGTGTGTGCTGCCAGTGGGGACAGGTTTGCGTATTGTGCCACGCTCGCTATATATGTGTACCAAGTAAGTGCAAACTGTTTGAATATGAATTATAGTAATTTAAACGATGGATTGTTAATAAAGTCAATTGCTCTTTCCTTTTTTTATTGACAAAATTAACTTAAAAGAATAGTTCACCCAAAAACTTAAATTTAGTCATTTACTTTCCATTATGGCGTTCCAAACTCATAAGACTTTCGTTTATCTTTGAAACACAAATGAAGATATTTGTAATGCAACCTGAGAGTTTCAATAAGAGTAATAAATGATGATCAATGCATGTATAAAGAGCATGGTTCGAGGCATGGTGTCTGGATCCTGACACTTCGGTCTAGTCTTGGTTCAGTTTCAATGTCGGGGTCCTTACATCCATGCTCCGTGCACTTCTGTCTGTCTTGTGTCTTGTTTTCTGTGCAAGCACATGGCTTTTGTTGTGTTTGTTTTGGCTTTTTATTTGTTTCTGTGTGTCATGTGCTCTTCTGTCAGTCTCTAGTCTTGGCCACACCCTCTTGTTACCTGATTACTGGTTAATTTGCTCCATCTGCTCTCCATCATTATCCTTCTTGTTTGCTGCCCTATTTATTCTCCTTGGCTGAATCCGAAATCACCCCCATACCCTCAGATAGGGCGTTATTTGAGGGAACAGCCATTTGTGTCCGAAAAACCATTGTGGATATTATTGAGTGGTGTACAAAAGATGTACGCTTAACGACTGTCTGAATTCACTCACTCGTTTTCATTCACTCCTTCAAGTGGACAGTATTAGTGGACTAACCTAGGGAATAGTGAATGAGGGTTTAGGGGGCAATTTCGGATTCAGCCCTTGTGTTATCAGTCCTGTGTCAGTTCGTTGTCTTGTGTACTGTTCGTGACCTGTCTGATCCTTTTACTGTGTCTAGATGCCAGTCTTGGTTTCCCCCATTGAGTAGGTATTTTATTATTATTCTTTTTTTTTCTAATAAAGTTCATTTTCTCTGCATCAATGATTCCTTGCCTCATAACGCAAGCCCTAACCTTTACATAGTGGTGGGTAGATCGAGGCTTCGAAACAATCTGACACCTGTGTCTCCATGGTGATCCCTATGAATAAATGCATAAAAACACCTTTTACAAATCTATTTTTTTTATTGAAAGTAAAATCTAATCATCTAATAAGATTATAAAGTGTTTAAATATTCTCAATTGTCAGGGTTTGTTTCATTTGTTCTATGAATCGCTCAGCTAAACAGGCCAATAAGAGACTGTTAACTACATTATTCATTTTAATTGGGCCTTGTACTTGACTCTCAACTTAAATTTGACAGTCATATCAAAGCAAATCTTTATACATTCAGACTGATTAGGGACTATCTACCGTTTCATGCTGCTCACACTTTTATGCATGCCATGATCCTGTCGCATATGAGTTACTGCATCTGCTCATGGTCACAGGCTACTGTTACTATAGTTAAGGCACTTCAAATTATTTAGAACAGAGCGGTTAAAATCCTAGATAGGAAGCACATTAGGTCACATCATTGTGTTAGTTTGAGGAATTTAAATATGTTATCTTTTGTAAATTTCATAAAATTTTCTCTGTTGAAGTTGATGCATAAATGTCTAAATCAGCAAGCCCCACAGGTCTTGACTGAATGCTCTTAGGGCTGTGGGTTCAAGGACTAGAGGAGCTCAGAACGGGAACTGTCAGATCCCGAAATGTAAAACTTCATTTGGACAATCAGCTTTCTCTGTACAAGGCACTAAAGCCTGGAACTGTTTATCCACTGAACTGAAAGGAGATTCAAACTGGGTCCTTTTCAAAAACAATCTTAAAGACTTTTTAATCAGAGGCCAGAAATGTGACCACTGACTGTCCGCTGTGTTTATATTGTGTTATGCTGTATTATTATGTTTATTTTAACTATGTATTGTTTAATTTTATGTAAAGGCCTACTAGGGACTGACATTGAGAATTAGCTTCGGCTAAAATGTTGTAGTATGGAACATGAGCTTATGTAACATACTTGTCCCTATTTAAATAAACAAAAACAAAAAAATTATACTAATGTCTAATTAAAACGTCTACAAATGTATAAAACTGATCAGAGATCAGGTTAAACCCACAAACACTTGTTCATTGGTTCTCAGTGATTCCTCATGATTCATGGGTGGACAGAGAGCATCGCCTCCCATCGGTGAACCATTGAAATTTCGATGTGTTTCGAAACCGTTATGACGTAATGATGCCTCGTATACTGAAATCACGTGACTCTGGCAGTTTGATACACGCTCCGAACCATTAATTAACCCACAAACACCTGTTCATTGGTTCTCAGTGATTCCTCATGATTCATGGGTGGACAGAGAGCATCGCCTCCCATCGGTGAACCATTGAAATTTCTATGTGTTTCGAAACCGTTATGACGTAATGATGCCTCGTATACTGAAATCACGTGACTCTGGCAGTTTGATACACGCTCCGAACCATTAATTTGTAACAAAAGAATCGTAAAGGTTTTGAAGCTTCATGAAACTGTTTTGAAATTGCCATCATTACCTTTACATATTAGATGTGTTCTATGTATGCACATTGATCAATGTTTATATGTGAATAAGATCCTAAATTAAATCTGTTCATCGTATAAAGTGATTGTGTTTCTTCATTAAATCTTCATTAAAATAGTTTGGATTAACAAATATTATTTTTAGGATGTCTTAATGAACTTTCTGAAGTGTCAAAGTTTTGGTTGAAGGACTTTAAATGGAGAAACATAAATCTCTCAGGTTTCATTAAAAAATATCCTCATTTGAATTTTAATTTTTGGGTGAACTTAACCTTTTTACAACCTACAAATGTAGTCTAATGTGACTTTTTATGTTGTTTAACTGATTTAATTGTGTCTTTCCAGCTTGATCATAGATATAATGAGTTTAAGCTGCGAGCGATAATGTCTGAACACAAGAAGACAATCACGGCTATATCATGGTGTCCACACAACCCTGAAGTGTTTGCTAGTGCAAGTGCTGATAACCTGCTCATCATTTGGAACGTGGCCGAGCAGAAGGCCATTACACGGCTGGATAACACCAAAGGTACCACTGCCCACACACCTACTGTAGTGTCCTAAGAAATACACACCAGCTCAAGACACATATTCCACCTGACAGCATGTGTCCTTCAAAACACCACTCAAAATGCAAGTTTTTCTCAGACTAAAAAAGAACAGTTTTGAATAATTTAACTTAAGATATTTTAATATGTTTATGTTTATTTATTTATTTGATCAGGGACAATGCACAAAAACCATTAATCTAAGAAAGAAGAGATGTCATGTGCCAGGTTATAGCAAAAAATGCTAATTTCCGCCTGCAGTCCCTGGACAGGTTGATGATATACTTACAAAAATAAAAAAATATGTACAGAATTATAATACACAGAAGCATCACTTTACTCATATCATATAACACTCTCTACTACAGGAATCTATAACTCATTCATTCACAGTTTACATCATTTGTATCACAGTCATTCAGTGCGTACAGGTTTGCTTTGTTAATAACCACTGTTTGGTCAGGCGTGTAAATGTGCTATAGTTAGTGCAAGAGATCATTTCATTTGGAAGAGTATTCCAAAGGCTCACTGCTTTATAAGAGAACGATTGTTGACCATATGTGGTTCTGCATCTTGGAACGCATTTCTCTCCGAATTTAGTGTCACAATTTTTCTTAAAGGAGGAGCAGCGATGTTATGAATAATTTTAAATAGAGAAGAAATTTGATTATATTTAATAAGGTTTTCAAAATTTAAAATGTTATATTTACTTAGTACTTTACAATGATGGTAGTAGCGAGATTTTTTATCATGAATTTTTATAGCCCTTTTGTATAATGATTCAAGAAACTTTAGCGATGTTTACACACCTGAGACCAACTAGACATGCAATACAAAAGATGTGAAACAATCATAGTATTAAGGAATGTGTTTGAGGCTTCCGTAGTTAATGAATTCCTAATATGTTTATAGTTCATCAAATTAAATTTTAATTTATTAATGAGTTTTTTTATGTGACTTTTAAAACCAAGGTTTGAGTCAAGTACTAAACCTAAATATTTTGTTTCATTTACATTTTAAATTTTTTGTCCATTTACTTGAATTCCTTGAGTTTGTTGTATTTTACGTTTATTTGAAAAAAACATTGAGACTGTTTTATCAACGTTTAAGGTCAGGCAGGACGTCTGCAACCATTCTGCAACTTTCTGCATCTCTTTTGATAATTTGTCAGCAACCTCCAGCTCGTTTTCCCCAAAAGTGAAGATCACCGTATCATCAGCGTACATGATTACATCAACGTCAGAACACACTCTGGGGAGGTCATTTATATAGATGCTAAAAAGCAAGGGTCCCAAAATAGACACTCCCATCGAAGTAGCTCTAAACGCAGATTGGATATTATTCACTCGTACACACTGATGTCGGTCGCTCAAATAAGATCTTATCCACTTTTGGGTGTGCTCAGAAAGATTGTATTGATGCAACTTACTATAAAGTATCTGGTGATTGACAGTATCAAAAGCTTTACGCAGATCAAGGAAGACTGCTCCCACCACCCTTCCCTGATCCACATATGCCCTGATAGTTTCTAGGAGGTAGCAACAAGCAGAATCTGTTGAGTATTTCCGTCTGAAGCCAAACTGCATTGGGTTTAAAAGAGCTTGTGAGTCAAAGTGGGTAGTAAGTTGCTCTGCCACAGTCTTCTCGAGCACTTTTGACGCAGATGGAAGGATGCGTATTGGACGATAATTGTTCATGTCTTGTTTGTTTCCGGATTTAAATATAGGGGTGACAATCGCCGGTTTTAGGGCTGCTGGAAAGATGCCCTCACTAATCGATTGATTGATCATTGTTGTTAATGGCTCAGAGAAAATGTCCCTATATTGTTTCAGAAAAGAAGTGTCAAGTCCATAAATATCTTTTGCTTTGCTGCTGTTTAGCACAGTAATTATTTTTTCAACTTTAGTGTTAGTTATTAAGCTAAGGTTAAAATTAAGTGTATCACTGATTATGAGAGGAGGATGAGCAATTTGAAAATTGTTAGCCAGTTTTTGGACAATTGTTAAAAAATATTCATTCAAATTTGTTGCAATTGCAAAAGAGTCGTCGATCATTTTTCCATTTATATTGAGATGAATATTCTCACATTTTGACTTTTCTTTTCCAATCAATTTATCAATAGTTTTCCATATTATTCTACTATTACCTTGTGCATTTCTGATGATTTGAAGGAAAAAACTGGCTTTGGCCTTTCTAAGCTCAGCTGTAACTTTATTTCTTTGACTTGTAAAGGCAAGTCGATCCGTTGTTAGTCCTGATTTTAGAAATGTTTTTAGTGCCACATCTCGCTTTTTCATCATATCCCAAATAGTTTTGTTAAACCATGGCAAATTTTGTTTTGTATGTCGATTTCTTTGCCTATTTTTTTTGTATATTTGGTTAAGATGTCATTTACAGCCACCATATCATGACAGCCCTGTTCACAAGATTTTTTCTCCAGGATATCTGTCCACTTTGTTTGTTTTAACTCTTTTGTTTTAATAACTGTTTTTGTTTATGACTTTTTCATGTGCGGTCTTAATTAAACTTGTCTAAATTATATTTCCCAGGTATCCCAGCTTCTCTAAGCTGGTGCTGGAATGCAGGTGACAGCGTTGCGTTCGTATCCCACCGAGGTCCTCTGTACATATGGTCCATCTCTGGGCCTGACTCAGGAGTCACTGTGCATAAGGAGGCTCACAGTTTCCTCTCGGATATCTGCCTGTTCCGCTGGCATCCATTGAAGAAGGGAAAAGTGGTGTTTGGACACACTGATGGTAGTCTGTCCGTCTTTCAACCAGGTACCGTAACTGCTTATGTTGGTTCATATTTGTTAATACTAAGAACATGCCATTCCAAACCTTTATGCATTTATTTCTTCTGCGGAACACAGAATATATTTTGACGAATGTTGTTGGTAACTACTACATCGGTGGCAAAGACGAGGTAAGGTGAGGATCTAAATGCAGCAAAAGTTTTTTAAAGAAAAACATAAACAAAGATAATCCAACCTGGGAGCAGGAACATAATCCTGAACAGGAATGCAAACAGCAAAGTCAACGACCGACTAAAACACAGGGCTATTTATACACAGGGAACCTTAAGATGACAAGGAAACAAGAACACCTGAGGGAACAATAAAGAACTAATCTGGGTTGCTATTGTAACAAACAAGGAAGCTAATGCAAACAAGGGAAACAGAAAATAAGAGAATACAGAAACAATGGGAACAGAAAACACTTCAACTTAAAAGTCCTCAAGACAGGGGAACACAAGACAGGAATCATGACAGGAAATTAAACATTTTGGGACAATTAACAATTCCATTTTATGGACAAAAAAATAACGAAACACTGAGACATTTTTCAAATATCTTCTTTGATTGTAGTATAGAATAAAGAAAGTCATACAAGTGTTTAGACAACATTAGAATGAGTAAATGATGACAGAATTTACATTTACAACTTTTCCTTTAATAATAAAAAAAAAATCTAACATAACATCAACAGAGATTTAAAAACAATAATAATAGAACTAATAATATTAACTATACCCAAATTAGATACAGTTAATATTATCGATATTTTCTAAAGAGGTTGTCTGCCAGCTCCAGCCTTTTTTATCATAATTCACTAAACTTTCATTTTAAACTTGATGAATCAGTCAATATACCATAAGAAAGAACAGAGCATCTACTTTTAAACAAACCAACAAACAAAAAAAACATTTGATTCCAGCTTATTATTATTATGATCACATTGGTAAGTAGTCTTCTATCCGCTCCTCCTTCGTCTGTTTTTGATCCGTAGTTGCTGCACTATTTCAGAAGATGCGTAACTGCGCCCCCTACTGTATAACAGTGAAAACATGGATTGCCTGAAAAATTCATCCATGGCGGGAAAGTGTTGTGTCATACATGATGGAAAATATTGTTAATGACAGGGAAAGAGATAATAGTGCCAGGTCTAACTTGAACAATAACATGCATTTATTTTCATTATAACACCTTAGGCTCAAAGAATCAAAAGCACGTACTGCGGCCCGAGTCTTTAGAAGGCACAGATGAGGAAGACCCCATCACAGCTCTGGAGTGGGACCCTCTCAGCACAGACTACCTACTGGTGGCCAACATGCACAATGGGATTAGACTGCTGGACTCTGAGTCTCTATGCTGCATCACTACCTTTAGTTTTCCCAGTGCTGCTGCCTCCGTGCAGTGTCTGGCCTGGGTGCCCAGCGCCCCTGGCATGTTTATCACAGGGGGTAAGATAAACACACACTGGGAAATAGTAATTTTAATCTTAACAGACCAGCTTTGATCTGATTTTAGATCAGTTAAAGGCAGGGTAGGCAGGTTTAAAAAAAAAAAAAAAAAAAAATTCCCAAATTTGTTTAAACTGTCTTTATATACCAATACATAATTAAAATGTAAGTACTCTGAAAAAGAAAGCATAAAAATCGAGTGTCTGTAGTCCTCTCAGGGCTGCAATAAACACAGCTACTTATTCCATTATCCGTCTGGGCTCCTTCCAAAGCCACGCCCCCAAAACACATGAACGCGCGATGCCGACCGCGGCTCAGCTGGAGGATGCGTTTACCAGCGTCGAACGGAGAGGAGCGCAGTGCATGTAGTGACATCATGTCAGAATCACATGTAATAAAATACCTAACTTTATCATTATGAATATAAACAATTAACATGGCTGTTAGTACTCACTATCAAGCTAGCATATCGATACTGGTAAAGTTTAAAATATATTGAGTTTGATTGGGTAACGAGCTAGTAACATAAGGCAAACTCAAAGCTAAAAACAGGTTGCATTGATACACGTTTTTCCCGTTACCATCAGTTACACTGTGATGAAGTGTAATATTTTTGTGTAATATTCATAACATTCATAACAATGGTGTTTTGCATGTAAGAGCTTCCACAATGAAAGCACTGTTGGCGTCACTTTTCAGCCCCTTGAGGTCCCTCAGTTGTCCACCGCTGGAAAGCTCCGATATTGGTTGCTTTATCCGAATACTTTTTGGGCATAGCCTTTTCAAATACTGTCTTCCTTTTTTTGCCTGGTTTGCTTTCGCTGACTGTATATGCAGATACTGTGAATTTTGACTGCTCTTTCTCTGCCATAATTGTGATTCTTCCTAGCTTCCGTGCCTCTTCCCCTCCCTGAGTCAAGGGCAGCAAGGGTGGTAGCCATGGTAGCGAGGGAGAGTGACAGTCGCCCAGCCAATCATTTTATTCGTCCCAAATGGAAATTAGTAGCTGTGTTTATTGCAGCACTGAGAGGACTACATACACTCGATTTTTATACTTTTTTTTTTCAGAGTACTTATATTTTAATTATTTATTGGTATATATAGACAGTTTAAACAAATTTGGGAAAAAGTTTTTTTTGAAAAATCCCACCTACCCTACCTTTAATTATTAATTACATTTACAGTTTAACGTAAAACAGCTGGGGTGTAGACTGAAATGGAATCCTCAGTAAAAAAAGTTTTTAATCTTATTATATTGAATTCTCAAGATTCTCAAGTTGGTGTGCTAAGAGTATGGAACGTATCAAGAGCGACACCTCTGGATAACTTTAAACTGAAGAAAACCGGTTTCCATGCACTTCATGTTTTAAATTCCCCGCCAGCAAAGAAATGTATGTGTTTTCATGTTCACCATTTAGCACTTATGTAAATGTTTGTGTACGGCATCATAATGACTCATATTGATTTTGGTGTTATCTCTCTCTTAGCCTTTAGCTCGAATTCCCCTTCCAAGAATCACTACACCTCCTCCACTAGCGAGGCTGTGCCTCCACCTACTCTTTCACAGAACCAGGCCTTCTCCCTCCCACCCGGGCACGCTGTCTGTTGTTTCATGGATGGGGGAGTAGGACTGTATGACATGGGTGCCAAAAAGTGGGACTTCCTTCGGGATCTGGTAGGAAAACTGACATGTTGTTACCTGTGGACTAACAAACAATGAAAAACCCTGAAATGATTATTACACCTTTTATATATCTACATTTACATTTACATTTATTCATTTAGCAGACGCTTTTATCCAAAGCAACTTACAAATGAGAACAATAGAAGCAGTTAAACTAACAGTAGGACAACAAAATATAAGTGCTTTAACCTTTCTCCGTTTAATCAAAGCAACACAAAATCATATCTACACAAAAAATATATATTTTTAAAAGTTAGCTGTCGTTTATCTTATTAATAAAATGGATGCATTCAAGTAAGAACCAATGGCTCAAAATGATGCATTTATATTAGTCATTCTGCTTTTGAAGTGGTGCCCTTCCGTCCTAGTGCTGATCAATTCAACAAGAGTTCATGTTGTTTTCTCAGGTAAACAGCTCTTGTAGTTCCCTTGATTGTTGTTAATGACGGAAAATGCAACATAACATTTTCACCCCATGGTTAAGTAAGGAATAATTGACAACAGGTCACTGAATTATCATAAATTAATGCACAACTGAGGTGATAACGCGCCCGCAACACAAAGCAAAATGTGCAGACCTAGGGTGTCTAATTTTCCGAAGTGGCCCTGCATTATTTTTCAATAATTCAACAGTCTGAACTCAATTATTTTGTTTATAACAATAATACATGTGTTTATGGTTATCTTAGGACATGTGCAGAACTACTTCCTTTCACTACGGATTAAGCATCCTGTTTGTGGCCAACGGTTCAGCCACATAAATCACCACTTTTTTTTTTTTTGTTACTGTATTTCCTTTAAATTTTCACCCAGCTATTGCAGCACTTTCCATAGATATAACAAATGTTTAAAGAATAAAGGAAATTAGCTTTTGATTTTATATTTTCAGTTTTAACTTTGGTTATGTGGTTTTGTTACTTTCATTAGTTTGTGTGCGTTGTTTAAATATTTCTATTTAGCTTTCATTTATTTTTATTTTAGTCTTAGTTTTAGCAGTTTTACTATTTAAACATAAAATACTATGTGTAAAATACTAACATAAAATTGGTAACACTTTGTTTTGATAGTCCATTCTAGACATTCTACTAATAATAAGTAACTTTGCAACTACATGTCAAATACCAGTCATTAGAGAATTTGTAGACTGTGCTTAATATCTGCAAAATATATAAACAGTTTTTTTTTTTTCTTGTGCACGGATTCGCTAAGCTGAAACAGCCAATCAGAGTGCTCTCTCTCAGCAATGAGCTCCACCACCTATTTGACTTGCAGAATCAGTCAAAAAGCTGCTGATGGCGTCTGACTAGATTTAACGGTGCAGAACACACCAAAAAAACTAAGCCGATCGACACTCACAAACTACCAAACATTAAAACTTTATTTTGATGCTCCCACAAAAGACATTCTACTGACTGTAAGTATAAATACATGTCAACGTATTCTACTAACCCTAACCTAACAGTCTACTAATACTTTAATGAGGTAGCTGACATATAGTTGCAAATTAACAATTTAATTGACATGTAGTTGCAAATTAATTAATGGTAGTTGACATGTAGTTGCAAATCGATGAAAGGTAGTTGCAAATTAATGAAAGGTAGTTGACATGTAGTTGCAAATTAATGAAAGGTAGTTGACATATAGTTGCAAATTAATGAGAGTTAGTTGACATGTAGTTGCAAATTAATGAAAGGTAGTTGCCAATTAATGAACGATAGTTGACATGCAGTTGCAAATTAATGAGAGTTAGTTGACATGTAGTTGCAAATTAATGAAAGGTAGTTGACATGTAGTTGCAAATTAATGAGAGTTAGTTGACATGTAGTTGCAAATTGATGAAAGGTAGTTGACATGTAGTTGCAAACTAATGAAAGATAGTTGAGATGTCGTTGCAAACTAATGAAAGATAGTTGACATGTAGTTGCAAATTAATGAAAGGTAGTTGACATGTAGCTGCAAATTAATGAAAGGTAGTTGACATGTAGTTGCAAATTAATGAGAGTTAGTTGAGATGTAGTTGCAAATTAATGAAAGATAGTTGACATGTAGTTGCAAATTAATGAAAGATAGTTGACATGTAGTTGCAAATTGATGATATGTAGTTGACATGTAGTTGACATGTAGTTGCAAATTAATGAAAGGTAGTTGACATGTAGTTGCAAATTGATGAAAGGTAGTTGACGCAGTTGCAAATGAATGGAAGGTAGTTGACATGTAGTTGCAAATGAATGAAATGTAGTTGCAAATTGATGAAAGGGAGTTGACATGTAGTAGCAAATTGATAAAAGGTAGTTGCAAATTAATGAGAGGTGGACTACATGTAGTTGCAAATTAATGAGAGGTAGTTGACATGTAGTTGCAAATTGATGCAATGTAGTTGACATGTAGTTGCAAATTAATGAGAGGTAGTAAACGTTGCAAATTAATGAAATGTAGATGACATGTAGTTGCAAATTAATGAGGGGTAGTTGACATGTAGTTGCAAATTAAAAGTAGTTGACATGTAGTTGCAAATTAAAAGTAGTTGACGTAGTTGCAAATTAATGAAAGGTAGTTGACAGTTGCAAATTAATTAAAGGTTGTTCATATGTAGATGCAAATTAATCAGGTGTAGTTGACATATAATAGTTGCGAATTAAGGAGAGGTAGTTAACATGTCAAGGTCAAGGTCAAGTTTATTTCTACAGCGCCTTAAAACAACACGAATGTTGACCAAAGTGCTTCACAATCTCAGCACAGCTGCACATACAGGTAGACCATAACATATCAGAGAATTTAAACCAAAAAACACATAAAAGGTAAAAAATAAGGTAACACTTTATTTGAAGGGGTGTGCATAAGACTGACATGACACTGTCATAAACATGACATAACACCTGTCATGAACATGAAGGAGTCTTTATGAATGTTTATGACTGTTGTCATTAAGTGTCATTCGGTAAATTATGACACTTTTAATGCAAAGTTGACATTGTTTAAAATGTCTTTGTTATGACAACTTGACATTAACAAAGACAGAAATGTTTTTGTTATGACAACTTGACATTAACCAAGAAATCATAACCTGTCAACCTGTCACAACTTTGGCCGTCATGACACTATTATAACTGTGTCATGAATATTTTACTTGTCCTCAAGTAAAGTGGAACACATTGTACTAGTTATAAAGATGTCATTAAGGGTTATTACACTGTAAAATGCTTTAAGTTTGATAATTAGACCTGTTATGACATATTTGTGACAGGTTGACAGGTTATGATTTCTTGGTTAATGTCAAGTTGTCATAATCAAGACATTTTTGTCTTGGGTAATGTCAAGTTGTCATAACAAAGAAATTTTTTGTCTTTGTTAATGTCAAGTTGTCATAACAAAGACATTTTTGTCTTAGTTAATGTCAAGTTGTCATAACAAAGACGTTTTAAACAATGTCAACTTTGCATTAAAAGTGTCATAATTTACCGAATGACACTTAATGACAACAGTCATAAACATTCATAAAGACTCCTTCATGTTCATGACAGGTGTTATGTCATGTTTATGACAGTGTCATGTCAGTCTTATGCACACCCCTTCAAATAAAGCGTTACCAAAAAGGAAATAAGAACCTAGTAACAACATTAAAAAGGACAAGTTACATGATCTTTACAGAAATACATACAGCATTTAGACACATTTTAATATGCTTGTGCAAAAACGTACATTTTAATCGATGTTTTAAAAACTTTTAATGTAGGGAAATCTCTAATTGATAGTGGGAGTGTATTCCATAGTTTTGGCGCATAAACTGAGAAAGACCTATCATCCTTTGTTTTTAGGCGGGTTTTCAGGACGTTTAATAATAACTTAGATGACGATCTAAGTGATCTCTGAGGAGAATATAAACTTAAAAGTTCAGAAATATAAATAGGGGCCAAACCATTTAGAGCTTTAAACACATAAGTTAAAACCTTGAAATCAATTCTCTGTTTCACAGGTAGCCAATGGAGAGAGGCCTGAATAGGTGCAATATGTTCCCTCTTTTTTGTCCCAGTAAGGAACCGAGGTGCAGCATTTTGAACAACTGCAATCGTGAAATTGATGATTGACTAATTCCAGCATACAGGGCATTACAGTAATCGAGTCTTGTGGATATGAGAGCATGTATTACTATCTCCAAATCCTTAAAAGTTAGAATATGCTTTAACTTACGAAGACACTTTAGTTGAAAAAAGCTGGCCCTAACTACAGAATTAATTTGTTTGTCAAACTTCATCTCATAGTCAAAAATGACCCCAAGATTTTTAACATAAGAGTTAACTTTTAACTGCGAATTACTTAAAGAAGCACTGTATTTGTCCATTTGAGGTTTGGAGCCAAACAGGATAACCTCTGTTTTATTTTCATTCAATTGAAGAAAGTTTTTGTCCATCCATTCTCTAATATCCTTCAAACATGCTAACAAGGAAGAAACCGATTCATTTCCAAAATCTAATGGTAAATAGAGTTGAGTATCATCTGCATAGATGTGATAGTTGATCTTGTAATGCTCGAAAATCAAGCGCATGGGAAGCATGGAAAGAGAGAAAAGAATTGGACCCAAAATGGAGCCCTTGGGCACCCCACAAGTTATTGGTACTGAGGATGAAGAAAATTCTCCAATTTCAACAGATAAGCTCCTGTTTAAAAGATAAGACTCGAACCACTGTAATGCATTTTCACGGATGCCGACCTCATGTTTTAATCTCTGCAACAGAATAGAATGGTCCACAATGTCAAAGGCTGCGCTTAAGTCTAACAAAACGAGGGCTGCGCAGTTTCCAGAGTCGACTGATATCAAAATATCGTTAGTCACTCTAAGTAAGGCAGATTCAGTACTGTGTTTAGCTTTAAAAGCAGACTGAAAAGGATCTGAGATGTTGTTTGCAATTAATTAATAAAATGAATAAAAAAGGCAATTTTGAAATCGGCCTATAGTTATTTAGTTCTGAAAAATCAAGACTGGGTTTTTTTTAGCAAGGGGTGGATCACAGCGTGTTTTAAACAGGATGGAACAGTGCTGCTATTTAGAGATGCATTTATAATGGAAAGTATACTAGGTAAAACCACATCCAGTACCTCATTTAAAAGGACAGTAGGAATAATATCCCAGAGAGCAAGTAGTTAATTTCATTTTGGAAATCAGAGCCCGCAAATCGGAGTGTGATATAATCTGAAACGCAGACAGACTAGAAGTCAGTAAATTATAACAACTTTCAAATGAAGATGGTAAAATCTGGGACCTAATGCCAGTTATTTTATCTATGAAGAAGCTACAAAATATCTCACACAGATCAGCATGTAGTTACAAATTAATTAGGGGTAGTTGACATGTTGCGGCTTAATTTTGATTAAAATGTTTTTAAGACTTTAGTTTTAGTTAACAATAACAATGAAGTCATCATAATGATTATATAATTATAATACAATCATGTAAGATTTGTATTATTTTGTGACATTGTTCTTTGCCACAGGGTCATGTTGAAACTATCTTCGACTGCAAATTCAAGCCAGATGACCCAAACATTCTAGCTACTGCTTCATTTGATGGGACGATAAAAGTCTGGGATATAAACACCTTAACTGCTGTGTACACATCTCCGGGAAATGAGGGAGTGGTGTACTCTCTGTCCTGGGCTCCTGGTAAGAATGATACACACTTTTAGAATAGCCCATGTTACTGCTGCAGTTTCAGACTTTCAGGTTTTGTTTCTGTGTAACTCTTTCCTTCATTTCTATGTTTCACTGTAACCCAAAGGAGACTTGAACTGCATAGCAGGAGCTACGTCAAGAAATGGCGCCTTTATTTGGGATGTTAAAAAGGGAAAAATGATCACAAGATTCAATGAGGCAAGCATTTTTTTAAGGATACTAATTATTTAGAATGAATAACTCTAATTTATGCAATTTAAATAGCTATTGTTATTTTCATTTTGATTGCACAATCGTAATCATCATGAGTCTTTATTTTTTACTGGAATTGTGTTGCAGCATGGGAAGAATGGTATTTTTTGTGTTGCTTGGAGTCATAAGGATTCCAAAAGAATAGCCACATGCAGTGGAGATGGATTTTGGTGAGTCCATTTTTAGTTTTGGCTAATATTCCCACAAGCCTTAGTCCATCCATGTAATAAAGCCAAATTGTCCTCATACTCATAGACTCATATTGTTACTTTTTATTGTGTGTGATTTCAGCATTATTCGAACCATTGACGGCAAAGTGTTGCACAAATACAAGCATCCAGCAGCAGTGTTTGGCTGTGACTGGAGTCAAAATAATAAGTATGTGATTAGTGTAATCAGATACACAAACAGATGACAGATCTTTTTTTACCAGTATTATTTTCTTTTGCCATCACAATTATAATTAATACATTCTCACTCTCACTCTTTCACTATTGCAGAGATATGATTGCCACTGGCTGTGAAGACAAGAATGTTCGAGTCTATTACTTGGCCACCAGTTCAGACCAGCCACTAAAAGTCTTTACAGGTCACACGGCCAAAGTATTCCATGTGCGTTGGTCACCTCTCAGAGAGGGCATACTGTGCAGCGGCTCAGATGATGGGTAATCATCAATTAAAATCGCCATTTGCACTCTTAAAGGTCCAATATGTAAGAATTTTGTAATAAAATATCCAAAATTGTGATATATTTCCTGCAGTTGTGTACTTACAATATCCCAAAAATCTCCAAAGATTTTTTATTTCAGAAAAATTCCAATTTTAAATAAGTGGCCGTCCCGGAAAAAAAATGTGCCTGTCAATGACGCAATATCCGACATATCCTCGGTTTCCGCTCGTACTGTCATAGCCATGACGTAACCATGGTGACAGACGTGTGGACAACTGCGTAGTGAGTAACGTTTAGCGGCACCCAGTTCTTGTTTCGTTCAAACATAGACCATGGCAAGCAGACTTTGGGACAAACAAGGAGAACAAAAATGAGGATCAATATCAGTGTGTCGTTTTTGAGATGCCGAGAGCTAGCGTCCGAGACTGACTTCCACTCGACAGAGAGCTAGCGTCCGTGACTAATTTGGACTTAACAGAGCTTCTCGAGTCACGACTTGACAGTTTTATTAGACAGGTGAGCAAATGTACATAAAACAAATAAATGTTATAACGTTAGCTCGACATGATGAAATGTTAGAATATGGTCAGTATGTTATTCTAATGTTGATCTAGCTGCTAGTTTCGTATAGCAAACGAACTAACACGTAGAATAACATTATAGCTTTCAACACACATTTAAATGCCGTTTAGTGTGATAGTGTAATATTATACCAAGTGAAACAGCGCTGCGTTACCTCACAAGTTTAATTCGTCAAATAAACTGACCTGTGTGAGTAATCCAGCACTTGCGTGTAGTTCGATAGGATGAAATTTCCTTATTCCTTTATATCCGCGGGACTCACGTGTGATATCTGTCTCTTATTAGCAATCGCGACCTGCTTCATACCACTGTAATGTTAAAAAACATGAGTGTTTTCACTCATCCATAAACATTATTAGATCCATCAGCTTGACAGCAAGTCCCATCATTCAGCTCGTCACTGCGTCATAAACATACGCCTTTGTTATTGTTGGAAACTGCGCCCTCTTGTGGCCAAAAAAGCTACAGATTGTACCTTTAATATACATTACCGCTTTGTTTAGGCCCAGCAAGTTAAAAAAAAAAAAAAAAAAGATTAATGCTTTTATTCAGCTAGTGTAACCGGTGGCTCACGATGCCAAGCGTGATGCGTAAGGACACATTCAATTTATCAAAAGTGATTGTAAATATTAAGCAGCCATTTTCAACCATGATAATAATTATTATTACTTGAGCACTAGCATATTAGAATGATTTCTGAAGGATCATGTGACACTAAAAATTCAATTTTGGCATTACAGGAAGGCTTCTTCCATTTCAAACATTAAAAAAATCTCACTGACCCCAAACAGGAGTGCACATGTTTTAATAGCATTACAAATGATCATTCTCAAATTTACCTTGGGACTTTTTTTGTGGACTTAATTATAAAAACTTGAATTATGAATTGAAAAAAATAATAATAGTATAACTAAATAAAATTATAATGAACATAGCATAACTAAAATAATATTTGAATCATCAAATAATCATCATATTTTTTATTTACAGATTTTGTAAAGTAAAAAAAAAGGAAATGTTTTCCTTATGTGCCTTATTGTTGGTAAACTTCAGTGCTAATGAAAATATATTACTGTTTAATTTAAAGGTGCAATAAAATGTATATAATTAGCCTTTAAACTCACCTAATGGGAGCCTCTGTGTTGAGATCACATGATCATCCAATTTATATCTTCTTGTTCTTAGAAACTTTCACTTGCAGAATAAATAAATCATGGCTGACCATGAATAGGGCAGTTCTACTATGGCACTAGTAACTGAGAATTTGTGCATGAATTGTGTCAGTGCCCAAAACAACATAAATATGACTGAGTGCACCTTTAACTACATAAATGGATGTGTATCTGTGTGTATGTTGACTAGGACTGTCCGTATCTGGGATTATACCCAAGATGCTTGCATTAACGTGCTGAGTGGCCACACCGCTCCAGTTCGGGGTCTCATGTGGAACACAGAGGTGCCATACCTTTTGACCTCAGGGAGCTGGGACTACACCATCCGTGTCTGGGACACCAGAGATGGCACCTGTCTAGACACTGTATATGACCATGGAGCTGATGTCTATGGTAGTGTATTAAATGTATATGCTGCAGACAAAATGATGCTGTCATCCTTAATGCACTTTTTTTCAAAGAAATGTCTTATTTAATTGATACATTGTATACATTGTGATTTCTAGATACAGTTAAATTATTCAAGTTCTGTAAATAAAGGCAGGAAAAGCAGAACACTGCACAGTTAAGAGACCTAAATATGTATTGGGAACACTTATTTTTGTCCAAGGACTGTATTTTAGTAGAATTTATCATACAGTAGTAGGGACATCATTCTGTGTCATAATACATTATTTATGCAGCCTTGTCAATCATTTGAAATCCCCCAGGTCTAACATGTCACCCCAGCCGTCCATTTACCATGGCTTCCTGCTCCAGAGATTCCACAGTCAGACTTTGGTCACTCACTCCTCTAATTGCTCCCTTAGTGGTCAACATCCTTACTGACCACAGCTGGGATGACATCATTGGCAGCACAGGTTAAAACAAGCACATATTATATACTGTTTGCTTGGATTGGTTTTGTAAAGACATCAAACCACATGTATTTCTTGAGTATAGATCGCGCTATGGTTCCTGGAGCCCATCCCCTCCTGTGTGGAAAAGTGTCCAGAGATATTAAACAGGAGCTGGATAAACTCTCTAGCGACGTGCGCATGAAGAAGCTCAGATGGTTCTCTGAGTGTTTCTCAGTAAGTAAATCTCAACACAGAACTCTCACAGGAGTTTATTTAGAAGTCTAAATAAGGGGTTATGTACTCTCTCTTCATAGCCTCCAGGAGGGAGTCATAACCTGTGGGATCTGGTTGCTGTAATCAATGGACAGGATGATAGTCTTCTTCCACAGAACTATGGGCAGGGCATCATGCATATGAAACACTTGGTCCGCTTCAAAACCGTGAGTGAATAAATTGTGATGTAACATTCTAATAGTGGCTTTTGGTGCATATTAAGTTTTCAATACTTCTTCTGTAGTTTTTATCTACTTTTTGTAATTATTTTACCATGTGTCTCTTCCCGGTAGTCTGAAGCACAAGAGCTAACCATAGTAAAGATGTCAAAGTTTGGGGGTGGTATTGGAGCCCCTAGTAAAGAGGAAAGGCTCAAAAATGCAGCAGAAATCCATATCAGACTGGGACAAATCCAGAGATACTGTGAGCTTATGGTGGAACTGGGAGAGGTAAAATCTAAAATATTTAAAAGCTACTTTTTGTAATGTCATTTTCTGAAATGTTATATAATATTGGAATTCTTGGATTATCAATATATATTTTAAAATGTTTTTATAATAATTATTCAATGACATAATATGCTGATTAAAGGTAGGGTAGGTAGAATTTTTCTAACAAAATATGTTTAAACTGTCTATATATACCAACACATAATTAAAATGTAAGTACTCTGAAAAAGAAAGTATAAAAATTCAGTGTCTGTAGTCCTCTCAGGGCTGCAATAAACACAGCTACTTATTTCCATTCGGGACGAATGAAATGATTGGCTGGAGCGACTGTCACTCTCCCTCGCTACCATGGCAACCACCCCTGCTGCTACAGGAGCTGCCCACACGCGCGCACCCGTTTGACTCGAGGAGTGGAAGAGGCACGGACGCTAGAAAGAATCACAATTATGGCCGCGAATTTAGCAGTCAAAATTCCCAGTATCTGCATATACAGTCAGCGAAGGCAAACCAGGCAAGAAAAGGAAGACAGTATTTGAAAAGGCTATGCCCAAACAGTCTTTGGATAAAGCAAGCAATATCGGGGCTTTCCAGCGGTGGACAACTGAGGGACCTCAAGGGGCTGAAAACTGACGCCAACAGTGCTTTCATCGTGGAAGCTCTTACAATCAAAACACCGTATATGTTATGAATCTTACACGAAATTCCCCTTCATCACAGTGTAACTGATGGTAACAGGAAAAACGTATCAATGCAACCAGTTTTTAGCTTTGAGTTTGCCTTATGTTACTAGCTTGTTACTGAACTCAATATATTTTAAACTTTACCAGTATCGATATGCTAGCTTGATAGTGAGTACTAACAGCCATGTTAGTTGTTTATATTCATAATGATAAAGTTAGGTATTTTATTACATGTGATTCTGACATGATGTCACTACATGCACTGCGCTCCTCTCCGCTCGGCGCTGGTAAACGCATCCTCCAGCTGAGCCGCGGTCGGCATCGCGCGTTCATGTGTTTTGGAGGCGTGGCTTTGGAAGGAGCCCAGACGGGAGGGGGTGGGTGTCAATGGAATAATGAGCTGTTTATTGCAGCCCTGAGAGGACTACAGACACTCGATTTTTAAAATCTCTTTTTCAGAGTACTTACATTTTAATTATGTATTGGTATATAAAGACAGTTTAAACAAATTTGGGAATTGTTATTTTTTTTAAAAATCCTGCCTACCCTACCTTTAAGTAATCACATATCAATATTTGCTGATAGTTTGGGGTTTAAAGGAATAGTTCAACTAAAAATTATCCCATAATTTACTCACCTTCAAGCCATCCTAGTTGTAAATGACTTTCTTCTTTCAACCTGACACAATCAGAGTTATAATAAATAATTTACTGGGTCTTCACAACTTTGTAATGGCATTGAATAGAGCCTAGGTTTTTGAAGCTCCAAAATGTGCATACATTCATCATAAAAGTAATCCATATGACTCCAGTGGGTTAATAAATGGCTTCTTAAGTGAAGCGATGGGTTTTTGTAAGACAAATATCCATATTTAAAACTATAAACTATATATATATACTGTATATATATATATATATATATATATTATAAACTATAATCACTGGTTACAGCCGTACAGAAGCTTCTCTTCTCTTATATCAAAATCCTCTTACATTTTTCTTTCAAACTTAGTTTCAAACCTCTTTTAGACTTCTAATTAGTGACCAGCATTTTGTTTTGCTCTATCCTCTCCACTTCCGCGTTAATCAATTCTCACCTAAGGTCACTCTTCCGCCGGAACTCGACTCTTTTGTGAACACGTGTATGGCCGTTTCTGGAAGTCAGTGATTAGCCTATAGTTTATACAATTTTAAAATATCTTGCAAAAACCCACCACTTCGCTTCAGAAGACATTTATTAGGCCTCTGGAGTCATATGGATTACTTTTATGATGGATGGATGTGCTTTTTAGAGCTTCAAAAACTTGGGCACTGTTGAATGCCATTACAAAGCTGTGAAGCTTTATATTTTTAATATAACTCCAATTGTGTTAGGCTGAAATATATAAAACTATAGTATGGCTTTAGGGTGAGTAAATTATGGGATAATTTAAATTTTTTAGTGAACAGTTCCTTTAATTGTTGATTAGTTGTGTTTAATGTTTTATTTCAGTGTTTTTGCTTTTTGCTTTTTGCTTTTTCTGAACAGGTTCAGTAAGCACTTTTAGGGCCCTATCTTGCACCCAGCACAATTGACTTTGTACACCGACCCATGAATCATTCCTATTTTGCAACCGATGCACAGCAGACTTTTCCCTCCACAGACGCACGTTGGTAAATTAGGGAATGAATTTGCGCTCCCGGGTGCGGTTCACCGAAAAGAGGAGGCATGTTCCGGCACAAACGTTCCCTGGTGCCATTTCGCAGTTTCAGAAAACAATTCCGCCACAGACCAGGAAAAACCTAGTCTAAAGTCAGTGGCGCGTTATTCAGATGGTATTGTAAGGGCGCATGCTTGGCCATTATGTAGCGTGTACACTTTGCTTCTCTCATTTACACAGACGCAGCAGTTCCCATTTTTGCAAACCATACATTATTACAAGGAAAAAAATTTCCACGCGAGGGAAATCATTGTGGTGTCCATGAAGATGTGAAAAAATAGGCTTAAATCTAGCTTTCACATTTACCCAAATTATTATACACCTGTTTAACCGGGACTAATTTGGGTGGGTTTTTCCTATCCCCATATAATGTCACTTCTCTGTCTTTTACGGCCCTGACGAGAATGTCGGTCCCCTCGGCTGTGATCCGCCCACAAAGTTACTTGAGTTTCGCGTTTGATACTTGCGTTTCAGATCGTTAAAATAAGGCCCTTAATGTTTTTGAAAGAAGTCTCTCATGCTCACCAAGGCTGCATTTATTTGAACAAAAATACAGTAAAAACTATTTTGTTGTAAAATATTAATCATATTTAAAATAAACTGAATTGTCTGTAACTATTTCTCCAGTATTCAGTGTCACATGATCCTTTAGAAATCATTATAATGCTGATTTGGTGCTCAAGATAAATGTCTCATTATTTTCAATGTTGAAATAAAGTTGTTTAAATAAATAGTGATACAATATATTCAGGATTCTTTGATGAATAAAATATATATATATCAAATATATATCATTTATTTGAAATATAAATCATCATAAATGTCTTTACTGTTACTTTTTGAGATTTAATGCATCCTTGCTGAATAAGATTATTGATTTCTAAAAAAAAAAAACACACATAATAGATGACAAAAATAGAAGGTTTGAATTTTTTCTTTCAGAAATTAAATTTTCTGATGATTTTGTATGTTTATGTTGTTTTGTTTTATGTGTTTAGTGGGAGAAGGCTCTTTCTGTGGCCCCTGGTGTCTCCATGAAATACTGGAAAAAGCTCATGCAAAGGTATCTCATACACTGCTCTGCATTTGTAAATCTGATGTTGTGAGTTTTTCACCATTTATTAACTGCTCAATGTAGGAGAGCAGATCAGCTCATGCAGGAGGGCAATGATGATGTCATCCCATACTGCATTGCCACTGGTGAGGTGAAAAAGCTAGTGAATTTCTTCACCTCTAGAGGTCAGCTGAAGGAAGCTGTGCTGGTGGCTCAGGTACAGGGCACTGTTATCTTTTTTTACCGATTTAGAGAGTTGTAAGACTGTGAACCTCTGTGTTAGTTTCATAATAGTTTCATAATAAATGAGACTAAGGGCCAGATTTAATAAACAGGGCAAATTAGCGCTGATAAGTGGAGAGTTCTGTGTGTGATCTACTGACGACACGCAAATTAAAGAACACAGCCGGATCATTTCCATAATGACCAGGAACAGCGCAAATTAGCATCTGGTCTAAGACATGTTTTGAATAATGGTGCAAAAACCTTAGTAAATCACCTTACATGATTTTAAAGTGAATAATTTAAGTTGAGCTGCAAAAATAACTCTGTCCAAGCCTTTTAAGCGCTAATTTGTGTCCTAAGTAAATCCTGACAGTAGTTTTTGAACGCCAGAAGAGGGTTTGCATAGTAAATCTGGCCCTATAGATTATAAATGAGAATGCACTTTGTTTCATCAGGGAGCTTGTGAAGGCAATATCCATGGCCCTCAGATCACATCTATAAACCATGCCGCAAACTCAGACAATGACAACATAGAAAAATACTGCGGGTAAGTTATACTTAGTTTAAGTTGAAATCAAGTGTTTCACCTCTCTTTTTCTTACTTACTCTCCCCTCCGTTGTCTAGGATGTTGCACAGAGTATGTAAAGAGCTGGCTGAGTGGTATTTCCAAGATGGCCGTGCTGTGTTGGCAGCTTGCTGTCATCTAGCTGTAGACAACACAGAAGTAAGCTCACAATAATGAGAGATATGATTTAACAGCAATAGCAACATTTAAAATCACACGAACCTCTAACAATATCATGTCAATTTTAGACAATTAAATAACACGATAAAGCCTATTCGAGGACAATTTAATATAAATTATTATTTTTAGTATTTTCAAGACAGTTGCTATGCTTTTTAAAAGGTTTGGGTCAGTAATATTGTGAAATGTTAGTAGAATTTAAATTAAATATATTTTAATATATTTTTAAATGTAATTGATTTCTGTGATGGCAAAGCTGAATTTTCAGCATCTTAACTCCAGTCAGTCACATGATTCTTCACAAATGATTCTAATATACTGATTTGCTCTCAAGAAACATTTCCTATTATTGTCAATGTTGTAAACAGTTGTGTTGCTCAATATTTTTGTGATACATTTTTTTCCAGGATTCTTTGATGAATAGCAAGTTCAGAAGAAAAGCGTTTATTTAAAATAGACTTTCATTGTAACCATGTACAAGTATTTGTTTGAACCCCAAACTTTTGAATGTTAGTGCGACAGTATACATTAAAGGTAGTACAAAAACAAGTCAACATGTTAGGCAAGTGATGTATGATGTTCTATGAGTGTTTGGATAAGGAGCTTTTATCTCCTTGTGCCAGCTGGCTATGGCGTCTCTGATCAGAGGCAATGAGCTGGAGCTGGCAGTGTGTGTGGGCACAGTCCTGGGAGAATCAGCCTGTAAAGCAACCCACTACGTTCTGGAGCTCTTGGCCAGGAAATACATGACCACTGCCACCTGGTAAGCATACAACTGATCAATGCATCTTTTCTTAAAGTCAAGTTTAAAAAAGGGAAACCAGGTTTTTGTTCAAAACTGTATGAACAAATATGTAACTTTGAATCACATTTCCTTTAAAATAGTTTGCACACTGTCCTGCAAATGCAACCCATCTCTTATCATCCGTCATGCACAGAAGTGTTGACATGATCCTGATAGTCATCCTTACTGCACACCTGTTACATTTTTCATTTCCATTTCTCTCTAGCTTTCCATCTGTGGCATACAGGTATTTTCTCTGCCTCCCTTTTCTGCCTCCCTGGTTCATATGCTTAATGCTTATTCATAACAGATTATCTCTTTAATATTATAAATCATGACTGCGAGTCCCCTTCAGTATTTAATCTGTTGACATTTTAAAATGCATTCAGTCAACTTTAACTACCCATGTAAATATAACTAAGGTGATCATTGACATACAGTATTCTTAGGTGCCACTTTAATGGGATATGTCTCACAGAAATGAAACTCATTTTTTTCAAACCTTTTTTTCTTTTTTGGAACTGATTTTCCACGGAAAAAAATTTTGAGAAAAAAGTGAAAAAAGACAAAGCAAAGCATTAAAAGGGATGCAAAATGTATTTTTGTGATGGCAAAGATGTAATGCGATCTTCAGTGTAATGCGATCCCTCAGAAATCATTCTAATATGCTGATTTAGTGCTCAAGTAACATTTCTTATTATCACAGTTGAAAAACCATTGTGCTGCTTAATATTTTTGTGGAAACCGTGATACTTTTTTTATTTTATTTTTTATGCATTTTTTAAATAGATTTTTTTGTAACAATGTACAATTCTTTACTGTTAAGATACATTTTTATTGTTGCATTTAAAACATCCTTGCTGAATAAAAATATGAGTTTATTTCATATATATATATATATATATATATATATATATATATATTCTATATATATATATATTCAGAAAACTTGAGCACGAAAATATAATATAGAAAAATATAGAGCACAAGTCATACACAATATTTGTATGGTACTTTTTGACAGCCTAAAATATTTTGTGGCTAATATTCAAAAGCTCACTTTTTGTTTTCAATAGAACAAATCAAATATTTATCCACTTTTCCCATTTCTTAACTCATGCTGCATTGGGTCTTCTACTCTCCAGGGATCTTGCAGCCAGATTACTTCAGATGATCCCTGATAACGAGATCTTGTTAGCCAGACTGTGTGCCTTCTACCCTGGCAGCTCAGCCGAAATCAACGACCTGCACGAAAAGGTGACTACCTCATTCATACGTCTCAATGCTGCACATTAGTCTTAAATCGATTAAAGTGTTATTAGTTCCCATTAATTTTTGAAGAAGTTGTGGCCATTTGCTCAACATTCAACAATCTATTGAAAAGTAATTATCATATTGAGTGTGAAGGACCAAACAAGAACAAATGGTGTTTATTATTTGACGTGAAATATGGTATTTTTCTGCACAGGCAGGAAGGCATATATTTATTTGTTTATTTTTCTAAGTGCAACAATTTGTAATATATATATTTTTTTTGTTCAGTGTGGTCTACCGACTTTAGAAGAATGTAAGGAGCTTGCTGAGAATACACATGCTGAGGGACAAATCTTCCAAGCAGTAAAGTGTTACCTCCTGAGCACAGAACCAGAAAAGGCTCTTCCCATCGGGATCACATTTGTCAAAGGTGAGTGTCTGAGAGACTCGGTTCATGTCACAAAGCAGTGGCACATCCAGCATGCCCACATGTTACTATATATAGACTCTGTTTGCTAAACAAACTAAAACACAAGTTAGACAAACTAACAAAGTTCAACATAAATATTATATAATGTTTATGCTACGCTTAACTTAAAATGCAAGCTTATTGACCTTGAATCCACAAGCAACATTATTCGTTTTGATTTTATAGAATATCATTCAATTGTTTGCTGAAAACAAAGACAAACTTGAATTGTTAAGCTAATACAAGTTATGTATAACCCAAATAAACAAAAAAATCACAAGACTTCATCATTCAAAGGCATAATTGTTGCCTTTTGAATCATAACAGGATGCCTTCAAAGGTCTAAATTTGACAATTTAACACTTTATTACTGACTCTCTCTCCCCTCATAGAGCAGCTGAGCTCTCCTGACTGGGCAGTGGACTCAGTGTACCACATCCTAGACCTGCTGAGCTACATCAGAACAGACCGTCTTATTCTTCCAAAGTGTAGTGAGTAAGTCAATGACCTTCCCTCAAAAACACCTGTCATTGATGTAATTTATTGTAGCTTGCATTCTATGTTCATCTCATTATCTCTCTCTGTCTTTGGCTAGAGACCGCAATGAGTTGCTTATTCTCTGTGGGTATATTGGTGCACTATTAGCCATTGGGAGACAGTATTCAAGTATAGTGCCAGCACTGTATGAATACACAAGGTATGTTAACTGTGGGATTTATATCAAGTAACTCAGTTATTGGTGATCACAAGTAATGTTTCTCTCTCTCTATTATCCTCCATCAGTCAGCTGCTGAAGAGAAGAGAGGTGGCTGTACCACTGCAGATAGAGCAGTTGTCTGTAGAGTTGGAGGCCTGGAGAGCCTGCACACAGTCCCTCAAGTCGGTACCACTATACATTACTCTAATTTATAACAAACAACAGCTCTGTATCAAGACCTACTTAGTCAGTATTTTAAATACATCATAGGCTATTCCAAACAGTATGCTGCAAAATTATAAAATACCTTTTTTTTTTAACTATTTCCAAGCCAGCATTGTATTTTTACCTCATGGACAAGGCAATCCCAAAATGCACTGCAGTTAGGTTGCTACTTTAAGCCCCAAATATACTTCAATTTTGACGTAAACACTTACGGATTCAGACACATGGTCTATCAAAGTATACTTGATTTAAGAGCATGAGCGGACACCGGTGGTTGACACATGCACACTAGACAGTTCCATCTCCAGTGTCTGTCTGTGCTATTTCTCGGAAGTTATGACCAATAAAAATGTCTTTGTACTCTTAAATTCGTTATGAAATGAAACTCACCCTATCTATTTTCTATATGCAGGGTATAGGTCTTATTGTGAACGATTCCTCTGTGTACATGTTGCTTCTTTTGACCAGTAATTTTTAATCAGTCATAACTAACTTATAGTGATAAGGACAGACTGATGTACACATCACACCCTGCAAGCTTGTATTTATGCTCCCATTTTTGATTGCAATGCCCACAAGTCCCTAAAAAAAGACCCTGCCCTACATTTCTGACAATCCGTTATAATCGGATGTACATTAAAATGGAATAAAAGATTTGTTGGCACTTCTGTATCAACACGACTTTAAACAAGAGTTGCGGGTATCTATTAAATGCCTCACACATTGACTTGTTAACAGGGTGCTTGTCTATTGTACGTAGTTGTTCAGTCTCTACTTTTTCTTTTTCCACAGTGAAACAACAGCCGGGACAGTAACTAATTAGTCCAAAAAAGATCAAAGCCCATGTGTCTGTATTTGTTGGCTGCATACGTCATTAATGGTTTAAATAATCTATTGTTTGCACTCTCTCTATGCATACACAGAGCGGCAGATGACACCTCATATGAGCCACCATCTGAGGCCCAGAAAACGGAGTACAGTCGGCTGTTGAGTCGGATGAGAGAGGAGCCCATCAAGGGCCTAGAGGGTCCTGACTATGTCACTGGCTCCAACTTGCCCAGCCACTCTGACGTCCAGATTTCCTGCTTCACTGGCCTCAGGATACAGGTGGGTTTCTTGTGGGTAGACTTGCATTTTAGCACTATACCTTAAATGTCTTTATGCATCTGCCTGTACCGCTGCAGATAGAGCAGTTACATATGCCTCTTTTGTGCCTGGCAGGGTCCAGCGTTCTTCCTGGAAGATGGCAAATCAGCCATTTCACTAAATGATGCCCTGATGTGGGCGAAAGTGAACCCTTTCTCACCGTTAGGGACGGGTATACGCCTCAACCCCTTCTGAGCACAAATACAACAAATCTGAGCAGTATTTTGCCTAGTCTGGCTATGTAATGTCAGCGTTTGGAAAGGGGACAACATTCCTGTTTTTTCTCAGAAAGTATGTCATAAAACAGAAGAATGTCTAATTTTTCAAATCAATTGTTTTTTGAAGTTTTGCCATTCCATGCTGTGCTTATTACATTCAGGATTGCCTTCATATGCAAAGAATCACAGCAAAAGTGCTGCTGTAGTGATTATACAGTACACGAGGCCACAAATAAGACCCACAGAACAAATGCAAGTCTGATATTTATACATGTCGACAAGAAATGCACAGACTGATGCACAACTATCATAGGCAAGCAAAGTGAGATGAAAGTTAGAGCACTATTAGAACTACCTGTTAAATCTCTATAAAGGGAGATTTGTGCTGGATACAGTAATGAATGTTACATATGAAGCAGGATATTTAATGCCTTTCTTCCTCATCCTAAATCACAAGCGGGGTCAGGTATTCGGGTTTAGGTGTTATGTCCAGGTCTTAGGGTTGTGGCCTATCGCGCAAAGATTGTAATTCTAGTTGGTTTAGTTGGCACTGTCAGTGGTATTATGGAGTATAAACATTTGCATCAAGGATTCTGAATGTTTTGTCATTTTTATTTCAAGACTCGAGTACAGGGCATTCATCTGTACGTTTCTGTTTGTTTGCGCATTTGATTTCATGAAAAGAGACTTGTTAGTTTTGCTGCTTTGACCCTGAAACCGATGTCTGTTGTCTGTTATATATGGACTGAATATATTTACTGACTACTGAATATACAGTACACCTTATTTTAGAGAACCAAATAAGAGAACATTGTAACAATACTATTTACTGTAATGTTTCTTCATTTCATTCAGTAACTTATGAATGGTTTTACAGAGCAGTTCTGGGGCCAGAGGTGTAATATTTATGTTCATAAACTATGGCAACATTATTTACGAAGGGTTAATAGACATTAAGTCTTGCTGTTACATTCAAAATCTGTTTAGATGAACTTAGGCAATAAGTCTGAGAAAGTGCACATATGAAGTTAGGATGCAAGACATTTATGCTGATATATATATAGCTATACATTTGGAGTGTATTTCTGAAGTTAGGAAATAAAAGACAAGAAGTGTAATTTCTATTGCTAAAATCATCAGTTGCAATGGTTGTCATGCATAGCTGAGTATATAAAATGGAATTGTTTTGTGTAAGTTTTATGTTAGAAAAACCAGATACAGAGACTATTTTCATCAAATGTGAAATGCACTGTGAAATGTATTTATTTGTATATAGTTTTGCTGTAGAATTTACATATAAATCCAAGCTCAAATGGGTGTACATAACATAATCATATGATCACTGTTCATACGAAACTGAGGACAGTTAAACAGTTCTATGTCGATCCTGGAGCCAGGACCTTTTCAAATTCTGCATGTTCTAAGTGTCTCATCTATTTAATTTGACTGATTATATCATAAAAGACGCAAGGCGGTATATATAAGAACTATTACCTTCTTTTTTGTGACTATGATTTGATAATTGCTATTAAAAAGATCAAGTGTACAGGAAATCTTATTATTCTATTTTTGCTTATGGGTATTCCACTACATTGAACATGATTCAAATGCAGTACCAACTGCAATGCAAAGAAAAGGGAGACCAATGAGACAAATCTTACATATTTTTCTTTATTTATAAGTTACATATCTTACCATGCTTTGTTTTGGCAACAAAATGATTAGCAAAAGTACTGCATTACTTTGAATCTTCCCAGTGGTTTTATTTTTTATTTGCTAAACAGTTCATGATGCAGCTTGGGAAGCTGTGAAAATATTGATAGCATCAGATTTTGTGAATTCTGAACAGTTATCCTCTTCTTTTTTTACATTAGTGTGATAAAAAATAGAAAATTCATTATACTGACATGCACTTGATGATTTCACCCAGACGTGATATATATTGTATCATATTAGGCATAGTGCAGGTTACAAATTATAAATTTACAATAATGTTGTGATTATATAAAAACTTTTAACTGGTGTTCATTAGTTGCACAAAAATATAAGTATTTAAAAATAAACATTTGAACTTAAATGAAATTAATAATTGTGTTTTCTGTGCGTTGATGGTCACAAACAAAATTTGACTACCTCATTTGCATATTAATTAAGTTAATTGTAACAATATAAGAAAAAAAAGGGGGGAGGGGCTTTGTGGAGTAAGGTTGAGAGTCTATCTGTACTGGAGGAAACTCTTGAGCAGAGAAGGCAGTTTGAGGTGAGGAATCAGGTGCAGTCTGGAACGGCCCATATTGTTTCGGATACTCAGTCTACACAGCTGGCACAGAGACTGTGGCGTGGCTATCCATAAAAAGACAGGGAAAGTTAGCAAAATCCCCATTTTATAAAAAAAAAAAAAAGTATTTAGTATTTCATAAAGTATATGGACAAGGTGCAAATCCTAGCCTACATTAAAAACATATTTTTATTATTGTTTTCACCCATTAACTCAACTCAATATTTTCAATATTCAGTTTTAATTATTTTCATCAAATGTGGTCTTAAATATGCAATGAACATATTACTGCAGAAATTAGTTTAATTTTGTGGGTTAAAACATACAGATCTAATCAAAATTATTCAACCCCCATTGCTAAATCAGGTCTTTTGGCAAAATGTACAGACTTTCAAATCAAACAAAAGTAATTGAAATAGCTAAAGTGAAGTGGTTTCCCCAAATTTAACTTCTGCAGTCTCAATATTTTTCAACCCCTTCATGACTTCACACTTCACTTAGTATAACACCATTTTGCTGTTATGGCCTGCTGTAAACGAGATGTATAACCAGCCACCAGCTTCTGGCAGTGTTTCTGAGGAATCTCAGCCCATTCCTCATGAGCAAAGGCCTCCAGTTCAGCAATATTCTTGGGTTTGCATGTTGCAACCGCCTTCTTCAAATCCCACCAGAGATTTTCTATTTTCTAAGGGGTTCAAGTCAGGTGACTGTGATGGCCACTGTAGTATCTTCTAGGACTTCTTCTGCAACCAAGCCTTAGTGGAATATGAGGTATGCTCGGTTGATCATTGTCCTGTTGGAAGGTCTGATGATACCCTAGCTTCAGCATCCTCACTGATAGCATGACGGTTTCTCCTCGGATTTCTTGATACTTCAATGAATCCATCTTGTCTTTCACACGCAGTTTAGTAGGCACCTCACTGTGCAAGTTGAAACCTCAGTGCCTGTTGCTACCAAGTCCTGCTGCAGGTCTTTTGCAGTCACTTAAGGGTTTTTCTGAAAATGCCTTCCCAGAAATCTGGTTGCAGCTTGATGGCTAATCCCTTGATTAGTTGTATCAGGTGTGCTTGAGACAACAACTGTTTTGCAGATTCGTGCTGTTGTGAGGGATTCTATTCAGGGGGTTGAATAATTTTGAGACTGCAGAAGTCATTAAAAGTTGCATTTTCAGTTGATTTTGGGGGAACCACTTGAAACGTGTTGTGTTGACATATTTAAATTATGTTTGTTTGATTTGTTCATTGCAAACAGCTGAAAGTCTGTACATTTTGCCAATAAACCTGATTTGCAAGGGGGGTAAATAATTTCAATTACAACTGTATAATGTCCGGAAGAGACAACTTTTGACTAGCTAAATTTAGCATGTGAATGGGTTACGCCCCAAACAATATTTTAGACAAACCTAATCATCCAACCTCATAAAATTTTTTTAAAAGTTGCATTCAAAATTCACAGAGGACCCAGGTTCAAGCGACTATGATCTTGTATTGAACCCATTCCCTATCTCTTTTCTGTTAAATCTCCACTAATAAAGTCAATAAATAAATTGAAAATCCAAAGAATCCATTGAATGGGCATGATTCTTCTGAACTTCATGACTAGAAAAACAACCAAAATGTATCAAAATCAACTGAGCAGCCTTACCTTCATACAGAAGGAGTGCAGACTCTGCCGTACTGCTGGGTGGCGCTGTCTCCACAGGCCTTTGCAGCTCCACGTTGCGAGCGTTGATGTCAGCGCCAAACTCTAGTAGCAGTCTGATGATATCTGGACAGTCCTTCTGTGCTGCAGCGTGTAGTGGAGTGTCCAGGAAACGGCCCTTCTGAACATTGGCTCCTATGAAAAACAGATCCTTTTGTGATTAAATAAACAAAACCAGAACTAAAGGTGAGAAGACCTGATCTAAGCATGCCAAAATACACCAAACAAATTTTTTTTTTTTTTTGGTTAATTTGAACAGTAGTCTGATGAGCTCACCTCCATCCAGAAGTTTCTGTGTACACTGGAGCTGTTGGGAGACACAGGCAATGTAGAGAGGTGTTCCTAGATGGGGGATGTCGTAATCTACATCTGCTCCCCATGAGATGAGAGACTCTATACATGCTGCCCTACCTGAAACAGCAACACATCTATGTTTATATTTTTGTAAAGTCTGCTATAAATGCTATACATTCAAATCAATGGACTTTTATGGTTACAGTAAAGCAGACCTACTTGATTACCTTTGCTAGATGCCTCGTGAATGGGCGAAGGTTGGCACGCTTCTGCCTGTGGTTTTGCTCCATGTTCCAAAAGCACCTCTGTACAGGTGAAACTTCCTGTCGAGCAGGCGTTAAACAGCGGGGTCACACCGTCAATGGTCGTGGCTTTTACCTGCCATGCACAAGAACATGCTAAACGCACAATCCACACAAACTGATCAATCTGAGCAGAGTCTTCTTCTAATCCTTTCATGCATGAATTATGACAACCTCGTCAGGATTTTTTTTTACCCATGTGTCTTTATTGCTCTTTACAAAATGTTCAGATGTCCACTTGAGTGGACAGTTTGTGTTTTTGTTTTTAACTGAAGAGATACTGAATTAATCATAGTATAAATTAATCAACACTATAAATTAATAATAACTATAATTAGTACTATAATAACACAGTAATATTTAGTATTTTTACAAACCAATGAATAAAATGATTAGCCTGGATGCCAGCCCGAACCCCGCCCACAACATTTTTTGGTCGGGAAGTTCGGTCTGGACTCGATCCATTGAGGAGTAATTATGATCGGTTCAGAAATGGTCGGGCCAATCAAATTGCCAGGGCGGGCTTTATACGATGATGGACAGATGATCTGCAGTTACATAATCATCATGTCATCAAAGAGCGCTGGTTTGAACTGGTTTACAACAAAGATGACTGCAGCTGGAGAATTGAGATGTATAGATTCCGCTATCGCGTCTGTTGTAGAAGAAATCGACAGCGCATTCATTTTATAAGACGAACAGAGAACTGCAATTAAGGCATCTGTCGATCGTCAAGATGTGTTTGCCGTCCTTCCCATAGACATAATAAATACATAGACGCCCTATTGACCGCTGGA
Organism: Semotilus atromaculatus; assembly: GCA_031834385.1. Taxonomy (NCBI): domain Eukaryota; kingdom Metazoa; phylum Chordata; class Actinopteri; order Cypriniformes; family Leuciscidae; genus Semotilus; species Semotilus atromaculatus. The sequence goes on along the minus strand of JAULUF010000038.1, from coordinate 10,716,588 downwards.
GCGCACGTCAACGGGCGGGGAGAGCAACTTTCCCATACCTCTCATACGGGAATTGAGAAAAATGCCTGTTTCGTGTGCTGATTGGGACTGTACAAATCACTACACAATTGAAAACAGGTCTCGATGAATTACCTTTCACAAGCAAGACTGAACATTTGTTTCTGGTTGTATTTGGTCATGATATAATTAGTAATAGTAACGTTCAGAGGAGATCTTTGGTCTCATTCATCTATAATTTGTTCCCTGGCAAATCGTTTTGGCTGAGGGCAAAGTTAAGTTTCATAACTTTATATTTAGGCTATCTGAATCATTTACTTTATTTATTGTCTTGTATAGCTTCTTATACCCCTTACACTCACTGTAACTGATTTCTGTAATTTGAACAGTATTTTACTGTAATATGTACTGTAAGATACTGTAAAATGTTTATACAGTATGTTACTGTAAACAGCAAAGGATTATGGGAAAATATATGGTCACTACTGTAATTCTTCTCTACTGTAAAGTCAATTTACAGTAGTGAACTTGCCCGCGAAAAACTGACCAATGGCAAGAGAGATTTCTTTTGAATTTTTTTGACTGTATGGTTGAAGTGGCAGTTAATGTGGACAGAAGATGTAGCCTACCGGTAACTCCAAAAAGGTTAGTATATTATTTCTATTTTATGTAAAACAAACATTTGCTAAATGTTTTCATCTATGTTAACAGCAAACTAACATGATTTGTCTTTTTGTTTTCGTCGGAATGGTTTTGGTGCCTTTTTTTTCCTGACTGTCGGCCGGATCTCCGTCACAGTGATAATATTAACTGGTAAGTAAGCTAAGTTCACCTATATTATCCGAAATATTCTTTAGTTAAAACGATAACAATAACGTTTGTGTATTCATTTGCCTCTTTAACGTAAGCTCGTCGCCAGGCGGAGTCGTCGGTTAGGCTAACTTAACGTTAACCGCAACGAACTAACGTGTCGTGAAATACTGAGGTAAAGTGAGATAGACGAAACCCTTGTTTAAGTGAGGTTTTTAAACAATATTTCCAAGTACTGCTATATGCTTTGGTTTATTTTCAGGTTTGTGATCTGTATAATGTCTGCAGTCTGCAACGATGGAGGTGTGTTGGAGCCTTTTCATTGCCGTCATAACGGTGATAACATCAACTGGTAGGTTAACTTCACCTAAATAAGCCGAAGTAAACTTATTAAACAGAGAAAAATAATAACTGTTGTATGTTCCGTCCTCTATTTATCACAACTTAGCTAGTTAGGCAGATGTAACAACGTTAACAGTGAGCTAACGTGAAAAAATAAGTTAAAGGAATAGTGCACTTCAAAAAGAAATTCTGTCATAATTTACTTGCCCACAAATCATCTACAATATATACACAGATGGACTCACCCTAATCAATCCGATATCACCTGGCTAGACTTGGAACAAAATTTGTGTGACAACTTTCAGATCGCAGACCTGCCTTTTTTTACCCAGACAATTAAAAAACACTCCTGTTTCAAATCTCCCACAATTAGTTCAAGTCTGACAGCCTGGTGGAAACTCCACAATATTACTAACACTAAGCTCTCACATCTGAAACTTACCCCGATTTGGAATAACCCCGATTTCACTTGTAATAATAAAACACTCAATTTCAATTCCTGGAAAAATAAAGGTATTACACATCTGCAACACATATTCGTCGAAGGTAATTTCTGTATATTTGAGGACTTGGTCCAGAAATTTGGCATCACTGACAAACAATTCCTACAATACCTACAGATCAAATCATCAATTAAATCATCAATCAAACTCACCACTAACACTCCAACGGTCAACTTAGAACTCACCCCAACTATCTCACAAATTATTAATATCCCATCTTCTCAAAAACTATTATCCAAAATCTACAAAATAGTGATACAAACAGACGTTACCATAAGCCTCCCCACCGTTAACTGGGAACTGGATTTATCTATTCACGCTGATGCCGATTTCTGGACTCAAGTCTGCAAAAATACTTTTCTCATGACAAAAAATTCCAATCTACAGCTAATACAGTACAAAACTATCCATAGGACTCACCTCACTGGACGGAAATTATTTCATATGGGCTCCACTTCAGACATTTGTCCACATTGCACTCAAAACTGCAGGGACACATATATTCATGCACTTTGGCACTGCACCCCTATAAAGCAATTCTGGGAAATGGTTATAAGGATTTTATCTGACTTTTTCGGCTGCTCCATCCCATCTTTACCATCTCTCTGTTTACTCGGAGACATATCCTCAATCAACCTGAATCACACGAACAGTAAAACTCTGCTGGTCGCGCTAGCTGTCGCCAAGAAAACCATCTTCATAAATTGGAAAACAAAAAATAAAATCCATATCACTATTTGGAAAAATTTACTTTTGGATCATATATCATCTGAAATATTAAATTACCCATCTGGAAAGAACTCTAATGACTCATCATCCACCTGGCGAGCACTGTCCAAATTTCTAAACTCTTAGCTCTGCCTGCCCCCCTGCCTGAGATTCAGTTTTCGCGATCTCACTTATCATGCAGCAACCTTAGCAAACTTGATCTACTATCGTCTGTCTCTCCCCATTATCCCTAAGACAACTCATGACTCACAACATTACATACTTACTATAGGAACAAATCAGCAGGATAGGGTTAACTCTTTCACCCCCCATTACAAGCCTCAAAACGCTCCCCTTTATTTTGGGGTTTGGGGCTTTGGAGCGGGGGCTGGAGGGGGTGTGTGCCCTGAGGGAGAATAAGCCTCCCCTTTCACCTTGCCTCCACGGGCCTCCTCCACCGCTGCAACTGCTAGGGCCGGCTCTACCCTGTACACTCCACTTTTTTAATGCTCCATGTGTTAGTTGGTCAACACTCACATTTCTACTTTAGAATTAAGGTGTACTATGTGGGGGCCCTGTGGAGGTCCTGCACTGTTACCCCTCATTTCTTTTTAATGCATCTCACATCATACATTCAATCACACAATCATTCAATAGGTAGGGAAGTGGGTGACGCTTGAGGTAGTTCCGAAAAAGTTCTACCCTTTGCGCCGCACCTCTTTTAATGCACTTAGACATAATTTAGACCCTAGAAGACATAACACAGGGATAGTGGGGTGGGTGGACGAGCTGGCCCGTTGGTAGAGCAGTGACTGAGGGCGGGGATGGGGGAGAGCGGTGGTGGTGAAGGGCTCTGAAGAGGCAACTCACCCCCCTCTATCTCCTAGGACTAAATATGCTCCTTAGCCCCGGTGTGGACTGAAGCAGACAGAGAAAAAAGCTATTGAGCCTGACCCAACCAAAACGATCACCGCTTTTAGCCAGGACACAATAATTTAATTACAGTATTGCAATCCAATCCTGCTGATTTCAACATTCAAACACAAAACACTTAATTACACACAAACTTACACGCATGATAAATCCATCCTAGCGCGTACACACACACACACACACACACACACACATAGCATGGTATCCTCACTACCCTCGTGGTAAACTATACAATTTAGTTATTTAATTATTATTATTTATTTTTTTTTTTTTTTCTTTTTTTTTTTTTCTTTCTTTCTTGTTTTGTTCTATTATGTCAATTATTCTTCTTCTGTGTTTCATGTTGTATGTGAGATACGCACTCTGTGTATGTATATCTTTTCTCATTATCAAATATTCATTGTATACTGTACGTTTTGTTTGTTACACTCTGGATTTTGTTCTATGTGCAAATAATAATAAAAAAAAAATAAAATAAAAAAAATAAAAAAAATAATTTACTTGCCCACAAGTTTTTCTAAACCTGCATGAAGTTCTTTCTTCTGAACATAAAAGGAGATATTTTGAAGAATGTTGGTAATGGAACAGTTTGCTGGATGTAGCTATGTATGGATGTAAAAAAAAAAAATACTATGGATGTCAATGGGGACCAGAAACTGTTTGGTTACTCATGTTTTTTAAAATATCTTCTTTTGTATACAGCACAATAAATAAATTAATACAGGTTATGAACAAGTTGAGGCTGAGTAAATGGTGACATAATAAGAAAAAATTTCAGTAAACTAACCCTTTAAGCGACACCATTGTTAATTACATATTTTGTTTTATTTTCAAGTTTGTAGTCTGAATCATGTCTGCAATGTCGGAGGTGTGTTTTGGAGTCTTTTCTTGTGATAGCCATAATGGTGATGACTTCTACAGGTGAGTAAGATGACATCAACTAAATTAGCTGAAGTATGCGTTAGTTAAGCAGGCAAACATAATATAATGTAACTGCCGATGAAACCAACGGAAGGGGAGAAAACGGGTTTACCAGGCAGCAGAGTTAAAGTGCTTGTAAATAATCATCCATCAGTTTCTGTTCTTTATTTTGAATTTGCAGAAGCCATTCCCTCCGGACTGTACATCACTGCTGACACTCTCCACTAATACACAGAATAGGTTGACGTTTGAGGAGGAGGAGGAGGAGGAAAGGGTTAGCAATATACCATTATCAATATAGCAAAATTTTGCTAACTAATATTTTAAATGTTGTTTAATTTATTAAAAACTATAAACACCATACAACATCATATCTTACATCATCTTTACCCTTCATGTTGTTGTTGTTAGTTATAAGTTTGGTTATTGTATATTATTTCTGTGAACTATAATAACACTAAAAAGGCTGCTGTGACTTTGTCTGTTTCAGAGTCTTTTCTCTAAGCAAAAACATGGATGCTGACTATGAAGGGCAGAATCATCATCCAGTTACAACAGCTAACAGACTCTTCTTCAGCATTAGCTGTCCATTTTGTCGAATGCAGAATTAGGTAACCCAAAATATATTTTTTACATTACATTTACATTTATGCATTTGGCAGACACTTTTATCCAAAGCAACTTACATTGTATTTAAGTTTAAAGGAACACGCTACCGTTTTTTGAAATAGAGGTTTTTCACTGTCTCCCCTATATTTAGATAAGTGGGCAAACACATTTTTGTCTCAGTGCATGCATTGTCTTATGGTGCGTTCACACCAAACGCGAATAGAACGTCTGGTGCGAGTGATTTAAATGTTAAGTCAATGTAAAGACGCAATTACGCATGTCTAGAGGTCAATCAACATCAGCCATCTTGCAAACAGACAACCATCGGACGCTCGTCAATTTCGCTTCAAACGCTTGCTTTTTATGCGTGTCAATTTTGCTTTGGACGCGCGAATGGATTCAAAATGTTCAAGCGTCCAACAAGACGCGGTACACGAGAATTTGACGCTCTATTCGCGTTTGGCAGCGCCGCTGGATAGCATGTCCTGAGTAAAAGTGACCCCCCCCCCCCCAAAAAAAACAAAACTAATTACTTATTGTGGCCTGCGTATTCACAACGAGTAAAAATAGCAATGCAGATTAAAGGAACACGCCAACTTTGGGACTTTAGCTTATTCACCGTAGCCCCCAGAGTGAGATGTCAATACATACCTTTTTCATCTCCGTGCGTGCCGTAACTCTGTCTGACGCACCCACCACTAGCCTACAGTAGCTTAGCCCGAAGACTGGATGTAAATAGCTCCAGCTAGCATACTAATCCCAATAAGTGTCAAAATAACACCAACATTTTCCTATTTACATGTTGTGATTTGTATAGTCACAGAGTGTACAAATAACAAGGTCATATGAGACACAGCCATCTTTTAACCATATAAATACTGGGAAATATATTCTCAGAAGGCGAAGCACTGCTACTTGGGCGGAGTGATTACCGCAACTCTGAGCAAACTCTCTGCTCCTCACCACGGGGCTTCTCAGGTGCTGCGAGCAAATCACTCCACAGAAGTAGCAGTGCTTTGCCTTTTGAGAATATAGCTCCTAGTATTTATATGGTTAAAAGATGGCTGTGTCTCATGTGACCTTGTTATTTGTACATGCTGTGACTATACAAATCACATCATGTAAATAGGAAAATGTTGGCGTTAATTTGTCACTTATTGGGAGCAGTATACTAGCTGAAACCATTTACCTCCAGTCTTTGTGCTAAGCTAAGCTAGCGGTGGGTGCGTCAGACAGAGTTACGGCACGCACGGAGATGAAAAAGGTATGTATGGACTTATCTCACTCTGGGGGATACGATGAATAAGCTAAAGCCCCAAAAAGTCGTCGTGTTCCTTTAAGACTAGGCGATTTCCTAGGCAGATATTGACTTGGGACTACATTGCGGTGAAGCACTGCTACTTGGGCGCAGAGATATCACGCAACACCTGAAATCCCCCAACTTCCGTCAACATACCGCCGTGAATATTAGTTAGCTATTTTTCCTATAGTAGACATAGTGAATGGCGATGAATATGGCGGATTTTGTGAGAGACAAAGAGGATGACTTCTCAGACAGTCAAGATCCGTGATATCTCTGCACCCCAAGTAGCAGTGCTTCGCCTGTGTTTCCCCCCAATATAGTCCCAAGTCAATATCTGGCTAGGAAATCGCCTAGTCTTAATCTGCATTGCTATTTGTACTCATTGTGAATATGCAGGCCACAAGAAGTAATTGAGTTTTTTTTTTAATCACTTTTACTCACAACATGCTATCCGGCAACAAAGGGTTCCATTTATTATGCTACGCTAAGCTAACGGCGGCACAGCCAGACTAAGACAATGCATGCACTGAGACAGAAATGCGTTTGCCTACCTATCTAAATATAGGGGAGAAATATAGAAAATATACAGGGAGTTTCTCTGCTGTTTAAGCTACACAGGAATGTATTGTAAAATAATAAAGCTTAAAGGGGACACATCATGCTTTTAAATCGTTCCTTTTTACATATAAATCGTACATTTGGGGTCTATATAAAGCGGAACTGCAATACTTGGGTCTGAATTCCTCATTATTATAGCTCCACAGGCCCCTTTTCTACCCCTTTTCTGATATGCGTCTGAGATCAACTCGTTTTGGTGCGGTCTCTTTAAATGCAAAAGAGACACTTCATACCCCGCCCCCTCTCCAGGCTGCAGAGGTGACACTCGGTTCAACTCCACCCTGTTCGGCCATTTTTGTAGTTTGATAGTAGAGATTTACGATTATCTAGCGGCACAGAAACTTTTTATTCACACGTTATTAACAAAATGTCAACAACGGACGACTTGTCCTTTGCAATACATCCATATGAAGATGTTGTTCTGCAGGTTCGTCGTCTTCATTTTCATCTCGCTCCGAGCCAGAGTCGGACCCGGAGCGAGATGAAAATGAAGACGACGAACCTGCAGAACAACGTCTTCATATGGATGTATCGCAATGGTGTGTTACTGTATTTACAGTAACTTCATCCATGCCCACTACTACAATACTGCATGTTTTACAACGACTATTTAACAAAATAAAAGTTGCTGATAACTTCTGGATGTGAAATACAAATAGCTAGTAAATGTGTTTGTGGTACAGACGCGGATCAGTTGCACACTGCAAACGCAGCATATGTGAAAGCACTATAGCGCGTGCTGCTCCTGTACCGCATACGGAGTATGTGTGAAACGGGCGTAATACTGCTACAGACGTGTAATTAAAAATATTATTGTTAAAAAATGTCATAGAGAATAGAAAAATCCGAACAGGTTGCAAAATATGTCCAAAACAGAATATAAAGATATCAAAAAAGCACCTGAAAAGACTAATTTCAACTTTTCTGTACTTATAATCACTCCAAATATACAACAAAATGCATTTAAGGGCTAAAAAAGTGGATTTAGCATGATATGTCCCCTTTAAATGATTTGAATGTAATGGATTATGAGGTAATTATGTACCATCCCTGTAGGTGCATTCAGAATCAGATGTTTTGCTTTTATCAACATAAAAGTACATGCAGCATCAAGTTTGAGACTCAGGGCAAATTCTGACAACACCGATCTCAAAATTAATGTATTTTTTCCCCCTTTGTGCTTGCAGGTTCATTCTGAGAATCAACCCTGATGGCACCAAACACTGGAAATCTGGAAGGATCCAAAAAAAAAAAAAAGCATCCGCCTGAACCCCTCAGTGTTTCTCATCAGAGAGCTTGTCAACTTTGACTGGCAAAATTACTGAAATATAACAACACAAACTGACTTTTACTGTATTTTATTTTTTTAAGGCCTGTTTTGGTTTTCAGTGTGTGTACGTTTTTGCCATGCTACAGATACAAATGGTCTGCAGGAGATTAGTTCAATGGACTTTGGTGATTTTGCCTTTTTTTTTTCAGCTATTGAGGTCAAGATTTGTAATTTGTACTTCTAAAAACAAAATGTTTAATGATTAAAAAGAATATTATAAGGACAAATGTTCATGTGTTGTTGTAATTTTTGGGAGTGGGGTAAACGAAAAAAAAAAAAAAAAACTCATACTAATACTGTAAATGAAAATACGGTAATATTACTGTAAATCCAAATACAGTAAATGGTTGTATACTGTAAGTGAAAATACAGTAAAGGTCCAGTATACTGTAAGTGAAAATACAGTAATAATACTGTAAAACATTTTACAGTAAATTACTGGCATCCAGCTGCCAGTAAGTTACTGTAAAATTTACAGCAATCTCTTTACAGTGCTACTTATACTGTTATACTGTTATGATCAATAAAACTGAAATTTAACAAAAAGAGAATATTAGTGATGTTACGTCTGACACCGACGCTCCGAAGCTTGCTTCAAACTCGAACGGTCCGTGAACATCTGTGTATTTGGCAAATATTGCATTTATTTCACTTCAGCCGTGATAAAGTATGCAAACACCACATGAGCAGACACTACAGGAACCAGAAAGTGTCCAACTTCACGTCTCCGTTTGCAGCTCCTCCTTAATAAACTCCTGTAGTGAACCACCTGACTGCAATGACAGCTCAATCCAGTGTTGACAGGTTAGAAACCTGGCGGCTGTATTTCTTATAAAAGTGAAGCCAAACCATGGCAACACCGTGGGTTGTAGTAGTTGGTGTTCCACACAGAACTCAACACTCCAGACCTCAAATTACCAATCCAGAACCATAAAGATCCAGGCTCCAGCCAGTCTACACTAACCAACGAAAACCCCCAGGAAGAACTTTATGGCCATGCAAGCTTCAAAGAGATGAGCCCAGCTAAAGGAAGAACTTGTCAAAGTTAGATAGTTTGCAAAAGACAGATTGGTTCAGAGATGGCACATGATAGGACCCACCAAGATAGCTTAAGAGGTTGTTTGATCCTAAGACAAAGGATTTAAAACAGACTTACAACAAACAAACAAACTTATTCTTAAGGACCTCTGAATGACCCCAGAGTTGAAATCGTCTCAGGTTATGACTGTAACCATAGTTCCCTGAGAAAGGGAACGAGACGATGCGTCAAGGACGCTTTGGGAACGATCCAAGTGTGAATGCGTCTGAAGCATCTATGTCAACTAGTCCAATGGAAAGAATGATCGTCACGGGCGGGTGACGTCATGACCAGGAAATGATAAAAAAGCATCCGGTGCAAACCGGCATAAGCTTCAAAATTGCCGAAGCAAGCCGATCACAGGGATGCAGGAAGTATGGCAGGGTGACGCATCGTCTCGTTCCCTTTCTCAGGGAACAATGGTTACAGTCGTAACCTGAGACGTTCCCTTACGAGGGAACTCGCGATGCGTAAAGGATGCTTTGGGAACGAGAATACCCAAATCGCCAGACTTTCAAATGCGAAAGTCGAAATGCGAGAGTGTTAGCCTGTTGTCACACCACACTAAGCACTAAGCACCTGAGACCCTGGGGCAGCGTCCAGGTCCAGGCTATAAAACTTGACGAATGTGAGGGGAGAGGACAAACCCACCGCATCACAAACGTCTTAAAGAGAAACTCCAGATAATAAAGCTTTAGAAGCCGCCATACTCCTAGTAGAGTGAGCCCTGACCCCCAAAGGGCAAGGCAGGTCAGAGAACTCATAAGCTAGAGAAATAGCCTCGACTATCCACTTGCTCACTGTCTGCTTGGAGGCAGGAAAATCCTTCTTGGGTGATCCAAAGCAGACCAACAACTGATCAGATTTTCTAAATGTAGAAGTCCGATGAACATAAGTGACCAATGCTCGTACTGGGCACAAGAGGTTCAATCGTTCCTGGTCCGGAGAAGTAAACAGGGGAGAACAGAAGGCCTGAGTCACAATAGGCCTCGGAATAATGGTAGGCACCTTAGGAACATTGTTTAGGATATAAGAACGCCTTGACCATCCCCGGTGCGAATTCAAGGCAAGTGGGGGAAACTGAAAGGGCCTGAAGGTCACCGACTCTCTTAAGGGACGAGATAGCTAGGAGAAAAACAGTTTTCAAAGTGAGAAATTTCTCTGAGACCGAATCTAAAGGCTCAAAGAGAACCCCAGATAGGCCTTCAAGAACTATCGCCAGATCCCAAGCCGGCACCCAAGTGCGAGTTGCAGGCCTCAGCCTCAGTGTGCCACGGAGGAAACGTGTAATCAGGGGGTCTCGACCCAGAGATGTACCACCCACCAGGGCATGGGAAGCCGCAATGGTCGCCACGTAAACCTTGAGCGTGGAAGGACACAGACCTGACGAAAAACGCTCTTGTAGAAACTCGAGTACTGTGTTTACCGAACAGTTAACCGTGTCCCACTGGCGTTGGTGACACCAAGAAGTAAAAATTTTCCATTTCAGTGAATAAAGTTTCCTCGTAGCAGGAGCTCTGGAGCTAAGAATGGTCTAAACTGCTTTGGTTGAGAGGCCACTCTCTGTGAGTTGGGCCCCCTCAGAGGCCAAACCCACAGTTTCCAAATGTCTGGTCGGGGGTGAAATATAGTGCCCCCTGCCTGAGACAGCAGGTCTCTCCTGATGGGGATCTCCAAGGGAGGACCGTCGAGAAGATGAATGAGGTCCGCAAACCAGACTCGGCTCGGCCAGCGTGGTGCTACTAGCAGTAGACTTATTCCATCCTGGCAGATTCTCTCCAGAACTCCTGGGAGCAGAGCGACAGGGGGAAATGCGTACAGACGTAGCCTCAGCCACGTCTGAACCATAGCATCCAGCCCCAGGGTGGCTGGTTGAGTGAGGGAGATCCATAGAGGACAGTGCGTCGTGTGCTGAGACGCAAACAGATCCACTTCTGCCTGGCCATAAACCTCCCAAATCTGCTCCACCGCCTCGGGGTGGAGTCTCCAGTCCCCTGGCCTCAGCCCCTGCCTTGACAGGGTGTCTACTCCTATGTTTTGGTCCCCTGGAATATACACCGCCCTCAGGGAGAGCATTTTCCCTAGGGACCACAGGAGGATCTGGTGCGCCAGTTTGCACAGTGGACGCAAACACAGACCACCCTGACGATTTAAATAAGAGACCACCGATGTGTTGTCTGTCCGGACAAGCACATGATGGCCCCTCAGATCTGGGAGGAAATGTCTCAATGCCTTGAAGACAGCCATCATCTCCAGGCAATTTATGTGCCAGGAGAGATGATGACTCCTCCACAGACCCTGAGCTGAACGGCCTTCCATTACCGCTCCCCAGCCGGTGAGGGAAGCATCTGTCGAGATAGTAACTGAGCTCCCAACACCGGACCCTGGAACAGGAACCAGTGTTTCCTCCGTATAACCAAGGCGCGGAGACACCGCCGCGTTATCTTGATCATACGAAGTGGGTTTCCCCTCGGGGAGAACCCTCTGGTCCTGAGCTACCACTGCAAAGGTCTCATGTACAGCAGGCCAAAGGATATCACATTGGACGCTGCTGCCAAGAGGCCTAACAGTCTCTCAAACTGTTTCACAGTGCGTGACTGGCCTAGCTTTAGCTCTTTTGCGGCTGTAAGGATAGCAGCTACACGAGCGGGCGATAGGGTGGCTCGCATCGTGACTGAATCCCATACCACACCAAGAAAAGTGGTTCTCTGTACTGGAGAAAGCACACTCTTCTTGGCGTTGAGCCTCAACCCCAATTTCTGCATATGTGCGAGGACGACACCTCGGTGCCGAACCGCTAACTGTTCTGAATCCGCTAGAATCAGCCAGTTGTCTATGTAGTTCAAAATGCGTATGCCCTGCAGCCTGAGCGGGGCCAGAGCTGCATCTACACACTTCGTGAACGTGCGGGGTGATAAAGCTAGACCGAATGGAAGTACCCCATTCTGGTATTCTTTGCCCCCAAAAGAAAACCTCAGGAACCTCCTGTGCTGAGGGAGGATGGAGACATGGAAGTATGCATCTTTCAGATCTATCGTGACAAACCAGTCCTCGGATCTGATATGAGTCACGATCTGTTTGAGTGTCAGCATCTTGAACTTGAGTTTCTGAACTGTACGATTCAACAGACGAAGATCTAAAATGGGACGCAACCCTCTTTTTTAGAACAATGAAATAGCGGCTGTAAAAACCTGATTCCCTGTCGGGTGGATACACCTGCTCTATAGCTTCCTTTGCTAGAAGAGCTTTTACTTCTTGCTCCATCACCAGAGCCTGCCCGGGATGCACTAATGTGAGCAACACCCCGTTGTAGCGTGGAGGACGAGAACCGAACTGGATTCTGTATCCTCTATAATCTGCATGACCCATTGAGAAATATTTGGCAGTTTTTTCCACTCTGTCAGAAAATATACTAAGGGAACCAGCCTCTCGAGGCTGGCCTCTGGTGAAATTGAGACACTCAGCTCGGGGACCTAAAACATACTGGCAGGAACTACCCGAACTGACTGTTTTTAAACCCCCCTCAGAGGGTTCATGTCTGACGCAATGTCGAGTTAACATTGCGCCAGACGTTCGCTGGAGATCACTGCGCCCCGAAGCACCGAGGATGGCGTGGTTGGCAGAATGGTCCCCTGAGGACACCGAAGTGGAACGGGCACCGTATTCTGAGGTGTACACCAGTACACTTCAGTTGGGGCTGCCCTCACAGGTCTGACGCCAGTGGCGTCAGGACCTTTTCTTTTGTGCCGAAGCCTTCTTAGCCTGAAGAACGGTCCTCAGATCCGGCTTCGACTTCGAAGGCTTCGGCTGAGAGTGTTGCATCTGCTTCCAGTGTTTTTGAGGAGGTGCACGAGACGAAACACTCTCTTTCTGTTGCGCACGATATGAGGAGCTGGACGGCTGAGGCTGCTCACGCCCAGCAGCCCCAGGGGGTTGGACACGGCGAGGGAGAAATTTGCCTCAGACTGTTTTTTAGCCTCCTGGAATCTATCGACGACCTCATTGACAGTGTCGTTGAAAAGACCAGAAGGATCAATCGGGGCATCTAGGAGAAAAGAACGGTCTTTATCTTTTAACTCCATCAGATTCAACCAGAGGTGCCTCTCAGTGGCCACCAGGGCTGCCATAGACCGCCCAATTGCTTTTGGGACGAGCGCCTCTTTTCTCAGCTGGCCAATCAATATGTAATTTATCAACTGCTCGTGTAATCACTTCCACCAGCTCCTCATATGCGGGGGAAATAGGTGGCGAATCTTTTTCCCTAGTGTGTGTGCTTTCACTTTCGATGCTCAGCACATCTAACTCCTCGGAGCTAGAGCACTCACTGTAAAAAAACTTAACTCATTATTTTGAGTTATCTTTTTGCATGGTTTTTTTTTAGTTTAACTAACTTATTTCGATAAGTTGAGGACAAGAAAACTTAAAATTTCTTGTTGTCTGGACAATCTAGTTAAAAAAATAAGTTGAAATAACTAAATTGCTAAAATATTTTTTACAGTGCTGAAGCATCGGGCTCTCTCCCCGGGCAGAAGGAACCGCAGCGCAGGCTTCCGACACTGGATGGAGAGCACCGGATCTTTCAGAAAGGGAAGGCGATAAGGCCACAGGACCCGTCTCCAACCCCTCTGAAAGATCCTTTTGCGATCCCCAGGAATGCATTCTCTGTGTTGCCTCAGCAGACGCGGTCCTGCACCCTGAGGATCGCGAGCCTGACCGCTTTCGTCAAAAAGCGCCAGGCGGGAGCGGAGCATGCGAATCGGAAGCATCTCGCAATGCTGGCAATCAGCCCCCTCGAAGGCTGACACCGCTTGCTTCACTCCCAAACAAACTACACAAAGCTTGTGTGTGTCCCCACCCGTTAAATAGCACGGGCAGGGAGAAGCACAGAGTTTGTATAGTTGTTTCGCCATATTTTCTCTTTTCCAAATATATTCACAGACAACAGTAAATAGAACAGGCAGAGACACAGATCGCTTGCTGAGGCAACAGAAGCTAATGCCGGTTTGCACCGGATGCTCTTTTATCATTTCCTGGTTATGACGTCACCCGCCCGTGACGATCATTCTTTCCATTGGACTAGTTGACATAGATGCTTCAGACGCATTCACGCTGGGAGCGTTCCCAAAGCGTCCTTTACGCATCGTGAGTTCCCTCGTAAGGGAACTCTTAAAACCACAGAGACTTTACATATAAAAATACATAAAATCATCCCAAAACAATTCTTGATGGACTTATAATCAAACATCGTTCAACTACATAATTCTATATTGTGTCTACAACCTCTGTATGTGTCTATTATGCTTAGATCACAAATAAGTCATGTAATTGTTATAACTATTATAACGAATGAAATGATGTTTGAATGAAAGTGTGTCTTGTTTCCGATCATACGTTCTTAATTCAGAAGATGGCTTGATTGAAATCTGTGTAAAATGTTTTATGTTCTTATAATAGGAATCATGTCTAAACTGTACCCTCTGTACTCTGCTAAAGCTGGAGAGTAAAGAGATCACAGATAACACATGATTTACGATGAGTGGTGAAGAAAATGCCACCTCTCAAATGAAGACAGGGCCTAATTGGTCAGAACTCATCCGGGAGGCTGGACAAACATTTGAGTTTAAAATCTTAGGACCCGAACAAAGCCTGAGAGTTATACCGTAGAGAGAGTTAGGCCGTAGAGAGAGTTATGCTGAAGAAGATTCCAGAATGCATTAGAGTAGATTTACATTGTCATGGAAGCCATGACAGAGTAACAGATGGACGAGTAACCATGTTAACGAGCAGACAAAATAACCCAAATCAAGATCAGAAGAACATGGGTTTAAACAGCTTCATTCAAGCCATCTAACTACTCGTCTCACTTTTTTTTTCTTTTTCTTAGTTCTCTTTTCTTTTCCGTTGAGAGTCTCAGTTCTAAGGTAAGTTTTGCTGCAAAGTTTCGGTAAAAGGTTTCGACAGCAAAGCCCGCTTTCAACTTCAAAGACTTTCCATCCATCCGCAAATAGACCATGTGATTGGCCGCCCAAGACATCTATCCAGGCACGAGGACACCACCAGCCAATTAACGAACCCGGGAAACCCCCTTTTATGCCAACAAAAGGAATCCCCAAAGGAATGCAAAGACAAGCAAGTTGCCTCCAGACTCTTGACTTAACTAGTGCATTGTGTTGTATTACAGATTTATTAAAGGTTTAATTTAGGTTCAACAGTATATAAACTGAGAAAGTTTAGTAGACAGAAGGTAGCATTTGAGGCATAGATGATGAGATTCAAAGAAGATTAAGTTAAGCAATTCAAGTGTCTGACATTGGCTTTTGTCTTTCTGCACTTCCTGGCCATTAAGCTCAAGATACAGCTGTGCCTTTGTCTCTATGATAATGTTAAGATTTGAGCAATCTAGTCAGGCTGATTGGATTAGCCTCAATGCTCTGAATAGCTGTTATGCTGATGAGATTAGAGCCGCGGAAAGTTTGGTAACAAGCTAACGCCTACTTCATTTGCATGCTTTGTTCAGAGTCTCCTCCTCTATGTAATCCCTCCCTTTTTTGAAAAGTATAAACTCTACAATGTGCAATGCCTTAGTTGAGATTTCGATGACGCACTGTGAGTCTTAATGACTGCAGCTACCAACAGCTCATGTTCTCAATAAAGAATCCTGCTGAAGATACAACTGAGTCTCCTGGTCTTCGCTTCTGAGTTTCCTTTACTTTAGAAGAAAAAGTTCACAAAAATGTATCTAAAATTTAATAACCTGCCTAAGAAACGATAGAAGGGTTAAATCAGTGTTTCTCAACCTCTCCTGCAGGGACCCCCTGACAGGCCATGTTTCTGCTTTAACCCTGAAATGGCACACCTGATTAAAAAATTAAAGACTTAATTGACTAATTGATTAATTGACTAATTCCTACTCTTCCTACTCTAATAACTACTCATTAAGCCTTTAATTAATCGAATCAGGTGTGCCATTTCAGGGTTAAAACAGAAACATGGCCTGTCAGGGGGTCCCTGTAGGAGAGGTTGAGAAACACTGGGTTAAATTAAGGATTGATGGTTCGTTCAGGTCATGTCTTTTAAGTGCATATAGAAACTCTTAAAACTCATTCTTTCCTCACTCTCTTTGTTTCTGCAACTCGTATGAATGTCTGTGTGTGTGTGTGTGTGTGTGTGTGTGTGTGTGTGTGTGTGTGTGTGTGTGTGTGTGTGTGTGTGTGCGTGCACGCGCGCGTGTTAGATAATAGTTTTATGTGTTAGAATAATCAATAAAGTCTTATCTTATCTTTATATTTTAAAGATAATTGTCTTGTGTTATGTGCTTATGAATTTAGACCCTAGAGATGTCCCCTACTCGGCTCAATCCAGACGGTTGTCGTGCTGGTCCACTAGGGAGACCACACTGTAGTTGCAGCCGTCGTGTGTGCTGACGCGCCAAGTACACTGCAGCCGTTAACGCCGGACAGAAGGGGAGTCACACCCTCATATGGAAAGAAGCGTAATGGAGAAGCATAGTTTACTGTAAAGCTACGTCTTAGTGTTGCTTATCTTGGCGAAAGCCGAGTACAAATCAGCATGAAGTTTTAACATCTACTCTCGTGTAATGGAAATCATAATGTCTTAAACTGCTGATCTAAGTTACCTTGCTAATAAATAGTGTTTCACTATAGTTTGGATATTTATATCCGCTGCAGAGGTGATAGATAGATGAGTCATTTGCTTGGCCGTATAAGTGATTCTTTTAAGATTCCCTATAAATGAATTGATAATTCCTTTTGAGCTAAATTGGCCTGTCTGGCTCCTTAAATACATATTATTATTATTATACGTTACAACAATGGATTCTAGCAAATACCAAAACCTGTCAAAACCTGAACGCCTCTGCTAGAAATCTTATAATTGGCCATGGTTGGATCTTTCATCAGGACAACGATCCAAACATCAAAATCAAAATAGAACTGTGTCCCTGAGCACAAAATGAAGCTTCTGCCATGACCATCCCAGTCCCCTGACCTGAACCCTATAGAAAATGAGTGGAGTAAACTGAAGAGAAGAAGCACCAACATGAACTTGTGAATCTGAAGGATCTGGAGAGATTCTGTATGTATGATCTCTTGTCAGGTATTCTCTAAACTCATCAGGCATTACAGGAGAAAACTCAGAGCTATATCTGTTATAAGGAGATTGCAAAAAGAATGTAATAAAAGGGTGCCAATGATTATGGCCAACTTGTTTTGGAGAAAAACATTTATTTCATTATGTGATTATCCCCCAACTTTCAATTATTTTACTTCAATGAAAGGTTAGTGTTGTTACATTTATTTTTTTAATGGATATTAATGGAGGAGAGGCTTAACAGTGATTAAACAGCTTTTGTGAGGTAATAGCTTATCATTTAATGAATCGACCGCCTGTTCACAAATCTTCAACATATTAGGGAGTAGAATGTTGCAACAGGTAGGTCTCATTTACAGCATTACATTTACCACCAGCAAATGTGTAGTAGTTGTATAATATTGAGTGATATTGTACAGTATATTGCCTTAGGAAAATAAACCATATCAATGTTATTTTTTTAGCTTTCACGTTTTATCAGTAATAATAATCCTTGATTTTTAATTTTTTTATTCACAAGACAAACGCGCTCTCATCTCCCAAAAATAGGACAATAATGGTAACATTACAACATGCATAATAAGATGACTTTTTTGACGTAACAAGTAAAGTAACGCATTACAACTATGAGTATGTACATATCGTAATCAGATAACTTTTTTATGTAACTAGTATGGTAGCACATTAAAAGTAACGTACGTTACATAATCAGATTACTTTTTTGACGTAACTGCAAATTACATTATAATAACATAAATACATTTATTTACAGCTAAAAAAGTTACTGCAGATGAAGTGTTTTCAAGAACAGTCACAGTAATAGTATGTATTGTAGCTGATATAGTTAGTGATGCATGATGTCCAATTTAGTGGACAGATTTTCCTCCTGATCTAAAATCAGTAATTGGAAAATTTAACAATGATATGACTCTGGGAGGCTGGGGTTAGTTGTCACACAGGAAGTTATCACAGGGACTGTATCTCAGTAGTTATAGCCTAGGGGATAAAATCAATTGGTTCCAGATTTCTGGTTTAAAGTTTGTGAATTTTATCTTTCAAATAAATAATATTATTGTCATAATTTTGCTATAGCTGTTGGGTAAACAAGCAAACACAATAAAACCACATTGGCAGACATTCAAGCAAGGATCAATTTAATGAAGATACAATTGAATAAAAGATTGAACTGTCTACTCAGGACAAGTGTATATTTCATAAATGCATAATCAGGGCAGCTGTGATTTTTACTGGGGCAAGTTGTCATGTGTTGTAAATGTTGTAACTGTTTTTCTGTTTCAGTAATTACTTTGTTTCATAATTGAAAAGTCTTTAATATGCTGTTTAATAACTGTAACTTACATTGGCACCGGCCTCTATGAGAGCCCTGGCACATGCTACATGATCTCCCAGACAAGCTTCATGTAGCGGAGTCACGTGATCAATGGTGATGATATTTGGATTGTGACCCTGGTAATATGGAGAAGAAAAACAGGAATATATTAAAAAAATATATTTAAAAAGTTACTAAATGTATCTTTTTTTAACAATTTCTGTTCCATTATTGTATGTGTATATGTTTGTAAACCTGTGAGAGAAGAGTCCTAAGAGTCAGAAGTCGACCCTGACATGCAGCTTCATGGAGTGGAGAACGATCCGCCCATGAACCTGAGACGGGAATGAACATACAGTATGTCAAAATATTCTTATTAATAACCCAATGAACGGACACCCAATTATTTCCCATGACTGATAAATGCCATTTCTTCTCAGAAAAACAAACCACAAAACAAGCCAAAAAAAAACTGGAATTAACAATTATCCAATGTTACATTAACATTCAGATTATTATCAACCATAATTTGCTGTAGTTAAAAGTTACAAGTTACAAAAGCACTACCATGAAATTCAAGAGCTTTAAATACACCCACTCAGCCACAGTTGGACTTGATATAATTTCCAGTACATTCTAAAGTGAGAGTGGTGTGATTTTGACATTGCCCATTGACGATGTTGAGAAGAGGCTGTGAGTGGAATCGCTGCATTATCAGCTCTCTATATACAATAAAGGTGATTCATTTCAACTTCTGAGCCATTTGAATGTGTTGCTGTAATACAAGATGAAAATTAAAGAATTTTACTTCATAAAACTTCATTTTACTTACTTTATCAGTATGTAGAAATAAAAGCAATAAAGGCAAGATCCATTTATTTTTAAACAACTTGAGATAACTTTTTCTCTCATAATGAACTACAAGGCAAAAGCCCATTTAAAAAAAAAAAAACATTGGATGTGGAGTCCTCTGATGGCATGTGTTTTCCAATACGTGTTCAAGCGGAAGCAGTGTCAGTGTCAAAGACCTCTCTGTCAGTGTTACTCTTCAAAAAAAGCAAAACTTTTAATAAATTGAGGGAGCAGTAATTTTGTGCTAAATAATTTTTCTTTTTCAGTATGGTTGGAAATGGATTACTTTGTATATGAGATATTTAAACAGAGGATCAGTTTGCATCCTATTTGCAACCTAAACATAAGTTTAAACTTCCTCAGTCCCATTTTTTTCCCAAATTAGAAATGATGTAAAATAAACTTTTTTTTTCATTTATAGTGAATTTTCAATTCATATTTATTTGAAGCACTATTCAAAGCAATGTTAAAAAAGTTTGTGTACCAAATTTGATAAATATTTGTATTTAAATCTTAACATATATATCACTTAAAACATTTTTTATAAATATTGTTTTCTTTTTTCTCAAATTTTCCACAGGCCCCTTAACACATCCCTGCAAAAGTCCGCATTTGGAAAATTCCTCAATAAACAACAGCAGATTAACCTACTGACCACAGTAGCGACAACACAACTAGGCTACAGCAACAACACGGCCTTTGAACATTTTCTATTTAGTATTGTAAAATCGTATAACAATCGTATGTATAGCACATAACAATTATTAATACCGTAATACACAGTGCTAGCAGTTCCAACCGAAGATATATCTACTCAGAGATCTATATTTAGCATAAGCTCAATCTAGCCACAACAGCATACGAAAGCTGCCCTCTGCAACTGTCATTCCTGGCACAGAACCCGGCCTACGAGCAAGAGGTTCCGTTACGTACCCATGTCTCCGTCGCCCCACGGCACATCTAGCCATTGATACGTATACGCCATAGCCTGTAAATGAAAGGACGGCTATCATCTCAGGGTGCAAAAAGTAGCCTTATTCTCTTTTTTAGCTTAGCTGAGCGATGGCGATGGGTTACTGCCACTGAGATTCCAGAGTGACATGTGGAGCTTTAGGTCACAGCTGTGCTTTAGTCAGTTACAATGCAACTAGACTAGATGCTGTTTTTTTTATGATGCAATTTTGTGTTTTCTTGTGCGCTTAAAGAGTTAAAACTACTTCATTAGTGATATAGCCCTGTTTTGTTCTAATCAAGAAACATAGGTTGTTGCTTGATGGGTACTTCTCAGTATGAACGCTGGCTGACTAACTGCAATCAGTCTTTATTGTGATATTCTCTGAGAGCTTTCATGAATATTTCAGATTCTGTTGTGTTCATGTGACTACAGCTGAGCTCCACGGAGACTGTCTAGGGCTACTTGGAACTTCCCTGTTTATAGACTCCCTAGTCATCATGGAGACAGTCCTATTCAATTATATGGTGTATTGTAATAATATAAAGGAATCCCTCCCTTAATAAACAAACAACTACACATTAGGGTAAAAGCCTGTTTAATGCATGATACAGAAGGAGTCCGCTAACAGTGTGATTTGTTTACTTGAACTCTGATGCCCTTGCAAAGAGGCTTTAAATATCACCAACTCCAACTAGGAATGACTAAACTAGTGCTCTGTGCTCTGTGCAGCAATAAAAACAATTAGATCTTTATAGAGTTTTACCTTTAACTAACAACTAGGCCAAGTACACAATATAATAAACACAATACAATAGTGCATGCTTCTTGTACGTTTATAGGCTACTGTTGCATCTGCAAATAGCTAGTCAGCTTTGTATTGTCGGTTGTGGGAAATTTGAGAAAGAATAATCAAGCTTTGGAAGAAAACACTGGATCCAACACTGGAAATAATAAATTACCAATATGTCATAATCATTCTGCTCCATTGCTGTTTTCATGCGTGCGTGCGTGCGTGCGTGCGTGCGTATGAATGACACTTTGTGGCAATTATGTAGGCTACTCGCTACCTATCCTTAGTCTTATTTTGTTTGTTTAATAATGTTAATATACAATTAATTATAGGCTACATAAATATAAATCAATATTCATGATGATTTGATATTAACATTGTTAGAATAACATAACAGATATAAAAAATATGTCATATTAATTATTAGCCTATATGATTTATCTAATATTAACTTCATATTATTTGGCATGTTAGTAGCCTATAGAAGGCTCGCCCCTATACAAATGCATTACTGCAATGTGACAGCTAGGGCGCAACTATAAAGGCTCATTTATTTAGGCTACACGTCTATAACTCACCTTGACTAATCAAAATACCCCAGCGCACTTTCTTTTTCGCAGAAAAACCCTCGACGTCCTCTCGCTTTCTTTTCTTGGGAGTATTATCTGAGTTCTCGGATTCTCCGCAGGGAACTTCAGGCATGTTTGCGTCAGGTCTGTGTCTTTATTTTTACACGGCGACTGTGTGACCATAGCGCTTCTCTCTGATTGGCTGCTCGGCTTGTTGTTTCAGACCTCAGCAGAGTCGTGTTGGCTACTGCAAAGATTTAGCATATTAATATTAATAAGTTCACGCTGACGCTTGGTAATCTTTTCTGGAGCATCCAGTTACGTAACGTAATTAATATTCATAAGCCGAGCCTTTGCCATAGTAGAATGACGAGGGCACAATTACTTCAATTGCGCCTACTGGACGCTCGTCACGGAACGTAATTTATATTCATCTATGCTACCATGTCCGTGCCCGTCAAATCATTATATCGCAAGTTAAGATTAGAAAGGTGCACTGTTGTTCTGACAAATGGCTAATTATAGAGTCAGGATTTTGAATGGATTTTTCCCTTGTAGGCTACATCCTTAACATTTCTCAATATATTGTCAAATGTTTTGACGTTCATCTCATTTAGTTTGTAGCCTAAGGTAATTTCAACTAATTTGCATGTTATTGAGATCATGACATATCCTAGTAGGCTACAGGGCAGCAACATAGTGGGATAAAAAGGTTAAGATGAGCATTTCCAGACAAAATCACCACATTTTAACTGAATTCTTCAGGTTACACTTTATTTTAAGGTGGCATTACATTGTAATAATGTACATTATGTACATCACATAACAATGTGTAACTATATCACCTTAAAATAAGGTGATACCTTCTGAGATAAAGTTAGATTACTGAATAAATGTGAGGGGTGTGTTTCTATTTCTGTAGTGAATCGCACATAACATTTTAATGTAAATTAAAAAAACAGTGTCCTTGTGTAACTTACATGTAGCCTACTTAGCCTAGTAATAACAGTAAACTGGATAATTACATGCAACTGACCCAAACCAAACCCTAATCCAATCCCTAAACCTGTGCAATATGTTGTTGATTAATATTCATCAGTATAAGCTATGCCTACTTAAAGGTATAAGTACATTTTATGCATTTACAAAGACACTTTCAAATGAATACTTACAAGGACACTTTAAAATAAAGTGTAACCAAAATCTTTTTTTTTAAATGTTATAAGATATGTAGCCTATCTTAAGTGTATCTAAAGTCTGCCATGTTTGCCAAAATGCTAAGATAAAGCGATTTTAATAACTCAGCATTATATAAGAACTCTGACCCAATTTTCTTAATGTTACAAACTGGGCCATGCAACAGAAGCTTTCTCTTTACACAAGTCAATGTTTTTTTCAGTGTTTACAAAGAGATATAACAAGTGATAAAGCCAATCTCACCCCATAGTGACTCGTCTCAGAACCTGCTCCAAAATATACTGTAGGCTACAGCCCCAATATGTCCCAATCTTGCCTACTTACTGTGCCCTTGGCCAAAATCATAAAACTCAGCTGCGATCCGGGCCGCCTCCTTACGGTTTCCTTTAACCGCATAGAAGTGGGTCAGTATGTTTAAGCTGATCTTGACAAAAAGTTTGAAGCAAAAAAGGACAAAAATCGAGAGATAGACTTTACTATACTGCGAGCCGAGTGGCCGCTCCTCCAAAATCTCAGTCATTGCTGCTGCTCAAACACTGTGAATGTTTTGGAATGGGATCCAGGGATGTGTCGATGGGGATCATATGCCAGACCCGGCCCAGTTATTCCCCAAGACAGCTGGGCTCAGAGTAGGGATGAGATAAGGCAGCTGGACTTTTAGCTAGTGGAAAATGGGCCACTTGACTGAGCCATAACAATAGGTGTTGTCATTTGGATGTTTGTCTCATGATACATTGTGACAGTTTTGTTTTCATTACATTTGTATTTTAACATTTGGTGCTAATACAGCAGACCTCAGATGATTTAAAGATTATTTTTTGTAATGTTTTGAAATACCCAATTCACAATCGGCCATGATTAATTATGTTACTGGAGTTACCAGATTAAAGCCAGTATTTAATTGATCATGTGATCCATGGTAGCTATATCATATTTTGGTAGATACAAGTATAATACAGATTGCATGTGTTTTTTCTCCAGAAAGCATTTGTAAACATTACATTTTGCTTGTACGTTTTTAAGAGCTTGTGTAAGAGATCCTTCTGAAAAAATGCAGCATGTTTATAGGAGATATCAATACTTTTAAACATAGTAGGATAGTATAATTGGCAAATCAGCCATAAAAGCTTTGTGTTGATGAATTTATTTAAAAATATAAACTGAAGCTTGGATTATTTGTAAAAATCAATCAATCAATCAATCAATACTGTTTAAATATTACAATTCTTCTTTTGATTTTTATTGGTGACATGTTCTCCAAACTTGTGCTGTAGTCCTTGGTCTACTGGAGGAAATTAATTAAATTTGACTTAGACCTTGAATCGTTTCTTCTTGTGTAGGCTAATAAAATTATTCTTATTTTTGTTGGAATAATAGGCCTATTGGTTTCCTTCTAATACAATTTTCCATCACTGCATCAAAAACAAAAATAATAATAATCTATATCTAAATGAAATCTCTTTAACAGTCTTTTAGCTGTACCAGGTCAAATTTTAAATGCAACCTCTTTTACATTATTATTTAATAAAATGCAGTTTTAATAATGCAGTAGGCCTATTTCATGTAGCAATGAATTGTTGCCATGAACACTGGTATTTTTGTGTATAAATTTGTATGAGTTTATACTGTTGCATAAACTTGCTATAAAATATATTATTGCTTGTGCCCGTTGCTCTTTGACTATTCATGCAATGTCACTTCCTGACCACTGGGTGGCAATGTGTACTTTCTAAATGAAACAGGAAGTAGGTCTTGCTTCCGAATCATCTTTTAACTGCCCGACTTCCTGCTTTGAACCCCCGCTCGGAGTGTTTCTTTAGATCTTTGTTTTTGCAGTGGATTGTTAGTTGTTAACTAGACTTAATCATGAATACTGTATTGTCGAGGGCGAACTCGCTGTTTGCATTCTCTCTCAGTGTGATGGCAGCGCTCACATTCGGCTGCTTCATTACCACAGCGTTCAAAGACAGAAGCGTACCGGTGGATATACACGTATCCAAAGTCATGATGTAAGTTAACTGCACTGTTTCTGAGCCTGCGACCAGAGCTTCACAACAAAATAAATGTTAAGATCATTAAAATACATATATGTGATACACATCAGCCATCACAGACCATTTAGAATCATATTTTTTGCAGCATATGGGACTTGTTGTAGATACTAAGCTGGTGGCCAATAGCAGGGGCGCACGTCAGTTAAATACAAATTAATTAAATATAAAGATCTTATTTTTGTGCTTTTGGTCAACAGTATTATGAAACGCTTAATAAACAAAACAAAAAAAAATATTTGTGGGCAATGTACATTTTAAATGTGTGTGTACCGTCAGTTTGCAGGATTGAATGTAGTTTCGTCTTTTACATCTGTGTTTCACACATATCTAAGCTGAGATCTGTTTCATTCTTTCTCCAGTAAAAATGTAGACGACTTCACAGGACCACGAGAGAGGAGTGACTTGGGCTTTGTGACATTTGACCTTTCTGCTAATATCCTTTTGACAGAACAGAGTACTGTTGTGCTACACAGTTACCTCCATGTTGATGAAAATGTCACCAAGCCATAGTAGTTCAGATTTTTATTTATTATTTCACGTTGCTGTATTAATTACATATTTAGCATTATTTCTACAAAAGTTATTCCTGTGTAAATGCATTTATGCCACATTGGTTCACCATTCTGCAGTCTTTGTAAATGCAGCTTTTGTTGAATATGTGCCACTGTGAGATACAGCTTCCATATCAGCTTTGCAGTGCAGTTTACATCTAGAACCAGATTTGCATTATTTGCTTTAACCGCTTTATTACATCTGCGGCCAATTTTTGACTGGAATGTGAAGGAGCTCTTTCTTTACCTGACTGCTGAATATTCAACCAAAAGCAATGTAAGTCTTTCCCACTTCAGTATATCTAGAGAGTCAGTAGGCTTTAAAAATCTATGTGAATGAGAGCTGGGTATTTGTTGTGTTGTATATACTAGACCTGTTTGTGTTTTTCACATCAATAAAGAGTACCATGTTATCCCATGTTAGGCACTGAACCAGGTGGTTCTATGGGACAAGATTGTCTTGAGAGGTGACAACACCAAACTAAACCTGAAGGAAGTTAAATCCAAGTATTTCTTCTTTGATGATGGGAATGGTTTAAGGTTAGTTGCTTTATTTGGAGTATTTCATCTGTGCAGTTATACACATATATTTACACACACACACACACACACACACACACAATCGTTCAAAAGTTTTAGATCGGTAAGATTTTTAATGTTTAAAAGAAGTCTCTTCTGCTCACCAAGGCTGCATTTATTTTATATAACTGTTTTCTATTTGAATATATATTAAAATCGAATTTATTTCTGTGATGCAAAGCTGAATTTTCAACATCATTACTCCAGTCTTCGGTGTCACATTATCCTATAGAAATCATTCTAATATGCTGATTTGATGCTCAAGAAGCATTTATTATTATTATTGAAAACGGTTGTGTCCAATTTTTCTTTCAAAATTATATGATGAATTATTTCTATTGAATTGTTTCTAAATATTAGATTTTAAGTGTATTATGACTGAAATATGAGTCATGCATATTTCAGTCATAATACTCTTAAGATCTGGTATTTGTAAATTCATTTCAAATTAAATTAATTTCAAATGACAATTTAATAAATTAAAAAAAATCAATCAGATTTCTCATCATAAAACACATCTACTAAGTTGAACTAAACTCAAATGAATATGGACAATGTGTAAACCTAATTTGGAATAGATATTTGGGTAACACTTTACAATTTGTTAACATTAGTTTATTTTAGCTAATGCATTATCAATTTGCAATATATTTAGCTACATAATTGTTTAATGATTGTTAATGCTAGTTAATAAAAATGTAATTCTTTGTTCATATTATTTCACAGTGCATTCTTTAACGATACTTTTGAGTTTAAAGATGTGATAGTAAATGCTGAAATTAACACCGATTAATAAATGCAGTTTTTTCAGTATTGTTCATTGCTAGTTCATGTTAACTAGTGTAGTTAACTAAGTGTTAACAAATAAAAACTTATTGTAAAGTGTTACAAGTATTTGACCAATAGAACTGAAAAGTATAAAAGTGGACATGTCTTTGATATCTCTGTTTTTCCCAAACACAGGGCGAATAAGAACATCACTCTCACTCTCTCATGGAATGTTGTGCCAAATGCTGGAATCCTGCCACTGGTCATGGGATCTGGACACAAGAGTCTCGCCTTCCCTGAATCATATGAAATGGCAAAGAGCTACTGAACTGTTCCAGTCCATCCCAAACCATATTTGTAAATGTTGTGCTCTGTACGGGTTTTAATAAAAGTTGACACATTGTTTTAAGGAGTGACTGTTGTTTATGCAGGTTGACTCTTTTTTTTTTTTCAACATACTTATATTTCAAGAGATGGATAGTCATATTCAATTCTGATTACAGTTCTAGTTCCAAAAAAAGATCCTGATAAGTTTTTTTTTTTCATCTGGAAAATAATTATCTGGTGTTTCACAATTGTCTTGTGTGGATAAGAATATTTTTGTTAATAAATCTGTTTTGGTCCGTAGTACTAAAATGTCCGTTTTTCATTATTATAACTAAAGAGCTCACAAAGCAAGAGCAAAAGTACATGTAATCAATTAAAGGAAGCACAATCATTCACTTTTTGAAAAGGAAAAAAAAAAGTTCAGTGGGGTTCAACACTCCTTTGGTGCTTGACTCGGTTTTAAGGATGCCTTTCGGCAAAAAAACATATATATATATATATGGATAATCTTTATGGATATATATATATATATATATATGTGTGTGGATGATGTTTTTAATGAATGCATGATACTTTCATGATAAATGGGTTATTTAATTTTTTTCTACTGATAAAGTAGCCTATATTCACGAGCTGTTTAATTCATAACATGTAATTCAAATTAAATGTGAATTAAAAATAAATCCATAAAATTATCCCATAATGGAACCCCTGAAAGGTTCTATACATGAAGCACCTGACAGAACACTTTAAGGTTTTATATAGAATCTTCTGAGAGTGTTCAGATCAAGGTTTTCTCATTTCTGCAAACTGAATAGGCACATGCAGAATTTGGTTCCAACTCTAATCAAACACACCTGATCCAAATAATAATGTTCTTTGGGTTTATTTGAAAATTACAACTAGGTGTGTGGACTGCATTTGCTGCTAAACTGCGTCAAAAAGTGTCTGACCTTAAAAACTGTTATTACTTGAATAATTGAAATTCTGTAAGTAATGCAGTAATGTTTTGACCGAAACTAAGGAGTTTTTTGGAGAGACGAGAAATATTTGTATTAACAGTTTCCAGATTCACTCACTAGATGGCAGCACTTGAACACGTCACTTCACTTTGCCACTTCCAGTATTTAAATTGTAGAGACACTATGACTAAATCAATACACCAAGGCATAAATTGCTTGTGCTAATGTGCCAGAAACACATACAGTTTCTGCAAAACTGTTAACACATTCTACTGCAAAAACTGCATGCATGATAATTTTCTAATTTTTTAACAGTTCTCCTTAATCTAAAATCACTTGGACAAAAACTCAGTGAGCTAATGTGGAAAAACGTCTCTCATCATCAGTCCAAACACAATGAAACAAAATGCAATATTCTGCTTTCTTGATTGTCTCAAATAAATCAGTCACACAATAGCTTTCCCAAATACCAAGAAATAGAATGAGAATGTGCAATAAATGAAATACTGTGCAATGTGATGTATATAATCTGATCGAAAACTATATTTACAACTCCTAAGGTCACTAATTACTTGGCTAAGAAACCAGAAGTTGTCTTGTGGATAAAATTATATGCTCACATCCAAATTGGGTGACAATGCCTTCTACCGACATGATGGCATACAGACACGCATTACATATTACAGTATGCTTCTTCAAATGCTTGTTGGTGTATTGATTACGTTTTTTAACATATTAAGTACAGTGAATAGTTAGATAGTTCTTATGTTTTCAAGATTTAGAGATTTTAGTATTTGACAACTGGCTTTCTGAATATAGTTTTGGGAAATTAGCATTTGCTTCTGTGTGTGTGTGCGTGCGTGTGTGAGAGAGAGAGAGAGTGTGTGCGTGCGTGCGTGTGTGTGTGTGAGTGTGAGAGTATGTGCGTGCGTGCGTGCGTGTGTGTGTGTGTGTGTGTTAACTAAGCATATATATTAATTATTTGTCATTTTTAAGTTTGGTTAAAAGTAGTCCACTAAATTTAAAATACAATCTTCTTTATTTCTTGCTGTGCCAAAAATAAAACAAACATTAGGCATATGTAATAAATACTAATAAACACTGTTTAGTAATGTATATTAAAAAAAAATCTGTACTTTTATATATTTTTTTATTTTATGTAATGTTATGATAACTTTTTTTAATCTTTTTTTGTGTGTGTGTGTCCTGAATCTGTCCAGATATCTGTCCAGAAGAAAGAAAGAAAGAAAGAAAGAAAGAAAGAAAGAAAGAAAGAAAGAAAGAAAGAAAGAATCCACTGTACATCATTCCTGTGAGGGCAACATTGTATCACTCAAAAGAAACATAAGATCAAGTTTTCTCATTGAGTAAGAACATGTGAAAGGAAATAGGTGAAATATTTGCACTCAAAATTCAATTTCTCAACATACGCAATAGAAATAATTTTAGCAGTTCAAGCTGTTCTGCTATAGTACACACAGAGAGAGTAATAAGAGGAAATACAACCTCATTTGTGTGAGCCATTTGGACCAAAAGAGAATGTTCTGGACATTTTCACTAAAATAAAACACAAACCATGGTTTAAAATGAGGTGATTGTGGTGAATAAGAGGGATTTTATACTTACAACAAAAGCAGATGATCACATAGTTGGAACTTCTCCCTGTCTCTTAAAGAATAAGCATGTCACCAATAGATCAAAGATGGAAGGTAACATAGAGGATGATCACAGGGCTTGTAAAGGGGGAAAAACTGTTATTAATACACAAGAAAACTAAATGGCTTTAGAAGGCATGAAATAAAACACAACACAACAAGAACTGCTGCTTTAATGCTTTTCGTTATTTTGAAGCATAACAACCCTAGTCACGTTCATTATCAGCCTTTTCTCCGTTTTTGTTCCACAAAAAAAGAAAGAAAGAAAATCGGGTTTGGCATAACACAAGGGTGAGCTGACAGATTAATTGCAATCTCCAGAGGAACAAAAAAACAAAAGTATGAGACTACACTCTCAATTTAAACCAATTTTATGTATTCATGCTTTTTACTGTATTAATGTTGAGTATTCACTTTGAAATGTTAAGATTTATTAGGAGTTATTATTTGTTTTTCAATAAATACCGGTATGTCCTCTGCACTATAGGGCTTAAGAAAAATAATGATGTTCTTGACAAATCACCCAGAATTGCTTCATTTCTTATAGTGAGATAAGAAGGCCAAAATAATGTAATTTAATAAAGATCCCACTAATTAAATGTCAACAAAAGGAGGACTTATTTGTTAGTTTTTCCATCCTTTTCTTGCTCTCCCACTCCTATAAATCCTAACAGTTTATTCTAACAGACTATTCACAATTCAAAATTAGTGGAAAATCTCTATGACAATTCATTCCTGTTGTGAAGTCAGGTGGCGGGCAGCATTGTGTTGAAGTCCTTCAAACAGAATGCCGCAGATGCTGTTTGTGTGAATTGTGCTTTGTCTCCATATGCTCTTCCTCTAATTCCCAGTGCAATTCATTGTAATACTTGCCATTATTGTGGGCAGATGTCCGTCTGTGGCATTTAAGGAATTCTGCTTTGTGCCATTTCCTAGACAGATATAATAGAGATTTATGCCACGCTGATGTACTGTTGTGGTTTGTTTAATTGACGCGTGTTTTTTCTAGCCTCTGTGCTACACATTCCACTTGTCTGATTCATTTAACATTGAATCAAAAGCATGCAGGTATAGACATTTCAAATTAAATAACACATTCCTTGCTTAGAATAGATTATTGTGTGTTGTTCCTGCAGATTCCACTGTTGTATTTTCTCTATACTGTGTCTATTGGCAATTTGTGTTTTGCCTTCTTCTCTGGAACGAAAATGGTCAGTCTCAACAACAATCACTTGATATTTCCTTCCCAGCTCCAGTTGTTCAGAGTATGTGCTTGTTTGTCTTGAGGGGAGAGATGGAGTGCAAAGGATCTTCAGGAAAACACATTTGAGGAGCAGGGCTATCTGAATCCCCGGAGTTCAAAGGTGTCTGTTTTCCTTGCAAAAAATCCAACAAGCTTCAGAAGACTTTACGTATTATGTGCACGTATTGTGCTTCAGCAGGCGTCTCAGGAGAACGATGCTATTTGCTAAACTCAAACCTTTAGTCTCCTACATGAAAATGCTAAACCTCATGTTGCTGCAGTGTCAGACTGAACCTGGCCTTTTAATGGAAAAAAATATATATATGTATATCAAAATTTATATAACCCTAAATCTACAACGGTTACCTCCGGTCCTTGAATCTGATTGGTCGAGCAAAATCACAATAGCGCTTTCACTGTTGGTCTGTCATTGATATTGGTTTATTTAAGAAGGGACAGTGCAATTTCATAAAACACATGAACAAACATGGTTAAAAAAGCCAGAATTAGCCAAAAGGCTATTTTCCATCTGTGGTCCCCTGGCCAAGATGTAAAAAAAGCATTAAAATACAAACATGAAAATACATCTATAGCAAAGTCTATAGCAAATCAATAACTACAATATTATTGTCATTGTCTGTTCCAGTTATTCTGTCCATTAGTGGTAGGGATTTCTGTGACTGCAGGTTAGCAGTGGTAACAAATACCAGTAGATGGCGACAAAAGGGTAATTCGCTCAACCGATTAGTTCGAAAAATCTCACATCTTTATGAGTGAGTCTTTGAATAATTATTTCAACCGAAGTGACTGGCTGCATCCAAAATCACATGGTGGGTACTTGGTTTGAATAAGTACTTATTTAAGTATATACTTATTCAATATATATATAGTGAATGTGTGTAGTGTAAATGTAATTCTGACATAAAACAATCATCATGCTGTCATGTGACCAGCGTCAGTTGCGTCACTTCCCGCTCTCTTGTGTCCTTATGGGATAGAGTCCATCGGATGCGCATTTCAGAATTTTGCCAGACGTAATATGTCATACTGTAATTTTGCTTACTGTTTCATGAACACTATGAATTCTGACATTCTCCAATAATATAATAAGCTCAAACCGTACACAAAGACAAAAAGATGTAGGCAATTTACACTTTCTGCATTAAAAACTCTCCCTTCTTTCATTGTTGTACACCCATTCCAGCACACACCCTTCTAGTGAAACACAAGCTAACACATATAATGGGATTCTCAGTGGCTCCTGCCTCGCCCCTTGAAGAGGGCATAAGTCATCTACAATTTCTATAGCAGGAAGAGTGCATGATAGTAAATAATGGGCACTCTGATGTAATATATGGTGTGACCTGGTCACAGTGGCTTGAAGACTATCTGACAATCTGGAAAGCAAGGCAATTGACACCGTTTCCTTCCCTCCTCTGATGATATTGGCCATCCTTGAAAGAGTTTCTTGGACCCAGTCAAGACACTTGTTGTTGTCTTATGGTATCTAGGAGACAAGCTGACAACAAACAGTTTTTTCACCAAGAAAGTATATCGTTTTAAGCATAAACCTGAAATTATGAAATTGAACTTTAAGCAACAGTGTTTGGAAGATTTACAAGGTAATAACAAAGTGTGCGATAAAAAATGATTGCCTGGAAAAGGACGAAATAGGAATTTCGGAGAGAGGAATTTTCATTTCACCTTAGAGGCTGGATTTAATTTTAGTATGTACATTATACTACTAGACTTTGATTGAACTAAAACATAAATTGATGTTGACTCTTAAGATTATTATGGCCAGCGTGGTTCAGCCTATATGACATTCAAAGACCTTTTCAGTTTTGTCATTATGTCTTCACATAAGAAGGTGATGATCACCATAAACTGAACTGCTTGATGAATATGTGGTTTAAAAACCATAACCCCCTATTGAATTCGGTAAGAAAACATATCCCTGATTTGGTTAGAGCTTAAATATATTAGGCAACATTAATTATGTGCTTTGACAACACAACAAAGGTTTCCCCGCATTGCAATAGCATTGATCTTTGTCCTCTGAGATCATTGGCAAAAGATTTAATACCATTCGAGGAGTCTGACTGTAACAGTTCTGTGTGGCTGTAATAAAGCGCATGACACAAGGACATTCGAAGAAGAAGTATTTAATAAACTTAAAAATCACTCAGGAAATCAACACTAAAACAACAACATAAATGAGACCAAACAAAGAACTCAATAAACTGAAGGTTTAAAACAGAACAGGTGCATGTAAACCAGAACAGGGAAAACAGAACTAAAACACAATGACACTAATCCTTAACAAAACATTCATGTTACACACTGACACATAGTGTCTCACATAACTGAAAAATAAGAATGAAAATTGTAAAGAAAAGGAAAGATCTTCTGAAAATCTTGCTTAAAACATGTGCCAAGTTGTTAGAAAGGTACGCTTTGTATTTATTTTGATTTCTTATGGTTTTGGAAACCATATTATACCAAATACCAAAAAAAATTTAAGAGGTAATGACTCTTAATAAAAATGTAATGTGGTGTTACAATCAATTTGAAATTAAAACCATCATAAAAGAGGTGCATTCAAGTCATTATATAATTGTATATTTTTATTTGAATAAATTAATAGATCTGAACACCAAAAAAAAAAAGCCTCATGTCATCGTCTTTTTAAAACAAAATATGATTAAAACTGATGGGCTTTTTGCTATCTGGCTTTAGGACAAAATGTTTGGATTAAGGCGATTTGGGTTGAAAAAATGCTTTCAATAAACCTATCCTCTCGGCTAGTTATTTCATTAAGCCAGACGGGCTTGTCTCCCACATGGAGCTGGGTTGTGAAAATGTGTTGCAAAATGGCTTTCTTCAAGAGTAGTAAAGTTGAAAGTGTGAAAAGCAAGTCTGTGTGTTTGTGTATGGGTGTTGTTGGGCACCACAGGCTGTTTCAGATAGATTCAGATATTTATGAACTACATCTGGAGTGTGACAATTATATGTACATGCTATAGTAGCCCCGAACAGCCTGAAGCCAAACATTTATAGATCCTGCCTGTGACTTAGCTCATTCTCAGTTTTAACAACCGTTGTAGACTCCAATATAGTTTGGAGAGCAATGGTAAATATCCTCTTGTTTGTGCAAGCGACATGTGAAAAAAAAACTTCAAAACGTTAGCATACAACCACATAGACAGAATAAGCCTATCAAACAATTCCCAGATGACACAAAGCAATTCCAGAAGTAAGGGTGCAGCTTTCTCTTTTGTGTTTATGGCTTGAAGAATGCTAACTTGTAAAAGCAGTGCATGCAACTGGTCCTATTTGAAATGTGTTCCAAGTAGCACACATAGTCCTCATATAGACTGGTGGCTGAAAACAGATGGAATTTATCGGATGGATTTAGAAACAATGGATCATTATCATAAAGGCTCCAGATAATTCTATACTGGGATGATGTAGAATGTCTGATTGTATCATAGATTTTGCATTGTGGATGATCACGTAAACACACAGCCTTTGGTTTTGACCTTTAAAATGGCATAAAACACTTTCATTGTTCAAACTGAGGTCTGTTTACTTTTTAGTTTATTCATAAATGTATTTTGGGCTGATTACTTTCAGTGTGTGTCTGGAATCAAAGTGAATCTGATGCCAATTTTATCACACAATGATTTTGTTGAAATTATTATTATTATTTTTTTAAAGGTGCCCAAGAATGGTTTTATTTTTATTGTAAAATGTTTTCTGGGTTGCCCTTATAATGTTAGTATGTTTTTTAGATAAAAAAATAGTCATAATTTAGAAATAAAAGGCATTTTTCCTAGCCTGATTTTAGCCTCTGATTTGAAAGCTCTGTTTCAAGGGGCGTGTCTGCTGTGTGTAACCGGCCTCTGCTGTGATTGGCTGACATGCTTGCATATGAAATAGCTACGTATTACATGTGAAACTCTCTCGAATACTTTTACTACAGATATTACACGTTTTTGCTATTACAGCTATCGAGATTAACGAATCGTGAGATGTTTTTAAAGTATTTAGATCTATTCCCATCACATAAAATGTTGCCGTGATGAGCATTGAGCAAACAGATGACAGTGTGTTGATCGCAAGAATAAATATCTTATCATTGCAACGCAGTTTCTGCACTCTCTCTAATGCTTTCACCAATGCAAACACGTCTGAACTTGAACTATTACACTTTAGAAAGTGTTGCTTGGTAGCTCGATCGATATATTTTCAGACTCATCGAGGCCAGCTCTGTATTGGCCCAAGTTGAGGAAACAGTCTCGTCGGTGAAATGTTAATGTTTCTCTCATCCAGAGAAAATAAAATTAACCCATTGTTTCTTCAGAGGCTCGGATGAAGGAACTAAATACTTTTGTGTTCATTTGTACATCCAAACACTGAACAACTGCCATGCTTCGGCTGCACAGTTCCGCCTGTCATTGAACATGGGCTGGCATATGCACATTTTTGGAGTCGTACATATTAATGATCCCGACTGTTGCGTCACAGTCGGTATTATGTGGAGATTGGCCTATTTTTCAGGGGTGTTTTTCAAAAACGAGATTTAAGTAAGAAGGAGAAAACAATGGTGTTTGAGACTCACAGTATGTCATGTCCATGTACTGAACTCTTGTTATTTAACTATGACAAAATAAATTCAATTTCACATTCTAGGGCACCTTTAAGTATTAAAATGAAACCTCAAATGGGAAATGATTTTCTGACTATTGATCGATTGATAAGATTGTTTTTAGTGAATATTAAAATGTGTTTTGAATGCACATGGTCAATATCATCTTTTATGTGACAGTGCTGGACTTTGAATTTACTAAAGACTATGTTATTTTCACCAACTGTGAGCCTGCCTGAACCGGCAAAAAAACACTACTGAAATAATGCATGCCATCATTTTTTTTTACACCCCTTTAAGGGTAAATCTCCAGAAAGGGGAATGAAATCAACTGGATAGCATATCTGTGAATGAGAACTACACTGCTTGAACTAATTATAAGATAATATGAAATAATAATAACCAATAACAAGTAAGCTATTTTCAGAGAATAATTTGCAGTGGGTAAAAGAGTATTTATTTTTCAAAGTCTTTTTCCAAGGGAGTCCAAATTTTGTAAAATTAAAAACTGATCAAACTAAAACATCCTAATGCTGCCAAGGAAATAAACGGCATGATTGTAATAATAAGACAACCCAAATTGAGGCTTCAGATATCAAAGTGTGAAATTAGATCAATTTGAAACTTACTTTACCTTTGATTGTCAAAATATCATATTGTAGATCGTGTTGCAAGTTGAACTGGTCATTGATATTTCTGTCTAAAACCATTGTTTTTATTTTGACTGCAATCGGATGATTGGATTGGTTTAGACCACCAGTGTGAAAAGTCCTTATTCTTGTTTTGTTCCATTCTTAGTCTCCTTGATATGAACAAAGACGTGCTAAAACAAATTAATGTGAAAAAATCCATATCTGCCAAAAGCTTAATATATGTTGGATCCTAATGCACAGCTGTTTATTCTGGGCCATATTTTCCAAAAGCATCACAGACCTAATGGCTTTAAATGGCATCTGCTTTGAGAGCTTATCTTGATAAATTAAGGCTCTACAAAAAGAAGGAATATCATGTTTAAGTTTAAATGACAATTACTATAAAGAAAGTATCGAGACAGATAGATGGATTCTGAGAAGTCTGTGTCTATAGCAGGGCGTCTGTTGACCCCTGGCTTTTTCTTCACAGACGTACATAGGGTGGCTTTAATTGTTAAAAGGAAAACACCCTCCCAACTTGCCAATATCCACATCCTCTCTTTCTTGCCCTTTCGATTAATTTTTCATAATCACTTAATGGTTTCCTTTTCCCACACGCTAAAAAAAACAGGCCCATCAGGGCACACTGATCCTTATTCTGGCCTCTCTTGTCAGCAAGGCCTCAGAGGAATTCGTGCCGGACCGACTCGCTGAGGAGATGAAGTTGGCTGATGTTTAGTACAGACAGTTCATTTTTCAGAACCCTGAGGCTGCTATCATTTTCAAGAGATGAACATTTAGACCTCTTCTGACACAGGTCCCAGCCATCATCCTGAGACTTGTGTGGGATACAGTGTTTTGGAGTTGGCCTGTGACTGATTGATTTGCTGAAAGGCGGAGACGTGGAAAATAAGGCAACGTCCTCCTTTTTCCTTCGCCAGCTACTCCAGCAGTGGGTGTAATTTAGAGGAAGTCTTAATCTCTCAGCGGAGGGGTGGTCGGGAGGTGTTTACCTTCTTACACTTGTGTGTTTATTGTGGCGGTTTGGTGGTTTCAGGCCTGGAGGAAAATGTAGGAGGGGGCGCTCTGGCTGGGCTATAGCTGTGCAGGAAGAGGGTGAGGTGCTATGGAGGGTTTTGCATCCTGTAGGTCAGGTTGACCAGTCTTATTGTACTGTAACATGGACTGTTTCATATGACTAAACTTACTAACATGAAACTTTGAGCGACAGCAAGACAACCATGACTCCCAGTGCTGCCGGATCCATAAACACAGCAAAGAGGCCAAAAACTGTGACCTCTCAGGAACTCAGTCTGAAATATCCATGATTTATGGCCTCTGAGAGAAGAGAAAGAAATGGGGTCTGTTTTCCAGGCCAATCACTCAGTCATTCCATATTCTGCCTCTGTGTATTTGCTCTTGGGTCTGTCAGGGACACTGAGAGGGAGTTATTCCATGTCTCAATCATTTGAAGAACATACCAGGCGTTCCATTAATGTAAGTGTATGGTTCTCTTTCAAACACATTTTTGGAACACTTATACATTTATTAATTTAGCAGATCTACAAATGAGGAATACAACAAGCGACTAACATTCCAGTAATATTATTTGTAGTATTTTTCTTTTGAATTAAATTTGCATATATGTTTTGAGTAAAACATAAATATATAAAACATGTAAAAACATTCACTAAAGGTTATTTTTAGGTTTCATTTTTAATACCCAAAAAGTAATGTTTCAAAAAGTAAAACAGACATTTTTGATATCTACACATTCATTCTATATAAGGATCGTAACCCTTAAATGCATAAATGTTTCACCAATCAGTATTACATAATTGGGTCTTTAGAGACCCGCATCTCATATATAACATGCATGGATCTCTGTCGCAATAATATAAAACTCTCCTGATATTAGAGTAACCATTACAGAAGAATAACATAAAGCATATTTTGTTACCCTTTGGAGCTTGGAAGGGTTCCGTTTGAGCAAACATTTTATATCATTATCAACGTCCTCATCAGAGCTCATTGCCCAGTACATTCAGCATCTGGCTCATATTCGCGATCTCAAACATATTCTGAAAACTATTATTTTCAACATCTTCAAAATCAATATTTTGATCGCTGACAAGATCCACCATCAAGTGACAGTGGGCCCTATCTTGCACCCGGCGCAAATGACTTTGTACACTGACGCATGTATCATTCCTATTTTGCACCCGCGCAAAGCGGGCTTTTCCCTCCACAGACGCACGTCGGTAAACTAGGAAATGAACTTGCGCTCCCTGGGCGGGTCGACGCAAAAAGGAGGCGTGTTTCGGTGCAAACATTCCCTAGTGCTATTTTGCAGTTCCAGAAAACAATTCTGCCACTGACCAGAAAAAACCTAGTCTAAAGTCAGTGGCGCGTTGCGCGTTGTTCATAATGCTATTTTAAGCGCGCATACTTGGCCATAATGTAGCGGGTGCACAGCGCGCATACACTTTTATTCTCTCATCAACACAGATGCAGCAGTTTTTATTTTTGCAAATCATACATTATAACAAGGAAAAATATTAACACGAGGGAAATCATTGTGGTGGCCATGAAGATGTAAAAAAATGTAGACCTAAATCTAGCTTACACATTTTTCAGGCTAATTGTAGTAATGACAGGCTGATGACACCATTTTTGATGCCAGCAGCAATGAGTGAAATACGGTTTAATCGAAAACACACACAAACACGCTGTGTAATTGAACGAACGTTCAGCATACTGAAAATGCGCTTCAGTTGTTTGGATAGGTCAGGAGGCACTTTACAGTACAGTCCTCAAAAAGTTGCAGCATTCTTTGTGGCATGTTGTGTTTTACACAATATTTCCATAAATCAAGGTTGTGTTGTTGACATAGATGAGGAAACATTAGAGGACTTAAAGGGGTGGTTAGGAATTTTGGACGTCGGGCCTCATTTCCAAGTGAGCCTTAGTGTTATTTATCAGTGGAGACAGTTTTAAAAAATGTTCATCCAGTCGTCCCAGTTGCATAGTTCGCCGGTGCTAGGCTAGCCGAGTCAACGGTATCGTTTTAGCCTGCCATTAAAAACAGTTTTACCCACTCCACAGTACACCAAAAGCAAATCAATTATAACGCCAGACTATCGATGTAAGTGTCTGTTGAGAGAATAATGTTAGAAATCAAACTATCCTTTTCATCTCAATGATTGCATTACATTTACAGGAACTAGTTTCTAAGCAACGGCGGAATTTTACTTCGCTCCGGTAGTACTGCACCGAAAAGTAAACACAGAACAGAAGCGCATGATAATCGGGACGTCTAGCTAGCTAGTAGTAGTTGAGGTAAACGAAGGCAACATGGTGATTCGGTGTGCATTTCGCAATTGCAAGAACAAATCTAAGTGTTCTTCAAGAAGTTTCCACAAATAAAGATCCAGAAAGGATTCAACTTTGTATTATTTCTGCGGGCTTGAACAAGGAGACACTGGCAGAGACTCTAAAACAGTTGAGAATTTGCAGTGATCATTTTAGACCAGACGACTTTAAAGAACCATTTAATCGAAACGGTCACAGGTTTATGACAAGGAATGCAGTTCCAGCCATCTTTCCAGATGCACCAACAGCTACAGATGTACAGGTAATTTATTTTGTTAGGCTACTCTAGCTAGCTAATGAAGCTAGTCCCTTTCATAACTGATAGATCGACACTGACAACGTTAGTGGAGATAACGTTAGTTCAATGCATTGTGTAGAGTGACAATATGTAATAAGAGTATAGTTATTTTTTTAATTGGTCCAACAGTCTGTCAAACATAGTAGTCGTATCGGTCTTTGTCAGGTGACGTCACACTCATGATACACGAAGTGCATTATGGGGCGTAGCCGCCATTTGTAAGGTATCGATGCAGGGGTATTCTGTTGTTGGAGAATTGTGTTTTTCATTATTTTTTCAAACTAAACCATCCTTAACATGACATTATCATCATCATCAATACAGCAAACGTATCTTTGATGTTACTACTGTGTCCTTCTGTGGGAATGTAAATAAATCCTGTACACAGCCGTTGGTGAAATGTCCGTGGGTTTTAAGAGATTTATAGTTTTTAAATTGTTCACTGGTATATGCGCTTATACCATAAACAAGATAGTTGACAATGTCCAAGTATGAGGATGAGAAAATGATGCAGGATCAGCACTCCAACTTACTGCAATCAGCTCATATATGGATAGGCTATGTTCTGAATGATGACAATTTGTCCAAATAACGGTACCTGCAATATTTATCGAGTTTATTGTGGTACGGCATTTTCTCAGTTTTCTTGTGTTTCTCCAGTTTTGCGAGTTATCGCTACTCTTGTAATCTCTTCAATACTCACAGTCAGTAGCGATACCTCAAAATTCGCCCGCGGCGACCGCGGTGACGTCACTCACAACAAACCCACGTGTCTGACAAAGACCGATTGTCTTTACAATCCACTAAAGTAGTTTATTTGTCTTTATGTTGTGTGTAGTAATACATTATATTTATATAATTCTTCATGTGTATTCCGGCTCATACGGTTCGTTGAATAACACACATTCCTCGTCTTCATCGTCTTCAAAGTCCGAAACAATGGTATTGCTTTCAAACGTTGCCATAGTCCTATGTCTTGCTATTACACATATCATACTTTATACTCTGTTTCTGTAGTGATGAGTGTCAGCGGCAGGTAAATACACTTGCGTGATTGTCATGTGGATCTCTCGGTCGGTTGCCTAGGTAACATCATATCACTCCGCCGCTGCTGTAGACTGTGCTAATAAATATAGGTAAAAAATATATAACTATTGCAATGCGATGAAAGGATAGTTTGATTTGTAATATTATTCTCTTAACAGACACTTACATCGATAGTCTGGCGTTATAATTGATTTGCTTTTGGTGTACTGTGGAGTGGGTAAAACTGTTTTTAATGGCAGGCTAAAACGATACCGTTGACTCGGCTAGCCTAGCACCGGCGAACTATGCAACTGGGACGACTGGATGAACATTTTTTAAAACTGTCTCCACTGATAAATAACACTAAGGCTCACTTGGAAATGAGGCCCGATGTCCAAAATTCCGAACCACCCCTTTAAGGAGACGTGATGGTGAACTGCATGTGCCGATGCCACTTAACCCAAATGCCCCAGCAGCAGCATGGGACAGGAGAGCTTATTTGGCAGAAGAGCTGCTGCGTCATCTGTCATAGTGAGGTAAAGCAAATTAATCTCGGTCAAATGTTCGACTACATTTCAAAAATATAACCATGCATATATTCGTGATTCAGAGAGAACGAGTCCAAAACATCCGAAAGTATTTATTTGTGACATTTCTTTATTTACATTTGTCAAAATGAAAAATCAACATCAAACAGTAATTGATTAAAAAAAATACAAACAGAAAATTAGGTTGAAAAGAACGTCGGTCTCCTCGGCTGTGAACCGCTCCTGGTGCGCGCCTGGTAAATCCGCCATAATAATAACAATCCCCCATGCAACATGCGTACCTGCTCTTAAAGGGTATGTTGGATGACGCTCTGATTGGTTTATTTCACGTTACGCCCAAACCACACCTATGAATAATGAAGCTATTTCAGACCAACCCCTTTTAAACTTGCGTCATGCGCAAGAGTAATTTATGCCGCCGGTAAAATAGCAACAGCGCCCAAGACCCGCCCACAAAGTTACTTGCGCTTCACGCTTGATACAGCGTTTCAGATCGTTAAAATAGGGCCCAGTGACTCCAATATTTGAATGTGTTCAGTACTTGCTCTGCAGTAAATCGCTGAGCCATTTTAAGTTTTGCTGATGATACTTCCTATTCTTTTGTTTTCTGCCTGCGGTAACTAAAAGTGAAACGTCCATTTATCAGTCTATCAGATATTGCTACTTTCTGAAATAAAGGTGAATTGCACTTCAGTCATCAAAGATTCAATTCTTGTTGTGCAGAAAAAAATACTTTTACACACCTCAGGTCGTTAGTAACTACCTTAATAACTATTAATAATCATAGGAGTTTATTGAGGCAAAAGTCATAGTTAATATTTAGTTAATGTGAGAATTTGACCCTAAAGTGTGACGATATATTCTTGCAATAGTGCAAAGTAAAACGAAACTTTCTTGTTCACTCATACAGAATTCACGTAAAATATATTTATTCACATTATTTATTTTTTTATTATTAAAGTATAGTGAACATAAACTTGACAACTGGAGCTGTGTGAGTGCTTGAAAGAATAAATGCACAGGCTGGAAGTTCAGATAAATGCCTGAGGACATGACTCAGTTGATTGCCAGCACTTTAGTAATGCCACAAACAGATTCCACAATCAGCTATGAAAACAAACACTCATACATTTCCCCTAAAGATACATGTGATGTGTGGATAATGTACATGAAGGCAATAATAAACCCCATAACCAATTGCAACTTAATTTTGTACATCTGAATCCATATTAAAATCATACACAGGTGACTTAAGTTGCATCCAGTTTGTGATAGAACAGCACATAATGGAGAGAGTAATCTTAACTGCAATGAAAAGCCTAGCACTGCAGCAGATACCTAACCGATGCCAGGTGTATGATACTGGAGCCCATTCAGGTGAAAAATACAGGCAGAAATTACAGCTTTTATGGACTTGAGGATTTATTTGATGACCTCTAGCTGAGGTTCCCAGGACCACACACAGGGAGAGATATTTCCTTAGCAGCGTAACATATTTCTGCTTATTGACATGTTCTGGCTACCACATTTTCTATGCATAACCGAATTTACGTTACTACGCATTTCTCTGTAAATTCTTTGTTGTGCTGCGTTTTACTCATCGCTTATTTTTGTTTACATTGTATAAACATGCTAGCTGGGACGTCTGAAACTCTAGTCCTTTAAATTATCAGAACAAACCACTCATTTATTTACATGTCTGTACTTATTTTCGTTTCTAGTTCATTGGAATATGCAAGCAGCAGATGAAAACCTAATGTCAGCTACATGTTGAAATTTAAACCTCATCTTCATTCACCACTACGAACTAGGTAAGCAAGCCAAGGCAGAGGAGAAAATCAGGCTAGACATGGCTTCACCCCCATTCTCAAATACTCAAATCCACTGACGGGATGACTGTTTCTAGTTATTTCATGGTGATTCACTGTCCACACATGTTATTTTTATCAAGTCTCTCCTGGGATTGTGCAGCGGATGCAGATGGCTAGGGTACAATCTGTTGCAAACCAGGGTACAGGGAAACCCTCGTTTCAGCTGGAAAAAGATAAATGGTGCACAATTTTACAGCATTAAGTCCATGGTAGCATGTCAGAATGCAATGTTAGAGAAGGAAGTGGTAATATAGTCCAGATGCAAAAGTGATGCAACTAGATCTGAAGAGCCCTGAAGAAAGAAGCAGAGATGTGTGTGCATTCAGACAACGTTTATGTATGTACAGGGGTTAAAACACATGGGAACGAGGCCACCTGCTGTATGAGTATGCTAGACAAAAGATGAGCTGGATTTAGCTCCAGAGCTTGTTTCTGATCCTTCCCATCTGATGGCTGAAGATTATTGTTCCATTATGGATCTACAGGGGCTTTCTATGGAATGAGAAACAGTGAAAAAAAGAAGAAAGAAAAAAATCACACACACTTTTGGCAGACACAGATGCAAGGACTGGGATGGAAGCAGAAGTGATTTATTATATTTACAGTGTCAAGCTGAAACAGTGGGCCGATATCAAGTGGAGTTGGGCCAATCACATTGCTCCTATTTACAAATCCATTGAGGTTAAAGTCCTAAAAGACCACTGATCTCCAAACTTAGAGGTCGTTCCACACACCACTTGCTCACTTTATACTGCTTTTACTTAAAGATGCAGGTTGGATGTGACGAAAGTGAAATCCATTCATCCAAGTGTACATTGTCACTCAAGTAACTCTTATGGAACTGCATACATGTAGCACCAGCTTTCAGCTGCTAATGGTCCATATCCAGGTTTTTCTCCTGTTAATATCATGCTGTATTTCCTTGTTCAGAGTCTTCAATGTTGTAGGTGACTTGCATGATGGTTTTAGATTGTCAACAAGCAATGCTTCCAGCCTTAAACATTTCTTTGCCGGCTTGCACTGTCAGTTTGATATAATTTATCTGGGATGATAGGTGCATATATTTGGTAGTCAAAACTGAATAAATTTGAATCATGTGCAGTATTATTTCAATAAGATAGTCTAGCTTATAAATAAGTTAACAATATATAATACAACTTGATACTTTATTTTACGGGACTTAACATGATACAAAAAAATTTATCACAGTGGTTTTTTGTCTTTGCAGAGATTCTAAATGAATGCTATGAACAAGGGAGATTCAAAACATTTCATGGCAATAAATTAGATAATCATTATCTGACAAATAACGAAAAGACAATTCAATTAAAACAATGAAAAAACATGGCTCCAGCCTTAGGAAATCTCTCTCGGTCCTTAATAGCTCACCCCATGCTTGATATGTGGGGTTAAATGTGGACATTTCTTGTCTCCCACTTACTCCACACTAGTCCACATGACTAGCACATGTGAGTCAGATAAGCAGTAGCCGA
Source organism: Semotilus atromaculatus (assembly GCA_031834385.1). Taxonomy (NCBI): domain Eukaryota; kingdom Metazoa; phylum Chordata; class Actinopteri; order Cypriniformes; family Leuciscidae; genus Semotilus; species Semotilus atromaculatus. The sequence continues at coordinate 10,671,604 of JAULUF010000038.1, read as the reverse complement.
ACATTAGCACTGCTCCAAATGCCAGCGTGTCCGTAAGCATTCAGCGCTACCTGCACTGTTGGTTGTATTTAGTCCAGTCTCCCCCAGTATGTGGGTATACAGTAACACAGTTGCTCACTGAAATACTCATTATCCTTACATCTCCTTTTCCTGGGGTCCACGTTACATGGCGGCCAGACACAACTAACAATAAGAAAGGGGGGAAACAAATTAATATCTGATATTATCACTGTAGCATTTAAGCACATCAGTACAATTTTGTAAAAGGTTTTAAATAATAGAAATCAACAACAGTCACAGAATTACTTGAATTATTTGATAACAAAACCGAAATAAAAGTTTGACATTTTTATACAGTAGATATAAACAAATATACAGTAAATCTTTGACAAAATAAAGGTAAACATATAAACATAAACTGCATTTTAAGACAATATGGAAAAATAAACATTCCTAAAACATTTCCATAAACGGTAACACTACAAAAAGGTTTCATTTAAGTTACCAACATTAGTTAACATGAACTAACTATGAACAATAATGCATTTAATAATAGATTTTTTTAATCTATGATGCACTGTGAACTAACATAAACAAACAATGAATATATATATATATATATATATATATATATATATATATATATATATATATATATATATATATGAATTTATTTAAATGTCAAACTGATTACTAAAACTAAAAAGAAATGTAATGGCTGTCCTGTCATCATTATTCATATAACAAAGTGTGGCAGTTTCATGCAGGGCTGACTATTGTAATGAAAGAGCCTTAATTACCCATAATTCACATAACTGATGTGATGTAATTTCGATTAAAATCAGGCCAAAAATCAGAGTTTGTTTCTGGATTTCAAAACAGATTGCCAATGCGAACTTTACAGAAAAGTTTGCTTTGGTTGGTAAACTCCTGTGAATTACAATTGCTCCTAAGCAATTATATAATAGATGGGTGTGGGTGTGGCTCTGAGGCTCCGCCTTCTTTGAAGTGGAAATATTCTCTGGTTCATTTCTTCTGTTCAGTCCGTCGAGGTCAGGCGCAAGTAAAAACATCAACACACTGGACAGCTGCTTTTATAGTAAATATTCGAATTGAAAGCAACAATTTTCAGATTTGTCATGTTTAATGCTGTAAAGCTGCCTACTTCAAAGTAATATATTCTATAAAGTGGCATATAAATAAATGTGACGTGACTGCCGCATTGCAGGACTCATAGCAATTATCAGATGCTCTCTTATCTGCTGTCATTTTTGTTGTGTAGTGGAAAGTGAGCAGCACATATTTACATATATTTACATTTACATATATACATATGTATACATACATATAGATTTTTTAAACTTATCTTTACCCCTAAGCGAAGAACGGAAAAGAATTTTGCCGCAAGTTTATCTGGGCCTTTAGGGAGAACCAGCAACACAGCAACATGGGCTCAACCCCAATGGTGCAAGTTCGGGGTCCAATGGCAGATTGATATCTGAAAAGTAATTTTACATTTGATAAATAACAGAAACCTTTTCTCACCTGCATGTGGCTGGGTGGAACCGACTCCCTTTTAAGAAGCACTTGTTAGGAGACTCTGTGCATTCACACACACATTTGGTGCGGTTGAGAGGATGACTCCTTGGACACAGCTTGGCGCAGGTGCACTGGCAGGTGTCCTTGTTGAAGCTCTGATGAGACCCACAGGAGGAGGGCTGCGCTTTACACGCACACTGACAGGTGTTCTTGTCCAGGTAGTGGAGTGGTCCACAGTCTGCCGTTCTCAGCTCTTTTCGGCATACACACAGACAGGTCTCCTCATCCAGCTCTTTGTCCGGGCCACAGAAGTCCTGCTCAATGTCTGCAGATGGAGAGAAGAGAAATAGAAGTTCTATCATGACAGATCTATGAAGATTCTTGCATGTTAATGGATATGACAATGTTAATGTATTTGTTCTTGGCGAAATAGATCTGCTACACTACTGATATTACTGATGCTGTTGAGTATTGCTGTTTTTGTAGGTTATTGCTGCTGCTGCTGCAGAGCAAGTAGAGGAACTTGCTACAGCCAATACATACACTGATATGCTGCTGAGGAGCATGTAAGACGTGACATACTGCTTCAGCAAAATAGGATATATAGCAGATCTGTACAGGAAGTGGGGAAGGTGTAGGGTTGCAGAGGAAATCTGAAAGTGCGCTGCAAACTGCTAAAGTGAATGCTAACTATTTAAATGTTGAGAAGCAAGTTCATTGGCTGCTGATGCAACATGAACCAATCAGCTTGTGCCATGTAGATAACAATGTAAATATCATCAGTTATGTTAAAGACCTATGAGTCTGCGCCATCTAGAGTTTCATGACAGAGTTTTTTATTTTACATGACAACTTATTTTGACATTTGTGAGGAAATCTTTGGTCAATGCTATGGAATGCCCGGACAATTCCCAGAGCGTTACGCAAGTAAAGAACAATGTCCAGCATGCGCATTTGTCAGACATGATAAACTGTTTAGAAATACAGTGTTTCTACCCAGCATTCCTCACGCTACCCCCAAAGGCATAAACAGATGTTTTTCTTTACAACTCGATGAAAACAAATTCAGTGGCTAATTCAATTCTGCCACACTATATTGCTTTCTTTGTTTTGAAGTACCCAAAATGGCCTAAAAACTTGACTGACGAGAGAGAGTGAATTCCTATCACTGGTGTTTGTGATTGCTAATGATTAAACACAAAGTGGCCACATTATGAAGAATCAACCTTAAGTGGAAGTAAACTGGCTAATAAACTTTTTGTTAGCATGTTGTTGCTCCTCATGTGAAGGGAGTCTTGCAAATTGACAAAATGTTATGTCATTTAAACCAGAATGATTTTAAGATTTAGTGGCCAGATTTACTAAACAGGGCAAATTAGCATGAGAGCACAATTACAAAAAAAGCGCCGATGGGAATGGAAAGTTCTGCGTGTGATCTACTGACGTCGTGCAAATTAAAGAACACAGACACAGCCGGATCATTTCCATAAGGACCAACACAATCTACCACCGCTTTTTTGGGCATTAATAATGGTGCACATACCACAGTAAATTGACGAAGGCAAACCTTAGTAAATCACCTCGCATGACTCAATTAAATACTCTCCCCCAATAAATATTGCGTCTTAAAGGGAAACTTCTACTAATGCATATGCAATAAGGTCAGTCGCAAATATGACACTGCGTGTCTTAAGTAAATCCTGACAGTAGTTGTTGTTTTTTTTAACACCAAAGAGGTAATCATGGCATGTCAATGGTATTTTTAGTGTGGTTTGCAGTTGCCATTTCGAGATATCTCTTGGAGTCATCTCACTGCTCAGTTACAGTAAATAAAAACTATTTGGTTTTCGCTGGAAATGTACCATGCTGGTCTGGTTTTGTTGTAGTGACCACATTTTTAAAAACTTTCACAACAGAGGGGATTTTTTTTTTTTTTAATGTCACTCTCGATTAAACTCAAATTATGATTTCATAGAATGTATTCCCTTTGAGAGATATGGGGTTTACCTCATTTACCATACTTGAAATTCAAGTCTGCATTGTATTGGTTAAAATAGCATGGAGAGCACATTTTTGCAGGTGTTGGATTTAGACAGTTGTTCTGAAACACTTTCAGGGTATTATGAGGTTGGCTAAATGAGGGACAGATGCAATCAGTGCAAGAGAATCTTTGTGTAACAGCTTTGACATGTCACTCATTTTTTCTGGACCTATTAATGCATTAAAAAATATAACAAAAACTGAAATTCAACGAAAAGTAAAAAAGAAAAGGTGCCAAGGTGATAAAACTAGTCCTGCCATCACAAGAAAGGAGGAAAAAGAAGAAGAAGAAACAAATGGAACATGGCAATGTTAGATAATGATATACAATTTGTTGCACACTTTAAAATTCAACTCACAGTTTTGAACAATTCAAACCACACAAATAAATATGTAAATGTACATACGAAAAAAAGAAAAAAAAAACCTGCAAAAGGCTGCTTCACAAGCACCAAACACAATCCAGCCAAAGTTGCACGCTCTGACAGCAATCAGTGTTTTTGCAGTGTTGCTCAGTGCTGGTCAAGCCACACGACTGCTCTCAGAGCATTTCAGCTATGTTTATGTGCCTCAAAAGACATACAGAACAGATTTGGGGAGGAGATGGAAGGAAGAGAGAGAGAGAGAGAGAGAGAGAGTGAGAGAGAGAGAGAGAGAGAGAGAGAGAGAGAGAGAGAGAGAGAGAGAGAGTGTGTGTACTGGAGACAAAATGACCCCTACACTTTACATCAGTAGCATCAGTTCCTCTTACGTAACCTGCAACTGCAACTGAGGAAGATCTTGCTACCTTTGAAGTGAACATTTGAAATTACACAGCTGGAAAGAGGTAAATCTGTAGTCCTTAGCTATTATTAGTAGTTAAAGTAATCTGACCTGCAAGGTAATGTGCTAGCAGGGTGTACTATAAAGCTTTTCTGTCAAGGACTGAGCCAAGTACTGTAAAAGGTAATGTGGGATATTTCCATGAAGCAAGCAAAAAGAATAACAATCCCGACACATTCCTCTTAGAGTGTCTGCTTTAGCAAAGATTAATTTCACCTGTGTTTCACTCCCCAACCGCTACAGAGGAGCTGAATGCAAATCTATTATTCCACTTCACTATGACAGTCAACAAAATTGGCCAGCATGCATTATAACCATCTACACCAAATCAACCTGTCTTTTCAAATTTAATATAGTGCCCCAATATGTGTGCAGAAGTTTGCACTCACGCATGCAGTATTTATTTGTCTTTTTCGGGAAACTGCTGTCTGCTCCTCTTGAGACTCAAGACTACATGTTAGCCTTAAGGTCTTCTGACTGCATAGCTTATGGATTATTATGCTGTGTGCATAAACCAACGGTGTGCATATCCACCTCAGGTTTGACCTGTCACATTTACTATGCGTAAAGAAGACGAGCATGTCACTACCATTGCACTGAACCTGAATTGCACTGAACCTTCAAGAATGAGACATTTTTCCATTTTAAATGAGCATACTTTGCTGGGGATGTTTTTTCTTTGGTTTAAATTATCGGCAGTTTTCCCTTCTACAGAAACTCAACAGTGTTTTTGTAGCCCTTGTTTTGTTGACACGTAGACAAGGGTGTTGATTGCCGAGTGTTGCTTTTTTGGCAACAATTTGGAGTTTATTCTGTGATTGTAATCTGCCATAATGACAAACTATTTCCTATATTACAGAATGGCACTGGTACCACCCATTCCAACTGCATATTCATTCATTTGTTCGTTCGTAAATTTTTTTTTTTTCAATTAATACATTAATACATAACATATGAATATACATATGTAAGGACTGAATTTCCTGCTAAGACAAAAGCTGAGATAAAACTCACCATAAAGCAATAAAACACACCCTGGACAGAAGGTCGCAAAGACAGAGCACAGGCCATTGTCTTGTCCAAACGTTTCTCCTATCTTATCTCTGCATCCCCCTCTCCCTCATCTCCTCTCCCCCTGAGTCAAGTCACCAAAAGTTCACTAAGAATGCCTATATATCATATATGATGTATCTTGGGAATCTATTGTTTTTACTTTTCGTGTTTGGTATTATTTTAAATGTCTCAGTGCGATTGGTAAAATGGTCTTAATTTCATTGCAATCATTGGTATTATGAGAAAGATTGAGGACTAGGAGTATCCTGTGTTCCTCTTTGAGTGATGTTTCTTCAAGATATCTCCCCTCTCCCCCGAGACCAGGTGCTACCCCCTGGGGTACAGGAACTGACCCAAAACACACTGGAGAAATATTGGTACAACCCTTTTGTTCTGGTCTGGGTATTTAAGGCTAGGTAACAGAGCAGTCCGGGGGAACTGTAACCAGTAAAACCCCCATGCAGTGCTGTGTCAGTGTTTTCCCCTTGGAAAGCTCTCACACACTACTGTGTGTCTCTGTCAGGAAAGCATTGCTTACTTTTAGAATCATCTTTGAGTAATTGATGTTATGCATTTATTATTTCTGAATTGGCTTTTAATCATTTACTTGTGAAATTGGCACAGTACATTTTTCCTGACAAAAATAAATGTTAACCTTGATTATTCTGAAGTTTTCTGGAATCATTATTTCTAGTAGATTATGTGTAGTCTGTTGTTCCCGCAAATCTCTGTCCAGGATAGATCACACCTAAGGCACTAATGAATGGAGCATGGGGCACATCATTAGACCTTCTGATTTCTGACTATCTCCTAACTTAGCATGTTGTACGCTGCAACTATTGAGAAAAATTACACCTATGAGTCAGCAGTGAGCGGCTGCGTAGGGTAAGATAGTTTGCACTGCACCCTCTGACTATTTTAGGACTGGCTAGTTTGTGATCGTGAGCGCACATTCGCGACGTGACGTCTCAAAGCGACACCAGGTCCTTAATGAACGAATATTTGAAATTATGAAATGGACAGAATAATCAAAGATCTAAATTAACTCATAATCAGTATTTATGACTGTTTTCTAATAAGAAACACAATCTAAATTTGATTAACATTTGAAATTGGAGTCAGATTAAGCGTATAGCTAAAGTATTATTTAGACTAAATTCCAATAAATTAAGTGAACTTCACTGGAGCGCTGAAAAGACATACACGCATTATTCCTTCGACCATACCATTGGATTCCGGTGTTGGGCCAATGGGTGGACCTTACAAATTGGTGACAGTCCCTCCGTGATTCTCCAGATTGCGAGTGTTTTTTCAGCGAAATATTGGGACATTGCAACAAGTAAGAGGTTTGATCTCCTTCTCTTTCTTCAGCCGTTGTGGTAAGTCAATTCTTTTTGCCTTTTTAGAAGTGTTGAGGGAAAATTCAGACGCACCTCATATAGACACATTTATAGAATGGGTCGGCATACCCAGTTAGACCGGAGAACCCAAAATCCGGTGGGGCTTGAGAATTAGATAAAACCACACACCAGGGACATGGTAGCGGCAGCGTAGATGAGAAATGATATTCCCTTACTTTAACTTTAAATACCTCCTTGTTTGCCCACGCAACAAGTGATGTAACCTAAATTGGAATAACTTCATTCAAATATTATTCTGGTACTCAACAAAGGGCTGTAAACTAAAAACTTAAATTCTGAGGTAAATAATGTCGTTGCATTGATTATTTGCTTAGCTGCAACAACATTGCAACACTGGAAATAAGACAATGGTCGTGCTAACTTGTGAAAAAATCTTGTGAGTTTGAGCTAAAAGATAACAAGTAAAAATGTCTCACTTGAATCCTTTGTGTGCGAAATGTAAAGTTGGAAAACAGGGTAATGAAATTTTATGAAATTAGAATATTTCAGAAGAAATGATCAGAGAAAATGATCTCTCAGTCCTAGAACAGCTGCTACGCAGAAGTCCTAGAGAATGAAATTCGGAATATACGCTACATTTTTAAACTGATGCATATAATGACAATTATTGTGTCACTAAGAGGCTTGTAGCCAGGCCTGATAGTTTCAGAGGACATGCGCAGCTTGTCCTTGTCTCATAAGATAATTGAGACAAAGCACAATATGAATTACCTCAAATTAATTCAACCCTGTAAATTAATTGCTGATCTTTGAAAATCTTTCAATAGTGCTAAAAAGTTCATGACTGATGTCCCAGAATATGGTTTAAACAACACCATTTAAGGCTCAGTCTTATAAAACATATCTTTTAATTTGGTCTTATATCAGACTTTGCAATCGCTGCACTCTTGTATGTTTTCGAGGTCTCAAAAGAGACTGACAAAAGTAAAAAAACAAAAAACAATCTTGGTGCCCTCCATCAGACCTGTTTGTCCAACCTTTCTTTCATATTCAAATAGATTCTTAAAAAGAATGCAGTTGATAACATCTCAGGCTAAAACAAGATAATTGTGTCCAATTCTATATTGTAGTCACAAAAATCTTTAAATTGAGCAAGGATTTGACCCGTTTCTCAGTGCTTGCAGTCCATTGAATGTTCACAGCATCAAAGCATCTATACTGGTTTCCAGTTTGGTTTGTTGCTGTGCACACGATGCTCATGCCAGCACAGCTGGAGATCCAGGGCCAAATGCCTTCTAAGATCAGTGAGATGATAACAAGTCAGTATGGACATTTACTCAGTAGAGACCCCAGATACCAGTAAATTAAATTTGCTTGATTTATACAATTTTATATAATATAATTTATATTATGACCAGATTGTGATATATATTATATTATAATGGCCAGGAATGGCTTTAATCTCTTGAGGATTCAGCATTGGTTTAGAAGAGGAAAAGATGTTGAAGGAGAATGAAAAGAATCAGAATGTAGAGAGATGGTATGTGCATGTAGGGAGCAAGGAAGCAGGAACACTATTAGTGTTGGGAGGAAGGAGATAATAGATGGTTAGAGAAAGTATTGGTAAGGAAAGAAACTGAAGAGAGGAATGAATGAGAAAGAACTTCTTAACCTTCTATTTGTGCAATAATCTTTAATGAGGAAAGATTACAATGCCCAGTATATACCAACTAAAATGATCAACTCGATTGCCATGTCTTGAATATCCATCCAAATTCACAGGAGGATTTAAATTTGATCTAATAGATCTTCACCCCAACAACAAGGGGAGGTACAAGTTTTAATTTTCTCTTGCAACAAAACCACAAACAAAGTGGTGCAAGTGTTAAACTCCTATCTAGGAGTGTCAGCTCACATGGGATCTGATCAGAGAAGGTATTTTACTGGACATGTAAGGAAAGTTGTGTGAAATGTAAACATCAGGCAGAAAATCTACAGTATGGACCACAGAGATCCACATGGTCAAGAGTTTGAATAGCACCATAAATTCCAAAGTCCAAACAAACAAACAGAGCACCACACCTGGTGATCTAATTGCTCTGACCACAGATCTGGCTAGTGTAAATAAACACAACACAGCAGACTGTGTGAGTAAAACTGCAATGGTAGTCAGATCTGACCATTATCACACAGTTTAATTGACCTTTTCTTTGCAAAAACATGATCATGATAATGAGACATGTCTTTGTAAATTAAAACAAATCTTCTCCGAATGGCATAAAATCTTAACAGATCAAAGCCACCAGTAACAACTTTCTGGCTAAGGCCATCAAACAAATATTGTGATAGACCATCTATCTCAATGCAATTTGTTTCAAGGCTCAAGATTAACTGTGTTTTCCTCTCTAGGTCTATCTTCCTTACAGGGTGACAACTGCCGTTCTTCAGAACCAGATTCCGCAAGGGTCTGGTCCCGCCTGCATCAAGCAGGACACACAACTTTACATGTAGGAGATGGGGGTGGAGAAACTTCAAGGGGCCACTCACACCTCATAACACTACAGAAGTAGCTACTGTATGTGGCCTCCCGGATTAGCACCGGAACTAAGTTATGCAACACAGATTGTGGTAGGATAGACACCACCCATCTCCTATACACAAACATACACAATAAACGCTATCAGTACCACAACCCTTTGGGACATCTCTAGCTGGCATAGATCATAAGACTATCCAGGCCAAAATAATTCACATCATGCAAATCTATAATACATAATTCACCTTCATACATATAGGACAAGGGAAATTATTTTAATAATTTCCTTTCAATAATTTTCCTGAATGTAAACACTGATGTGCATAATGGGCATGGCTATGGTCACACATCAATTGGTTTAAATTCCACAGATACAATCTAATTGAGACCTAAGTATCAATACAACTGGTCTTTGGACAAAATGTTTGTTATGTCCGGTCGTTAGCGTTGTTGCAAACCAGGAGGGCCCCCTAGTTTCCAACAAATGACTAATGACAATAAAAAATATCTAAACAGGTAGATCTAAAATGCAGGCATTTCAACTATACAATTCCCAGTCAGACCTGCATTATTGAGTGTGACATAGCCTGTACATCAAATGCACAGAGGATGATTGCAAAAGTTAAACTACAGAGTTTAAATCTCTGTTTCTGTACATTTTATTCTCTAATTGAACATATTAAAACCTTAGGTTTTATTAATGATTTGCACTTAAAACAACTAATATAGGCAATTTTATAATTATGAAATTGTGTATTTTCATGTTTAATTATGTGATATATTTTAATTATGCATACTGCTGGTAAATATATACTAGTTATACTGACTTTCTGCTGCCCTTTCTTAATTTATCCAGACCAAGTCTAAATTCCACTTCCAGATCACTGTGGTAGTGAAGAATTTGGTGATCAAATGAGACCTGGTCGCTAAATATATGATTCTGAAAAAGAGACCTTATTTACCACTCGCACTTCTGACTTTTGTCTTTTGCATTTTAAAGTACATCATGTCTTGTTATATTGTGTTCTTGTGTTTATCCAGTAACTTTTCTCATCTTACAATGACCACACATACATCAGTATTCAATTATTGCATGTCATTCAGAAGTTGTTCAGGTGTCTTACACGCAATGGAGCGTCATCAGTGAAAAGATTCCTTCAACAATGGAGTTCTGCCCTGCCCGGCAAACCAAACCTTCTGCTTGAAGGTGACCGAGGACTTCAAAGGGTCAGGTAAAACATCCTAGGGAGGACACGGATGTTTTCGCAAAGCGTTAAAATGACACTTTCCACTGACGCTTTCTGACCATGCTGACCAACCAACGCAAACGGACTTGATACGACGAGTCATTTCACAGACTGAATACCACCGCAACCAAGTGCAGGTGAAAGCAAACCCGGCCAAGAGGATCATGGGACACCCCGTCCAGCTGCTGCAGAATCCACTCAGCACAGTACGCCTCCACCTAAAGGGACTGTGTCACAGAGATGTATTCTGCAGTGTTTTCCTTTTAATGTTCAACCTGTCTTAATGCTGTTATTTCAGGTGACTACTTGATTCCTGCACCAATCGACTTCACTGAAAATGTGGAAACAGGAAAATGTCCAAAAATGTCCCCTTAGGTCTGATTTGAATCTGTCCCAAGGGGCCAGGGGTCGTCTGTAAGGACTGAATTTCCTGCTAAGACAAAAGCTGAGATAAAACTCACCATAAAGCAATAAAACACACCCTGGACAGAAGGTCGCAAAGACAGAGCACAGGCCATTGTCTTGTCCAAACGTTTCTCCTATCTTATCTCTGCATCCCCCTCTCCCTCATCTCCTCTCCCCCTGAGTCAAGTCACCAAAAGTTCACTAAGAATGCCTATATATCATATATGATGTATCTTGGGAATCTATTGTTTTTACTTTTCGTGTTTGGTATTATTTTAAATGTCTCAGTGCGATTGGTAAAATGGTCTTAATTTCATTGCAATCATTGGTATTATGAGAAAGATTGAGGACTAGGAGTATCCTGTGTTCCTCTTTGAGTGATGTTTCTTCAAGATATCTCCCCTCTCCCCCGAGACCAGGTGCTACCCCCTGGGGTACAGGAACTGACCCAAAACACACTGGAGAAATATTGGTACAACCCTTTTGTTCTGGTCTGGGTATTTAAGGCTAGGTAACAGAGCAGTCCGGGGGAACTGTAACCAGTAAAACCCCCATGCAGTGCTGTGTCAGTGTTTTCCCCTTGGAAAGCTCTCACACACTACTGTGTGTCTCTGTCAGGAAAGCATTGCTTACTTTTAGAATCATCTTTGAGTAATTGATGTTATGCATTTATTATTTCTGAATTGGCTTTTAATCATTTACTTGTGAAATTGGCACAGTACATTTTTCCTGACAAAAATAAATGTTAACCTTGATTATTCTGAAGTTTTCTGGAATCATTATTTCTAGTAGATTATGTGTAGTCTGTTGTTCCCGCAAATCTCTGTCCAGGATAGATCACACCTAAGGCACTAATGAATGGAGCATGGGGCACATCATTAGACCTTCTGATTTCTGACTATCTCCTAACTTAGCATGTTGTACGCTGCAACTATTGAGAAAAATTACACCTATGAGTCAGCAGTGAGCGGCTGCGTAGGGTAAGATAGTTTGCACTGCACCCTCTGACTATTTTAGGACTGGCTAGTTTGTGATCGTGAGCGCACATTCGCGACGTGACGTCTCAAAGCGACACCAGGTCCTTAATGAACGAATATTTGAAATTATGAAATGGACAGAATAATCAAAGATCTAAATTAACTCATAATCAGTATTTATGACTGTTTTCTAATAAGAAACACAATCTAAATTTGATTAACATTTGAAATTGGAGTCAGATTAAGCGTATAGCTAAAGTATTATTTAGACTAAATTCCAATAAATTAAGTGAACTTCACTGGAGCGCTGAAAAGACATACACGCATTATTCCTTCGACCATACCATTGGATTCCGGTGTTGGGCCAATGGGTGGACCTTACACATATTAATACATACATACACATTATATATTTATATGAATGAATACTTTGAATACTTAATTCATTAGTTACTGCATAAAAGTCCAAAGAAATGTGATAAATGAGCCAGTTTGGTATACTCGGGATTTGCTCAATACAAATATGTTTTGCTCAGCAAGAACAAACATTTGAGGGAACTCTGATTACATGCAAAGTAAAATTAGTCACAACATACTAAAATGCTTCAAATAATTTCAGTGCAAGTCATGACATTTGAGAATACAGACATAATGATCTGCAAAACCCTCAATATGATAATTCCTGAAACTTTTTTTTTTTGTAAATGGATATGCTCTCACCGGCAACTATAATATTAGTTACACCTTGCTATACTGGTTTGGACCCATGTTTGCCTTCAGAAATACTTTAATTCATCATAGTATAGATTCAACAAGGAGCTGGAAACATTCAGAGAATTTGGTCCACATTGACATGATAGTATCACGCAGTTGCTTCAGATTTTTCGGCTACATATCCATGATGCAAATCTCCCGTTCTACCACATTCCAAAGGTGCTCTATGGGATTGAGATCGGGTGACTGTAGAGGCCATTTGACTAGTGAACTCATATCACGTTCAATAAAACAGTTTGCGATGATTTGTGCGTTGTGACATGGTGCATTATCCTGCTGGAAGTAATTATCAGAAGATGGGTACACTGTGGTCATAAAGGGATAAACATGATCAGCAACAATACTCAGGGTTTGGTGTTTAAACAATGTTCAATTGGCACTAAGGGGCCCAAAGTGTCAAATAAAAGAAAGTATCCCCGAGACCATTACACCACCAGCATGAACCGTTGATGCAAGGCAGGATGGATCCATGCTTTCAAGATATTTACACCAAATTCTGACCCTACCATCTGAATGTCGCATCAGAAATCAAGAGTCAGGCATCATTTTTCCAATCTTTTATTGTCCAATTTTGGTGAGCCTCTGCAAATTGTAGTTCTTAGTTGACAGGAGTGGCACCTGGTGTGATGATCTAAATGCTATAGCCCATCTGCTTCAAGGTTAGATGTGTTGTGCATTCAGAGATGCTCTACTGCAAACCTAAGTTGCAAACCTAAGCCTTTCTATCATCTTAAACCAGAGTGGCCATTCTCCTCTGACCTCTGGCATCAACAAGGCATTTTCGCCCATGCAAAGAACTGGTACTCGATGAATATTTTCTCTTTTTCAGACCATTATATGTACACTCTAGAGATAGTTGTACATGAAAATCTCAGTAGATTAGTAGTTTCTGAAATACTCATACCAGCCCATCTGGCACCAACAACTATGCAAATTTCAAAGTAACTTAAATCACCTTTCTTCCCCATTCTTCAGCAGATCGTCTTGAACATGAAATGCATTGATTTGCTGCCATGTGAATGGCTGATTAGATATTTGCGTTAACAAGCAGTTGAACAGGTGTGCCTTAGAAAGTGGTCGGTAAGTGTATTTTTGTAGAGGCGATAGAGTGCTATGCGAAAAAAGTTCAATAACAATTCTCTAAAGAAGAGAAGTTCTGTCATCAGTTCTGTCTCTTTTTGGGTCCCTCTTTCAGTGGGTTTGTTTCCCAGTCGCATGTAGACACAAATGAAAAACACAGCATTGTAAGGCTGTGAACGTGCATTAGCACTTACCAGAATGTGGTTTTGAAAGAAGGGTGTCGCGCACCGGCTCACATCTGCATAAGCGATTACTCCAGCTGTGATTTTTTGGGCATGTTTTATTTGCCACATGACATCTGGAAATAAATAGTAAGGAAATAAATGATTAGCAAGGAGACAGATGGTAGTGTGGGATTTTTTTTTTTTTTTAAATCCACAATAAAAGGCAAAATAGTTTTAATTCAAATAGCGCTGACTCGCATGAACACAAAAAATGTTTTAGATGTTGACCTAACTATTATAACTCAGAAACTGATATTTCATAGACACTATCTCTTTTGATCACAGAGTGTGTCTAAACCTTGCTGCAAATTAGCCTGTTTGGTTTAGTTGATTCAATAGTAAAATGAACTACTTTCAAAGAGGACATGGAAGATGACCTCACTGTCTACAAATATATTTTATTCGGATCACTCACTTCACTTCATTTCTTAACTAAACACACCTCAAATGAACTTTCCTTTTCTGAAGAAAAAAACTAAACTAAACAAAACATTTTATACTGTGTTCTTGGTTTGGCATGACTCTGGCAGTCTATCAACAGGATGGAAGAGTCAGAGTTATTTAAGACAGAAGGAAGGAGGGAATGATGCTATCAGAGTCTCTTGCTGTCCTGCTAACCAGTAGCACATGGAGTAGTTGGCATGGAGGTTGAATGAAGTAGAAGCACACTACAATCCTTTAAATCATGAACAGAACTGGTCAGATTCTTTCAAATAGCTTATTCAGTATACTACAATACTGCAATATGCAGAACCTGATTCCACGAAGTGCAACGTGTTCCTGGATCCTCATCTTTGTTGATCCAGGAACAACATTCCAATCAACCAATCAGATTTGAGGGACACGTTTACTATTTTATGTCAAGTTAAGCCTTACAATCAGGGTTAGGTGCTTCTGCATCAGTGTTATTCACCAACTATTTCCCTCTGATTTTAGGAATAATTTATGTTGACACAGGAAAGCGTCTAACTGTGAAAAATCACGACGTGTCTGCAATAAAGAACTCTAAATATAATTGTTTTCTTTCAAAATGTAGTATCCAGTTCATAATTAATAAATAAAACTTACACCATGGTCTGTCTGAATACGCAATTCTGGTTGGCTGGGAGGTGTGCAATAAAACCGTTTAATGCTCATTTAGTTCCAAGTCAGTTTAATCATTGTTCTATATTAATACGCTTGTTTTATAATAATTCGTTACATTTATATAGTTATTTTTCTGGGTACTCAAAGTGCTTTACATGGAAGGGGGAATCTTATGAAGGTAAATTAGTAGCTAAACTCGAGAGCACGTAGATGTGAATTTGAGAACTTGTACAATAAATATTCTTACTTGTACGCGAACATTTACACTCACAACTCCGATGTGAAAACCTGTAAAATAAAAATCTGAACTTGAACGCTGAGATTTGCACTCGCAGACAATAGTCACAAACCTGTATTCTGAATTTGAAGCTGCAGACAAGTAGTCACAAATGTGTAAAACTCCATTCACAAAGATGCACCAACAGACACAAACTTGTAATACAAATCTGCACTTCTT
This sequence comes from Semotilus atromaculatus, assembly GCA_031834385.1. NCBI lineage: Eukaryota > Metazoa > Chordata > Actinopteri > Cypriniformes > Leuciscidae > Semotilus > Semotilus atromaculatus. Next base: position 10,656,003 of record JAULUF010000038.1, on the reverse strand, counting down.
CTGACATTCAAATTCGCAGTACAACCTCAAACTGGCACTTGAAACTTCTCCAATCTGTCACTGCAAGTGCAAATTTCGCGCCTTGACTTTTGCTACTCTTTTCGCGATATATTAGATGCAAAACTGATTTGTGCACTTGCAACTCAGTAGAGGCGGGTGTTGCGGAAATGGGGTTGTTTTATTGGTTGGCGTCTAGCCAATGAAATCGGACTTGTATTGTACGCTATGATGTCACGAAACCCGCGTCCTCGGGGACGCTCTGAGACGCTATCATGGCTTAATGCATTAGACTGATATTAAAATAAAAAAATTATATTATCAAACTCAGTGATCCAAAATTCAGTAAACACCATACTAATAATGCATACTATGTACAGGAAAGCAGATGAGCCCAGAATATGACGAAAGCAAATTTGTGTTCAGTGCAAATAAACCTGCTGCCTGTGTTTTATTAATAATGTATAACGATTTGTTTATGTTTATTTATTCTTTATAACTGTTGGTCCATTAAGCCTAAAAAAAAGTACATACAGCGTTAGAATAAACTGAGAAATGTCATAGGCTAGCACTATGACCTAGTTTAACTGCTTCTATTGTTCTCATGCGTAAGTCGCTTTGGATAAAAGCGTCTACTAAATGAATAAATGTAAATGTAAATTAAGTGCTTTCTTGGTTTTCTATGGAAGGAAAATGCTTAACGTACAACTAAACGCGTATAAAAAGCAAATAAAAAGCTCATCTGCTTTCCTGTAGATAGTATGCATTATTAGTATGGTGTTTACTGAATTTTGGATCACTGAGTTTGATAATATCATTTTTTTATTTTAATATCAGTCTAATGCATTAAGCCATGATAGCATTTCAGACAGAGCCTCCCCGAGGAAGAGTCAGAAGAAGTGCAAATTTGTATTAAAAGTTCATGTCTGTCGTTGTATCTTTGTGAATGGCATTTTACACATTTGTGACTACTTGTCTGCAGCTTCAAATTCAGAATACAGGTTTGTGACTATTGTCTGTGAGTGCAAATCTCAGCGTTCAAGTTCAGATTTTTATTTTACAGGTTTTCACATCGGAGTTGTGAGTGTAAATGCGTACAAGTACGAATATTTATTGTACAAGTTCTCAAATTCACATCTACGTGCTCTCGAGTTTAGCTACTAATTTACCTTCATAGAACCTCCTCAACCACCACCAATGTGCAGCATCCACCTAGATGATGCGATGGTAACCATATTGCGGCAGAACGCCCACCACACACCAGCTTACTAGTGGAGAGGAGACAGTGATGAAGCCAATCAGTATATGAGGATGATTAGGAGGTCATGATGGACAGAGGCCAAATGGCAAATTTGGGATTTGTAATGACCACAGAGAGTCAGGACCTCGGTTTAACATCTCATCCGAAGGATGGTGCTTTTTGACAGTATAGTGTCCCCATCACTATACTGGGGCGTTAGGACCCACACAGACCACAGGGAGAGCACCCCCTGCTGGCCTCACTAACACCTCTTCCAGCAGCAACCTGGTTTTCTCAGGAGGGCTCCCATCCAGAACCAGGCTCAGCCTTGCATAGTTTCAGTGGGCAACCAGCCTTGGGCTACAGGGTGATATGGCTGCTGGCTTATAGATGCAAAGACACACATACGTCAATCGCACTGTTTTGATCGAAGCACATATTTTTGAAGTGAAGCTAAGTGAAATTGCTAACACACACCGGAAACAAGCAAACCAATATTATTTCCAACATGAAGTTTTCATGAAACCCAGTGCAATATCAATAAGACATGGTTGAAGGACTCTCACATGATGTCTTTTGCTGCATCTTACATGACACGCAGTGAAACATATTTTTGCCATGTCAAGTTATAGACGTGCCAGGATCTACTGCATGTAGGAGTGGGATTTACCAGCAATCTGATGTTTCAAGACTTCCCGATACTCAGGTCCTAATATAGCTTTTGTAATTCTTTCAAACTTGTGCAATACACTAAGTATTGCAAATCATGTCTGCAATTCAATGTGATTTCTTACATTTTTACCCGCACAAAGAATATGGAGTATGTGACTTTTTGTTTACATTGCTTGCAAAATACATTTTACATCAAGCTTTTACTTTTAAACACTCCCCCCTAAACTGAACAACCTTTAGAGGTAATGTATTTTGTAATAAATAAATAAATAAATAAATACTGCCTATTAGGAGGATCCAAACTAAAGTCACAGTCTCACTCAAGCCCATCTTCCTGTCTGCTCTATTATCCATCTATCTTCTCAGGGCTTCAGCTACTGGGCAGTGAAATCACAGGCTTCCCCCAAGATAAACTTTACTCTGGCTTCTCTTTTTTGAAGTGATATGAATCTACAAATTTGGAAAGTGAGTGCTATGCTAAGAGTGGATCAACACTGGTGTGAAACGTTGCTTTTCTTTTCCATTTAAGTGTGGACTGCAAATCGTCTTGGATTTAAAAATTTCCTGCAGGAAAGAAAAATGATATGGAGCAATCCATCGAGGAGAGTCCTGTTCTATTAAAACTGTGTGAGGAGGTCATTTCTAAAGCCTCTTTGAATTTCAAGGAAACTTTTCCATTTGCAAGAGTAATCAGTGTATATGCATATGGTTATAAACATCTGCAATGCATTTACATATATCCACAGCCGTAAGGCATCTATAAACTTGCACACTGTGGGACCTAAAGAGATTTATTTTTAAATTACAACTCCATCTGTTTATTTTTTTACTATAAAAAATAGATTGTAGCATACAATATGTTTTATTGGTAACACTTTACAATAAGGTTCATTAGTTAACTACCTTAGTTAATATGAACTAAGAATGAACAATACTTCTTCAGCATTTATTCATCTTAGTTCATATTAATTTCAACATTTACTAATACGTCATTAAAATCAAAGGTTGTATTTGTTCACATTAGTTAATGCACTGTGAACTAACATGATCAAACAATGAACAGCTGTATTTTTATTAACAAACATTAACAAAGATTAATAAATACTGTAACAAATGAATTGCTGATTGTTAGGTCATGTTAGTAAATACATTAAATAATGTTAACAAATTAACCTTATTGTAAAGTGTAACTGTTTTGTTTATTATTAACATATCAACAAATCCCAGAAACTTAAACAACAATAATACTCTGTAGTAAAACTGCCACAATCCATACAGTCCAATGAAACCGAAGGGCCAAGAGCAATGCTTTTCCTAGACTCCTAGAAAGACTCACTAAAAATGTATTTTAGGGGCTCACTATGAAGAGAAGGTGGTCAAAATCCTTCAATACTCAAAATATAGTCTGTGGACATTTTCAGTATAGGGGACAGCAGGGATAACTAACAATTGTTTTGGTTTGTGCCTACATATTAATACAATCTTTAGCCTAAAGATTTGAATCTTTGCATCAGACACCTTTTGACGTGTCCGTTGTTATTTCTAATGTCAATTAAATGATTAAATTCATTGAGTTGGATAGAATTAAGGTATCACACAAAGGTTAAGGTTAGATTCATTGGGATATGTGATAAATATAACAGGTGATACACCAAATGTAACACTAGTGAGAAGAGATAACAGTTTCAGTTTAAAAGTCATCATCAATTTCCAAAATTGCTTAAGATAAATATTTTTACTTAACTAAATATAAAATATAAAAGTATGCTCCTGACTAATAATATTGAAACTTACCATATTTTGAGAGGAGGTGAAGAATTGAATTATGTGCACAACCAGATGTAGCTGTATTGTGGGTTAACTTTGAACTTCTCAAAGCAAATCTCAAAGTCAAATTTAGACCTACAGACCCTCCTCTCTCCAAATCTAACCTGAGGAAATACCAATCATGAACCTGTCCTCAGAGAGCAAACTTTTTTTTCTCCTAAAAAACAAAAAAAAGGATGCGGATGTGAACAGTCAGGTTGGGTCCATTCTGTTCTGTAGTTTCAAGCTCTCTCTCTCTCTCTCTCTCTCTCTCTCTCTCTCTCTCTCTCTCTCTCTCTCTCTCTCTCTCTCTCTCTCTCTCTCTCTCTCTCTCTCTCTCTCTCTCTCTTTTCTGTTTTTGTGAGTTTAAGTGGCTCAGGTGTAATGTCAGGTCCCCAGGCAGATTTGGACTCCGATCTATCCAGTGAAAAACCAGGCTCAGATGTGGGTTTCCTTTCTAGATCAGAGAGACACGAGACTTCACGCTCTGCCCTCAACCTTTGCACTAAGTGTGTCTGTGTGCAAGTGTGTGTGTGTGTTCAGTCTTACACCCTGCTGAGAACTGACTCGGATGTAACAGCTCCAGTTACAGGTCCACTATCATTAACCTCCCTTGGCTAAAAGGTGACAGGTCAGGACCAGTTAGCATGACCCAAGGCTGAAAAAGGTCCAAAGAAGGACCATTCTCATGCATAGATCATCCCTCATGTCTGGCTGTCCATGAAATCACTGCTTTTCCATCTAGACAGCATGGGTGATATATTACCCATGTAGAACTGCATGTCAATAAGGGTTTATTCACACTGCACACAAATCTGATTTGGGTTTCACATCTGATCTTTAGGACTGAATGTCCACACTTTAATGTAGCAAATGATCCGATCTGTTTGTTTGTAGTTAATTTGCAGAGTATATCCCTCAGTTGTTAAAGTAATGATGTAACCATCAACACAGAAAATAACCATTATAGGGGATGCAGCGATATGAAATTTCTGGCTGATACTGATAAGACGATGTCCATGTCATTGCTGATATAAATTAGTATAAATTAAGTCAGCATAAATTAAGAATAAAACACAAAATTATATTGATCATCTTAAATGCTAAAACTGGATTTAGGCATCACAACACAAAAATGTGCTATACATTATTAAATTAAATGAAAATTTGATGATATCAAATATTGTCTAAAATTAATGTCAAATTAAGAGAAATGAGCATGTACAATTATATATCAAATATTGAATGATATAGCTAATTGTGCATGCCGAGTCGTAAGTGTGGAAAAAGAATGGAAAACTGAAAGCTGAAACCTATTCTCTTGTGACCATCCCACAAAATTCATGAGACAAGATTGGCAATGTGCAAAAACGAACTCTGATTAAACCATTCGATGCATCAGAAGATGCTATCATAAATGTGGTTTGGACCTGGTGTGTAAAAATCTAAGTCTGTTTGCTGTACTGACTGAATTTGAGTCAAATACTCCAGAATATCAGAATATTATTGCCTGTATGTAGGCATTTAATGAAAATTGGAGTAACCATTGAATAAGATGGTTTATGGCGACAAAAGTAACATTAGATAATGACACAAGTGTTGATATTGCGTCCCACTGAGCACAGAATATGTGCTAATGTATCTAATGACAGAACAACAAGCTATGAAACAACACATCATAACACCATTACATATCAGCCCAGTATGCACTCTAAACTTAAAACATACCATGCATGCTTTTCAAAGAGATGTCGGCATGATTAGCGCTGTGAGTTGTTTACTTAGAAAAAGAAAAACAGGTTGTTGAATATCAGAACCGTGAAATAAAGCAAATTGCAAACTAGCCCTGAAACGGTTCAGTGGTAAACTACACATGTACAAGGTTCTCAATGTGTTTTCAATTACCATATGGTCAGTGGCATAAAACAACACATTCCTGAGAACAGAGGGGGATAAAAAGGACTTATGATATGGTCCACGCGAGGTGATGCACTTGCACCTTGCGTAACGCAAAACAGACGAGTCCATTTAGTCTAGCAAGGTGTAAGGAAGATAATATATAAGCTAGAATAACTTAGAGAGCATGTTTCTAATACGGCAACACCGTCGTACATGTCCCTTGGACGCATTGAGACAAATCCGCATTCCCACCTCTACAGTAATTCAACTGCCTAGTCAATAAAGCCCATATGTTGTTTGTTACACAGAGCTGATTCGTTCTTTGCTGAGGGCTGTCTGAAGAGGTCTGCGGCTCAACTGATTTACATTTAAAAGGCTAAAGAGGTTATACATATCCATTTTCCATATGTTAATGTAAACTACGAGGGATAGTAGGCCTGCACTAATGCACTGCACTGCACAAAATGCCAAAATCAAGGTCGGCTGTTCAAACAAACACATATTTCACAACCTCTTCACTTTATTTCACAATGCTGAAAACACTACTTATCATACCTACAATAATGGCCTGCTAAATGTTCCAGTAATACAAACTATGCAAGAGATTGAAATCATTGGTGTAACCAGGAGATATTTATAAAAGTATAAAGCAGTAAGTGGTGTAGGTCATTTTATAAAAGGTATAGGCATTAAGATTGGAAGACTGGAAAATCATTATTTACACCTAAATCCTCCTATTTTACATAACATAACCATGGTGTAATTAGTATTTTTGATACTCAATATTGTAAAAATTTACCTTTTTTAATAAGAATGGACGTATATGCACAAAATAAGATTATTCACAACAAATGAAGTCAGTTTTTGAATCATTATTCAGCACTTCAGCTAAAACAAACTCAAAACATGAATACATTACATGATTAGATGAGGCACATTAAAAGCCTTAACAAGGCCAAAATATGTCATTATATCAGTTAAAGCGCTAAGATACGGCATTGCTTGCTTGGCAACTGTAAACAGCCTACAGTTGAGTCGGGTTACACTGTGTCAAAACTGAATAACTTCCTTTGTCATCAATGAAGTGGTCTACGTGGCAAGACTATAGGAATTGAAGTTGTATACTATAAACATTAAATCAACAGAAGAATGGAATAATGGGATGGTGACTACTATAAACAACAACTATGTATTCTTTGTATGTTAAGTTATTTCTAGTGAAGTTTAGTTTATATAAGAACTAAGTAGTTTACGAGAAAGAGTGAGAAAACAATAGTAAAATGAAAATGAAAAACAAAGATATATTGGCATGTAAAGAGCTGGGGGTCAAAAGTCATTAGGTAACAGTAGTGATGTCTGAATGTTTCTCCTCCTTTCTCTCTCTACTTTCTTAACATAGTGAGTCATCAACTCCCAAACAATACAGAGTGAGAGAAAGCGAGACGCAACAACGAGCCAACTGCTAATAATCACTACCAGCCCTCTGCCATTTCATTGCACAAGCGTTGATAACACCAATAGCGTTTATATGCTACGTTATACTCTAGACCACACATCTGAGGTTAAACATGCACATTTTCTCCTTCACAACAAACAGCGGGAATGGCGAGACTTTGTTAACACCTTGAGGTCCAAAGCTGGATGCTTGAAGCAGACCACCCTGCGTTAACCCTCTTGCCCTTGTCTTTATCAGATGACACAAGTTTGAGCAGGATTTTTCCAAATATAAGATTAGAATCAAGCTAAAAGCATTCAAAGATGATCTGGAGTGATTTTGAATTAATCTGGCCTTAGAGTCAGATTAAATGAAATACTCCTCTTATTCAAGAACGGATTGAGAAAGCACGCTATGAAACACGGACCAAAACACAAGACGTACAGCAGGTCCCCAACATGGCTGTTGACCTTTACAGCTGTAAACAATTAAAAACAGTGTAAGAGACAAACACACTGCAAATGACGTCATCTGAAGTTAAAGCTGAACTCTCCGTCTCTAAAAAGCGGCATCCTCACATGCGCAGACGTTATACTGTCCGCACTTGCGTGAAAGCACGAAAGGAATGAGGAGATGAAGCCTCAGTGTGTCCAGGAAACCAAAACAACATATAACACACTTCCACAGCGCAGGTCGCCCTAGGAACACATCTGCTTTTTCTTAAGCAAGGCCTGGCTATGCAGGACCTTGTGGGGGGATGATGCCTCTTTCCTTTTCACTCCCTCTACCGCAAATCAATTTGACAGGGGATGGCTTAAGAAAAAACAGCGCTGAAACACATAACAATAAACAGTTCTTTTCTCCAGTTATTCACTGAGGGACTCATGAGTTGCTTTTTTACATTTAACATGGTTTGATTTGACATGCAAACATTTTAGATAAATAATTAGGTTTAGTTCACCCAAAAATGAAAACACATCAATTAGTCACCCTCATGCCATCCCAAACCCTTGATGTTTTTGTTCATCTAATACACAAGCACATGTATTAACAGAAGACCAAACGTGGTTGGTTGATGTGCGAGAACCAATAGTGTTTGTTCTTGCATGTCACAAAAGCACATTTGAGATTCCACAAGAACCAATAAGGTTTGTTTTTTCAAGTCAAGTGTGGTTGGGCTTCCATTTCCACGCTTATTGTGCTCGGTGTATGTGCGTTGATCAATGTTTATGTAAATAAAAGCCTAAATTAAATCTGTTCATTATATAAAGTGATAGTGTCTCTTCAGAAGACTTAGATTAAACCGCTCGATTCATATGGATTTCTTTTAAGATGTCTTTGTGAACTGATTTATGGAAGCAGTTTGGTGTTAACCAAGATGCTTTAAAATTCTGGAGACATCTGTAAACACCATGCAGTTAGTTAGTTATCATGAAGTTACTGTAGCTCAACTGGTGCTAGTGATGCACATTTTTCATATTTTATTACTGACATAACGCCTTCCCTTCTCTAACTGACAGGTAATGTTTTACTAAACAAAGTCATCAAATGTTCAACGGCAGCACCGCACTGTATGTGTGCTTCCCCTCCTGTTTGCAAACAGATCTCTGAGCAATGGCGTAACATACTGGCTTCCAATGCCACACATGTGGGATCGATAGGTTTCCTCCACACAGAGAGAGCAGGAACTGTTTTTGCACACAAAGCGTACATTATTAAGTATTTGCACTCTTTTTCTCTCCTTTCCTCTGAGAATGCGTGCCAATGAGTCACTGTTTAGCACGCTGACTTCTGTCACGAACAGCGAATGGGCTAATCCTTCGTTCTGTGAGGGGATAAAATGATAAACATTTACACAAAGTATGCGAGGGAACAAGACAGGGTTGAAAACAGGGGCTGTGCTTCATTCTAAAAAAAATACTGAATGATCGAAAACAGACTCAGGGTTCCCATTCTATTCAAGACAGTATTTTGCAACTCATTTCCAGGATATTTTATGCGATCAACACCTGTAATGTTTATGCAAAAACACACTGGAGGTTGAGCTTCATTGTGGTTCCTGGCATGCAAAAACATGACACCACAGCACAGTCATGCCAAAAACCACAATGTAGAACAACAGTGTTATTGCTTTTGTACAACGGCATTAAGTCATTGGCAAAAAGATACAAAGTGATAGTTTAGTAGTGTGTAATTGGAACTCGCATTTCATGATATAAAACTGGGATTCCCAAAATCTAGGGTGCCCATTTTTGGTTAAAACGAACCCTGGTCCGATTACTCTGTTAGTGTGTTTAATTTGAATAAGTGTGAACGTTGCCATCTGAACCCTGGTGTGCACCAAACAAGTGGACCAAGATCGCTGAAAAGATGGACCACCGACCAATCAGGTTGTGAACATATCCCTATTCTTTTAGGTTTGGTGTTAAAAAAGGCAATCTGAACACTAAACGGACTAGGACTAAATGGGTTTTTTGGGGGCCCGGACCAAACGAACCAAGCGACCCGAACTACAAGTCTGAACACACCCTTAGTCAAAAACAAATTATGCTATTTAATGGAAAGCAGATTAAAACAGCAGTTAGATACACATTCAGGGCCCTATCTTGCACCCGGCGCAAATGACTTTGTACACTGACGCATGTATCATTCCTATTTTGCACCCGCGCAAAGCAGACTTTTCCCTCCACAGACGCACGTCGGCAAACTAGAGAATGAACTTGCGCTCCCTGGGCGCTCCAGCGCAAAAAAGGAGGCGTGTTCCGGCGCAAACAATCCCTGGTGCTATTTTGCAGTTCCAGAAAACAATTGCGCCACTGACCAGAAAAAAACTAGTCTAAAGTCAGTGGTGCGTTGCGCGTACATTCAGATGCTATTTTAAGCGTGCATGCTTGGTCATAATACAGAGTGTGAACAATGCGCATACACTGTAGATGATTCTCTCATCTACACAGATGCATTTTCCTTTTTGCAAATGATACATTATTATAAGGAAAAATATTAAAACACTAGGGAAATCATTGTTGTCCAGTCAAGTCAAGTATATTTATATAGTGCTTTTCACAATAGAGATATCAAAGCAGCTTCACAGTATCAATATGTTGTGTCAATGACGATCGGAAAAATAGGCATAAAGCTTACATATTTACCCACATTATTATATGTATAACCGAAGCTAATCTGGGTGGGTTTGTCCCATCTCCAATGTCACTTCTCTTTCTTTTACGGCCCTGACGTGAAAGATCTCCTCTCCTGATCGATCTCCTCGGCTGTGAACCGATTCTGATGCGCTTCTGGTATATGCGCCGTTATAATAGTATTGCGCCATGGAACAAGCGCACCTCGTTCATCATGCTCTTAAAGGGAATGTGATATGACGCTCTGATTGGTTTATTTCAACGCCCAAACCACACCTATGAATAATGAAGCTGCTTCAGACCAACCCCTTTTAGATTTGCGCCAGGCGCAAGAGGCATTTATCCCGCCGGGAAAATAGCAACAGCGCCGGGATCCGCCCACAAAGTTACTTTGCGCTTTGACACTTGCGTTTCAGATCGTTAAAATAGGGCCCATAGTGCTTAAATGATAAGTTCATATACGTTCAGTTATGAATATATATGAGTTTAATGAAATTCTGAACTGAATGTACATTAAATAATGATTAAGTGTTACATGATATAAAAAAAATGCTAAATATGCTAAGCTGCATTACAGAAAACTTTTGAGCTGATGCGTCAAAAAAAATTTATATAGTTTCACAGTTGATTCATTATCTTTCTACATTTACGGTTCTCGCTGTGTGTCTGTCACAGTCTTCGTCTGCACCTGTCTGTCTTAGTCAGCACTACACTACCCAGAATCCTTCTTGTCTCCACACCTGAACTCACTCCCTCAATTACCCACCTGTTCATCGTCATCATCCATGTCACCTGTCTTCACCTTGTTATGTTTGATTTGTGCTTGTATTTAGTTTGCCTCTGTTCAGTCTGTCCTTGTCGGTTGTTAATTGTATGTTGGTGTTTAATGCGTGTGATCCACGCCGTCTTCCTGCCTGTCTGAACCTATGTAGGTTATTTTGAGTAAACTATTTGAATTGGAGTATTTGCCTCTGAGTCCTTCAAATCCACACGACATCGTGACAGTGTCTCTGCTCCGCTCTATTCTCATTAGAATGATTCATCTATCCCTCACTGTGACGGCAAGGGAAGAGGCGAAGGCATCAGAGATAAAGAAATTGGGTTTAGGACTCTCTCTTTATCTCTGGTGGCTAAAACTCAAGGTTGCTCTGTGTATCAAATTGCTTTTGATGATACAGTGTGATCCACAGGCAATATTGGTTTGAGTTTAAGCAAGCAATACATACTCTCTCACCCTTACAGAACAGTAAGCCGTTTTAAATGTACATGCTGTTAGAGTCAGGGGGTTACAATCTGTGTATTAACTGTAAAATGGTTAATTTTGAATATCTTGTTTTTCATCCATATTGTATAATGCATTAAATGCTAGTTCTATTAACCGTTTTGTTACTGTTTAGCTAATGCTTTGATCCAAAGCAGCTTACAATATATTAAAAGCAGAGATAAACTGTTGGCAAAAACTGCAAGTCAAAAATCGAGTTAAAAATACCTAGAATCAAACCCATGAATTGCATACTGCCAGCATTAACAATTAGGTACCACCAGCCTAAAATTCATTGAAAAATAATTTTTAATTTGAACATCTGTTGCTTTGTAGCTCAATTGTCGGCGCTGATTAGTTAATCAAGTCTGTACATTGCACGGTAAATTAATTAGGATTCTGTACTGGGATTTTCCTGATAAAATTCCTACAACAACATATGAACAGGAAGTTCTCTGTCAGCCTTAACAATGGGTGGCCACACCACACCGCCGATATGAAAATCAATTTGATGAGCTACTGTACGTCATTGGGTGTGCAGTTACATCCAAAATACACACATTAGTGCAGCCACATATCCGCTGATGAGACACTACTCAGGGCCAAAGCACATTTGGTATACAATATAAAGGCAATATCTTGAATGTCTTGGATGATGTTAACCTATTATAATATTATTGTAAAGAAACGTTTTAATTCAAATACTTTATAGATGTGTGTTAACAAAATAGTTCAGTGGGATTAAAAATTTATTATTTTACTCTTGTATGCGATACTGTTTTTTAGATTATTAGCTCATATAATATTAAAGTGCAGTCACCAATTAGGACCAGTGTCATAGTGTAGTGATACAGAAGTCACTTTAAAATCAAGCCACTTTCTGTTGGTACACTGGTAAACCACGTCAGCAGCGTTGCAAAAACACGTTGCAAAACGTTTCTCCCTTAAGTAAAATTCCCTATTGCGTATCAGAAAATGTTTACTAAACCGCTTAACTCATTATTTTTCGATCTCTTTATGAACTTTTTAAAGCGTCAAAGTTATAGTTGTGTAGCTGTCTATGGAGGGACAGAAAGCTCTCAGATTTAATCAAAAAGATCTTCATTTGTGTTCCGAAGATGAACGAAAGTCTTACGGGTTTGGAACGACATGAGGGAGAGTAAATAATGAAAGAATTTTCATTTTTGGGTGAATTATCCCTTTCAGTTACGAGTAGTATTAATTAACTACATTTACTTGCTTACTTAGTACTTAGTTACATGTAATTATGCATACATGTAATTATGGATAATTTAAAGTTATTTATACAGTAACTACATGTAACAACGTCACTTTAAAATAAAGTGTAATTCAACTTGTCTAGTCTCTTATGTGGTGTGCAGCATTGCTACCTAGAGGGCTCCAAATGGATCACTTGTGAGGTTCCAGGATGTTTAGGAGCTGCCTATTTAGGTGCTTGACTGACTAGATATTGGAACGTAGCTAAAATGTGCCCAACCTTTAAAAGGAAAACTCTACAGTTTTATATTAATTTTCAAAATGTCACTCTTATACCATTATACGTAAACAGTGATACTGACTACAGATGGGACAATAAACTGATTCCCTGTTCTAGTTCTAACTTAACTTATGCGCTACTTCTGAAAAAAGTACAAATGCATTTGGAACCATGGTTTTCACATTCACAGACAGCCTCAAGCCCTGTGTAGACCAGTGTAAGTCTAACCTCTCAAACATTCAAAAGAACAAATAAATGAGAGAATACTATAAACTTAAATATTTAACGTTAAAACCCTTGACATAAAATATTTGGGTTTACACACTTCAAAAATAGTGCTTTGGGAGATATAAAGGAGTGTGAACACTTACTCTGCTAGGGCCCTTCGTATGATTGAGTGCCGCTGTCGGTACACATCCAGTTTTGACAAACAGCTGCAGGAAGTGTGGTTGGCGAAGCTTATGGTGACTGGCTTGGTCCCTTGCTTGATAGGAACTGTGATTTCAAACAACTGCAGAATGAAAATAGATGAAAGGTCACATTTTCAATAAAACACTACGGACTAACACAGACTAACTGACGTAAGATGTGAGACTGCATGAAAGGTTACTTATACTTTAAGGAGTTTGCTAAATGTCAAAATGAATTGTGGGCAGTCAATTATATCTAAATCAAGATTAATGAATGGATTTATGTCTAAAGGAGTTGTGCAACTGTGATTGCACAGTCTTTCTGTAAAATCAGTGTACAGACACAACCACAACTACAGTCTGGTCAGACAAACTGGTAAGGGGAAATGGGTAATGGGGAACTTGTTAATTTGCAAGGCAGGCAAATAATGTTAGACCAATAAATCAAAACTTCCTCCAGCTATGGGGAAACATTCCAAAGAATTTATGTTGAATGTGCAATCATAAGTGCTAGTAACGGGAATGTGCTGCTAAAATGGCCAAGTACATTTAGTTTTAGTTTTATGTTTTATGTCATATATATCATAAATGACAATGTCCAATTGTTTATTTTTTTATGAGAATATTTGGAAAGTAGATTTGGAAAAAAACTAATTTGCCTAAAAGCATCATTGAATCTGACTAATCTACATGATTCAATTAATTCCTTAATGGGACAGTTCACCCAGAAATGAAAATTATGTCCTCATTTACTCTCCCTTATGTTGCTCCAAATGCATATGACTTTCTTTCCTCTGTGGAACATAAAAGGAGAATTTCTGAAGAATGGGCTTTTCTTCATTTTTTGTTGCTTTGAAGCACCATATGACTTGTGTGCTAGTACAATAGCATCAATGAACTTCAAAACTACTCGCAATTCATTGATACACTTTCCCTTCAGTGAGCTGTGAAGTGGTAACTCGTCACATTTGGGATCATTTTATGGTGATTGCTTCTCTTTTTTTTTTTTACGTTTGAAACCTTCAGTAAAGGTAATTGTAATTGCATGGAAAAGAACATGGAAAACAAATTCATACAGGCCTGGAATGACATGAGGCTGATTCGTAGATGCCATCAATTTCATTTTTGGTCTGTATTGTCTTGTCTACTCATCAAACTCTTATTTCTACTCTTCCAGTTCAGTGTCTTATAGAAACCTTCAGCAACCAAGGAAGCACATTCTTTCAGCAGCATAAACAAACAAACAAGCTTCCAAACATTCTGGAATGTTAAACCTTCAATTTCAGCTCCTGCTGGATTAACAAATCACTCTCGAGGCACAGATACATTAATTATGTCTGATGAGGAAGAGAATTATGGGATATTCCAACGCATTCTCATCCTAGGGCGTCATATTCTGACACTTTGACAAAGCGTCTAAATCCAACGCCCATGGAACCCTTTAGCGTCAATATAACACGCAGAGAGATGGGTAGGTTTAGGTATGGTGTAGGGTTAGGGTTAGACCGCTAGGAGGCGCCTTCTGACCCATATATATCGGCGTCTCATATTGACGCTAAAGGGTACCATGCGCGTTCGATATAGACGCTTTGGCAAAAGCGTCATTATATTACGCCTTGGGATGAGAACGGGCTGGATATTCCAGTATCTTCTGGTTGGCTCACTTCACTCGGCAGATATTCTTTTCTCCTTGGACTCATCTTCTTCTAATTCCTCTTAGGTACACAGAAGCATCATATAGCCACTTTCTAATTGCATAGCTACAGTACATCTAAAGACAACTTTTTTAGCATTTCAAATCTGTGAAAATGTACTGTATCAGACTGGCATCAATACAGAATTCACAGGCAATACAAAGGCACAATGTAAGTATAAGAAAACTATTTTTAACACCTAATGTTAAATCAAGAACAATGGAAACACTAACAACCAGCTCTACTCAGCATACAGAAGATTGATCTGGTTAAATGGAATAGGGTCAAAAGCTTGTGAAATACTCTCTTTCTTTGATGTTTGCAGAACTCACTCTGTAAACCTGTCAGCCACCACTCTTGATGATACAATTACTTTACTGCAGTATTAACAGTCTACTAGTCATGGGTTTTACATATGTGCAGGTGAAACAAGGGTTAGATGAAACCAGAAGCCATTTAATATGTGTTTTTTTAGAAAACAAGCTAACAGATTCCCTTGTTACAGTACATCACAGATATAAAATTGATATCTCACTCTTGAAGTCTTGTTGTTATTACATTATATTGTGCTCAATGTCAATATCGTATCAATACTAATACCATTAATTCAAAACACAACCATGGTCATCTGATGCATTTTTTACTCTTGACCCAGTCATTTTGTCAATGAAACCTGGAGCTTGTAATTTCTTAATCCAAATACTAAAATATTTTGAAACATCTTCAGATTGCATCTGTTGTTCAGGCATTGTGCCCAGAATGGGAGTGTTACGTCTTTGCTGCGGTAGCATGGACATGGAGACTTTGACCTGCTCAGATGCTCAACTGGTGGGAGGGCGTCATGGTTTAAATCACAAGAGGAGAACCCATTGCCTGCTAAGGTCAGCCCACCCAAAATAAGTGGGCAATTAAAGGAGGCCTTCTTGCAAATAATTCACAGCCATGACCTCCCAACCAAACCCCTGCCTTGTCCACAACTCTCTAAATCAAAGCTGAACAGATCAGCTCTCTCTGCACAGGGAAGTAGGCTTTAAAACAAAAGCAGACACTTTTATTCAAAGCAGTAATGAACATCTTTATTGAAGATTACTAAAGTTTACAATTAAATGAGATAGTGTGAGAAATGGATTTATATATAAGGTGTTAGTTAAGGGTATGCAACGAAACAGTGGCCTACATGTATCTGTATTTGATACAATGAAAAAATATTCTGCATCTGTATTCAGACGGAACCATATGTGGGCGGGGCTTATACTGAAAGTGTGTAAAATTGAAAAGACCATGCCGTTATTTTTAAATAATTGCATTTCATTTATAGTGTATTTATAGTTTACATAAAATAACTATACATATCTCTTAATCCTTGTATTTTTGGAAAGTCAGTAAAATATTTATTTATCATTCAATATAGATTTTCTTTTTCATTTTGAAGTCATTATT
The DNA here is from genome assembly GCA_031834385.1 of Semotilus atromaculatus. NCBI lineage: Eukaryota > Metazoa > Chordata > Actinopteri > Cypriniformes > Leuciscidae > Semotilus > Semotilus atromaculatus. The sequence continues at coordinate 10,639,514 of JAULUF010000038.1, read as the reverse complement.
CCTGCATTCCCCAATGTTGGTATTAAAAGGGGTTCTTCCGCGCTGGAAAAATGGACTTTCAGTGAAACTATGCAGATGAAAAGCAAAAATAAACTGTTTGAAATCAGTGCTACCTGACTAGTGAAAACAGAGGAAAATGTACGCGTACAGGTAAGAAAGCTGCTGCCATAATGTTACATTTTACCATAATGCTGTTTAAAGAGTAAGTGCAATAAAAAAAATTTTTTATAAACCTACCCTTACAATAACTGTTCTGTTAAACAACCCTCTGTCGATCCGACTGCCAGTAGAACTACAAAAGGCTGTGTAATAGCAGATAAAAAGATTTTTGTTGATTAATGAGCAGCATAGAAATGAAATGTAAGGTAAAGGTAAGGGTTGTGATTTATACTGGCTAAAGTGAGTTGTTTAGTTTTAAATTTGATTTCTGTTGTAGTGTCCTTCTGGGAAATGGGTTGATTGGTTCCTCAGAGAATTAAGCAGATACATGAATACAGGTACTGATCTCAATGGAATTGATTCAGGAAATTTGGTTTTAAGATTTTATTATTGTAATCTGTTTTTTTATGTTTAATGGTTTTAAGTGTTTTTTTTTGTTGTTTTTTTATTCCTGTAAATATTTTATAGGGCAATCATGAATTGTATTTTCTTTGTTTGTTCTTTACAGATGATGCATGATTGGCGTTTACTTTTTATTGAAAACATTGGTGGCTTAAAGGGGTGTCTGAAGAGAAGACTGAGGTTGAATTGGATCTTGCATGGTGAAGTGGTAGAGTGATTTAATGTGTGAGATTGTGTTTTTGTTGTTGTTGTTGTTGTTGTGTGTGTGGTTCCCATTTGCTTATAGATTGTTTACTCTGTTAAGGTGGGGGGAATATTTTATGGTTGTTTGATTTGATTACTTTTGTTTTGGAGTTTGGAGTGAACTTGTTTTTGTTTGATCTGTGATTGAGTGTGCTTATTGGCAAGTAATCACCATTGGATAGGATTGGAAACCCTGTTGTCTGTAACATCTTTTCAATTTCTTTATACCCAACGTTCTACTGTTGAATGTTGTATTCTAAACGTTGTTATATTTGCAAGAAACACACTGTGGTTGTTGCCCTTTTCTTAGTTCCCCTCTCTTGGGAGATGATGGGGGTACACTAACATCAGCAAAGTTACACTTTAAGGTCAGTACTGCTCATCATTGGTTCAAAACAGATTTGTGTACAAACACATGCTGAAAGAGTCACTCACTGTCTTGCTGATGTATGAAGTGCTGATGTTCACGCACTGATGCTCCTCACTGTTACAGCAGCCCCCACATCTGTAGACAGACACGCAGGGTGGTTTATAGAAGGTGTTTGTAGCTGCCCCAAACTCTTTCCCCACATCTAAACAAACTTGGCGTGGCATGCACAGGGTCTTTCTCCACTCTGTCTCAATACCTGGAGGAAGCGCAGCGAGACAGGAAGAAGAGGCACATTAAAAAAAGGCCAGCAGTGAAATACATGGATTTGTATGCACTGCAATTATTGCAGATCAGGGTCTGACACATTCTTGGCATCCTAAAGAAACTTTTTGTCAGGACTTAACTGTCAAAAAGCATAAAAAAGTATTGGCTGTAAGACAATAATGAAAAAAAAACACTGCCAGCACAATATGTGCCGGTCTCATTAATAGTCACTCACTTTTAATAATTTCAAGATTGATGAAAGCAGCCGCAAAGGAGGCCTCCTCCGACCTTGTTTCTGTGGAGCTGTATTCTCTGTGAGGTAAGCGCGATCCCGCCTTGGAACGACACTTCAGCATGCTCCAGTAGCTGGGGTAAACTATCCTCATAAGTTCATCCACGCTACCCGCTGAACGTAACTGCTCCACCAGGTCTGGCTCTGAATGCTCCTGATAAGACAGAGAAACAGAATAAAACTGGGGAAAAGCAGCCTGTCAGCTTCTCCTACAAAGAATTATTCACAATTCTTCTGTCACAATTAACTTTTTCTTGGGGAAGGACACAATTTAAGAGACTTGTTGGAAATACCACATACCTGAAAAATTACTCTTTCTTAAAAGGATAGTCCCCCCCAAACTGACAATTCTGTCATCATTTACTCGTTCTCACGTCGTTCCAAAACTGTGTGACAATCTCTCTTCTGCGGAAAATAAAAGAAGATATTTTGAGGAATGTTGGTGACCAAACAGTTTTGGTTCTGACTGACTTCCATTATATGGACAAAAATTACAATCAATGGAAACAGAAACTGTTTGGTAACTAGACAGTTGTGGTTCCCATTGACTTCCAATGTAATTTTGTTTCAAAAACTGCCCAAAAAACACAGATTTTTGTTCATGAAACTGTTTGATTACCAACATTCTTCAAAATATATTTTACATTCTGCAGAAGAAAGAAAGTTATATAGGATTAGAACAATATAAGGATGAGTAAATGATGGCAGAATTTTAACTTTTGAGTGGACTATCCCATTAAGAGGATAGTACACACAATTTTTTTTATTCTGTCATCATTTATGTTGTCAACCAAACAGTTTTGGTTACCCATTGACTCTCACTGTATGAAAAAAAGATGTTCCAAATAAGAAATTCATACAGTTTTGGACAGACATGTGACAGAATTTTCATTTTTGGGCAAACTATTCCTTGGACAGCAACATAAAGTTACGCCTACAGTTACACCAGAGCTATACATACTGAAGAGGGTTTGATCAATGTGCTGGAAAGAACTACTGCATCAATTAAGAATGCCTTAATTGTATAAATCCCAAAGTGAGTTTCAATCTCTCATTGATTTAGAAAAGATGATTTGTGACTCTACTCACTGAATCATTATTTGAAGATCTAATCAGTGATAATAAACACATGTAATTACCTTTTCCATTGTTTTATCATATTCTTATCACGAGACAATTATAATGGTCAACTGTATGCTGGTAACATTTTGTTGTATTTAATCATGCTTACACTACAAATCAATATTTACTCATCAGATGGGTTTTCAAAATGAATGTACCACACTCAACCAACAGATATAGGTAAAGCTTTTCCACGTCAAAATATGTGAATGTGAAGAGTGAAATTGAGACATGCAAATCATGCTTTAATGGAGGGAATGGTCAGAACTCAATAGTCTCGACTCAGACAACTGAAAGTATTGCTTACTCAGTAAGCTTATGGGTGGGATCCAGGGTTGCCTGTGAAGACGGAGCCATGTCTGTCTGCAGCAAGAGACACCCTAGCACACGCAATCAAACCCCCAAAGTCTTGACCTCCCCGCAATCCGCAGCGGAATGAAAGTTTGCAAGAAGTGTGAAAACACCAACGGCGTCTGAATAAGCCTGAAGTCCCTGATGGAAAATGATACTGCTGTCTGGGACATTCCAGGAAACATGCCCAGTTTACCCACATAGCTGATCATGGCTGACGATAAAAATAAAAAAAAACACCCTCCCCCTCTTGTAGAGGTGTTAAATTTTTTTTGAAAAAAACGACTAGAAATTGAGCCTCAACAGAATTCCCCTTTCCAGAAGGCCAGTCTTTGGTATTGGTCCCAGCCACTCTGTATCACATTTGACTTGTGAATAAACATAATTTAAAAATATTTTTTTTTATCGAAATCTCATTAGGCAAATCACAAAGTTTACAGCAGACAATTTATTATATCAAATGGTAGGGAATGAGCTTTCTCCTATTGCATTTTGCTGTAAAACTTATTATTTACATAAAATACTGTTTTTGGGGCCGGATAAGTACAAGCAATGCTTTTCTAGGCCTCTCTAACTCACTTTCAAAGGATATCCTCAGAACAAACAGGAGCTTTACAGTTTGACAATTCTTTGAAAGTATAAACTTGAAGGCCATTTTTCATGATACAGGACAGAATACAAATGTAACCATTTACATGAAATATGACTTTAAGATTGCATAGTTTCAAATGTTATCATAAAACCTTTGACATAGTAGCTTAGCAAGATTCTAAACCCACATTGTTACCTGCAAACATTCAGTTGTACCACATACCAAGGAAAATAGCTCTAATCGTGGAAAGAGGAAAAATATAATACTTGTAGGAAATGACCGCTTCTGCATTGACTCCCTTCTGTTTATTCAGGAAACCCAAATACCACAAAAAGAGTATGAACAAGACTATTGTATGTGGCCTCTTCCATGCCTTTGTTTACAGTGATTCCTGAGATAACACACTGGTCTGTTTCCTACCAGAAACAATGGAGACTGAGAAAATTATGTGTGGTGCACAGAACACAGACACATTCACACGTGAGTCAGGCCCAAACTTCAGGTTTGGTAATTGTAAAAATGCTAATACAATGTCCTATTTTTATGTTTTAGTGGCAACTAAAAAAAGACACTGATGGGAGAATGATACAAATGGGAACCAAGAAGTCTGAGAACACTTGACCCAGAAATACATTCATTGTTTTACTCTTGTGATCTAATTCATGATATTAGGGATAGCTTTACTCTAATTACAAAAGAAAATCAATTTTAATGCATAATAATAAAAATAATAAATGTACTAAATCATATTTCATCCACATTTACCTGTTAGACTCAATATCAAATATAATTTAATATGTTAAATGCACATTTAATTTCATATAAAGATAAATTCAAATTGCATACAACTAATTGCTTCTATTTTCATTATTAATCACGATTTCTCACAACTGTGCTTTTACTGGGTGAGTCAGAGTGAACAATCCCACTAATAGAGATCAGGCCAAGATCAGGATTTTCATTAAATAATACATTAAATTTCGGTTTGTTTTTCACTAAACCCTATCATATACCCCCATAACACTTGGAATATATGGCATGAGACCATTCTGTGATACTTTTGCATCTTTCCTTAAAAGCTTGATGCTGGTCGCTAATTCACTGCCATTATGAGTGTGAGTGGGACATTTTTTTAATTTCTCCTTGTGTGGTCCGAAAAATAAAGAACGGCATACTGCATTAGAACAACACCAGGGCAGTGGTGGAAAGAGTACTGACAAATTGTACTTGAGTAAAAGTATTGCTACTTAAGTAATAATTTACTTGAGTACAAGTAGAAGTACTGAAATATAATATGACTCAAGTAAGAGTAAATAAGTAGTTTGCTTAAAAACTACTCAAGTAACTACGTTACAAAGTACTTTAGTATTTTTCTATTTTTACCCAAAATGGGGAGATGATAGCGAAATGGAGCGCTAAACACTCTCATGTCATCTGTTTCATTCATACTGGAAGCCCAGTACTGATGCATAGAAGTATTAAACTTACACATTTCAGGAAATGCCTTATATGGATATAATAACATGCAAATAGTGATGTTTTGACTAATGAAACAATTAAGACAAACACATTATAGCTATAATATATCTGTGTTCATCAAACTATCAGGTATTTTCAAAAGAATTATGTATGTCTTTAAAGGGATAGTTCACCTAAAAATGAAAATTAGCCCATGATTTACTCTCCCTCAAGTCATCCTAGAAGATATGACTTTCTGCTTTCAGTCGAATACAATCAGAGTTATATTAAAAAATAGCCTGGCTCTTCCAAACTTTATAATGGCAGTGAATGACTGGAGAAAATTTGAAGCCCAAAAAAGTGCATCCATCATATAGACTACTAGCTTTCTCTGTTGTCAAGAGCTAATTTTTTATTACTAATTTTGAAAAGTAAGTCCAGGTATGATCATTTGAATGTTTTGATTTGAATCATTTCATAATTGAAAGCAAATAAGGTTAAGTGAGAGGTCCGATAAAAAAAAGGTATGAAAAACAATAAAACAGTATGAATAAAAAATTCCCAGTAAAAAAAAAATTAAGTGGGGTATGGTTAACATGTTAAATTAAATGATCTTTTTTTCGTTGTAGCCTACCGAAAATGTGCTGGGAGCCCACTGTTGCTATAGGAACGAACTACACTTTTAGATGTATCTGATTGACAGATAAATCATGCAATCTTATTTCACTGTTTTTTCAGCTTTGTACAAAGTTTGCTTCGTATATTTAGTTTAACTGTAAAGAGGGCGAGCTTTACCATTAATTGAACTGTGTGCATGTATTTTAGACACTTTGATCTTGCTCCGTCCATGCAATAACTGCGTCCATGTTATGAGCCGAGCTTTTTTATTTACTTCAACTGCTCAGTGCTCTGGTATTATCAATGGTATGACCCATTTCAGTAGTTGCCATAATTAAATATGAGCAGAATTCTCACTTACATTCACTGAAATATTGAAACGTTAGTGATACTGATTCAAAACACGAGCGCCAGTGATTGAATGTCAAAGCGCGGTTTGAACGCCCCGTCCCCCAGCCGAACTGGAAGTTTTGATTGGTTTTGCACCCGAGTCAGACCTGTCTGTTATTGGCTGAACTGCTTCAGATATGTCTGTTATTGGCTGAAGCGCAGGGCTCCACCACAGTAGTATGAAAGGCGTCTGTCAAATGTCAGCTTGCCCTGTTGCTACCTTTGTCAAAGTACTCTGTACTTTTTATGAAAAATAAATGTAGAGAAGTTGAATACTTTATTTTTATTTTACTCAAGTAAGAGTAAAAGTACCACAATTTAATTATACTCAAGAAAGTAGAAAAAAATCTAAAAATCTACTCAAGTACTGTAACGAAAGTATTTGTAATTAGTTACTTTCCACCACTGCACCAGGGTGAGTAAATGATTACTTAACTTTCATTTTAGGGTGAACTATCCCTTTAAAGAAAAAAGGTTTGAAATTTTGAATGAAAGAAAATAAATAGTACATCTGATTAATTAAGTTGAAGGGAGCATGGCGTCAATACGAGATTGCATTTGGCCCCGAAAAGCAGTGATTCATGGGATGTCATGAAATGATGACCAGATGACAGATGCATCCAACATCAGTGGCCAGCCATGAGCCACATTGTGCTGTTAACCAATACAAAATCCTTCACCTTCCCCAAGCTAGAAAGTGTGTCTCATTGAATTAACCACAATAGAAAGCAGCTGGGTTTAACACTTAGGGCAGGATGTCATCTCCACTGTGTGGCATTCCAATGATTTTGTTAATGACACCATCATGACCATTATTTTGAAGTTCAAATGTGAGTCAACAGTTTGATGGCAGTTATAAATTGTGCATCATTAGAAAGAATGCTCATTTCAGACCTAAAGCAACACACATTCTCTTGATGGCGTGGTGTTTCCTGAAGAAAACCACAAAACTGACACAATGACACAAACAACTAGATCCTTTTTTGGCAATGAGGTTAGAGTTTATCCTCTGAGCTGATACCAGCATCCGGAGCTATTTTGGATGAGGTTTCTGTAAGGCACCCTCGCTGAATGAATTCCTTTAGTCTGAGTCAAAAGGCTTCATATTTAGGCCAGGTTTATACAGTTCCATTTCCATTACAGTCACCCCATACTCCTATAGTAAAGCTTAATCAAAACGTCAGCCATCACAACTTCATGATTTATGAGTTCACATTTTCATATACTCCTTAGGTAAAGATAACTAGCTTGTTAAATATTATTTAATCAAGAGTTGATTGATGTATTTGTGAAAATACAGTTGTTTCAAATGTGTTTCAGCAGCAAAATAGACAATTTCATGACTTCTGACATACATTTATTTAATAGCTAATCATTCAGAAAGAAAATAAAATTAGCTATTTTAATGCTACAAATGCCTCTCAAGCAGTCAATTGCTTCTGCACACATACAATAGGTTATATTTTCAAGTAAATAAAAGGCAAAGTCAAAGCCATTATTGTACTAATTTCTACTTTTAACACAATGGAAAAAAACAAATGCTGTCACTGGGGAGTACAGACTTCAACACAGAGCATAACACATGCTCACTGAACTCAGGTGAAACATGGCCCCCATCATGGACATTAGTGGTGCATATGCACAAGAACACATGTTGCATCTGTTCCAGACGTATCTTTCATCCTCAATATTGGACTCCAGAGAGCAAGCTTGCGAATGGTGCTGTGCTCACTGAACTTGAATGATGTCGTTGAAATCTGCTGGGGGCATGTCTGGGTCTACGGGTCTAGGTTTGCCAACACTCAGGAGGAGAATAAGAAGATCTGAAATATCATTAACCCCCTAATGATCTCCTAGAAACCCTAGAACTAACTGCAAGCTTTGAGCCTTTGACCTAGGGGAGAACCAATTCCTTGGAGAATAAGTCTGGCCACAAGTCTGAACTGAAGAGTAACTGAGACCCTCTTCAACATCCAAGCTTCCCACATTTCATACAAACAATCCTAATCTGTCATGTATTCTAAAGCAATTGAGATGCTCCCCAAGGTAGGAGGACTGCACTAAGAAGCTCATGAATTCTATATTACGGTCTCTCGTATGAATCTAAACCAACCGCTGGATTCAGTACACACGCTAATGCACATTTGCTCTTGAGACCAGACCATCTGCATATAAATTATTTTTCCAGTCTTTAGCCTAGTATCTGTTGGATCCATTAATATGACCGAGCAGCATTGGATACAACATAGAGCATGTAACAACAGAGAGCACGGTCTATGTCTGAATCAGTCCATTCAAAAACAATGCTTTCCATGTCCAATTTGCAGTATAAACGGTTAATAAGCTCCACATTGCCTCGGGTTGCATTACAGGTTTTACACTTTGGTTTGCGCCATTGCTAACTACGCCAATTAAAAAGATTTTTTTTTTTTAAATTGATATCAGTTTTTAGATTCATTTGGCTCTGAATCTCATCCAAAATGTAAAGTCGTGAATCATGCATAATACGAGCAGGAACGTGCCATTTTGATGTTATGTTGACTTTAAGAAATAATCTAGAGATTTGTCTGAGTCCCATAATAACCTCTCTTCGTTTTTTAGAAAGACTTGCTTTCTGGGTCTGATCCGTTTCACGTGTACAGGCGGGCGTGTGTCAGGATGCAATTACTGTGCACTTCTGACGTGTACTTGGTTAAGGTTTCTGTGGTGCAATAAAGCTATTAGCCTGGAGGGTTGCCCACTACTCAATAAGACCATAGGGATATTAGGTCTAATGTTCTGTAACCCAATTCTTGAGCTCTCCAAAACATAATACAGCTCTGCATGAAATCCCAATAAAACTCCATGTAGACACGTTTTTAAAAAGCTACACAGATACAGTGGGGGCAGGAGGGTTTCTTGTTTTGGCATACTTAAAGCATTATATGAAGCAAATATCTTGGCAGGACAGAAACTTTCAAGAGAATTAGTAAGGTTTAAGCAGCATCCACTCCGCGAGTATTCATAGGTCTTGGCATGTGGATTACACAAGTCTTAAGAAAGCTTTAAAAGATTAGTTTGTCTAAAAAAATGAATACTCTATCACCATTTACTTACACTAAGTTGTTCCAAACCTGTATGACTTTCTTTTCTGTGTTAGACACATAAGCGGTTAATTAGCTGAAATTTAAAGCTGCAATTTTTCTTGCTACTCTGTTTCTGCTCCTAAACTACTGAATGGAAAAAAGCGGCTTCGGTATTTAGCTAAAATTTCTTCTTTGTGTTCAACAAAATAAATAACTGAAATAAATTACATGAGGCTGAATAAATGATGACAGAATTTAATTTTGCCTATTCTTTTTGTAAATACAATGCATTAATATTCAAATATAAAGACCTTTAGGCACCAGAGAAGACAACCTACAAACATTAACCTATCAATACTAAATGTGACACACAAAACAATGCAAAATAATAAGGACTCCACACATTTGCTTCATGTATTATAATAAAACTACATGAATCATCTGTAGACTAGTGGACTCTCTTAACTCTATTTCCAGAATTGATAACACTTGTCCACTCATTAAGTTGATTCATTGGACTTTTTAGTGCTGGTTTCTTGGGCTGTGTCCGAAATCACTTTCTATACCCTTAAAAACTAGGGCACTATTTGAGGGGACAGCCATTTGTAGTGGTGTCCAAAACCATAGTGGACGTTATAGCGCGCACTCATTCAATCCCACAATGCACCGCAATAACAAATGTACAATGATGTACGCTCAACGGCTAGATAATTCCCATAATACACTGCGAGAGTTGCGCACCGAATTAATTCCTACATCTGAGATGTCACCCACATCTTAATCATCCATCCACTTTCCAAACTGCTGGTCCAATGTGGCTACAGCGTAATATCATACAGTTACAAATGTAATTGAATATTAAATGGTTTAATTAAGGTTTATACTGTCACGTTTAGTTTTGTTCATGGACTTTCAGTGTGTTTTCATATGTCACATGTTTCTTTGTTCAGTTTACCGCTACTCATCCGTCTCCTTGGTTACCGTCATTTTTAGTTCATGTGCGTCAGCTGTGTTTAGTAATTATCCTCGTTGTGTTCACTACTTAAGTTCCTTCTCCTGCACTCCTTGTCCGGTCACCGTAAAAACGACACTGTCGTGATAATGTAAGGGTCCCTGCTTGTTGATTCTTGAGTGTTATTATTAAAGTGTTGTTTGGATTTCATCTTCTGAGTCTTCAGCTTGATCCTGGGTACACCACCATACCATTACATATACATTAGTTTCCATGGCAAGATAAATAAATCTTTTCATCTTACTACTGGAGCTTCCAGTTTGCTAAGATTCAAATAATGATTAAACAGCAAGCAAAAACTATGCAAAAGCGCCCATTCCACTGCACTCAGTGTCTGAATTCACTCAAAAGTTTTCATTCACTCCCTCAAGTGAAATTTAATAGTAAAATAATGTAGGGAATAATAAATGAGGGTATAGGGGATGATTTTGGACACTGCCCAGGTCTCCAGAGCAACATAACTCTATGAATTGACACCATAATGAAAATAAGCAATTAAAAAAGCAGTTGATGTTACACAGTTCTGTACTTTTTTTTTAAAGATGATAATTCTGGCCTCAGCCTACATGTGCACTACCTGTTCCTTTCACTGTCTCACTCTGACTAAATGAACGGGTCACTACACAAACCAGTTTTATCCTTCAGAGCAGTGATTCAGGGTTTAGAAAGATTTCCATTTCCTTTGTAAGTCTCCGTAAGTCTTCGTTAATCTGTAAGTCTTTGCTACACTGCAAGTCATGACTTCTCATTAAGATCTGTACAAATGATTGTATATAAACTCGTGGTTGAAATTTCCTGCTTCTGTGGTATTTCAAAGAGGACTAATGACTTTATGTTTGTCAAATTTCACATCTAAATTTGATTTATAAATAAATATGCCATTTTGTCTAATATGGAAAGTTATTGCATGATTGCTCACTGAACAGTCAGACAAGCTCAGGCGTTAAGGGAAACGAATGGCAAGGTTTTCTTCACTTACATTATCTACTGTTTTTAGCTCAAACAAATCACTGTAAAGGTGACCAATTTTACAACACTGTTAAATGATTTTCTGTATAATGTGTAAAAATAAACATTTCTGATTTATTATCTATAAAGGAATACTTAAGGCTTACTGATGGGGCTCTGTGGGTACACAAGACAAAAAAGTAGAGAAATACTGCCTTAGTTACTACCAAGGGTCTCGTCTCCATACTTTTCTTACTCCATACTACTCAATACTAAAGGTTTACATTCCCAGAGTGGTCCACACACGGGCTATAATACAGTTCCTAGAAGAAGACAGGTAAAAAAAAAAAAAAAAAAAAAAAAAAAACATTTTTACTCATTTTTAGTGATGTGGATTTTTCTGCTGTAACACATTCCAGTGCTTCCCCTTGCAGAGGAAATTGCAAAAGCGGTCTCGGATCTGAAAAAAAACCCCCAAAAAATCTCAGTCCCCCAGCTGCTTCAGGCACACTGCTGGGCCACAGTCAGGGCTGAATTCCTCTGCTGAAGAGGACTGAGATCCACAGCCAGTTTATAGACAGCGCAAAAAGAAGGAGACAGCTACAGCTACAGCTACTCAAATTGAAAATGCAATCACTACAGATTAAAGAAAGAGATTTTTACAGATGTCCAAACCAAAAAGTAGCCTAATTATTATTTTTTTGCTCCTCTGTCTGTCTATGTGAGTGGGTGAGAGAGTGAGTGACTGACTGACTGACTGACTGACTAACAGACTGACGAGAACGTTTTTTGTTTGGCTCTATACCAAGATTATCATTACCGAAAACCCAAAGACTAAAGAATGAAAACTAAACTAATACTTAAAATGTGCACTAAAAAATTTAAAAAAGTACAATAACATTTCAGAGAAAAAGACTTTCAAATTTTCAGTCAACATCTCTCAAGTCTACTCAAACCAATTAGACAACAAGTAGCATAAAACAAGCAAAGTTCGCTTGTCAGATTTTTTTAGATTGTGGAGCTGTTTAAGAGATGAAAAGTCTAATTAATATGGACAAATATAGTAAAACTAAAATGATACAATCAAAATAAAAAAGATCAACAAGTAAAACTAGACTGACATTGAAAACGAAAACACAAACTATAATAACCCTTTTATATAGATGTACAGTAACTGTTGCCACTGCAGCCTTAAAGAGAACCAAGAACTAACCACTAACATCACTGAACTAAACATCACTTCATATCACCAACTTCATTTTCATCCATGAACATTTTATACACTCCCGCCAAAAACACTTTAAAGCCTTTCAAACATGTCATTCCTTTACTACAGCATTGCACAATAATGAAAATAGGTTCTTAGAAGTAACAGCTACTGAAACACCCCATTTCCAGAAGTTACCTAATTCAAAGAATGGTTGAACTGCTGACCTCCCCAAAGACGTGCAGACTTCTTGCTTATGTCATCACAACGTCTGACTCTCCCTCCCCCAAGCCCCCTCTAAAAAAAAAAAAAAACTCCTCTAAAGTTGTGAAAGTGTTGAAAGGTGGTTGTGCTAAATCTGAAGTTAAAGGATGAGCCGATCTGGCAGGTGGATTGACTATTCGAGTGGCTAAGACAAGCGGCAGAAGTGAGTAATCTGTTCCACCTGTGCTAACTTTCCTACCTGGGAAGAACACATGTACCACACACTCACACTGGAGAAGACATCCCTGGGGAATCCCTTGGTTATCACCAAAGAGCAGAAATAAAGGGGCTCTTTTACTACTAGCTGAAGGTCGTTTATCATGGGTGGTTTATTCTCTGGCATTCATTACTAGCCATGAGACACACTCATAGTGGCTGAAATATAATGCTTACTTAAACCAGAGAGTCTCAAGAGACTTGCAACATAGCGGCTAATAATACAAAATATACGTTCCCAAAGCAGTCAACATCCCAGTTAAAATTATGGAGTTTTTGTAAAGCCACAAGACAAAACCATTCGTCAGTCCCAATGAATGAGGTCAAGACTGCAGCTGAGCCTTTAAGACTACAAATCAGGGGTCCCACACCTCATGTGTACTCACCAAGCACCCACATTTCCCAGGTGACCCCTTCAGAAAGATAGTCTTACTAGACAATAACTCTCTCTACATGTACAATCCACATGATTTACAATTACAATCACAATTACTCATGATTTACAGGACAGCTTTGCCAAACATATGAGAGATGGCCATGACAGAAAAGTCCAAGGGAGAGAAATAAGGTCAGTATATTAGCCGAGCGCTGACTGATGCCCAATGAATTATTAAGTCAACCATCCCATACATTCATATAACGTACAGCCACATGTGCAATTATGGAACAATTATTCAATTTCGTGGCGTAAGTGCAAGACAAATATCCCCCAAGTGGACTGAAAATAAACCATTAGAAATTCAACAGCTTTTTATGTTGTTGCTGTTGTACTTACGATTGGCTTTTGCTTCTCTCAGTGAATTCCAGCTAAATGAATCTTAATAACCATCGAATTTCACAGCGACCCAAAGGAGTTTAAGAGAGAAAGCAGTGAAAACAAAGCAAGTCTAGTTTTAGGCACTCATGATTAGTGTACCGTACGGCCTGTGTCGCACATTACCAATGAGAAGCATTTCAAGACCTTGTCAAGATGTCCACATTGTTACGCGTAGCATATGGTAGCTATCATTTATACACGGCACATAGTAAAATTCTTCTGCTGCTGTATACGAAATGATATAATGTTGTGTCTTAATCATGTATAATAGTGTCATATAAAATATATTGTGGCTGGGTGTGTGAGCCAAAGAATTAACAGGCATCTCTTGTTTTCAGACAGGTCACATTGGAGCTCCTGAGGTAAGAAGATATAATTAAATTAATTGCACCCATTGAGTATTTATCATCATATACATGATCAAAGAAACACTTTCTCTCTTCTTTCTTTCTCAGTGGAGAGACAGAAGAATGAGAGAGATAGAGAGATTACTTCTCAAGTTGCTGACCCAATGTCACCTGCTTCCACTTCTTATGGCAATATAACTGTGCTCTCAAATTATTTCCCCTATAACCATAGATGTGTGAATGAAGTTCTCTTAAAGTGACGTCCATATGATAAATAGGCTAAATGAAAATGGTAAATATTCCAGAGGTACTGGGTGCTTTTAATAATTTGTTGAATGTATATTGAAATAAATAAAAACAGAAACACAAATAAATAAACAGAGAACAGTGAGGTCAAAGGTTGTTTAAATGTCACATTACCCTAAATGGTCAAATAAATAATGGCTTTTAATGAAGCTTAAGAGATTTAAATACATTTTTGGATTTTATATAAGTTCCATTCAAGTGTTTTTGCAAGAATACCCCAATAAATGAATCAGGATTCTAAACTAAAGCTAATCTGGGCTAAGTACAAACATAGTCACCAGTGCCAGTGATGTTAACTGTTGATATGTTGCATCTCAAAGCTCCAAGCAGTACAACTAAGTTTAAAAATAACTTCATGCTGAGTTTGGGGCTAACTAATAATAAATGATGCATCAAACCAATTTCTCCACTTTTAAAGCATAAATCTTGAAAATTATCTTGCCAGTGCTTACCATGGCATCTCCTTGATCTTGGTCATAATCATAGTAGTCGTGACTTGACTCCAAAGCAAGGTTTGCATAAAACAATGCGAGACAGAAGACAGAAATTCCAAATAAGTGCATTTTAGAAAAAAAAAATTCTCTGAAGTCTGAGCAGAGTCTGTAGAAAGTTCCTCTTTTGCAGCTTTAAGCAGCAGGTTTCTAGAAAATTCTGTCCTTAAACTAAAATAATACCCATGTATACATCCAACATTTTAAGAAGACACTTCGACACTGGTCCATGGAATGCACTTTGAGTTCGTCCCTTCACAAGCGCCTGTGAACATCCACTCCGTGCGGAGAGAGATCAGTGTGGAAGTGCGCTCAGCGCTCTATGGCATGTTTTATGCAATTTCACGCTGTTACTTTGACTCCTTCTCCTCCCCCTCTCCGTTTTCCCCCAGCCTGCCTCTTCGGTCGCTGCTAGACACATTCCGAGACATCAAGAGAGGAATATGAGTCATGGCACGCGCTCTTTTCTCAGGTGTCGACTACAGCACGTCAAAGTCATTGTGAGCAATTCACGCACGAGCGCGCTGAATGAACCACGCAGTTGCCGTTTTTTGTGTAAGGTGAAAGGGCAGTGGTTCGGTCCAAGATAACTGTTTTTACTTACCCATTCATCTCATTTTTTTATTTTATTTTTTATTTTTGAAGAATATGCAGGTCTGGCTTTTTATAGGCCTACTATTACAATGAACATGGATGAGCTTAAAAAATTAAAAAAACAAGATAAACGTAGCCTATCATAAAAGTAGCCTAGTTCATGTGACTGTTTACTATTATGTTAAGACATAGACGTAAATTAAAATGTTTTAAAAGAGTATACAAATTTAGTATACCACTTGTTGACAATGAAAAGTGTTTTTTCAGCATGCTCAATTTAAACAACGGTAAGTTTATTATTTTTTTATTAAAAAACAATAAAGTAGAGTAGTACAGTATAAACATTGTAAACCAGACACTAAATGGTTAATTGGGCCACCTTGATTGGGGCTGGGTAAATTGGGATGACTGTCAAAAAGTGGAACAATTTACCTGAATTCACCCTACTCATAGTGAGCTTCTTTTGGGGAAGTTAAAATTCTCTTGGATGTTTTTTCTCTATAGGGGGTCTTAGTCCTCAAGTTCACTGAGTGCTCTTCTAATGCTGTGGAATGCAAGTCCCACTTGAGTCATTGAGTTCCATTCAATGCTGTCAAATGGTTGCATTTAATTTTGTGATCTTCTCAAATACTACTTTAAGTAGCAGGCTAAACATGCACTGTCAAACGCATTCAGTGTTAACACTAAAGGTCTAGTTTGAATAGGCTCAGGAGCTAAGGGTTTGTGAATGATAACCTAATTAGCCATGACACTATTGCATGGACTACTTCAATGTGAAAATACCTGACAATTCACATTTACATTGCTGGCCAAATGCTTTCCAGGGCAATTGAGATAAAAGTTCTGCTTCTGTTTTATATTAAATACAAATAAATGATTGTACCAAATGACTGGTGACAATACAAATATGGTTGTTGTTGTTGTTAAAGTCAAACAATTCCATAAGCAGGCGACATAGCCTATTTCCAAATCAATGCAAATTACTTGTGGAACTTGTTATTGCAAATTTGAAGCAAACAAAAGGCTTGTCAGTCATACTTGGCAGTGGCCAGCAACTTTGCCAACTTATTTGACTTCTCTTTGCTTAGGAACTGTCTCATTCTGCTTCCCTGAATGCTTTGACTGGTCTAATTCTAAAAGGTCAACGTTCAGACTAGTTTTATAGGGATTAACATGAGTTACTTTTGCTTTGACATTACTGAACAGATTACTTCATGGGAGAAGTTATAATGTCGTCAGCCAGGCGTCTGGTGCTGCTTTAAATGTTTAGCCACAACTGATATAATCTTATTTTATAAGAAGTCCTCAGTGGGACCTTTGACATACTTATATTTAGTCTCAAAAAGAGTTTCAGAAGCTGACTATAAGTTCAATGCTTTTGTTTTACATGACCATTTACATCCCTTTCCATTTCTCCCTTATCCGGCCCACACATACCAAGTAATCTGGAATCTGTGTCCTTATTTAAACTCTCTGCTTTGTGCTCCAAAACTCTTTTCAAAGCAGTTTTGCGTATGATTTATATAATGCCTTCATTATAATAAATTACTGGTTTTTAACAATTAAAGCTGATCTGAGGGTTTTGTCATTATTTGTTTCTTTTTTTCAGTAATTTTTCTTTGAATGCATATTAAACTGATTAATTTAAATAAAAAAGAAAGAAACAAACGTAAAATCACTTGACACTTGATGAACCAATATGCTTTAGTTACATCACAGCCATGAATCATGATGTGCTTAGTTTGCTGGTGGAATTGAGGGAGGGACATTTCCATTCTTGAGAGTATTTGATTGGACAAAAGTCTGTGTATGAGAAGTAAATTGTGTATTTTAATTGTGAAAGAGAGTTTTGTCAATCTTTAGAATTAATACTAGAATATGTTTGCTTCAAACTATGACATGGATGAAATAAAAGCCACATAACTTTAACTTAATTTTCATTGTAATTTGTCGCTGTAGTGATTGTCTTGAAAAGCACTTTTAGCACAGTTTTGTATTACACCTGTATTACACACTGACTTCATTGCCACCAACTATGAGCACTCAGTCCGTGGCCTGGAAAGGAAGGCACCACCATAGGAATTTATGAGGGTCCTCATTGGCACAGTGACCCAGGACTGTATAACACTTTTGCTTGTCTGCTCATGTGTGCACAGCTTGTTCCCACACTGGGAATTTCTCCTGCCGGAACTGGGAAACAATGGGTGTGGGAGTCCTGTGACTGGAGCTGCTGCTTTGGGAAGCGCTGGACCCTGTTAATGCTGGAATTTGCGGTGTCCCTTACGTTTCAAACAACGGCTGTGTTGGGTAGCGTAGATCGATGAGGATAAGATGGTCATGGGGGGTAGGCCTAATCTTGCACTCTCCACCATTCCTTGGCATCCTCATTGGTTTGTTTGTAATAAATTATAGCATTTTCAAGGCCTACAGATAGGAAAATACAATATCACTGCATTTTGTGTTTAATGTATACAAAGTATAAAATGATTTAAAAATCTAAATCTTCACATACGTATATAAATAATGCAGAAGGTCTATTTTTGAGCAGATATTTCAACGTCAAAAATTACCCATTGAATTAAAAACCAAATGGAGGGCCCGTGTTTCAGTAAGTAAGAAGGGAAACGTGCTGTGACTGAGATAAGGATTGGTTTTAAAGCGTCTTTGTTTCACAGTTGACAGCTGAGACAATTAATTAACCAACAAATAAAGAAAAGGGTCATGCAAAAGCATGTTGTGTGTGGTCTTGTGCATGTGACAGTAGCCTTAAATAAGAAAAAATTACCCTCAGTATAGAAACCATGTTAGTTCTCATATCATCAATATTAATATATTATGTTATTAATTAATTAAATTGATTAAAAGTAACCATAAAGAATTGTACATTGCTGTAAAAACTTGATAATAATATGAAATGTTTCTTAAGCACAAAATCAGAATATTAGAATGATTTCTGAAGAATCATGTAACACTGACGACTGGAGTAATGATGCTGAAAATGTGTGGCCTTGCCATTACAGAAAATAAACAACATTTTAACACAAAGTTGATGTTTCAAGATGTAATAATGTTTCACAATATTACTGTATATTGTGTATAATAGCTAGTTAGAACCAGCATGACATTTTGAATGTAAATAAGGAGGAAATACTGACAGAGTTCCAAAGTTTAGGTGGAATTTAAAACTGTAAAATGACACAACTACTTGAAATAGTAAATCGGCCAAGACACCTGTTACCCTAGCTTCCCTTTGGGATATCTTGAGAGAGTAAGTCATTTCCTGCCTTACACTTAATGTAATTGTATGGTCAAAACATCCAGTTCTGGAATAAAAAGAAAATGTAGATGAAATCTTCTCATAGTCATGTTAGGAAATGTTTGATGACTGGATAGCACTTCATAAAATGTGTGCAAACCACTGGTTAGACTGCCACGGGCGCTAGAGGCATTTGACCCTCGGCTCATTGACATATTTGCCAAGAAAATTACCCTCACTGAGAAGGTTTTCAAAGTAAGGGACCAGTGAAGTGACCTCTTAAAGGCGATCTTTTACACATGTAAAAACATTCCCACTCACACACATACTGACGCACACACACACACTGGCGAGATGAGATGCTAAAGAGTGAGAGAATGGGGAGGGCTAAAATAGAGAGAAAGAGACCTTCCACCTCTAGCCTGCTTGCATTCGTATGGAAATAAGTCTTCTTGAGAAGTTTACGTTAAACTCTGAATGAGGATTAACATGGCTCCCGCTTCACTAAACAAAGCAATTACTGAGCACACATCTCCGTCAGCCTGACCGGCTGTATAAATACTGCCTATCCTGCTACAAACAAATTGCAAAGTCACAAACAAATTGTATTTCTTGGTACAGATTGAGTAAATGAATTTAGTACTAAATGTACTAAATAGAGTGTATCACATCCTTCATGACGACATGAGATGTGTATGGAATGTTCAGATAGAATTTGCTTTGAATATAGTATAAATCAAGGCCACAAGTGAGACCACTGACTCCCACCTTTGTTTACTTCTTGTTATGAACGATAATGGGTGCAAGGAGATGTTTGACAAAGACTGATAGCCTATCTCACAATTGCAAAAAACTTGAAAATGTAGTATCTCAGTTTTGCCTAAACGTTTATATACTAACATTCACATAGATCACTGTGTGTGAATGATGCCTCAGGCTTTCACAAAAGATAATCTGTAATCTGTCTAACAGACAGATTTGTCCAAACTGGCCTTTTAAGCTTCACTGGTCATATACAGTGGGCCATTTCTCTCAGTGTTAACATATATTGAGATTTAATCTGTTTTCTTAAGGATATAATCAAGCAAGCCTTACTAGTTCTGATGCGTGTATAGCAGAAGAAGGTTCCCATGGTTATTATTCATGACCTCATCTCAAACTAGCTCTTTTACAGCTTGTACCGTCATGCTTATTTCTTTTGTATATATTTTTTTATTTCAAAAGTAATTATTAAGAGCTCAGTATAATAAGAAGTATTTAGAGGACAGTGGATGAAATGTCTATTTGCATTAAGGATGACAGTCTCTGACAATTTCTGGGAATGTTCTTCTTTTAAACATGACTCAGAGGAAACAAGTTTGACAGGGCGTCAGAGTGATAAGACTTTTGGGCAAAAAATTGTGGTGAGTGTGTAACTTAATGAAATATTAATATTCTTAGTCAAGGACTCACATGTTGACTTGCGCAAGGTCAAATAGAGAGTACAAATTTTAGTGAAGTCAAAAGAGTCTTATGGGCATTTGGAGTTTGACCTTTACAAAATTAGCATAGTTCTCTAATGTCTTTCCCCACAAATGACACTCAAAGGCAACAATTGTCTACAAAGTTAGAAACAAAGTTAGAATAAGTCTAAGAAGATAACAGAAATCTCTGATAGAGTGATTTTCCCCCCTTCACTTTCATATAAAAGTTGTGTAACCGCAGTGTAGAAATATGAGGGGAATATTTTATGAAATCAAATGCAGTGCTGCCAAAGAAAACTATTAAAGCAGCAAAAAAAAAGTACAAGACAGAAATGCCAGTAAAGCTGATGACAGACTAGATGATTTTGGCATCAATTTCCCTGAAGCGAAGTCTTAATAGGACCTCGCTTTTTACTACAGATATGCCTGGCATATTACAGTGGGGTCATGATGTACATCAAAATGTACACTAATAAACCACAGTTGGTCTGAAGGTCACCCAGTACAACTAATATAACCTCCAACCAATATGTGTTTTGAAGCCTCACGAGCCAAATGTGAAAAATAAGAGGGTTTGTTCCCAGATCAGGGGTATGGGTTTATATAATATTCATAGATGAGTTTTAAGGACATAGAGTCCATCTCGTGGGAGTGGTAGCAACTCTTTTGCAGCATTGAGGCTTCATGGACTGAATATTTTCATGGGAACTGGGTATGGAGCACCTGCCAGCCAAACAACAAAACCAACTGTTACTCTTCAAAAGGCTGAGATCAGATCACTTGTAAATCAGGTAAACGACCTCCAGACTAGCTGACGAGAGAGAGAGAGAGAGTGAGAGAGAGAGAGAGAGAGAGAGAGAGAGAGAGAGAGAGTGAGAGAGAGGAGAGAGAGAGAGAGAGAGAGAGAGAGAGAGAGAGAGAGAGAGAGAGATGGAGGAGGTATGTTTCCCATGAACATTTGCCAGGTTCTGTCGGACTAATCCGCAGGGAAAAAACAAACCCAGTGTCTTTCAGGGCTTTGGTTAAGTAATGAGGAATTCTTGCCTCAGTCTTTAATTGGAGAAAATGGCCTTTTTTTCTTGTCCTCAGGACTACAGAGACTGATGTCTCAACCTGCTTATTTATCCGAGAAGCAGGCTTTTCAGACATCGAAGAGCTTGTTTATTTCACATTAACACAGATAAGTCTTTGTCAAATAATAAGCCTTAGATTGGCGCATGTAAGTAATATCCATATTCAGGCGTGTAAATCTGCATGTGAGCCACGCAAAGACTAAACAGTGAGCAACTATAGGCTTGAGGCCTAGTCAGCTTCAATGTGTCTTCTCTTTACTCATAAATCTGCTGTTAGTCTGCAATAAAGTATTTATCCTTCATCAAACCGTCACTGTTGTATTTGTCACTGGCAGTATTATCAACTGTTAAATCAATCATGTTCATATCCGTTTGCGTTTTATGAATGTTTGTGACATTTTATGATGTTATTCTGTGATGCCATTACATTGTTACTCGGTCTGACAAAACCTCTGGCTTGTATTTAGGGATCAACTAGGTCTGGGTAGATCCATCTTTTGACCCCCTACTGAACTTAATGAAATCTAAAGAATTCCAATCTCTGAAATGCATACAAAGACATATGAAAGTCAAACAAAATTACTACCTGTCAAAACAGATGTGGTGCTCTTCATTGCTGTGATAGCTCTCAGTGATAACATGACCTCATTACCTTATTGGTTTGGTAAACTGCAGGAATACAGCACCCTACTTGGACATTTTTTGTCTTTTAGGAAGATAGAAGCATCAAAATACAATTTTAATAGTAAAAGTATGCTTTGTTTGTGTTTCAGTCTACCATTTTGTTTTAAACTGTAATTATATGTGTGTGATGCGTGAAATAGGATTATCTAGGTTTTATGTTGGATCTGAATCTGTTGCGTAGGAGACAGTCATAGACTTTCAGTGCTGAGCCACTATTATTATTCCAAACCAATGAAATCATCCTTGCTGGCTGGTTTTTATTTACTCTGCAGCATACCATATGTAGAGGTCATTTGCTGTTTCATGGTTGTCTATTTAGCTTTTGCAGGATTAATTGTATTCTACAAAAGGTCTGGATGAGTGGCACAGAGTGTACATGAAACAAATGGCTATCTCAGAATCGAGTCATCCTGGGAAAATCCTATTTATGAGTTTGGAAATCACAATTATAACACGATGTGCTTTAAATGACTATGGTTGGAATAAAATGGACTCACTAAAAAATAAAAAAATTTCTCTCTATTTTTCTCTTCACGACCAAGACTTTTTTAGTGATAATGCAATGAAAAGAAGATCATAGGATGTACAGTAGCTGTGTATGAGTACATTTTCTTATTTTACTTTAATGTGCAAACTAAATTTGTAGCTACGGTCAAATTTAAAATTTATATGTCATTAAAGGTACAATATGTGATTTTTTTCGCCGCTAGGGGTCGCTAACCTCTCACAATAACAAAGGCGTAGGTTTATGACGCAGTGACGAGCTGAATGATGGGACTTGCTGTCAAGCTGATGGATCTAATAATGTTTATGGATGAGTGAAAACAGAATGTTTTTTAACATTACAGTGGTATGAAGCAGGTCGCGAGTGCTAATAAGAGACATATATCACACGCGAGTCCCGCGGATATAAAGGAATGAGGACATTTCATTCTACCTAATACACGCAAGTGCTGAATTACTACTCAAAGGTCAGTTTATTTGACTAATTAAACTTGTGAGGAAACGCAGCGCTGTTCTAACGTTAACTGTTACACTATACTAAACATCATTATGATGTTATTCTATGTGTTAGTTCGTTTGCTATATGAAACTAGCAGTAATGTTAAGCTAGATCAACATTAGAATAACATAATGATCATATTCTAACATTTCATCATGTTGAGCTATATAACATTGA
Source organism: Semotilus atromaculatus (assembly GCA_031834385.1). NCBI lineage: Eukaryota > Metazoa > Chordata > Actinopteri > Cypriniformes > Leuciscidae > Semotilus > Semotilus atromaculatus. The sequence continues at coordinate 10,616,330 of JAULUF010000038.1, read as the reverse complement.
TTTGTTTTATGCACATTTGCTCACCTGTCTAATAAAGTATGTGCAAGAGCGGTGTCGCTGTCAAGTCGTGACTCGTAAAGCTCTGTCAAGTCCAAGTTAGTCGCGGACGTGGAGCTTTCGGCATCTCGAAAGATGTTGATCTTAGTTTTAGTCCTCTTTTTGTCTCAAAGTCTGCTTGCCATGGTCCATAATGTTTGACCAAAACAATAACAGCGTGAGCGTTACTATGGCAGTACGAGCGGAAACCTTAGACGGCGGAAACCGAGGGTAACGCGGATATGACGCCATTGACTGGCGACTCCCAGCTTCCCCCTGCTCACACGCCCCGTTTCCTTGGTTAAAATCGCAATTTTCTCAAGATTTAAAAATAGTTGGAAACATTTGGAATATTGTAAGTTATCAACTTAACACAGTATATAACACTGGCCTTGTGATTTGGGGACATTTTAATGCAAAAAATGTTGCATATTGTACCTTTAAGTTTACATGTAGACATATGGCAATGAAATTAATTTATAATCCACATTACTGTCCTCATTGTAAATTATGCTATTACTTGGAATCCTCTCAGCTCCATGTAAACGTTAATGTTAGATCTATTTCTTTCTACAAATCCTAACTTTCACAATAATGTATAGTGTGACACTAATCTCAGACATGTGTAAAGTTTCAACAGAGGTCTTGCAGGAATGGTGTATGTTTTTAACATAAACGTCCTCTGAAGAGAGACTGTTTGCTAACTCTGCTCCGGTGTTTTGGGAGAGATGAGTGATTTATCATCACTTCCTTTAACAGCAAGGAGGTACACTTGTGTGAAGGTTTTCAGATTTTAATTCTCATAAATCGGTTGTGATGCGATGTCAGCATGCTGCACAGAAAAGCTGTCAAGGCCTGGATTTTACGTGAAGCCACTGAACGGAAACTTCAGGCTCCAGGTAGACCCGGGTTAATCCACACAGAGGCTTTTTATTTTCTTCATCATCTACAATCAATCATCAGTGCCATACTTTCATCAAGTTTCAGCTGTAAAACTGGTAAATACAAATACATTTATGTTCAAAACAAAAGTCTTAAGTTTGGCATTTGTAACATGTAGTATTTTAATCAGCTGCAATAATTTCAGTAGGAGCTGCAACGATATATATATATATATATATATATATAATTATTATTATTGAAAATGCTATTTATAACCTTTTTCTCATTTATTTTTTTCTTATAAAAATCATATATAAATTATATCAGTATGACCGAAAGGTTTAATATTCATTCAAAGGTCTTATACTAAATAAAAAAAATTAAAGTATATATATTAATACCTATCCACACATAAATAAAAATAACAAAAGTAATTGTTAAAGGTCAGGTGCTGCATTACATAATTCTTAATTCTTAAAATGAAATGACCATGGTCACTAAACAGGATTTGAGTTTGAATGTTTCTGTAGAAATTGCAACATGGTAACAACTGCAGTTCACAGGGTTGGTTACATTTTGCAGTGTTTATATGTTGTAAACATTATTTGTAATAGTAAAAATGGGTCTCTGCAGAACATAAAGGGTGGATTAACGATTATTGAGCTAATAGGTTTGATCCTTGTAGCAAATTTTCTTTAGCTCTTGGAAAACACTCAGCAGTAAAGTCAATCCTACATAACAGAGAGCCTGCATCATTTTACATAAAATAGGTATATTTTTTGGCATACGATTCAGTGGTGCTTTTGCTCCAACAAAGCTGAGCATTCCTTTTGATTTGTGTAGTATACTGTATGGTTCTGTTATATTTGAGTTTTATATTGCCTCATGTAGAGAGACTATTACTCTGGTAAAGTAGGGGGGATGAGGCAAAGGGGAGGGTTGAGATTTAATGTTCCTGTAGTCACACACCATTTAAAACACATTGAGACACAAATACAAAGTCAGCTTTTTCATATCTATGCCTGCTTAAGGCTCTTGACCCCATTAGATGCCAGATTTGTCAGGAATTCTCTGGTGGTTTTGCTCTTATGTTAGATATAAAACAAATATCAATATAACAAATAAATAACAGATATGTTAGAATGTATTATTTTAATAGAATTCTGAATCCCCTCTTAAAAAGATATTAAAACATTATCGAGTTCGCGCGCGCGACCAGGCTGTATGAGATCCCATTCTCCCAACTCGATAATTGACTACTTTGGACTTCGACCGAAAACAGGAAGAAAATACAGGTGGCACGAATCCAGTCTGTGGCCTTCCACCCGATAGGCACCAGAGGTCGCTTCTCCATCATATTAACTCTCACACCACACAGCACACTGGACTGCATTTCCCATCATCCATTGAACGGACAACACACACAACTGATTACACTAATCACACTCACAGCTGAGAATTATCACCATCACTCAATCACATTCTTTATAAGCCTTGGACTTTCTCTCTGTGATCGCCGAGTATTGTATAGCACTTATCTTAGCGATAGCTACTCTACGGAGCCCACTCAGTTGTTTAAGTCTTGCCTTGCCTGAAATGAACATGATTTCTTAATGTCTAGTGACACATCAGGGAAAATTTATAATTAATTGAAATACATTTCTTACATACAGCTCCTTTAACAAACGTGTAAAATGTGAAGTTTGTGGCAGATCATACAAATCGTATGCTTGAGTTACAACAACTTCCTGTTTCGTGGCGTTAATTGCATACATTAGCACTTAGCCTAGTGTTGCATGATTTAACATATTTCTAGCATGTTTGGTACTTCCTGGCATATGTTAATATGTTTCTTGGAGTGAATTACAGTGTAAAGCATGTCACTTCCCATTGCCAGGAGGTGGCACTATTACTATAACTGAATATTTTCATATAGATGTCTTCAGGGCAGGACTCTGTCAACCACGTAAAGTTTGGGGCAGATCGGACATCGTATGCCTGAATTACAACAACTTCCTGTTTCGTGGCGTTAATCGCATACATTAGCACTTAGCCAAGTGTTGCATGATTTAACATATTTCTAGCATGTTTGGTACTTCACGGTATATTTCAATATGTTTCTGGGAGTGAATTACAGTGTAAAGCATGTAATTTCCTGTTGCCAGCACGTGGCGCTATAACTAACTGAATATTATCAAGATGCGTTCAGGACAGCTGGGAAAATATGATTTGTTAGAGATGTGATATGTGCCTAATGATATGGGGTATTTAGAAAATAAAGTTGAAATAATACAGAATCCTAGGAAATCCTGCAGAAGTTTAATGCATATTGTATTAATTGAAACAAAAACATATGTCGCATAAGTTATTAAACATCCCTTATAATTCTCACAGTCAGTGGCTGAAAATACAGTTCATTTCAGACTCCCTACTGAAAAACTGTGACTTTTTTATTCTGTTTGGTCTTTAGTGTCGTTGTGCATGGACACAGTTTATGAGACACAGCTGTTTGTAAACAATCTGATGAGCATATGTTCCAGCAGGACAATTATTTTATTTTTTCCACTGAGGCACGGCATGTTCCACAGCTGTAATATGCTCTTTCTATTTACAAGCAAGATAATGCCTCTTGATATTGGATTATAATGCTCACTTTTGTTGTTTTCCTTTTGTTTTGAGTGATCTGTGATTTGAATAAAAATAATTATTTGTGGTATAGACATAATTCATGACATATCCCTATGTGGCGCTATATGCAACACACTTTAGTTTTGTTAATGGACATTATTAGCTGGAATTAACTTATTTTAATTCTTTAATTTAATTCTAATTCGTATTTTTCTTGGAGTAGCATTTCCATCTTTTGTTTTTCATTGGCTTCTGTTGGGGGTCGGGCCCCGCCAGATGGTGCTATGGTACAAAATGCATTATATGAGCATCAGTTTCTGTAAACTAAACTTGTTTGCTACATTCCTGTAAAAATCTAGTTGTGAAAGGCTACGTGTTAACTCTTTCCCCGCCAGCTTTTTTTAAAAATAAGTTGCCAGCCTCCGCCACTCCACCAGCATTTTTGACCATTTTCGCAAAAATTTCATGGCCCCCAGAATATTTTGTTGTATGAATATCTGAACATGCAATATATCAAAATAAAGAACATAACCTCTGCTAATAAAAAAAACATAAAAACACATTTTTATTTAAAAAAAAAAACACTTTTGTGTCATGATTCTGCCATCATGTTCTTGATTTTCCTAGTTTTGTGGCAGGATCATGGCAGAACCATGTTTTGTGTACAAGCGCATGGCCTGTTGTTTGGGCCATGTGCTTGTGTTGTCTCGTTAGATACCCCGCCCCCTTGTTATCCTTGTCTTGTCGTTATCACCTAGTCTGTGTCACCTGTTCCCCTCATTAGTTTCTCCCTATTTAATCCCCTTGTGTTTGCTGTCCTGTGTCGGTACATTGTCAACTAATGCGTGTAACTCTTTTCTAGGTGTACTGCCCTTCTGTCCCGTTTTGCCCCCTCGTGGGTTTTTGTTTTCTGCTTTGTGCCTCAATAAATCCCTGTGTGTGTTTGCATATAGTTTGGGTTCGCTCCTTCAACCACATAACAGAATTAACCGGCCTTTAAAGAACCCAGCAGAGTGTCCTCCCAGCTCAAGCGACAGTCGGAGATCCGTAGACAATGCTGGTCGTCGGCTCCCACCAACAGTAAGAGGGGCGAGCTTCCTCTCCCTCCCCAGGGTGAGTGGATCATGAGGAATTATGCCCGGCTTTGGGGAATAAGCATAATCATTTTTCCCGGGAGGATCCGCAGGCTTCTTCCTCGGGCTCTCCACCCTCTGCCAAGCTGCCCGTGATCCCTGAGGGTCGTATGATAGGCGTTGTGACGCTTGGAAACCAGACTCATCCCAAATCGACTGCTACACTCCTCCCAGGCGTCATCTACACCCGCTGACCTCCGTGGTAAACGAGGGAGACGGGTTTTGTGGGATTCCCCTTCGGAATCATCTTCATCTGAGCTCACCCAACTAGAGATGGTCTTCCCAGTTCCTGTTTTGTCTTCCGCTGAGCCCGGCCAGCCGATCACGAGTCCTACTGTGACCATTGCCCCGCGGCCAAAGAGAAAGAGGAAAAAGGGAGCTTCCTGTTCCCCATCGCCATCTTCTCCTGAGTCTGCGACGGTTTCTCAACCCGCCGCTGCTACTAGAAGCACTGTTCCTGAAGCTGCAACAGTAAGCGCTGTTCCAGAGTCTGCAGCTGAGAGCGCTGTTCCTGAAGCTGCAACTGTAAGCGCTGTTCCAGAGTCTGCAGCTGAGAGCGCTGTTCCGGAAGCTGCAACGCTAGGCGCTGTACCGGAGTCTGCAGTCGTGAGCACTGTTCCTGAGTTAGCTGCAGAGAAAGCTGCGGCCGATTTAGCTGCGGAAGCAGTTCTGCAGTCAGTGTCAGCTCAAAGAGATACCAGTCATCGTTGCTGCCAAGACCTTATCTGATTACCTATTGAGTCTTGTCAAGATCCTTGAAATTCCTGTCACGTCTTCTAGTCCTGTACCCACTGCATCAGAGAGCGCTGTTCCGAAGTCAGCTACAGAGAGCGCAGTTTCGAAACCAGTTGCTGAGAGCACCGTACCCGAATCTGCCACTGAAGGCGCCGTTCCTGAGTCAGCTACAGAAAGCGCCGTTCCAGAGACGGCTACAGACGACGCTGTTTCCGAGGCGCAGATTTGGAGCGTTGGTTCCGAGCCGTCATCGGGGAGCCCAGTTCCTGTATCAGCTCCACAGCTGCCTATTACCCCTCCTCTCATGTGTCCTGTTTTGTTACCAGTTGTTCCCCCCCCCCGTCAAGACTCATGTTCCGTCATCCACTGTACCCCCTGTCACTGTCCAACCCTGGACTGTTTCGCCCAAGCCCAATTTTCATACTACGCCACCCAGACCTGCCTGGACCAGTCACCCGCAGCCCACACCCTCATCCCGAAGACCCAAGACCCCTGACCCACCGGCTCACCATGGACTTCCTCCTAAGAACTTTGTGCCTATGCCTCCCCTTCCTTGTTTTTTGTTTCTAATGTGTACCCCAGTCCTGTTATTGTTTATGCATGTTTGCCGTTGCTGTTATTTGTCATGTTTTGTTGGTTTGGGTCTGTCACAGTCTGTCATGTCCCATGTTTGATGTTCCCTTGAGGAGCGTCTGGAAGCCGCTCCTTAAGGGAGGGGTTCTGTCATGATTCTGCCATCTAGTCCTTGTCGTTCTTTAATTCTTGAGGCAGGATCATGACAGACCCATGTTTTGTGTGCAAGCACATGGCCTTTTGTTTGGGCCATGTGCTTGTGTTTAATTATCTTGCCCCGCCCCCTTGTTATCCTTGTTTTGTCATTATTGCTTTACCTGTGTCACCTGTTGTTTTATCATTTAGTCTCTCTATTTAATCCCCTTGTGTTTGCTTTCTTGTACCGGTTCATTGTGATTCTCAGTGTGTATCCTGTGATACAATACCTGTGTGTAGACCTTCCCATGAGTACCTTGTGAAGAATCCTGTCTTGTAAAATCCTGATCTTGTTGCTGTTAGTTATTTGTCTAGTTATCTGTCAAGTCTTAGTCTTGTGGTGTTAGTCTTTGTTTTTGCCCACCATCATGGGTTTTGTCTGAATAAAAGTGTTAATTGCATACTGTCTGCGATTGGGTTCATCGCTCCTCAACCATAACATTTTGAGCAAAAAGCTACGAAAGCCGCAAAGACTTTTGTCAAAGACTACATCCAGATTGGATTCAGAGCGATGATCAAAACACAGAGTAGATAGAGACCAACACCCCTAATGCTTGCACAGTCCTACAGCTCATCATGGGTTGACATTTCACTTAGTATAACATTAGGCAGTTTTGATTATGCTATTTAATGTTGATGATGTGTTTTACATATGCATATGATATCGCTAATTTGTGCATCTTAACATGTGATTTGATTAGGAGTTTCAGTCTTCCTTTAGAAGATAGCATCCCCTACAACATAACAGTGAAGACATGGAAAGCCTGTTCTTTTATGGAAAGTAAAATTCTATCAATGGTGGGGAAGCGTTGTCTCACAAACGATGAAAATTTCCATTGATGGCGGGGGAAAAAGTGAAGCCATTTTGTAAAAGTGCACTGACTAATTCTTTAGCATTGAATTTGGCATTAATAATTATTTGGCACTGTCTACTCGCATGATATATAAATGTATTACTTTTGATGACATTAGAACTGATTCTGTAATTATGTATTCCATGATAGAGAAATTATTTTAAAAAAGAGGTAATAATAAAAGATAATGTTTACCCTAGTTTCTGAGCAACATTTTATAAATTCTTTGGAAGTCAACCACAAGTTGGAATATTACAATAGCAAATTTGTCACATTTTGGTTGCTCAAAGCAGAATACTGACTAACAGCCCATCCTTTTCTATTGTAGATTCCTTTTCAGATCTGACAAACTGTGGTAGTGCTCTCCATGGTAACAGCAGCCTCAATAGACCCATTTCATCTCTTTATTCTAACACAAGCCAGACCTCCAGCAGAGAACATACACCCTTATCCTTACGTTTTTGCATGAAGTTCAAATAAATCAGCTCTGTGGATATGGGCCAGGGAGAGAGATTCCTGTAAACCATTTCCACAAAAAGCATCTCTTATAGAGTGCAGTTTATAACAGGACATATTTTTTAAAGTGAGTTTTAGTTATTTACGGAAAGCTATATTAATTGAGTGCAAGGTCTGCTTGGTCATCCAAAACTTGTTTTGAAAACAGAACAAACTAAATATTTTCCCTCTAACTCAAATCAGGGTTTAATGAAAGCATTGTTGCTACTCAAGGTCAACAAACTAAAGTAGTTTCCACCCCTAAGTTCCTAGGATTTTTAAATGATGACCGGATTTCCTTTAGGTCCCATATTCAGAATGTGTGTGTTTTGTTGTTTCTGAAACATTCTTCAGTGCTGCCCATCTTAGCCTGCTTTGAGATTTTAAATTTCAGTAGGAGTCAGTGGAAGTCTGTGCTGAACATTTGATCATAAAACAACTGTCATGAATGAAGAATTTGCAATGGTTATAATGACCATATTAATAATTTTCAAGTAGTCTCTGTCTTTTACTATGCAGTTATATTACTGAATTATGTAATTTGTCAAACTTTTCTTCAGTTTCTTAAAGTCTCCACTGTCTTCTGTTGCTTGAACAAACCAATAGTTTCGCCCCAAATTCATGCCAGTTGTTGAACCAGCTTTGCTAAGCAACAACCAACCTACTAATGGCCTACTTACAGTTTTCACAATCTGCATGTTAAAGGTGCATAGCGCAATATTTCATGTTAAAAATACCCGTTTTTCTAACCCATACATGCTTAAACAATTGCCTGATGGGCTGAATGAGCCCTTCTCTGATCACTGCGATTGCCTCTATAATCCTGTACAGTAAAATAAATAAGAGGGATTCGGGACGGAATTTGAGACTGGGCGTGACGTGACGTCATGCGCGTTCACGCTCACCTGGCTATGTCTGGCAGGTTTGTGTATTCGCCGCCATTCTCCGTATCAGCGAAGACAACTCGAGGGACAAAAATGTAGTCAACTTTTGACAAAAGTAGAAGATGGATTCAAAGAGACCGGTCCCTGAGCTTGCACACCTCTGGTTGCAGTTTCGCTTGTCGCCAGAGGGGGGCATAGTTCTGCAAAAACTCAGAGACTTGGACAATGCACCTTTAAGATGAGATAAGAAAAAGTACTTTAACATAGTATAAAAAGTCATGGGGTGTCCAGACCTGCTCCTTACGGGCCACTGTCCTGCAGAGTTTAGCTCCAACCCCAATTAATCACACCGGAACCAGCTATCAAGGTCACACTAGTCATACTAGACTCTTCCAGGCAGGTGTGTTGAGACAAGTTGGAGCTAAACTCTGCAGGACAGTGGCCCCCCAGGTCTGTGTTTGGAAACCCCTGCTTTAAGCTGTAATGAATAGATGTATATATTTGTGGTAACACTTTATTTGAAGGGGTGTGCATAAGACTGACATGACACTGTCATAAACATGACATAACACCTGTCATGAACATGAAGGAGTCTTTATGAATGTTTATGACTGTTGTCATTAAGTGTCATTCGGTAAATTATGACACTTTTAATGCAAAGTTGACATTGTTTAAAATGTCTTTGTTATGACAACTTGACATTAACAAAGACAAAAATGTCTTTGTTATGACAACTTGACATTAACAAAGACAAAAAATGTCTTTGTTATGACAACTTGACATCACCCAAGACAAAAATGTCTTTGTTATGACAACTTGACATTAACCAAGAAATCATAACCTAATTATCAAACTAAAAGCATTTGACAGTGTAATAACCCTTAATGACATCTTTATAACTAGTACAATGTGTTCCACTTTACTTGAGGACAAGTAATATTCATGACACAGTTATAATGGTGTCATGACGGCCAAAGTTGTGAGAGGTTGACAGGTTATGATTTCTTGGTTAATGTCAAGTTGTCATAACAAAGACATTTCTGTCTTTGTTAATGTCAAGTTGTCATAATCAAGACATTTTTGTCTTGGGAAATGTCAAGTTGTCATAACAAAGACATTTTAAACAATGTCAACTTTGCATTAAAAGTGTCATAATTTACTGAATGACACTTAATGACAACAGTCATAAACATTCATAAAGACTCCTTCATGTTCATGACAGGTGTTATGTCATGTTTATGACAGTGTCATGTCAGTCTTATGCACACCCCTTCAAATAAAGTGTTACCTTATTTGTTAAGGTTTTAGTTGTGATCTGAACTTTAGCCCACACAGAACTTTAGACCTTCTTGGTCATTTTTTTTTTTTTTTTTGCACTGGGGTACAGTCTGGTAGGAAAAGGGCAGGAATGGGAATGCCATTTCTCACAAGTCGTTTGGAGAGGCTTCCTCAAGGACCCTTTGGGGAGACATACCACTCTCATGACCTACCATGACTGTTCTTACTTTCTTTAAGACCTGATTGTTTCTCAAGAAAAATGTCATTTGTTTGGCTACAGCATCCTGCTCCTCAGATATAAAGCTGATGTTTTATTTTTACTGACCTTTAAGGATGGATGTAGTTACCGAGTTGATTAAATTTGTACCTATAGGTTATGCAGCTGATGATATTTATAATTATAATTTAGTGTTTAACATTATTTGTAGGTCATATGGGTCATCTGTTCTCCAGACATTATAAAAACTTGACATATTTAGTCTAGATAGAGCCATCAAGACATCAGTGTTTGCAGTGCATTGCAGTATTTTTTTATTCAAACCCCGCTGAAAAAAATGTCATTTGTTTGTAAATGACCTGCAATATCATGTCTGTATCTTATAGTTCACAATTTGATTGGATCCGCTATTGCTCAGAGACTGAAAGAACAGAACTCCAGAACCTGCTGGAAGGCCTCTTATCAGTCACAAAAAAATGTATTTTGAAATTGAGCACAGGCTGTAAAAGAAAAAAATGGCCTTTAGGATGAAGAGGCAGTGATTACTTTACGTTCTTTACTGGAGGCCGGTCACGAGTCACTGATGCCTCTGTGCGGTTACTACTTGGGTCAAATGCCAGACAGCGTGTCATGCATAATGATGTCGGTGTATGATGGATAGTAACCCTCACTTACATCTAAAGTGCAATTGGCCATGATAAACTGCAGTTAAATATGTTTTTCATGCTAGATGTAAACTACGAAACAAACGATGACATTCTTTATGTCTTAAGTATACAATAAATTATTCTCTGGAACGTCTCTTTTCGTGTTATCTTGAATTAAGTTTTTTTTTTTTTTTTACCACTTTGGCAATGGCACATAGTTTTTTTCTTTCTTTTTTTAAGTATAAACCACACTAAATTGTTAGATATATGCTTAAAAAAAACAATGAAACAATTTATGTAAAAGTTCATTTTTATCCAAGACATACTCTTTGAAAACAAGTTTTATTATTTAACACAGCTTTGCTAAAACATAAACAAGATAGCATACTGAAAAATTTGTTACATGTTTGTCAAATTTACCCCAAACAGAAGCAGCATTTCTGAAAAGTGCCAGCCTACTTTGTGGTGCCTGAACATAAAAGCAGAACATGAGGATTAATGATAAATAGCAATCCACTGCTTAATGATCTCTGAAAAGACATCCTTGACTCCCACTTCCCACAGAAGTTAAATAAAGTGCTCTGCTGTTGACATGTCTCAATATGGGGTTGTGAGGTCCACATTAGAGGATATCTCACTGATAACAGCCTCAAAAGCCCTGGTCTCTGTCACTGTTGTTTCTGGGGACAACGCTCTGACCCGCTGAGAACTGAGAATGGAATCTCTGTGAGACTGACGATTGATGTGAGTTTTTTTTTGTTTTTTTCAGGGCTATTCGTTTTTTTGTAATGGATTGTTTTTCTTCCACGATATTGTGACATTCACATGTAATTTCACATTAAGGAATTATTCCCCTAAAGCACTATTAGGGACTGCTATTTGCTCGCACACATTGACAAATGAACTGCTGTCTAGTCTACTTAAGCTAGGTTACCACCATGGCATTTCCCATACATTCAATCCTGTTTAGCATGCCAACAAAAACCTATATCTTCCACAGACAACACATATCAGTGGAATTTTTTAGAGCTGAATGGCACAAAGATCTAAACACTGACAATAGGTCTATGGTGAGTTTTTGTGTGTGTGTGTGTGTGTGTGTGTGTGTGTATGGCCATGCCACTGAGTCCAGGAGTACACATCGAGTTCCTCTGGGAAACCTCCTGCATGAATTTCTCAAATCATCAGAAGCACTTCCTGGACAGTATCAAGAGAGAACAGTTTTAGGAAAGCCTGTTTTATCTTGTCTGGCGGATCTAGTGCATGTGGGCAGGATTTGTCAAGGCTTATCAAATGGCATTTATTTAAAGATCCCACATGACCATTAGAAATGACCATTAGAAAAATGACACTTTCAGTTTCCAGTGCCAAAAATACCTCTTCTTGGAACTGAATAAAGATGCTGTGGAAAGGTGGCATTACACTGTCTTTTTGGAGCAAGTATGTTGTAGTAAATACACAATAATTAGTTTTCCTTACAAGTTTACCTTATGATATTCTAGACTAGAGAGAGAGAGAGAATTCAGGTTGATTAGGAGGACACTTTTTCCAAGTCATCTCAATGGCTCAATCACCCTGAATTCTGAATTCACCCGATGAGCCAAAACATTATAACCACATGCCTAATATGCTGTTGGTCCTCCACATTCTACCAAAACAGCGCCGACCTGCCAAGGCATGGTGTTCTGCCTTTAGGTGTTCTGTGGTATCTGGCACTATGTTAGCAGCAGATCCTTCAAGTCTAGTAGGATGCATCACATTCCCTCTACCAGCATGTCGTCGTCCCACAGCGTGGACAGCCGTGTACGCGTGCGCCATTAACATGGGTAAGTGATGGCACCATGATGCACTGTGGGACGTCGACAAGAAGGTAAAGGGAATGTGAAGGATCCCATTTATGCGTTCGACGCGGGCAGGGGCACTGGGGCATCATAGGCACTCTGGTTGGTCTGTGGTTATGTAAGAAATGTAAGAAAAATATTAATAAAATGTTATTTTCTGAGTATGATTACAGTTTGAGACCGCGTTAAGGTGCCATTTAAACAACACCTTTTTCAACTAAAAACTTTTTATGCATTTTGGCCTTTCATTTACAGGACAGTGGCGTTTTGGTGACCTGAAAATGCAAAGTATTGAAATCCGTGACATCATGTGCATGCATATTATGTGTTCAGTCAATAGGTTAATAGATTTCCTTTACAAAGTGACCTCGCAAACTACTGGCCTGACATCCAGAACACAGCAGGGTTATTTTATCGTTTTCGAGGATCCGTGTGAACAGGGATCGTTTTGACAACATTGTCGTCTGAATGCGAAAAATTCTTTACGTTTTCACGTTCTCAAGGAAAAACGTTTACGTTTTTAGTACATCGTTGTCGTGTACCCTTAGACTGTCTGTCAAGCCTTATGCCTACTGTCAAAACTTACGCACACAAGAAGACTCGTCCAGAGTTTTACATCTTTGCCGATGTGTGTGGAGCAAGTGGTAGTTTGTTGATGCGTCAAATTTTCTGATACTGCCACAATTTTGTCTGAGGTAAAATTAATCGAATAAACATGTCAAACTAATGATCAAATACTTTGATTTTGGCCTAGGATCAGAGGAATCTTACAATTATTTTCTTAGATAGCTAAATTGTGGCCACCTATAGCCTACAGTGTGAACTCGGATTTAGTGAAATTGAAGGCGATGGAAAGCAGTGGCATGGAGACCTCCCTGAAAGATTACAGCCGCTAGGTACTAATTTGCCAGGTGATGAATGAATTGTCTGTAAATCCTTAATACAGGCAGAGAGGATACAGCTGTACTACATTGTACAGCTGTACTACATTGTACAGCTGTACTACATTGCACAGCTGTACAGCTGTACTACATTGTGTACTACATACTACATACTACAGAGAATACAGCTGTACTACATTGTATACTACATACTACATACTACAGAGAATACAGCTGTACTACATTGCATTAATCAGATACTGTCACTTGAAGATGCTTTTTCAGACCTATGTGAGAATAGAAGGAAAGGCTATTCAAGGTATTCAGCTTCATAAGTCTTCAACCACACTGTAAAAAAAATAGTTGGATTAACTTAAAGTAAGTTACCTGGTTGCCTTAAAATTTTGAGTTCATTGAAATTAAAAAGTGGAGTTAATACAACAAAGGAGATTGGTTTAATAAATAGAAACTCAAAATATTATGCTATCTGAACTACATTAATTATCTAAGTTGATTTGACAAAATATAAAAAGTTGTGAAAACAAATAATCAAAATTCATTTTTACAGTGCAGTAAATACGATAGCTGTTTTGTCCTCTTGAACTATCATTCAATGAATATGGTTTGAATTATTTTGTTATGATTAAAGTAACTATGGTTGCGCGCACAGCTTTTGGCAGCTTTTCATATCCATCAAATAATGTAAGCAAAACTTGACAGGCACCTCAGGCAATCACAGCAGAAGTGGATAAATCAGATTTTCTTATGCAAAAATTAAAAAGTGCAAGCTATTGTGCTTATAAGAACATATTGACATTTTTTCTGAGCTTTTTTCTGGGCTGCTGTCAGTGTTTTCTTTATCTTTTTTTAATTGTTAAGCCACATTTAACTACAACTTTAAGCCTTAACATACTTAACATTATATTTATTTTGTATAAGTTCCACTTATGAAATTAGTTTTGTTTATTGCAAAGAAAATTAGTTTTTTCATGATCGCCTAGGCTGGCACATGGTGCGGCCTCTGCACACCTGAGGGGCCAGTTGCATATACTGTACATAGCCGTTATGTTAAGACAGTGTCTTAAGTTATTGTATTACCCACTAGCAGTTGGGCAGTCAAAGGGCAGTCAATCTTACTTTTCGGTATGAAATTAGGCCAATCTACATTTTTATGTAGCTGACATTTAAAAGTTATGAACAGTCTTAAAGACAAAAAAATTATGACTGACTTGTAAGACTAGTCTTAATGGTTTATGTAACCGGCCACAGATTTCTCTGTCACTCTGAGGTAGTTTCACAGGTTTGGGCCCGTTTTACGGTTTGCTTGCCTCTTTCATTGAAGCTGAGTTGCGACAAAATGGGTAACGTTTTCCTGAGCATACACTCTAAAAAACGATTCGTTGGCTGAACAACCATTACTTATAAAAGTAATTAGATTAAACACAAAAAATTAAGTATTCGTAACTTTTCAACCTCTACTTAACATATACAGTGTGTGTAACACAAAAATATAAGTTAATAGGTGAACTTAAATGTATGCATAAATAAAATGAAAAAACATAAGTCATGTCAACTACTATAATAATTGCTTCAAAATTAAGTAAATGGAGCATAACATTTTAAGTAACTATACGAGCCACGTGATATGCAATTTCCCGTGATGCCTTTCCAGCCAAAAATTTGAGCCATTTTGTGAAGCACATATGTGAAGACGCTGAAAAGAGGTAAACTTAACTTTTTTTAACTTAAGGTACACTCGATCGTTTATTGCATTTTTGGTCAAGAAATTAAATTTTAAACTGAACTTCAGAACACAGGCCTCGACAAGCAAGACTGAACATTTGTTTCTGGTTGTATTTGGTCATGATATAATTAGTAACGGTCAGAGGAGAAAGGCCGCGAAATTTAAAAATACTACTGTTATTGTGTCACGAAATTGTAGTTTTAATAATTTTCAGTCGACAATGTAGTTGTTTAAAGCTCAAATCTGTGGTTTATTTATAAAGATAGCGCCTATTTAAAAACTGTATCTGACGTTTTCGGAGTTCGGAGTGAAATCCAGGAGATCACCGCAAGACCAGCGGGCGCTCAGCGCTCATGTACCCCGCCTGGAACAGCCGTACCTCGGCTCGTGCTTCTGACGTGTGCCGCTGGCTCGGATGTCTCAAGTCTAGTGGTTAAACATGAGATATAATTCGTCTTATCTAACGGGCGATCTTTGGTCTCATTAATCTATAATTTGTTCCCTGGCAAATCGTTTTGGCTGAGGGCAAAGTGAAGTTTCATAACTTTATATTTAGGCTATTTTAACATTGTGTCCTGCTGTGTGTTTGATTGAATCGTTTACTTTATTTCTTGTCTTGTAGCTTCTTATACCCTTTAAGGCTACTTATACTGTTATAATGGCTATTACTGATCAATAAAACTGACATTTTACAAAAAAGAGTTAAATTTAAGTCACTATTTAACTTATTTTTTATTGTCTTATGTAATTGATATTTATATTGCTATTATTATAGTATTGTACATGAACTATAGCCTATGCTATTATCAATATTTTTATGATTGTATTATTGTACTTATGATATTATATAACTATAATACTATTCATTACTATTTTACTTGCTGTATACTGTTTGTTTGTTTATTTTATTGACTAAACTATTTACTATTACCTCACTTTATCTTATTTACTATTTGCATTGCACTGTAGTTGTACCATAGCATATGTATTACCATAAAGGATCCATCAGTTATCTTTGTTATTGCTAAAATGGGTCAATCACAGAAAATGATTTTTCCACAATAAGAAAACTTTATTTCATATAATATGATTGATGACAAGCAAATTTTATAGACATATACAATATTTTTTAATAAGGAATTGTCAAAGCTCAGGCTTGTCATGTATCTGGCTGAAATAAAGTTTTCTTATTGTAGAAAAAGCATTTTCTGTGATTGACCCATTTTAGCAATAACAAATATAACTGATGGATCCTTTATGGTAATACATATGTTATGGTACAAAGTGCAATGCAAATAGTAAATATAAGATAAAGTGAGAAGTAATAGTAAATAGTTTAGTCAATAAAATAAACAAACAGTATACAGCTAATAAAATAGTAATGAATAGTATAGTTATATAATATCATAAGTACAATAATACAATAAAAATATTGATAATAGCATATAGTTCATGTACAATACTATAATAATAGCAATAGAAATATAAATTACAGAATATAGACAATTAAAAAATAAGTTACATTGTGACTTATATTTAACTCTTTTTGTTAAATTTCAGTTTTATTGATCAGTAATAGCCATTAGGCTATAACAGTACAAGTAGCCTAAAAGGTATAAGAGGCTACAAGACAAGAAATAAAGTAAACGATTCAGTCAAACATAGGGTAAAGCAGGATACAACGTTAAAATAGCCTAAATATAAAGTCATGAAACTTCACTTTGCCCTCAGCCAAAACGATTTGCCAGGGAACAAATTATAGATTAATGAGACCAAAGATAGCCCGTTAGATAAGACGAATTATATCTCATTTTTAACCACTTAGACTAGAGACATCCGAGCCAGCGGCAAACGTCAGAAGCACTAGCCGAGGTACGGCTGTTCCAGGCGGGGTTCATGAGCGCTGAGCGCCCGCTGATCTTGCAGTGATCTCCTGGATTTCACAACTCCGAAAACGTCAGATAAAAATTTTAAATAGGCGCTATCTTTATAAATAAACCACAGATTTGAACTTTAAACAACTACACTGTAGACTGAAAACCTATTAAAACTAAATTTCATGACACAATAACAGCAGTATTTTTAAATTTCGCGGCCTTTCTCAGCCTCAAGCAGCACACGAAAAAGGCATTTTTCTCAATTCCCGGTATGAGAGATATGGGAAAGTTGCCATCCGCAATATGGCGGTGCCGTTGACGACGCTCCAGCGGCCAATAGGGTGTCTATGTATTTATTATGTCTATGGCGTATACAGGCAGGAGCCATCTTGGAAAACTCGACTAGCTGAGTCACGAACACCGTGCTAAGTGAGCTGGTCGATAGGAATTAGGTTTGTGAAACTAATTACATGGAAATGCATGAATTATATCTATTTATTAAAATAGTTTCTTCTGGAAACAATGGACCATATGAGATTCCAAGTCACAGTTCATCTCACTTAGCACGGCGTTCGTGGCCCGACTAGTCAAGACTGTTTTCCCAGATGGCTCCTGCCTGTATACGCGTAATGTACTGTCTTTATAAAGTATCTTCTTATTAAACTGTCTGTACACTTACACAGTTCTCAATGCTTCGGTTTGCATGTAGGGACCCTCATTATGCTATGGTGTTAGTGTGAGGCTATTTTGAACCTTGTTAGTGGTATTAATAACTAGCGATTTACTTTTGCTTATTCTATGCCCCATATACTAGCGTTATAAGCTAATCTGTTTTTAGAGATAAAACTCTTTACATTCGATTATCATGAAAAACGCATCCCAGAGAACGATCAACTCGGTAACCATGTGTTAATTACCCCTAGGTTCATTTTTCACCGGAATTGTCCTTTAAGAGGTTTTTTGTATGTTCCAAGAGTAAATGTTGGAAAAATGTAAATCTTTTGAGAAGTATTGCAAAGGTGAAAAAGTGACCTGTTAAAAGTGATTTTCCATTTGTCGATTTACCACATTTTGTTACATTTCAAGTGTGGTTTCAGGCTTTCAAGCCTTTGGCAAAAAAATGTATAAAAAAATGATAAAGTTAAATGCTATATTGTGTGTGATTTGCATGTTTAATTTATTTTAAGACACTGAATGTACTGGAGCAGTGCAGTAATCAGACCAATAGCTGAAGATCTAAAATAAGTAAAAATGGTTGGTAACTCGTTTAATTGTCTTATTTTTATATACTGTATAAGTGAGCTTAAATGTTAAGTTAACAGAACTAAGATTTGTTTTAATCTCACATGGCCTTTACTGTGTTGGATTTACTTAAAATATATATGCACCATTTTTGCATCATACTTTTTAAGTAATCCCAACTTGGAATAATTTTACATAAAATTAACAAGTAAACCTTTGTTATATGTACTTAAATATTTGAGTTCACGTTACATTCTTTACTTAAAAATATATGTAACGTGATGCATATATTTTTAAGTAAAGAATGTTGTGTGGACTCAAATATTTAAGTACATATAACAAAGGTTTTCTTGTTAATTTTAAGTAAAATTATTCCAAGTTGGGATTACTTAAAAAGTATGATGCAAAAATGGTGCATATATATTTTAAGTAAATCCAACACATCATTTTTTAGAGTGTATGATGGTTATCTTTTAGGGCACCATGTGACCCAGAACTGCCACTGGTCTATCATTTGGAAATTTTAAATATAAAGGCTAATTAGATTGTTTTATATGGCCCTTTAGTTAGATGAAACATTTGGAAATAACTGACATGAGAAGGCAGATGTCATGACAAAAACATTTGGCTAAAAAGGGAAACCCTATTAACTTAAGTTGTTTTCCTGTGTGCTATAATAACAGCCATTTGAGTTATGTTTACATTGTTTCAATCTGTTAAGAATAGTATCAAAGTAAGTCATGTTACAATCAACCTAACTTAGGGCAAAAGTATCTTAAAAAAAATAGGAAATAGAAAACCTTTGCCCACATGGAAGAAATCCAAAGTTGTTCTCCGCGCCTGAAGGAAACCATCTGTAATTATGTCATTAAAGTCTACCAATGGTAATAATCCAGGATCCTCATTGAGAGAAGTGGCCAGTGTGGATTTGAAGGTGGTTAAGAGGTTCAATTTCTTGAATAAACCAGTAAAAGATTAGTGGTTGTATTAAAGTCAGAGTCACATGGTGTGAAGCATCCAGATGTGATATGGAGAAAAGTCAGAATGTTTAGATCAGCGTGTTCATTACAAGATTATGCCAAGTGAAGGCAGTGGTGGTCAGCTTTGGTCTGAGAGATATGTATGTTCATAGGGGTCTAAAAATGTAAACTATGCTGCCATCTCCTGGTGTATGGATGTTGTCATTTTGTTGATGCATTTGCGTGCAGGTAAATGGCAGCCTGTAACATTACCTTTATATTTGACATTATAGTTCCATTTATTGAGTTTAAATAATAATAGTTTGCAGTCCACTTCTTCAATTCATAACATACATTTTAAAGATGCTGTTATGTTATAAATTGTTATAATTTGGCCTACTTTAAGCCATGATAAAATCATGAACTTATGTATAATTTGTTAATTTGTAAATATATATTTTTAAGTTGGTTTGCACAGATTTATTGTTTTTGTTTGATGCTTTCCTTTGATCTCGACAATATGCGTCATGAAATCCTAAAACACATTTGAAGTGTTAACATCTCATTAAAAATTAGTGTGGGAACTTTCTTCTAATTTCCTTCAATTGCTACAGCACACTTCCTGATACAGTAGCAAGCACACACAGCAGAGGATTCAGAAACAAAATAAATCACTCACAGAAGTCTTGAGAGCAGTTTGTAAGCATCACTCACTGTGCGAATCCTGACCATTGTTTGTTTGTTTTTTTAATCTAGAGCTGCAAACATGAAACAGCATTGGTGCACATATTTGGTCACTAAATAAAATATATTTATGGAAATAACTGCTTTGTTACAGTGGCATGTCTGATCAGACACAACAGTACAGAAGACAATAGTCTAAAACTGTCATGCTACAACTTGTTTAACCAATATATCATCCGTTCTGTAGTGTTGAAGACCTTTTAAATCCTTTTCGTCAGTTTTTCTTCCTTGACCAATATCTCTAAAATGTTAAAATACCCATTTGTTGATATTTGTACCATTTATCTCATGTTTATCTATGATAGGTACATTATAAACACGTTCACACATGCTATGATGCTCACGCTGTAGTGTCCATCTCTGAATGTTGTTCCTCTGGAAGTGAGTTGTTGGTCTCCTTCCCTCTTCCCATTCTCTGCCCTCCCACCTTTTCACAGCTTTTCACACTCGTTTCTTGAATATTATTCAAGATTGAGTTGTGATAAACTTCTGCTGAAAAAGGGATGTTTCACAACCTTTTAACATTGCCTAATTTCTTAGTTTTATTTTACTTTATTTTACTTTGTTATTTTACCCTTGTGCATGTCACTTTACAGATTTCTATCGTTTTTATTACCTGAGGCAATGTTTTCTATCATCTTCATTTGAGGCCATCTCTACTCTGAGTTGAGTGCTTCTGCTTTGTGTCTTGAGGGTTAGTTTAGTGCATTTAACATGCTTATGAATGCTTATGGCTTTCTCATTTTCCTCCACTTCTGCACCATTTGCTTCATAATTTCTGCAGCAAGTGGAAGGGATTGCTTATTAGACGCCTCCACTAATCAGACCCTAATGGACACAAAGACACTTTGCCAGCGAGCCGGAACTTCAAGAAAGGGACATTGATTTTAATTGAATGCGGAAAACTTCCATTTGATTCTGCAGTTAATTTTCACAGCGGGAAACACAGAAGGGCGTACACAGTGCTTGGTTAATTCAATTTGCTTCAGATTCATGTGCAAAAAGGTCACAGAAAGTCATTCAACTCAAGTCTTTTGTAAATTTCATTTAGTTTCATATAGGTTATTGGCTGGTGTTCGATTATTTACTTTTTAATTATGACTGGTCGTCTCACCTGTAGGATTGAAAATAATCCAAGACATTTGAAATGAACAAAGACGCTTTACTGTGTTCCACCCCCTCTTTCTGCCACAAGGACCATTTGGAGTTCCCAAAGACACAGAGGGGCTGATAGTGATCAAGGCCTGTAGGTCAAGATGTTTGTACTTTGGGGGGGTCAATGAATTGTCACACCTTTAGAACAATGGGGGAAGTGTAAATATCTGATTGGTCAGTTTGAATGTCTCATATTTGGGTTTTAGTCACATGGTCAGGGAAAGGATAAAAGAAGATTGAAACTGTTGCTCTCTCTCTTTTATGCTCTGGCGCTCTGATTCTCTATACTCTTGGGGCTCTCTCTCTCTCTCTCTCTCTCTCTCTCTCTCTCTGATAACATTTTACATACATGCTGGGTACAATTAATTATATAAGTTTTTATCATAATCTCATACATCTATTTTGTAACTATTTTAAGTGTAACCATAACCATATTTTGTCATTATACCTTTTCAATTCCAAATAATGTGCTAACTAGTTTTGATTTGATATTGGCTTTGAAGTGCTACCTATTGCAATACAATATTGTCACTCTCTATAGCAACGCTCTCCCACATTTTAAGCTATTGTAACTGCGCTTATTTCCGTCGTTGGTATAAGTGGCAGTGGGTGGAATAGACTAGAAATGTACAGTTTTCTACCATCTTGCTGACAACGTTTCTTTAGTCATTCGGCAGTCTTGCAGCTTGAACCCCTGCAGGAAATCCACCTTTACACACCTATTTTTACATTTGAACTAAGTACTGTGATCTAACGTTAACTTCAAGTTAATCTTTAAATCTTTATCTAAAAAATATATTTTTAATAATGTAGACTAATGTAATGGCTAAACAATTGTTTTCAGTTTTTACTGTTTTATTTTTAATTTTAGACAAAATATTGACCATAACGTGAAAATGGAACGTGGTCAGAATTTAATATCAGCACCTCTAACAACACTGTCATTGTTGTTATACATGTGGTGAGAACTTGTTTATTAAAAAAGTCAATTACAAACAGATTCATAATGTAAGCTAATGCTCAACGTGCACATTAAACGGAACAGACCAGGTCTGATTTATACTAAGGTATTTATTCTCATGAAAAGGTTCATTTAGAATCCTATGTGTGATGTATCTACAGCTAATGTGGAGATGACACTGAATAAATACATTTCTTCTTTATTAGGTTTCCTCACCCTAAATGTATCTTACTGGTGGTGCTGTCAAAGCAGCAGTTGTTTGAATTAGGCAATAATGTTGTCCAAAGATAAATGCTCATCTCGGGTGGGCGGTAACCCAGGAATCGTGATGTACCAGTGTGTCCTGATGCCAGAAGCGCAGGAGGAGAGCTCAGCGCCCTGCTGCTCACTCTTAGGACCGGGCTTTGGTGCGCCACCAGCGCAAAAGCTATGGTTGGCTTACCACCCTGTTTTTCTGGGGTTAAGGATTTTGTCCACTAACTCGTTGGCACGTGCTGCGTGGTGTTTAATCATCAATACTCTGTGCCCTGTCATATTCAGGATTATTTTGTTCCACTGCATTAAATCATCATAAGCAATAGAGCTTTTGTACTGTATGTTATCGAGTTATTATAGAAGTGGGCCAGCAATCAGAAATCTTTTTGTGGTCGAAGAATAAGCTGTAGTTTGAAACAAGGCTTTTAGATTGAACACTTTATTCAGCAAATTTGATGGCGGCAACACCAACCAGTAAATGCTTATTGCCTTTTTACAATTTCAATTGTTCATATTGTTACCTTGCTAAAGTTATTGCCATTGAGCCTGTACTGTCATTCTTACAGCTCACAATAATTAAATTCAAAATAACAGACTGAGAGAGCGAATAAATAGCACCTTGTTTCATCCATGAAGGGCAGTTTACTGAACTGATTGTTCACGAAAAAATGGTGAGGTTGATTGAAAAATACTTATCTGCCGAGTCCAAAAGCACTTGTTTACCTGCCAATTTGCATTCGCACAAGCTGTGATGGGAGTTGCTAAATGTCCCTTTAGTGCAGTAATTTGTCAGTCATTTAGTATTAGTTCATTTGTCAGATTTGACCATGCTGGACATTTTCAAAAGCTTTTGTGCAACTCACATTTATTTCACTTTTTATTTACTAACTGAATGGATGTCAGACTGGTAGTTGTTTGAAAGAAGCATTGTAATTGCATAATAGTTCTGTGTATCATGTTGTCTTCTATTTTCTTTTCATATTGTTTTAAACCAATACATGCTGTGGTTATTTCAAACATAAATCTACCAACACACCTGCAGTCTTCTGTATAAAGGAATGTATTGAGCTGCTTCAACGTTTGCCCTCTTAATTTTTTCCCCCCTCACTGCAATTGATCTTGTGCAGTCTCTGCATCTTGAGTTTCTACATGCGTGACGGATCAATCCGGTCACGCCTGTCAGTTTGCAGCTTAGCAAAATCATGAAACCTTTCACTGAAGATGAAGGCGGATTGAATATTCACTCGACGGGCACGGCATCAACGGCTCTTCCTCTTCCTCTTATTGCTAGGAAATACTCGCATGAAAACCGGAACGGCCTGACAAGAACACACGTTCTACCCTTTGAGCAGCCTCCTCCCGTGTCATGCCAGTCAAGCCGTGAGAGTTGAGATGGAGAGTGGGGCCTGATCAGACCTGTTTTACAAGTCTTATGGCAGTGCTGGCGGATCCGCACCACAGCACCGTTCTCTGCTCCCACAGCGCCCGTCAGGATGGACCGTTGCTGGAGAGAGCCATCTTTTCTCCACTGTTCAGGCATTTAACAAACAGGCTCCAGAGACTTGCATCATAGCTCTGCTTTTGAAAGCACTCTCCTAGTTTCACCTCTGGAGAGGCACTTGCTTTAAGTTTTTGAAGAAGTCTGTTTGAAATGTTCTCAGAAGTAAAAACAGCTCACCGCATGAAGGTATTAAGACAGGTTTAATTTATTGTTTTGTGTACATTTTAAGAGGTTACAGGTACTGCTTACAGAGGCATGGTAGAATGTCAGTGCATGTGTGTAGCACAGAAAATGAATTAAAATTCACTATAAACCTATTTATCAACAGTCTGTTACAATATAGACTTCCATGAAGTCTTAAATGCTGAAATGAACTGCATATGTATTTATTCATTTAGCAGATAATCAAAGCATGTTTGGGGGGTTGAATCCAGATTCCTTTCGATGAAGATTACATTACCATGTTATATTTCTTGACAATCAAGTTTGTCGTATACTCTCTTTAAAAATACTCTAATATAAATTAATGTTCCATTTACATTTAATGTTGACATGCTTTTTAGGATAAAGGAACTAACAGCAATTAAAAAAATACTCTCATAGAAATGTATGCTCCATTTACATTTAATGTTAAATGGTTTTTAGGATAAAGGAACTAAATAAGGAATTTAAAGAATACTCTCATGTAAATGTATGCTCCATTTACTTAAGATTAATTTTAGTATGGATTTAATTTTTTAATTGCCCCGGTTTCACAGACAAGGCTAAAGCCTTGTAGCAGACTAAAATGCATGTTTGAGCTGTTTTAACCGAAAGCTTGCACTGACGTATCTTAAAATATATCAGTGTCATTGTTTTGTCTCAAGATGCACAACAGTAATGTTTTTGTCTAAGGCATGTTTATAAAAGCTACTTAAATGTCATAATTGAACTTAGGCCTAATCCTGGCATAGTCTAAGCCCAGTCTGTGAAACCAGATCTTAATTGGTAAACATTATTATAATACACTAAGAGTGTAAGGAATTATTATTATTTTGTTGTAATTTACTAAGAGCTCAATAAGAAGCTCAAGGAAGAGACACTGCCGCACCTGAAACTTCATCATCGATAAACAATGTTTTGTTTTATTGTTGTGCTGTAGATTTTATCCTCTGAATTTCATGGCACCATTGCTTCCCTTGCCTTCTTGGACAAAATGCCCTATAGGCTTGCTGTGTGAAACAGGCCAAATACTGCAGTAGACTGTCTGCAAAACCTGTGCTGGCATCCTTGTCAGAAAATTATGTGACCCACAGATCAAGCCCATAGGGCTTGTGCAGGTGAATCTAAAAGCATCAAGTCACTGTATAAGAACTTTGCGAACACAAACATTAAATTTCATCCCATTACAGCAAAGGTCACCAGGCGTGAAACAAGCCAAATAAACAGAATGGGGCTGTTGACAAAAGGTGACCATAGACTAGTTTACTAGTTTTTACAGACTTCTCATAAAATCTACCACATGCTCCTGTCTATGGGGGAAAGGCCTGGTGTAATATGCATTATGCATGAGCGGTGCCTCTAAAGACAGCTCATTGTTTTCAGAGGGGAGCGGTAGTCCTGGACTTTATTGTATGTTTATTGTTCAGACAGATTTGAGTGTAATAAAATAAAATACATGGGCAGACACACCCCAGGTGAAGGTGACGAAGTATGCAGATTAAAAGTTCATGCTGACAGTATTCAATATTCAGAATATTGAATCAGTTCCGTTGACATCCTGCAGTTGCTCCATTTCTGCTTGCTTTTAGTTGTAATTTTCATGCCTTTCACTGTATTTGCTTAACTAATCTGAGGAGAACCTTGTTAAATAACAGGGGCAGCTTTGTAAATTTATATTTAAGTGCAGATAATTATGATAAGTGAAGAACGAAGAGACATTTTTCGCTTGACTCTTCCTTTTGACGACTGTGGTAGGTAGTAATAAGTGGCTGAAGACTGTAGCCCGTGGACCATATCTTCTCTGTCTTGTTATCCCAGCTCTAAATCTCTAGTATGTTGGCAGTCCAGGAGATGTGTATTCCCAAACACGCTCCCTAACTACCTCCCCCAATGGTAACCATCATCATGGCACACTCTCTCAAGTACTCCTACACGCACACACACACACAGCCTCTCGGCTATATTTAGTAAGACTAATTGGGTGTGTTGGAAATCACTGTCGACCACGAGTGACACTGATGAAGTTGAAATGAATCTCGGGTGCATTGTTTTTATTTTATTTTTATTATTATTATTATTTTCTCCCCCTCGTTCTTTGTTGTGGATGTTTCGCTGCATGGGAAAGTCGGAGCAAATTAAGTGGTGGTTTAAGTGACAGCTCATTTAAAGAAAAAAGGCGTGAGAAACTGAAGAAGAGATGAAACGATGTTTCTATAAATGAATTGCTTGTCCTTTTTTATCAAGAGGGCCCTGGGCAGCTTTAGTCCCATAAGGTGTCAGACAGGTGCGTCTCGCTCTTCATGTCGGAAATAAGTGACTTGTCACCAGGGAGGTAAACAAGCACAGCATCTCTCATGTGTGCGAGCCGCTGATTGTGTTTCGGGTCAACAGGCCGAGACGAAAGTGACTCTGATTGTGAGACCGTGATGTGTCATTGACAGCCATTTGCATGCAGGTCATCCCATTTATTGAGTTGCCTGTTTATGAAATAACTAAAGCGGGCACTTTCATGCCTGTAAAAAAAAAAACAGATTAGGTTTTTCGGTGAATGGTGAATAAATAATTTTTAGTGATTTGTTAGGTGTTCACAGGCTGTTCACAGTATCTGTTAAATCATGTTTTCTTATTCTGAACAAGCAGTGCAACAATATGCCAGTACAAATGAATGGGATTTTTTTGCTTAATGAAATTTGGTAAAGAGTTACACGTGTTAAAATGCTTCTACTCTTTTTTTTTTTTTTTTATTCTTTTTTGAACAAAAATATTTCAATAAATTAAGTTGGAAAAATTGGATAAACATGAATTTCAGAATATTGTTATATTAATACTTCTTAGTAACTCCACAAGTTTGTATAAAACCTGATCATGTTATCTAGTACTTAAGTGCTAACTGTGCTATTCTGTACTTCAGTAAAAAAAATAAAAAAAATAATTGCAACGGTAACAGCAATTTCACATTTATTTATTTATTAAGGGATCTAGAAATATGTCATTTTTCACTTTGTCAATGTTTTATATCCTAAAATCTGTTTATTTCAAGTTTCAAGTAAAAGTAAAGTATTATTTTTTTAACCTGGCTGTATCTGTTTGAAATTGTACTCCTAAATCTTTTTATTTTATTTTATTTTATTTTATTTATTTCAAGTTGCAGAGTTTGAATCATGCCTTGCAGTGAGCTGTTCCTTTCATATGGCCTAGTCATACAGCCAGGATTAGTGAGCGTAGGTGTTCGCATGCCTCAACACAGAACAGGTGTTCATGTTCACCTTAGTATGCATTTGATTGTATGTGGGTGCACAGTAAATTCTCCATGTGTTTTTACTGTGAAACATCTGCCTTTTCTCCATGTGTTAATTCCACAATGCTGAGGTGAATGTAACCTTCCTCTATCCGGTCATGTGTCTGAGCCTCCTGATAAGTGCTGAGAGGCCTCTCTCCAATCAACACGGTGACAAGAGCAAACTTTACCCGTCTACAGAGACTTACTCACACCCTCTTTACCTGTCGTAATACCCACGGCCACAACCTTTTCTGCAATGAGCACATCATCCATGGTTTGAAATATGGTTTGCTGATTAGAAGAGAGTCTGTTCCTCCAGGCTCCAGGAGAGGGCACGAGAGGACATTCAAAAGTGTGATAAGCATCAGCAGACTCAAGGAATCAAAAATGAACCTCGCATTCCAATTCCATGCACACCCTTTGTTTGGATTTTAGAAGCAGTTTTAATGGGTTTGCATTTGGTGTTGCTTTACCTAATTATTTTATAACTTGAAAAAATATATATTTGTAATCCTTTCAATTACGATAAACATCCATGAAAGTCTTAACATCCTTAAAAAAGATTTTTATTTAGAGTAAAAATTGCATAAGTTATTAGGAATTGTTAATTTTTTCTTAAATCATGGCCATTTTTAAGCACTATTTTAGTGCTTAAAATAGCACTAAAAGCACCCCCCCCCCCCCCCCCCCCCCCCCCCCAAAAGAAGAGAATCTTGAATTAAACTGATTTATCTAAGATTCTTAAAATCTTTATTAAAGGATGTTTAAATATAATTTCTTAAATAAGACAATCTAATCTTAATTTCTTTTTAATATTGGAATTCGTTTTTTAAACAATGGAATGCATACAGATGCATAAAGATGTGTTCGAGTAACTGTGTTAGCTGTTTTTTTAGAAATGGGTACTTTGTAATCTTAAAATTCCCTCGTACTCTAATTTTTTTTTTTTTTTTACCATGTGTCAAAATACAAATATCCATCAATACTCAAAGAGATATATGATGGGTATGTCACATATGTCAGCAGAGCAGAGATAGCGCATCTTTTCAGACATTGAATCATAACGGGAAAAAAATCTGAAGAATATTTCTCTTTTTTACTTGTCCGTGCATCCGTCTCGTTTGGGAGGCAGAGTTGGTGAAAACCAGGCCACACAAGCTTTTTTTATTGAATGTTCCGTTACAAGGTATTGCTTGTAATCAGCAATATCGGAGAACAAGAATGTCATTGTCTCTTCCCTCATTTCCCGTCCGGTTCATATGGTCAAAGTGAGGCAAATATTAGATCAACAAGATGTATTGAAATATATGATTACAAAGACAAGCTGTTACACTGTGGATACCTCCGCAAGTCAGGGCTGATGTTAGTTCTCCTGTTTCATTATTCATCTCACAAATACAATTTTGCATCATATTTTATTCACAAGTTCCTCTGCGCTTAAAAATGACACCGTAACATTTAATTGCAGTGAAGTTTTTGAAGAACCCTCACAAGGACAAACTTGTGTTTATGGAAAACATCTTTGGTCTATTTTTTGCCTATTTGCTCTTTTTTTTTTTCACAATATTGATCTGAATGAAAGATTATCAATGAAATGAGCATGCCCTTTTAAAATATAGCCTCATCCATCATAAATGCCCTTTATAAGACATTCATCGTGTTTCTCCTTCCTTTGTTCTTTGTGCGTCTCTCTTTTTTTTGAAAGTGTCTATTTTATCATCATTTGCCCCCCTTTTTAATGCCCGTCCTCACCATTAACAAAACACTTGACACATCCTGCGTTTGTTATAAGACTGTCTGCAGGCTGTGAAAATGCTAAAGACAATTTTGTTTCTCACTAGTCCTGTGAGATTTGTGAACCGCTGCTGCAAACAAAAGGACCTCTGGGGTCGAGGCGGACTAATATGTTAACTTATTTGGAGCAATAAATTTATTGCACATATAACTTTGAATTAGGTGAGTATATGTCTCTCTCTCTCTCTCTCTCTCTCTCTCTCTCACATACACAGGTGGCTGTACATTCACATCAAGGCTTGTTTAATAACATGGGGAGACACGCAACTTCTGCCGCTCTCTGCCGTCCTAATTACATTCGTCTTTCTGACTTCTATGAAAGCCTCTCTGAAACTCATTTTACTGGAGACAAGGAAACACGAGCTGGCAGCTTTGACGGAGCTCTCATTTTGGCTGTCTATAAAGGGCAGAGGGGCCTCTTGTTTGAAACAAAGAGCACTAAATTACAGCGTGTCATCACCTCTCTCCAGAAATTCTTGATTGTGGCCAGGGCGGCTGTGGACGTCCAAGGCATTAATGGCAAAAAGTATATGCCATCAGCTCCAACTGACGAAGCAAGGAAGCTACCTGAATAGCCATTTACTGGAATAAAAGGAACTCCACGCCAATGAGTTGTGATTGCTTCCATAATAATGAAATGTTCCTGAATTGTTCTGATTGGCACAGCTATTGGATGCTCATTTAAGTGTGACCAATTACACCCATCATCCCGTCACATTATTTTTTATTTATTTATTAATTTTCACGTTTTTCTACCCCAAACTGCCAGATTAATTGGAAAGTTGAGTCCCCCTTTCAAAGTTTCCAAACTTGTTACAACTCTTAACAATAGCGGGAGTACTTTTGCAGACTTTGATAGCGGCACGCTTCTGCATGACGGCTGATACAGAGAAGTCATCCTCCGTCCACTTTGACTCTCCACACCATGGCATTAACAGCCACCTAAGCGTGGAAAGAGCCGTGCGCTTTGTGAAGGTTTCCCGTGTGGACAATTGCAGGTCATGGCTCAAAGCTCTCGCGGCCTGTCGGTCTGATGACGGGGGAGTATGAGGTTCTTGTGCGCCGTTTACAGAGCATTAGAACTGCTGGGCACTCGCACGCTTACCTGACAACACCGACTGAGTCGCAACCACCGGGGCGGTGGCTCTGCTGTGCTCAGTAGTACGGAATAAAATACATGGCAAATCTTTGCAGCTTACTGGTTGTTGTAACAGCGCCGAAGTTGCTTTGCTTTTGTGTTTCAAAAATTTTTTCCTTCTTAAAAAAAAAAAAAATCAATCATGTATTTTTGCTGTAGTGAGATGAATGTTTATTAGATTTGATATCTAATAAAGTGAGGAGAGTGACTCCTTATCTCAAGCAAGTGAGAATGATCCTTTTTTGCCTTTAATTTCACCAAACTATTCACAATCGTAAAGCAATTTGTATTCTTTGCAACTTATTGTCGACTGTTTTCCCCTTGCACTTCAATTCGTCTTTAATTAAGAAAGAAATGCTTAGGCTGAAGGTGAATTGCAGATAATGAGCGGCAAGGTTGGCCTGTTTTTTCCCCTTTCCCTTCGTGCGCCCTGTAAACCGCTCTTTATTTTCGCTGTCAACGGTGGCTGCTCCTCCAGGACAGCTAGAAGCCTAATGAGCTACAGGGGAGACAATAAAAGACTTTCCTCCCTCCCTATCTCTCTCTCTTTCCTTTTTCTTACCGTTTCTCTAGATGTGACAGTGGGCCAATGCCAGTCACTGGCTAGGAACCTGTTTCTGTAAAGGGGAGTTAAGACTAGTTATGAATTTAATCAAACTTAGATGAGAATTTAACCTCCATTCTTGGAGAACATTTTTATTTCAGTTTGGTACAAGAGTTGTCAAAAGGTGCAATGATTTCATTATTTTTCTGAGAAAAAGTTGTAAAGATGAGCTAGTAGCTGGTTTCTAAGCTGATAATTGGTTGGTCCAAACTGTTTTTAACTGGTGCATGGAAGCATGTCATCAGGTGGTTGACCAGCGTCCATGTTCTCAAATCCAGCTTGCCCACCTTAAGCTGGTGATCAGCTAGTAGCTAGGATTGGTCCTGGTCCAAGACACAGCTAGCAGCCAAACTCCTTCCCTGCCAGTGTTTACTTTTAAAAAGTTGCCAGCCACCGCCAGCATTTTTTATTTTATTTTTCCCAAAAATGTCATGTTCCCCCACAATATTTTGTTGTATAAATATCTGAACATGCAATATATCAAAAGAAAGAACAGACCCTCTGCTTTTAAAACAAACAAACAAACAAACAAAAACTGTTTTATTCTAGCTTCATGCATTCTTTTTTTATACACATGAATGTGGGTAGGTTTCATTAAAAAAACAGCAACATTTTGAGCAAAAAGCTGATAAAATCACATTTTTGGTCAAAGACTACATCCATATCAGATTCAGAACGATGATCAAAACACAGATGGAGTAGATGGAGACCAACACCCCTAATGCTTGCACAGTCCTACAGCTCGTCCTGTGTCGACATTTCATTCAGTAGCATTAGGCAGTTTTGATTTATATGGTTTAATATCGATGACCGCATTATTTTACATATGCAAATGATTGCTGATATGCCATCGCTTGTTTCTGCTGCTTCTTTTCATGTGTTTTGATCAAGAGATGTGTAATAGTGCCCCTCACCGTATAAGAGTGAAAACACAGAAAGCCTGAAAATTCCGTCAATGTCGGGGAAAGAGTTAAGATGGATTTTCTGGTGAGGTTAGGCATAGAAATGTGATTGTGATTTCTTTGTATTTTTCCATCATGCAATTGAGTCAAGTAAAAAAAAAAAAGGTTGAATCTTTCTTTACATTTAAAGAGAATGTTTTTGATAAGTAAAAAAAAAAACAGCATTATCAAGGTCTGGGGAACCTGATTTCTTTCTTTGGAAACTGTAGTTGCTACATGCACTCAATTCATTGCCTTTGTTGTAGCGGTTGCATAATGCCAGTTAATAGTTGCATTCAGTGTTCAAAAAGGAACTATAGTGTTTAATTGAAAAGTTTTTTTTTTTAGTTTGACTATGCCTCTGTATCTTGGTGTCCTTTTACTTTCCGATTAATGTGTTGTTACACTGCCCTTTATCTTTACAGGGTGAAAATCTCTGATCTTGCTTTTTTTCACAAGAATGTGGGTACTTTAGATATCCTTGTGTTTGATACCTCAGAGCATGCTCCAGGCAAGGTTAGCATCTTGTAAACCTGAATAAAGGGACTAAATGCAGCCTCAAGGACTCAATGCCATTTTTTTTTTTTTTTTTAGATGTTCTCTTGCCCATTCTTCTCATATTGAAAACCAAATAGTGTTGTGGAACAAGCAGTGGCAGTGTATAGAGTATTCGCCCCATTGAATCATCTATTAACTTTTAACTTTGGGAACTTATGACCTTGTAGACTCTTAAAATACACTCTTATATATTGTATTTGTCTATTAACAGTGAATTGTTTACATGCATCACAGGAGAATTCTGTCATTCAGTTTTTTCTTCATGAATGTCATGATTATTTCCACCACATCAAATCATGTTTTGTGTTGAATAGTATTTTGTAGTGGACTGTGGAAATTATATTTTAAACATTCTTTAATAAATCGACTCCTTTGTTTTATAAAGGCTAATTTCATGGCTAGAATTTTTAATAATGTGCTTTGCTTAATGTAACAAAATTGCAGCTCAATTGGAAAATGAAATGTATTTTATTTATTTATTTATTTATTTACCTACTTACATCTCAAGCCTGCTCTTCACTGACAAAGTTGTATGGTAACATAAGCGCACTAACTTTTGAGGAATAAATGATGCTAACTGTGGAAGAGCTGTATGTATATATATTTTTTTTCTTATCTTTTTTTTTATAAATAATTTTCACATAATACATATTTAAATATTTCATGTTTATTTGACCCTTCAATAGTTTACATACACGGTATGTAATTGTTTTTGTAATATACTTTTTTTTGTGACCGAACACCTGAAATGTAACTTTTTATTTTGAGTAAAATCAATGTAAACATACTGTGATTTGATTTATTACACAGTGTACTATTTATTTATCTACAGTATGACATTCCATACTATACAGTAAATTCCATTTTTATGACTGCACTGTGCAATTCAACATTCACATTTTTTTTTTATAGTGTGCAAATCAAAGGGCCCTAAACATGTGTACAAATCCTCATTCTGTTCCTGCTCTTGAGGAGACTTCGAAGCCAAACTCTAACTGAATTGCTAACCGCAAGATCAGGGAGGTTGTGGCAGTCTTGACCTTTTTGGCGATTCAGGTGTCATTCACAGAGCGTGCGTTTGAGAAGTCAGGCTTGCCGTGTCTGTATGGGAGAAAGAGATGTATGACATGCTGCAGCCGACAGTGTTAATAAGTGTACGGACATGGAGATGTGGCTGGGTGTAAATGAGAATGAGTCTTTCTCTTGCTCCTTTTTCTCTCTGAATGATTACTGGTAGATCTGGCAGGAGATATGTGGCTGATTGGCTCCATGTATCCTCCTTTGATAAGGACTAGCTGTTTCATATGGAAAGATTTCCTTCAGCCACAATGATTTTGCTCATCTGCCTTATGGGGTGCTTATACAACATTATTAATAAATAAATCATCGAATTAGGTATTTGCTGAATGTAATGAATCCTGTTTACCAAGTTTTGACATTTGTAAAAATATGCATTTTTAGTTAAATATATTTTTTAAAAGGTACACTGTGTAGGAATTTCTCCCATCTAGCGGTGAAATTGTATTTTGCATTCAAACATACAGTGCTCACTAGTGCTTCCCTTCTTCAAATGCGTGTTGCAACTATGGTAGCCGTTATGTACCAAGAAGCTATGACAACATGTCTTCCAATAGCACTTCATCGAGTTTACCTATACATGTTCTACTGTTCTGCTGCCTATATAATGAATTACACAACCAAGCAATGAAAAAAAGCTTGTAACTTAGACCGCAACATTGACTTACCTGTCGAGAAGAAAGCAGGCAACTTAAGCGTCCCTTTCAAAGTATTTCTCCTTCATTAGCTCTTTCCCCCTGGGAAAAGCTATTCCAGATATTTACCCTCGTTTTTTTAATTTGCCGGTCACGTTTCCTTTTAAATACATTTTTTTGCTTTTTTGGCGATGGGGAATCCCTTTTCCTGTGCAGCATAAGTATGATCCTGCATTATGAAATACCATGCAGTGCAGTCTTTCAAATTTGCAAGGGCAGTGACAAGCGCCTCTCACTGATCTCCTTGTCCGTTTCAGCTGGTTTCAGTCACGTGACGCTGGCTCTGAATGAAAACGGGTTGTGAAAACGCGTTTAGGTAGGCTACTGCTTTTTGTCCCTCTCTGCTACTATAGTTTTTCAAGAAGGCGGAACGACATGGAAGCCTCCATGGACTTACCCGTACCATGTAATTAAAGATAAGAAATTCTTCGCTTACGAGGATAAGTCAGATCATTGGTAGAGGTAATTTTACACCAATGAGGAAATTTTTTTGCTAAGAAAATACTTAAAAAACTACACAGTGTACCTTTAAAGCAAATGATGTGAGGTATGTAGGGCTATTCTAGATATATATTACATTTGGACATTAAAGAACTCTAATTGAGAGAAGAAAATTAAATGAATAGTTCAACCAAAAAATTTTATTAGGTCATTGTTTTTGTTAACATACAGTGAAGAAAATAAGTATTTGAACACCCTGCTATTTTGCAAGTTCTCCCACTTAGAAATCATAGAGGGGTCTGAAATTGTCATCGTAGGTGCATGTCCACTGTGAGAGACATAATCTAAAAAAAAAAAATCCAGAAATCACAATGTATGATTTTTTAACTATTTATTTGTAAGATACAGCTGCAAATAAGTATTTGAACACCTGAGAAAATCAATGTTAATTTTTGGTACAGTAGCCTTTGTTTGCAATTACAGAGGTCAAACGTTTCCTGTAGTTTTTCACCAGGTTTGCACACACTGCAGGAGGGATCAGTCAACTTTCTGGGCTGTCGCTGAGAAACACAGAGTTTGAGCTCCCTCCAAAGATTATCTATGGGTTTAGGTCTGGAGACTGGCTAGGCCACGCCAGAACCTTGATATGCTTCTTACAGAGCCACTCCTTGGTTATCCTGGCTGTGTGCTTCGGGTCATTGTCATGTTGGAAGACCCAGCCTCGACCCATCTTCAATGCTCTAACTGAGGGAAGGAGGTTGTTCCCCAAAATCTCGCAATACATGGCCCCGGTCATCCTCTCCTTAATACAGTGCA
Organism: Semotilus atromaculatus; assembly: GCA_031834385.1. Taxonomy (NCBI): domain Eukaryota; kingdom Metazoa; phylum Chordata; class Actinopteri; order Cypriniformes; family Leuciscidae; genus Semotilus; species Semotilus atromaculatus. Next base: position 10,581,068 of record JAULUF010000038.1, on the reverse strand, counting down.
GTCGCCCTGTCCCATGTGCAGAAAAAAAACCCCAAAGCATGATGCTACCACCCCCATGCTTCACAGTAAGGATGGTGTTCTTGGGATGGTACTCATCATTCTTCTTTCTCCAAACACGGTTAGTGAAATTATGACCAAAAAGTTATATTTTGGTCTCATCTGACCACATGACTTTCTCCCATGACTCCTCTGGATCATCCAAATGGTCATTGGCAAACTTAAGACGGGCCTTGACATGTGCTGGTTTAAGCAGGGGAACCTTCCGTGCCATGCATGATTTCAAACATGACCTCTTAGTGTATTACCAACAGTAACCTTTGGAAACGGTGGTCCCAGCTCTTTTCAGGTCATTGACCAGCTCCTCCCGTGTAATTCTGGGCTGATTTCTCATCTTTATTAGGATCATTGATACCCCACGAGGTGAGATCTTGCATGGAGCCCCAGTCCGAGGGAGATTGACAGTCATGTTTAGCTTCTTCCATTTTCTAATGATTGCTCCAACAGTGGACCTTTTTTCACCAAGCTGCTTGGCCCGTAGCCCTTTCCAGCCTTGTGGAGGTGTACAATTTTGTCTCTAGTGTCTTTGGACAGCTCTTTGGTCTTGGCCTTGTTAGTAGTTGGATTCTTACTGATTGTATGGGGTGGACAGGGGTCTTTATGCAGCTAACGACGAGCATCTAATTTAGGATAATAAATGGAGTGGAGGTGGACATTTTAAAGGCAGACTAACAGGTCTTTGAGGGTCAGAATTCTAGCTGATAGACAGGTGTTCAAATACTTATTTGCAGCTGTATCTTACAAATAAATAGTTAAAAAATCATACATTGTGATTTCTGGATTTTTTTTTTTTAGAATATGTCTCTGACAGTGGACATGCACCTATGATGACAATTTCAGACCCCTCCATGATTTCTAAGTGGGAGAACATGCAAAATAGCAGGGTGTTCAAATACTTATTTTCTTCACTGTATATACCCCTCCCCCTCTCAGAGGCATACAAATTTTTTTTTTAAACTGTTAACTCTTAATCCAGTATACTCCTCATGAAAAAGCTGTGCAAACATTTCTGATTTTGTGTTCCATTAAAAAAAAAAAAGGTGATGGATACAGATTAATTTGGGAACCTGAACTCCATTAAGTTGTCCTTGGATATTTTTGGCATTAAATTATCATCTAATGCACAAATGCCAATAAGTTCACTTCACTATTCACTGCATTATGACTGTCACAGCAAATTATCAGAAAGGATTAATCTATTTTTTTTTTCGAATGTACAAATGAGGACAGACTGTATAAATGTACAAGTTCTGATCAGTTGAGATAATCACACTGTGGGTGATTTTAAAGCTCTAAAGCAGGCGTCTTCAACAGGGGGTCTGTGGCAGTGCTGCATGGGGCAACCAATTATTTTTTGTTATCATACAAATTTTTGTGATAAATTGAAATAATTCAAAACTACCATATTAAGACAACTTCAACCTAAACTTAAGTTTAGATAAATGTTTCATTTGACCTCCCATGTTAAAATGTATTAAGTATAATGGAAATATACATGACTCTGTATATTGATTAATCACTTAGCAATGTAGTTGAATCAAGTAATGTCAATACATTAATGTATTACTGTATGTATTCATTTACCATAGACTCGACTTAAAATTCAATGCTCAGTGCCTAATAAGGGCTCCCTGCAATCATAATTTAGATGATTTAGTCTGCTGGGATATGCCATTTTATGAGGGTCTGGGGAACATAAAACCTATTATTGATTCATATTTTGAAAACAAAGTGAGCGAAACAAGTGTTTTGAGAACAAGTCTGCAAACTCAAGCAGTGATATAATTATTTGGCTGGATTTGTGCCGAAGCCTTAGGGACGTTGCATAAACAGCTATTTATTACAGTACCCAGCACTGAATAGTTGCAAATAATATAAATTATAATTGGTTCATGCATAGAACAATTGATGACTGCAACTACTACAGATTTATTACATCTTAAAGAACCCATCATGCATAAATGTTGTTAAATCTCCAAAATGAAAAACCAAATCAGTGGCACACAATACTGTGTTAGAAATATTAAGAAGTTACAAGGTTTTCCACATATTGACCTGAATAAAATATGAAAAATACCCCTATTTTCTCTCTTTGCTGCTCAATGAATATTCATATTTTACTTGTCCAGATAGCCTACTTCCAGCTGTTGAGAATGATTTTCTCTGGTGGTTTCTCTACCTGTGCATTACAGAGCTTCAGGCAAAAAGAGACTCTGACTTCATTTTATCTATATTCATTCTTTCTTTTTTTTCGTAGAGACCATGCTAATGTTTATCCTCAGCTTAACGGCACGGTAATGTCGTGCTGTCAGAAAAGGAGGGCGTGAAAGGGCTCTGTCTCAATGATTTGCTAGAAGAGAAATGCAATTAGCCTACCAGATCCACCACTAACTGCTTCCATCCAAATCTGCAATCCACGGCACACTATGACAACAGCATTATATGCCATGACTACAAATGTGTCCCATGCTCTTCTCCCAGACTCCATTAGTAATTGTAATGAATGTAATGTATCACAAGTAAGTGCTGGAGGTTAAGACATAAATCCACAAGCTGAAAAAAGAAAGGAAAGGAAAAAAAAAAGAACAGTAAACATATCGAAGAGTGTTGCATGAATAATGCAGCTGCCTGCACTGAAATCAAAGCAATATCCAGTTTGTAAATTTGTGTCAGTGCAAGTCCTTTTAGCCAAAGTCTAGAAATCTGACATGCCATTCCATTTCTGCCTCCTTCACTTCAGAATAAGAAATGCTCTCAGAAAGGATAAAAAAATCATAAATGTTAATGAAACTTCTTGAGTGGAAACTTTTTGTACATTTGGTTTTTCTCACATCCTGCCTGCAGGCAGACAGCTTATTAAAATGACCCCCCACCTTCGCTTGTGACTTTGCCTGACTTGGTCATTGTGTGACTTTTCCTTCCCGACTTTGTGCCTGTGGCAATGTCATTAATGAAAAGACAGCCTTCAGAGAAGAAGATTTTTTTTTATTCATGTGTGTTGTTTACTAGAAGTTGAAAGGACATAAACTGTGGTTTGTGTAGTGGTGACCGCCGGGCACTCTTTTGTAACTCCTTTTGGCTGGTATGAGGTTTAATATCATTGCAGAGATGTTGCTCATAAACAGTGGGTTAGTGTTTTCATTTATACCAATATTCAAATCAAACTGTGCTGCCCGGAGGCATACACACTATCATAATGTGCACCCTAGGGCAACTTTGCTTCTCCTACAAGGAAAGATCCATCAATAATTCATAAAATCACTAAAATGACCTTAACAGAAGTGTAGTTGTTGGATAGGGACGGAGTTTGTGACATGTTAGACCTTCTAAGGTTTGACGATAGCGAGAGGTGTGTGGTAATGTTGGCTCAGCATTGAGCATCTCAGGCATTTCCCTTCTCCAGTTCCTAATTTCTGATCATGGATTTATTTCCAATGCTCAGCATTTAGTTATTAAGAATTGTTTTTTCTTTTCTTTTCAGCATTCCTGGCATGCTCTTTTCTGTAAACCTTGGTGCTTGAGATGAAAAGAACACTGAATAACATGTGTAATCCTTTCAGAAATCAGTGTTTACGGGTTTTCAGTACCACCAACCAACCATACCATAATCACCCCCTCCAGGGCGAGATAAGAGATCTCATATGACGACATAACTATGTAAACACTATTCCCAGACCTTGTCAAGCAGTGCAGATGTTTCTGGAACGTCCATGGGTGGCTGCTGATTTAATGACTGGACTTGTTCTAGAGGAGAGGCCCCAGTGTGGCATCTCAGAACTCAGCCTAGGTGACATTTAAGAAAGGTTGAAATAATTACTGGCATGAAAGCCTCCAAATCAGACAAATTTAACCCAGATGTTATGGAAAGGCTAAGTGGGAAATGCCAGCCCCTAATTAAGTGCTTAATCAGAGAGGTGTTGAAACAGATAGGCTAGTTTGATGTCTAAACTGAAAAGCTCATTAAAGATGTGTCATTTGACCCCTGTTCCTTAATCTCCCTCAAGAATTACACCCCACTGTCCAATGAAGGAAGTAATAAAGCATCCAGTCTGATAAAAGGTACTAGGGCTGCACGATTAATCGCAAGTTACATGTAATCGCACGTAAATCAAGATGGCTTATCGTGATTTTGAAATCGCAAAAGCTGTGATTATCTTTTACGCGCAGCTCGTCATTGATGTACGGCTCTGTAAACGCTGCTCCACCTGAAAGCACTGAGTTTGAATCAGATATAACGTGCATTTGAAAAAGCAACATGCGTCTAATATCTTTCCAAACATGAAAAGCATTTATGAACCTCTTGTCCAACAAACAACATTTAATAACATGGATTTAATCCAAACTCACTTCATAACGACAGATGAGCATAATTTGTGATGATATGTGGCTTCTTACACAGAATAAGGCAGTCGTGTATTTATAAGTCATGTTTAATCAATCAAAGCATTTCAATCTTCTGTTTATTCAGCTACAGCGATAGGAATGATGCGCGTTATTGTACTTCTGCGGAGGGGCATATTTATTGTGTCTGTGTGAGAGCGCCCTCTGGCATTCAAATGGAGCAGCATTTACTATTAGTCAGCCGCACTGCACTGAAAAACTGTGCATAAAATATCACAGCCTTTGCCAAATCACGTGCGGTTTTATTGCGAATAATCGTGTAGCCCTAAAAGGTCCATCAAAATACCACCTCAGTTATACCACTGCTCATCAAAACATGCTTCGAATGCTGTGCATGGTGTTTAGGAACAAAATGTGTGAATGAGAGAATCCTTGTGCATACCACCTGTTTATTTACAGAACAAGAATGAGCATTAGCTGGACAATCAATCCTTCAATCAATCAATCAACCAATCAATCAATCAATGATTCAATCAACCATCATTCCATTCATTCATCCATCCATCCATCGGCTAGCAATTTTGGAAAAGGTCAAGTTTAGGGATTCACTCTCTGCCAGTAGTTATGGAACAGCGATATAGCGTTTTCTTTGTTACCGCTGTACACAAAGCAATGCTGTAAGGTAAGAGGAAAATAGAGTCAGTTGCCTTGCCTTCAGAGATTATTTTCTATAAACCAAACCAATTAAATATCCATAATTTTTCTTCCTAAATTTTGAGCATCATGGACAGTAAGTTGGTACAATATTTTCTCTGCTAGCGTGTCTCTGTTCTTCTCTTTACGTCCGTCTTCGGCGTGTCCAGCCTGTGTCAATGTCCTGTTTACAGACTTCGTAATATTTACACACAAATGACATTTTGGAGAAATTATTGCAATGCAGTTTGTGTGCGAGTCTGGAATAGAGATTGGCCAAAATAAAACTAAAAACTGTTCCGATTTATGGCTGGTCGACTGGTGCACCTCTAGTCAAGTTATTGAAGTAAGTAAAATCATCAATCAAGCTAAATCAAATGCACCCTATTGTTTAGTTTATTGAAAAGTGAAGTTTCATCATTTGAGCCTCTTTGATTTCATTGTGACATTTGATAAAATACCTCATTAATTTAATAAGAAATGAGATGTGACATCCATCCATCCATCAAACTATTTTCAAAACTTGTCCTAAACTTGTCTGCTCGTCCTATATCTGGAGCAGATCTCACCATCTTAGGCTGTATGCAGGAAAAAACCCTGAATGGATGGATGAGAGGTGCTGTTTAATGCCATATATGACATCTGCTGACATGAACTTCTCTTACAATACTGTACTGTAGTTTGAAGTGTGTCATCAAGTATGATTTATTTACCATGGTCACAGTGACCATCTAGTACTCTGCCTGGAGGCAAGTTTAACCATGTATTTGTCTCCAACATAATTTCCCCTTTCTCATTCTGTTTCCACCTCTCTGTCTTTTCTTTCTCCTCCGAGCATGTATTGTTTTCCATATGCCATCCACATGCCCCTGCTGGGCACGGAGCATTTTTCCCTCTCAGCACATTCAGCACAATCAGTTGCGTTTTCACCGCGCCACATGCGGCAAAACACACAAGCAAGACAATGAAGAAGAGAGAGGGGAATGGGTGCCATAAATGGGACCAATTTGCCTTCTCCCTCTGTCTTTGTTTTTTAATGAGCACATTTTCCCACCAGCAGGTTAAAAATATCAAGCCGCCCCTAAATGATCATATTCACCATTGCCTTGCTGTTCCAGCCCACTTTGCCAGGCTGGTGACATTTTCTCTAGACGCAAGGAGTACTGCTGCCTTCCATACACACACATGCAGAGACACAAACATGTAAAATGTTTATAAATGAGACATGTGTGCTGGCAGCTGTGTGCAGCTTTTCCTGTTTTGGAGAGGAGGAACTCTAAGATTGCTCCAATGGCTCTGCCCACCTGCTTCTCTGTGTTGACTTGTCCTTCCACATTCCCAGTCTCTTTATTTCCTATTTCGCTCTCTTTTATCTTCACTTCTCACTCCTCCTTTTCTAAGTAATTTTTTGTTCTGTTCCTAACTTCTCTCCTCTCTAACTGTCATTTGGAATGTGGCAGTAATGTAATCACCATAGACATTGAAATGGCAAATCGATTAAAATAATCTTTGCTCTTCACAGAAGCTGTGAATTTGAGTGCACTGCATCACTTTTAAAGGTAAAAGAGTGCGAGGTAAAATGTAAGCAGATAAGCATGGAATTTGAATTGGAATATATAGGCTATTAAAGGGTAACTAAACCCTAAACCAACTTTTTTTAGTTAATGATCTGTAAGAATAGGGCTTTATTAATGCTGTTCATTGATTCGAGTAATGTTTTTGACATTTGGGTATAAAGTGTTTTAATTCTACAATATGGTGCAAAAACGTCTGAGTGCTGCCCTCTTCAGGTTGAACGGTGGCTACTGCAGTTGAATTTTCCTATTGGATGTTTGCGTGGTTCGTGATGTAAGCGGTTGATGGTGACGTAAGCAAGTTTCAGCTCACCACGCTCTTGGTATGAGCTAGCACGCCCTTGGTAGTATAAAAAACATCTCGTTTCGTCAAAACCACTGTAGCGAGTCAGGAGTTGGAATTGCGAGTATTGAAAACGATCAGGGGTGCGTTTCCCGAAAGCCTCGTTAGCCAACTATGGTCGCAAGTTCCATCGTTACCAATTGAGTTCAATGGAAATTGCAACCAACTTGCGACCATAGTTGGCTAACGATGCTTTCGGGAAACGCACCCCAGGTTAGAGTATTTATTTCCTAAGTGGGGTCTGCCCACTTTTCCAGCATTTTTCAAATATTGCCAGTAGGTGGAGTCAGGCTCTGACCAGGGGTTTAGTTGCCCTTTAACATAATTAATGTAATTCATAATGGAATGTGATGAGACAAGAACCATGAACAGCAGTTTTCGGGATATATGGATATGACAAATTGATTACTGTACCCTACATCTAGTACTTTTAGTGTTTTGGTTTGTGTTTTATTTTCTCTTATTTACTTAAATCCCTTTAAATCCTTTAAATATTGAATTCCTTTAAATGAAAAGGACCATTACTGCATTACTGCCTTCTTCAAAACAATTGGTTTGATCAATGTTCAAGACTTGTTTATGGCCTTGGAATGAGGTAGATGGTTTCTAGCTAGTCCAAGCTAGTAGACTATTTTAGACCACCAACAAACCATGTATCAGATTATTTATATTAGCATAAGACTGGATTTTTCAACAACCTTTGTCAACCACAATTGTTCCACATTTACACTTTTCTCTCAATCAATCTTCCATTCTCTCTGCTCGTATTTCCTCTTATCGGAACAACAGCGAGGATGTTCAGTAAATTGTGAGGAACTGTCCTCTTGCTGAAGTGCATCTGACAGCCCATGATCACACACAAAGCCTGTGAATAATTCTGTTTGTCCTGATGCTCAGACATGATAATGCAGGCCTGATGTCTTTGCCCAGCTATTGGATTACTTAACAAGCAGATAGGATTTCTGACACGCAGGTTATAAAACAACACAATAAGAGACATGGTGCGGATAATTGATCTTGTTAAACCATTTGTTCCAGATGTCAAAAGTCTTGGGTGGACTTAGGCTGAAGAATACGTCTTAATACTTCAAAGTAGATCCGGCTCAGACATTACACAATAAAAGCAATATAAACTGAGTAAATGCCTTGTAAACTCTGTGTGACTGAGCTACTCATATCAGGGTCATTATAGGGTATGAATGAGGTGCTGAATAGGTGCCTGTGCTGTTCTTCCACACGTCAGCAGCACTTATTTTCCCCTCGAGGCAGCAATATGACTCTAAATCTATTTGCAACATCTGTTTTGATCAGCTTAAGAAATTTCACTGTAGCTCGCACTGAATATATCACAGCCTTCTATGAGGCAGCGTCATGGTTACAAGAAGCCCAATTAGAGTCACTAAAAGGCTTTTATGCCTTACGTAGAGTGAGATAAATGACACTGTGCATTTTAGATTTCTTTTATCACTATATCCATTCTGGAGTCACTCTCTGTCTCACAGCAGGATGCTGTGGTTCAGCGGCAGGGTCGAGTCATGTTGCCAGTTTGTGAATCAGCTCCGCTCAGGTGTTGGTCTCATATATGCATTCTCACGCAGTGGTTGGCGTTATATCAACAGACTAGGAGATTTCTCTCTTTATCTACACGCATCGTTGTGAATCCCCCTAGGTTGGCGAGAAACGTCTAAGAGCCTTGTTACGCTGAGCAAATAGTCATTAAAAGCAAATGAAAAGCAACCGTGGAGGCCATGGACCCGTGCATCAGTCATTGTGGGTGGTGTAGAATAACTTATACAATACACATGATGAATTGAGGAACTACAGTATGTTCATGAAATATGTCTTTTCAGTATTTCAGGCAAACTTGTCTGAGGCACAAACCAATTCAGATATACTGACAAAATGCAGCATTTTGGTGTGCCAAAAATGAGTTTTATGATTTCCATACACTCATGATGACTGTTTCTTTATTCTCACTAAGAATGAATTGTGCTGTCTATTGTACCAGATTTCTTTTTCTTCATTGCTCTGTATCAGCTGATACTGGATATTTGATTGTGCATGCTAATTTCCACTTTACTTTAGATTACTTTTGTCATCATCTAACACTCACTTCAACTTAATTTATTTAAACTAAATAGTATAAAATTTGTATATAGACTGTTGCTGACCAGAATCATAATATCCGTGTATTAGTAGACAATTCCAGCAGAGAAATAATACTTTTTATTTTCAGTGATTTAAACTGAATTATGAATAGTTGATAAATATCATGCAGTATTTTTGGGATTGAAATTGAGTGAATTCTCCCTTTATGCTTTGTTTGCTTTGCTAATAAATAATGCTATTGACAGAGGACTATGCAAGAATTCCAGAAACAGGGATTATTGTATTGATTTCTTGTTAAAAGAGTAGTCACATGCTTTTGATTACAGGTGCAAATGTGATAAAGCAGTGGAAAAATTGTGTGTGTGTGCATGAGAGAGGAGAGTCTGTAGACAGTACATCCCTACGGGTTGTGGTTTCACCCCGTGCTGGAGTTAATAGCGGTCACTGCAGTGTGGTCAGGAGACTGAGACTGAGTTTTCTTCCACTGATGAGAAATGATAGCTGAAGCTCAAGTCACTACCCTTCTGGATATGAGCTCAGTCTCACCCACACATACTTCAAAACCATCATCCTTGTCCTCTTCACAGAGTAGTTATTAATTTGTATTTCCCATTAAGAGTAATTACAAGAATTCTGTTATTCTGTTTTTTCACCCCATGTTAAGTCACCCTTATGAATTTTCAAACCCATATGTTGACCATGTCTATAAAATGACATAAAAACACAAAAAAACACAAAGCAGTCCATAAAGCAGTGTCATCCACTTACAGTAATTCTTAGCTGTACAAAGCAGCTCTTTAGTTGATACTGAAAACTGATATTTCTTGCATGCTTTTAATTTATTGTCATAATTAAACAATTTGTGGTTGTTGCGCAAATAGTTTTACCGTTTACTAGAAATATCTCTTTGAATGGGGAAACATCAATGTCTCCAAATCGGTTCACCAACTTTACAATTAAATTTCCTATTTTAAATCACCAATGATATCTGACAACAACTCTCTAATAAATTGTGTTACTAAACGCATAAATCATGACAAAAATTGCATTTGTCAGGCTTGACCAGCCAAATGTGCATGTGCAGTCATAAGCGCGCAACTCAGAACACTGACTGTTTCTACAGCAACCAAAGCTTCTACTGACTGCTGCACTGGCACAATGACTTTACCAATTGTCGATTGGCTTTTTTATTTAGAAGCCATTTGTATATGAGTACACCATCTTTGTAGTTTAGTCTTTGAAATTGAAAGCCTTGTGAACAAACCAAAACTTAGGTTGATAAATGTTAAATCGTTCTCCAGCTGTTGACTCAAGAACAGCTGTGACATTGAGTCATTAAGTTAATCCTAGAACCAGATCAGTTCGATTTGTAAATGAATCATCACTTTTGAGCTGATTCTTCAGTATTTCATCTGATTCACAAATCTTTCATCTGACATGAACTGTTTTGAAAGAACAGTTGAATAAATCTTAAAAATTCTCCTTTTGTGAATAAACAAAACAAACATCCGTCTCAAGGGTGAGGACGTAATGAGATTATTTTTAGTTATAGTTTAATTAAAAGTAAATTAAAATACACAGAAAATACATGCCAATCTTTTAAAGTCATATATTTAGCTATAAAAAATGTGAAAAAATTATTTTCTTTGCATGAGAATTGATCTCAGCAGCACTTTCTCAGGAGGTAATGAAATAATTGTCCATGTCTCACCAGACTGCTCACGCTTCGTCCCTGAATGAACCTTTAATTCAGAAATTGTTTGTGGAGTATGTCTGTTATCTGCAGCCCCCTGAGGGACTCGTTGAGAGTGCATTCGTCAGTCCGGATATTTGGTAGCATATTTCCTCTCCATTGTTTTTTTTTTGTTGTTGTTGTTGTTGTTGTTTTTTGTTGTTTTTTAAATAATTCACATCTTTGCAAATGAACTGTGAGGAAGTCTCAGTTGTCTGGCATAATTAGTCCTGAACAGCCCTGCTGACATAAACTCATAATTAGTTTGAAACCATAGAACCAACTGGTCACCCATTTCATTAGTTACAATATGATTTTCAAGCTCTAATTGCTTAAGAAAAACAACTACAATGGTAATATAGAGTCATCTAATAAGTTATTTAAATAATATAAAATTGCTGTTGATAACAAGGGATTCAGTCATGTGTACACAATGCATGGGAAAACAAATACAGTATTTCAGACTTGATGCATTAAGTCACAGCCAATTTTTTAACTTCGCAGTTTCTTTTGCAGATGGAAGAGTTTTTAAAGACTTAAATAAATCGTCTTCACACTGTAGCGTCGCCTGCCCTCATTAAACACAACAATTACATTTGTGTATCAAATCAACAGCCAATTCATGCAGTGTGACATTATCGTCTGTATGAGGCTCGGCGCTTTTACTGAGCAGGAAGCGAGTTAAAGAACAATTAGTGGCATGATGGGAGGAGATATTTAATGCCTAATCTTCCTTTTTTGCAAAACACAAAGAGATAACAGGGCCACCGATGGCAGCTGTGACTGCAGTACTGCTGAGCTCGTAAAGTGATCACAGAGAGAAGGAAGGGGGTCGAGAATAAAAGATAAGCATGCAAAACCATGAAGCTGGGCCCAGCCTGCCGACTTGGGCTGAAACTTGGGCTGTGTCTGACACAGATTTTGTTTACGGTAATTAACATTATTTCCTTTTCCCGTACAATTTCTTTTTGGGCATGAATGTGGGCTGCCATCTGGGGAGTTCATTCAGCCTGTTGTATCTGCCCATGCTTTCCCCATGTGAGCAGTACATGCATTTATAACTGTACAATATGGCCTGATTGAATGAAGGTGTATGAATGTGGTACAATGTGTATTATGAGTGATTACACCTGCCAGCTCCTACAATGGCAGCTTTGGAAAGCACTGGATATGAGAGTGTGAGGAAAAATACATCTGATGGTTTCTAAGAAACTTGCACATCTGTTTCTAATTTCTAAACTGTAGACAAAATGTTACCTTATAGAATTTATTTTGATACTTTTACAAATTTCCATCACGTGCCACATACAAACACTATCCTAAATGATTTAGTCCATCTAAACTTTAAATGGATATTGTCTTTATTTATACTCATGAATATTCACATTATGATTCATTCAAAGTTAATAGGTGGTTAGCGTAGACAAACACAGCGATCTCGTTCAAGGACACGGCAAAGAGTCTGGCACTGGTATCAGAACAGCTTCCCCTGTTTTAGGTGTGCCATTGAATCACTCTTTCAAAGGACGAAACTAGAAGGAATCCCTTACTGCAGATAAGAGAACTGCTCTAACAACTGTCTTCAAAACAGAGTGGCCACTTTGGAGGATTCTCTGGGAAATGCGTATTTGAATATTGACTTTGAGACCGAGTCCCTCATACAGAACAATCAAAATGAAGCTTAACTTTGATTGCAATTTTGATGTTATTGTGGCCTCTCCAAACAATTCATTGTTTGCTAACTGGGTTTGTGCACAATTCTCAAATCCCAATTGAATTGAAAATGTAACCCTGAAACAGGGTTCAGAATTAAGGAAGTTTTATTGAAAGGAAGTAGAATGAAAATGGATTGAAATTTCAAGAAATTCATGTAACTTTTTGTTTTAGTTAGAAAAGCAGAATTTTAACGTTCATTCAGTGGCTCAATAAAGCAAATAAATATTTGTTGTGAAATATTGTTTATAGTTGTTTTGATTAAAAAAAATTAAAATTGTAAATTCAAAATGGAAATTCTGTGAAAAATTTCGATTACACACATCGTGTGTAATAAAATCGATTACACACGTCGTGTCATTCCAGCCAAAAAGCTGCCCGCATTTATGTGGTTATTTGCTTAAAGTCACTCCTTCCACCATAGAAATACAATTTTGTTTAAACATGGCACCTGAAACGCTTTGGAACAGATTTGACGTCAGTAATGTAAAACATCACAAGAAAAGAGCAACTTTCAGCAAAAAAAAAAAGCATGTCCTTTTTTTGTAGTTCATGGAAGGAAGAAAATAACATGAGTGTGGAAATGATGACTGAATTTTCAGCTTTGATTGAACTATTCCTATAATGAAGCTATTGATCCTTTGACCCTTATGTTTGGTCTGTCAAATTCCCAAGAGTAAAGAACATGACCTTCAAAGTAATGTTATTTTGCTTCTGTCCTGTAGATATGAGTTTCAGCCATATGTCATGGGCAGAATGCTTAAAGATGTGTGTAATATTCTCTAGGTTGGTATAACTGGTTTAAGTTGGTGGTGAATTATTATTTGTGCGATAAGAATTTTTCCTTAAATGTTTCTTTTGAATTGTTTTATTCTTTTCTATTTTTTGAAAGACACCCAACTTTTTGAGGTAACATTATCTCACTGACATTTACAGACATTTGTCTTACAATTTCAGGTGCCACAAAAACATCTCTAACATAAAATTAGAAGATGTCGTCTGCCCTCATGTCTTCCCAAAGGTTCTTCTAGTGCCTTTGGTATTTCGGTAAAAAGTTTCTCTGCATATTTTTAAACCTTCCTGTCAGGTTGACAAGTTTATTCCAAGTATACTTGGGCAACACCCCTTTGTGCTATTATACTGTGATAAATATACCCCCTTCACTTGAAATGAATTGTTGTGCCTTTTCCCAAGAAATTCCAAGTAAATTCAACATGTTTTGGTTCTGATGCCATCTGTTCCTTAAAGACTGCAGAGAGGTTCTTTGTTTTTGTCGCAGGTGTGTGCTTTAAAGAGAAAAATTGTCCTTTCTCCTCAAGTTTCGAGAAAATAGTGTTCCTACACGATGTTCTTGATGGCATTTGCACTGAGGACACTGAAGTTTAAAGTGGAAAATTGCAATTTAGCATCTCTTTTTTTGTGTGCATGTGTGACAGTTTCCAAAGTGGTTGTCCTTTTGGCAACGCAGGCTCATTGTAAAAAACTTTCCTGTGGCAACATTTTTGCAAAAAGCAAAATACGTACCAGCACGTACATATCACTGCAGTTTCTAAAAGAGATAAACACCTAGAGGTAGTAAAACAGCAAGCGCTTTTAATCGTTATCACACGATTACAGGGGCAGATTTTGGATTCATAATGACTAGTTTTCACACGGCTCCTTGCAAAACTATGTTATGACCTCAAAACACTTTATACCATAGTGCATGATTTGAAACTAATATATTTTGGAGTTTACATCACTTAACCAGCTCCATAAGTTAAATTTTACTGACTTATTAAGCTTGCTAAGTTGCTCAGCTGGTACAGAATTGTAGCCTACTTGTGATGCTGAAAGCTCGGGTACGAACCCCGTGAAAGACAAGTCACGATACTAAGGGCTCAAAGTTCAAAAACAAGCTAAAATGCGATGGTTAAGATTACGTTATGATGTCGCATTTGCTTTTGGTAACACTATCGGGTAGGTTTAGGGTATAGTGTAGGTGTACGTTATTTTAAAACGTGATGGAGCATTAAGATTTCAGCGCCACTCACCGGACATTTCAATTCAGAAATGCAGTGACATTGTACAAACTTAGACGTAATAAAACGTTGCCATACCGTAAAACTTCAAATAATAGTCCAGGCTTTTATTTTCCCAAATCGCCGAACTGCACCGGCTTGTATTTGAGACCGGCGTCTATATGAGACAGGCCTTTAATTTAGTGTTGAGATGTTGTTCATTGAGTGTAGGCCTAGAGATAACGATCCAAATAGCATAGGCTGATAGACGGAAAGCATGACAGTCTCAGCCTACTATAAGAATCAGCCTACTATTACCGTATGTGTTGCAAACCGGACGAGAAGCGCACCGCTGCACCGTGTCGCGTCTAGGACAGCTTGAGGTATCGCACACCAGATGCACACTTTCTCAGTTTATGGCCAGCAATATTGTTATGTTTAAAGACTTTATGAAATTAAGATAATGTCTGTACTATGTTATTAATGTACTGTACATTTAATCGTTGCCACTTTACCTCAGGCCGTCCATTAACTGAATGAACTGAGAATATCATTATACCCTGAGTTGTCATAGACGCGGCGCTGCGCTTCTCGTCCGGTGTGTGACAGCTGTGGGCAGAACAATACAAGTTACCAGTGATATCCATCGAGCCTATGAATTTGTTGCTCGAAACACATCAACAAGACAGAAAGAAGACTACCCTGTAAAACAACTGCAATCATGTGATACAAAATGACCCTATTCATCACTATCATCATCACTGCGATCCTCAACTAGAAGTTCATTGGCGAGGTCCTCCTCCCCGTCGCTCTCCTCCACTTCTCCTACTCCGGCCTCCGCTAACTCTGCCTGCCTTGCTTGCTCTAACAGCTCCCGCCCAGATGCGCAGGGCTCTCTTGCATGCACAATCTGCACCATAGAACTGGCTTAAACAGACGATCTGACGAGTTTTAGAAGATTAAATACAACCCGAAACTAAAAAACAGACCAGGCCTCTATTTGAGACCGGCCTTTATTTATCCAAACCTGTCGCCACACCAGGCGTGTAAAAGAGACAGGTGTCTATTTGGGACTTGGCTTTTATTTGAAGTTTTATGGTATTCACGTTCATCTGTTCTGGAAAAAAATCTAAACACGCTTTTCGTGCCACACATTTCACTTTGAAACTGTCGCAAAATGTGCACAACGCAACGTATTTAACGTTTTGCAAAAATGTTGTCACAGGTACGAATGAGTCTGGGCTGCCTTTTGAATATGAGTATGTGTGTGGGAATATATACCTACCTAAAGGGATAGTTTACCCAAAAATGTAATTACCCTAATTTCATTCCAAATCCATAAGTCCTTTATTCATCTTCAAAGCAGAAATTAAGATGTTAGTTTCTGTGAGTGAATAATTCAGTCATAATTCAATGGAATTGTTCAAACAGTTGATCATTTTAGGAAAAAAAGCATTTGACTTTCTTAATGTGTGAGACATTGAATCATTCATTCAACCAATTTGTTCAACTGGACTGATTAATTCGGTAACAAAAGAGTGCTGTGACTATCACATTTGCAATCATGCTATTGTTTGGAGAAAAATACAGCACTCTAAAAGACAAATACTCATTTTTACTGCATTTTAATAAAGTAAATCACGCAGAGAGAGTGTTCACTCTATGTGCGCACATGCAGTAGTCTGACCTTGACCGAAAATGCTACATCAAACAGTGTATGCACTCTCTAGGTGTATTTTTGTTTGTTTTTTGCAAAGTGAGGTACATACTTGAAAATGTCAGATATCACATCGTTAAAATAACAGTTACGATATTATCGTAGATATCGTATATATCGCACACCCCTTGTTGGAACTTGATTGTGGGGATTTGCTCCCATTCAGACATAGAAATCAGTGAGGTCAGGCACTGATGTTGGCCGATGGGATCTGTCCCGCAGTCAGTGTTCCTCTTCATCCCAAAAAGTGTTTAGAGAAGATCAGGTTTAGGTTTGATGCAGGCCAGTCTAGTTCTTCTAAACCAGACTCTGTTAATCAATATATAATACCTTGCTTTGTGCACAGGAGCAATGACATACTCCATGGATTTCAGCCCAAAATTGCTCCAAATTTTATAGATATTACATGTTATTTATTTGTGTTGTCATGGTGTGTAGAATCTAGATCATATACTATACTCTAGAAAAGCACAATCCTTTGGATGAGACATTAAACCGAGGTCCTCTGTGGTCATTAAAAAAAAAATTAAAAAAAATTGTCCATTGGCTTCTGTCCATCCTGGCTTCCTTACCATGGTGTGTCACATCTACATCAACTGAATTCTACAGTTGCATCGGTAACTGATAACTTTTGCATTCCACTAAAGGTTTCGGGAATAAGTTCAAGACAATATCCATAATGGCAATGCAAGAAATGCACTCAGGTAATCTGAATCAGCAATGATCAGTAATGTTTTTTTTAAAGGGCTTAGAAACTGAGATATTTGATCTGCCAGCATGCTGACAAGACTGTAGCAACTCTTTGGAAAATGAACTCTGCATAGTCTCAGAGTTGAGTGATCCCCTCCTCTCTCTCCTCTGTTAAAGGTGCTGTGGGTGATTACAGCTCCTGGGGGTCTACTGCTGGATGTTCCCCTGGGGACAGCTGTCCACAAGGGAGCAGCCTCTCTAGAGAGCCCAAATTAGAGGGTGTGTGACAGGTGCGGCAAGGGGGGCATGACGGCAGCCAAATTCCTCTGTGCATTAGATTGGATAGAGAGAGCGGGAGGGAGAGAGAAAGTGAGTGTGAGAGAGGGCTGAAATATTTATGATCAACGACTTCACAGGGCAGTGCAGGGCTTCAGCACTGTCCCCCTGGGGAGCAAGTGGACTCAGTCAGTGTGCCCGCCGGTCCAAGCTGACAGCCCCCCGATGGGTCATTAGTGAGCATTACCTGAATGTGCACACACACACTTACACATTCTATATATATTCTGTATATATCTTGTTCACTGTCTCCCTTCTACGGTAATGCCGTTTTGTCCTCCGCTGGCATTAACAGTGCGGATAGACTTTTATAAATGCTGTTTGATTTTATTGTGTCTGTCACATTGTGATGTTGATTAGCACACGGACCAGTGCCCAGAATGACCAGAGGATAAAGCGACAGCAACCTTATCTGACACAATTTAGTTGTACATTGCAAGATGGCTGGTGCCAGAGATAAAAGATTGGCCATGTTTATCCCCTTAACCAGCTTGGATTTGTATTGAACAGATCTTTAATTTGTGTCCCCTCTTGACATGCTTTGATCCAGGTATCTTTGCGCTGTGGCGTTGTGACCAGGTTCCAAGAAATCCATTTACTCTTTTAAAATTGACACTGAAAAGGCTTGTTCACGCTAAACAACACATTCTTTGGTCCACTCTAAAGATGAGGTGTGTGATCAGTCTTACGAAAAACACACATGCCCGCACATTCAAGCACAGATTTTGTCCCTGCTGCCTGAGACTCCCTGCCAGCACTTGGCTGCATACTGTACCATGCCATTTTCATCCAAAAGCTCATTCTCTTGCTGTGCATCAAACAACTTGGTGTGCAATTACACACAATTAAGTTCAAGATGCACTTGAGACCATTATGACGCCTAGCTGAACACATTTGAATCGCCGGGTTTGTGCCCACTACACCCATTCAGCTCTGGATCCAAGATTTTTTTTTTTATTTGCCCCAAAACAATGGAATGGTGACAGAATGGTGAAAAAGAAGCAGTGGTCCATGAAGGGTGTCCCAGATGTAGGGTGAGATGCCCCACCTCGCACCTTGAATTTTTCTGTTGATCATTGAATGCCATCTCAACACATTTATTAAGGGGTTAAAATTAAATGTGATATTTTTGGGGGTATTGGATAAGTGCATCTATGCATCATAAAAACATCTGAGAATTGTAACATTCTGTGATGTTATCTGTGATGTTTTTATGTTTATTTGTTATAATATTGTTTTTATGTTGAAGTGAACAATTAAAGTTAGACTTGAATTGAGGCAGAAGGCATTGATTGGCATGATGTTACTGTTTGTTCGTTTTTTATAATTAAATTTAGCAATTGTTATAATTCATGGAGTTATTATTCAGTGATTCCATTAATTCGATTTCAAACATTATTTCTCTTGACCTATAGGACAGTTGAGCAGAATCATTCAATCTGAATTTATATGTTTATTGAAAATACCTTGATTTTATTCTGGGATTCTGTTATTTTATTTGCATGTCATTTTTCAGTTGTTCAAACTAAACTTTAAAAATGACAGCAGGGCAAAAAGGACAAGATTCTTGCTTTTCAATTATATAAGAACTATGCTAAACTCATGTTTAAATATGTTAGAATTTAGCAGTGAATACACACTCATTTTTCCCTACATAGCCTGCTTGAAAATAAATCCGGCATCCCTAATCTCAGTCTCAAACTGGTATTACTTGTTCAATGTGGCGCATGGGGATTTTTTATTTATTTATTTTTTGAATATGAGATGTCTCTGGGCAGTGAGGGCCACTGAATCCCTCTCCCTCTGGCCATGCGTGTGCGCCAGTTGCACTCTTTAGCAAGTGACCCATAAAGTGTGCCAATCCCTATCAAATGCCCAGTCTCTCTCAGTGCTGTGCTGCCAGTTGGCACGCATGGATGGAGGCAACATATTGCAGCACTGAATGTCCTCAAGTAGACTACGGTACATTGGACATTAATCAGACGGCTCTCTGCTTCCCTGTCCGTATTTGGACGCCGAAGTGCCAAAAATCACAGCCAGACAGTTTAAAGTGAGAAGAATTGCTCTTCGGGGAGCCAAGAGCCAAGCGTATTTCATCCTGGCGGGAACTTGGTCCTATTGTGTCTTGATTGAGTAGTCGCTGTCCTCTCCCTAAATGTCCCTTAAGTAAGCAAAGGTTACAATAATGTGAGCTTGTACATCTGAATGATTGATTCTTCTGATTGATGTCTCAAATTGGATTTTCTGTTTTCGTGTGTTGGATTTTTTGAGAGCAAAACAATCAAGTTAAGCTGTATGAGAGGAAACATCCATATTAATATTTCAACTTAAAACGCTCGTAATGCACTCTCCAAACACACCCCATTCAGTAATGTCAAATCGGAGGCGATCACTAGCTCATTTCTTTGTTCCTTCTGGGAGGAGGGAGGAGCGACCGCTGCATGTACATGGATAATATGATTGATTTGCATCGTCTACACCAATTTCCCCTTCAGTCCATAGTGCAATTCGTTCAGTGTGACCCCCCTTCCCCCCACTGCCAAATGATAAGTGAAGCCATTAGAGTAAAGAAGGCAATCTGCACACAGGGTTCGGTTAGCAGGGTCAAGCCACCTTCCGACTCATTTATCAGCTTTATTCTTCTTATTTCTTAGTTACAAAAAATGAAAGAGATCTCATTCTCTTTCTTTGAGCTAATTTTTTTAGCTAATCTGTAGACATTTTGTGAGATTTTGTGCACTATTTTCTTGCATTGACCCTTGATAGCCTATAGACATCTTAAAAATTTGATCTGAAGAACATATATTCTCTGCGGGCCTGTCTTTATTGAAACCCCACTTAAATTAATCAGATGCCGAAGATGAAATTGCAGCTGTCTTTGTTTAATGTTTTTTCTAAAACATTGATGTGTTTTAAACCCTTCAACTTTTGAAAGTCTGTACTATGCAAATCAAACAGAAACACATGAAAACTGAGACAATAAACCCATCAAATTCCGTCCAATGCCACATGGCTGTGTGTGTGTCCATGAAACCGCTTGGCTTATTCTTGCACAGGTTTTGTGCCGGGCCTCTCTAATCTAAGATTTATTGACCATTAGTGAACTCAGAAAGTCATTACAGTTCATTCTGCTTGGGGCCTGACATTTTATTAGGACAAATTTCCCCGCTGAGAATGCGCACCCGCGCTGAACTGCTCACGCTTACCACCGCGTGAGGTCACGTGACCCCCGGCTCTCCTTTCTTCCGTCCCCCCCACACTAAAAGCACAATGTTACTGAACACCAGTCCATTACCAGGGTGCGGGACCTGCCATCGAGAGGGATGGTGGGAAGAGATGCCATCTCACGCCCCATGACTAATTATGTGAGGATGCAAATCGTTTTGCCCCACACTCCCTTTCTCCCCAATCATTATGTACGGGTTTGATTTGTGCTTTTCAACCAGAGAGGTGACACAAAAGTTGTGGAGTGTGCAAGACTGAAGTTCACTAAAAGAGATACAAGTTTGATCCATTTTAGAATATATCAGTGGGTGAATACGATTACAGAGACAATTGGTATGTATTTTGGTTCTACTTTGATTTTGTATTATTTTAGTTTCTAGCAAACCTTGTTTTTTATAAGATGCATGGACTTAATGAAACAATTGACATATGGGAGATCATTTATTTTGGACTGACTTTTACACAGTCTCTTCTTTTTTCAAAAGTCTTTCTTGAAATATAATTGCATATAAGTGTCTCACAACTAGGGATGCAGAATATGTCTGTGCCATACTGAGAAAAGACATTTTGAGTACATTTGCTGTCAAATAAGGCCCTCTTAAAGTTAATCTTAAATCTAATTTTCACAAAATAGTGTAGAATTTTTACTTTTTTTTTTATTAGCCATTGCATAGGAATACGTTTTGGCTTACCAGTATTGACTACAATTTTAAAATAAGATTGGTGCATCCCTATTCTGAACCTTTTTTTTTCAAGAATGAACTTGTTTCAGCTTTTTGAGTTGCTTATAGATGTTCCTCAGACACTGCAGAAACAACCTAAATGGTCAGAGCAAGTGGATTGCAGTCATTTATTTATATTCATACAATTTTAATATTTTGGCCATTTTGCATCTCTTTTTTTCATATGTGGTTCCATGGCTTTTTTTCCATTGAAGTCTGTTTGCAGACCTATTATTAGAATATACACTCACCGGCCACTTTATTAGGTCTACCTGTCCAACTGCTCCTTAACACTTAATTTCTAAGCAGCCAATCACATGGCGGCAACTCAGTGCATTTAGGCATGTAGACATGGTCAAGACAATCTCCTGCAGTTCAAACCGAGCATCAGTATGGGGAAGAAAAGTGATTTGAGTGACTTTGAACGTGGCATGATTGTTGGTGCCAGAAGGGCTGGTCTGAGTATTTCAGAAACTGCTAATCTACTGGGATTTTCACGCACAACCATCTCTAGGGTTTACAGAGAATGGTCCGAAAAAGAAAAAACATCCAGTGAGCGGCAGTTCTGTGGGCAGAAATGCCTTGTTGATGCCAGAGGTCAGAGGAGAATGGCCAGACTGGTTCGAGCTGATAGAAGGGCAACAGTGACTCAAATAACCACCCGTTACAACCAAGGTGGGCAGAAGAGCATCTCTGAACGCACAGTACGTCGAACTTTGAGGCAGATGGGCTACAGCAGCAGAAGACCACACCGGGTGCCACTCCTTTCAGCTAAGAACAGGAAACTGAGGCTACAATTTGCACAAGCTCATCGAAATTGGACAATAGAAGATTGGAAAAACGTTGCCTGGTCTGATGAGTCTCGATTTCTGCTGCGACATTCGGATGGTAGGGTCAGAATTTGGCGTCTACAACATGAAAGCATGGATCCATCCTGCCTTGTATCAATGGTTCAGGCTGGTGGTGGTGGTGTCATGGTGTGGGGAATATTTTCTTGGCACTCTTTGGGCCCCTTGGTACCAATTGAGCATCGTTGCAACGCCACAGCCTACCTGAGTATTGTTGCTGACCATGTCCATCCCTTTATGACCACAATGTACCCAACTTCTGATGGCTACTTTCAGCAGGATAATGCGCCATGTCATAAAGCTGGAATCATCTCAGACTGGTTTCTTGAACATGACAATGAGTTCGCTGTACTCAAATGGCCTCCACAGTCACCAGATCTCAATCCAATAGAGCATCTTTGGGATGTGGTGGAACGGGAGATTCGCATCATGGATGTGCAGCCGACAAATCTGCGGCAACTGTGTGATGCCATCATGTCAATATGGACCAAACTCCCTGAGGAATGATTCCAGCACCTTGTTGAATCTATGCCACGAAGAATTGAGGCAGTTCTGAAGGCAAAAGGGGGTCCAACCCGTTACTAGCATGGGGTACCTAATAAAGTGGCCGGTGAGTGTATACTAGGTCAGTCTTTTATATTGGACATGTCTACATACTGTATGTAAGAGGGCTGATTCAGTATAAATCAGGCTCTGTAAATTTACAATGTAACCAATGTCCATTGAGGCTCTCTGGTCTGTTATCGGCATTGATCAAGCGACATGCCTGAATTGCAATCTGCACTTTCATGTACAGAGAACAGACATGAAAGATACAGGCAGGGTAATAGTGTTAAGTGTGTTCCGTTCAACGATCACAAACGAGGTCCTGCACCATTAATGAAAATAGATGCCGAGGGGATTGGGCCCAATAGGGCTAAATGAGCAGCAGTGTAGTGTATTTTTTTTTTTTCTTTCTTTTTGTGTGTGTGTGTGAGAGGAGCGGATTGAGTTACTGTCAGTGTCAGCTTGACTTTATGCCATCCTTCCTCTCCATTTGGGAAGACAGTTCACTTTATGAAACCATCATTCTGCCTCCTACTCTCTGTGTCTTTAGTGCCATAGGGGGAAAAGGGAGAATTCCATTTTACTCGTGTCACCCATTCCTCTTAGTGAAAGTGAGGGGGAGCGAGAGAGGATATGGAAGCTCCAAATGGGACTCTTTTTCATTTGGAGTGATGCAGGGATGTTCTGGAAATATTACATGTGCATCTGCACTTGTATTTAGATGTTTGCATGCCCAGCACAGCATGCCCATGCCCAGCACGACCCTTCGCATGCAGTCATACACGTTTGTGCCTTTGACGGCCCCTTGCCTGCTTTTTGTTTTTACCCTCATTTTCCAGTGGCACTTTGGGCCAATAAATTGGGATTTCCCTCCAATTAAAGGCCATCTGCCAGTGTGCCTCTGTAGAGGCATGGTGTGCCGTATCCTTCCACCCAGGGGCTAGTGTAACTGTCTTTTTTTCCTTCTCACACCCTGTCACCATCAGTCTGCTGTTTGCTCCTCTTAGGCAGCATTATACCAACATTTTGCCAGCATCCCCCTGATGTCTCCCACTCTCTCGCTTTCTGTTCACCACGCTTGGTTACTCTGGCCGTGCCCTCTGTTAGAAGTCTGACCTTGCTAATTGCTCTGGACCCTAGTGTGTGTGTGTGTGTGCATGCGTGTGGTCACTGTCAGAGCCATGACTAATAAGAGAGAGCAGATCGGAGCTGGGGAGATGGGCCAACAGCATAGTGTGTTCCTGTTATGGGGCTAGAAAAGAAAAAAAAAAACATGGAATGAAAGGCTGAACTTGAAAGGCCACAAACTGCTCTTTCAGCCACAAAAAAAGGCTTTGTTCAATTACATTGTCTTGTACATATGTCATCATTTACACAACATCATGTCATTCTAAACCTGCATGCTTTCCTTTTTTTAATGCAACTGGAGAATATATGGCTTCTGTGCTTTTTTATTGCAATAATCAGAGACTGAATCTTTGAAACTTCAAAAAGGACATGCATTATATTCTAGGTTGTTTAAAATCATACGGCAGCTTTAGGCCTATGTGAGAAACAGTTGGGAATTTGTTATTTAAAAGAAAATCTTTGTTCATAAGAATTAATTAGAAATGGCTTCATTCACATCGGCCATTTTTACATTTTTGGTGCTTTAGAGTCCTTTATTGAATCTTGAAACATATAGTTCCCATTCATTGTTATTGCATGGAAAAGTGTCTTTAGAATTGCTCCTTTCAACATGAGGGTGAGTAAATAATGGTGTTGTTGTCCAGGAGTTGCTGTCATAGCAACAGGTCCGTAAGCTCAAACCTGCCCGGGAGCAGGTTTATTTCATGTAAACAGGATCCAATATTTTTAAAGGTACAGTAAGTGATTCTGGTAAATGCTGTTGATATATATAAAAAAAATATATAAAAAAATAAAAACACGCCCCTAAATAAAAGGATCACACCTATCTTGATGAATCTGCTCCGCCTGCCGCACAAGGGTATGATTTCGACAATAAGTGAAAGCAATTTGTGTTCCCAAGTGAAAACTAAATATACTGTATTTGAAATATGCTAAGTATACAAATACATTTACATAAGTATGTACTCAATATAAATACCCTGCAATTGGACTTTTGGTATACTAAATTCATATACTTAAAGTCTGTTAAATTGGAACAACTAATTTTGAACTTAATGCACTTTAGGTATCCGGAAGTAGTGCTGAATGCAACTAAAGATATACTTAAAGGTCCCCTGACATGAAATCTTGAATCTCCTCGTTATTACGTCATAACGAGGAAAGGTTACCTCCCCTTTCTCTGCTTTGCCCGCCCAGAGAACTTGGCTCGCCTGTCGGTACACGATCCGTTCCACCTGCACGATCCGTTCTACGCATGCGCGCAAATGATCATTCTGTTTTGCGGCTGATTTTGATTTACGACACTGCACGATCTGTTCCCCGTCTGTTCCACGCTCGCGTGCGTGCGTGTGTGTGTGTGTGTGAGAGAGAGAGAGAACATTTTTACTCTTAAATAAGGATACTCAAAAACGTGTAGGCCTACTTCACTAACTGTCCACCGCTGGTCTCATGTCACTTCTGTGTGTGCACATGCTTATCCAAGTCATTTCCATTGTCAGATTAAAATACTCCATAACATTTCCCCAGACTTGTTTGTAGTTCTTTCTTCATGTAAGTGCAGATAGTCTAGACAGAAATGCATAGGCTATTATGTTCCTTATTGTCTTCTGTAAACAACGTTGGAGGGATTATTTTCCTCATTCCTCATTCCTCATGTCCTGTTATTTTGTCTGCTATATTTGCTTCTATTAAATCCAGGCAATTGGTTGATGAAACATTTATTAAAATTAAGATACAATTGATACAAAACGAAATTCACATTTTAGAAAGGCTATACAAAACAAAACTTAAAGAAGAGGTCAAAATCCTCTCTGACCCAGTCTCCCGATATATTGCGGCATCTTGCAACACATCCCGCCTTGCTAAAACACATGTGGGCTATCCAATCTGTTGTCAAGCAACATTGTCTTTAACGAGAGACGACATTAAAAATTGCTACAAAAATGGTTGTTCTGGTGTTTCTTTGTCTGTTTGCGCCCGCAGTAGGCATATCGTGAATATGATTTTTCCATTATTTCCTGAACTAAAATGAAAAAAAAAAAAAATGAAAAAAAAAAATAATGACGGGTTTTCTGATTTTTTGATTGTGTGCTCAGATCAAAAATAGAAAAAAAATGAATTAGGCCGCTACTGGACATTATATGTTTAAAATGATTTAAATGATATATGCCTACTAAGGTGTTAAATCAAAATTAAAATTAGTCTAATCGACTGGATTAGACTAATTTTAATTTTGATTTAACACCTTAGTAGGCATATATCATTAAATCATTTTAAACAGATAAAGTAACTACTATTGTGGTAACAGATTACAGCCATTTTAATAAAGGTGATAATAGCAAAATGCCTCATTCGCTTACAGTCCGACTTTTGAACTTTATTCCTTTTTATTAATATGTATTCGGGACACACACATAGGCCTACATACCTATAGGGTTTAAGGAGGTCTGCGCGGGACTGTTTTTTTTTTTTCAATCAGAGAATCGGAAAACGAGTCATTAGGCTAGGCCTTTTCGTTTTTCCATTTTAGTTTAGGAAATAAATAGCCTAGTTAATGGAAAATCGTCTTTTTCATTTTTTATTTTAATTTGAGAAAACGATAGAACAAATGATATTTGTTGCAACAAATGGGCCTATTTGTAAACCATTATTGTAAAATAAAATGCATTTCTGCCTAGACTATTTTGAAAGAACTACAAACAAGTCTGGGGAAACGTTATGGAGTATTTTTAAACTGACAATGGAAATGACTTGGAAATTACACACAGTAACACACACACACACACGCACGCACGCACGCACACACACACACACACACACACGCAGAGTGTGCTGTGTGGAACAGACGGGGAACAGACAGGGAACAGATCGTGCAATGTCGTAAATCAAAAGCAGCGTCGCAAAACAATTATCATTTGCGCGCATGTGCGTTTTCTGCTGCGTCTACTACGCATGCGTAGAACGGATCGTGCAGGTGGAACGGATCGTGTACCGACATCGCCCATGAGAAAACGAGCTAGGAAGTACGAACGCGCGAGCGCGATTTGAGTTTTTCCTCGAGAGATATAATGGCTTGCAAACGAGCGAAGCATGGCAGTTGATCAGTGTTGGATGTACAAATGAACACAAAAGTATTTTTTAATTCCTTCATCCGAGACTCTGAAGAAACAATGGATTAATTTTATTTTCTCTGGAAATGCGCCGACACGTATGGTCCAAACATTTCACCGACGACTGTTTCCTCAACTTGGGCCAATACAGAGCTGGCCTCGATGAACGTCCGATCGAGCTACCAAGCAACAATTCAAGTTCAAGTTCAGACAGGTAATCTTTCTCTCAAAATCGTTCAATATTGTTTATACATCAGTAAGTCAAGCCAGTGAGTAAAATATCAACTTCACATCGTTTCTTTTAGTAGGATGAAAATAATCTTATTTAAATTGTGAACAAATTATATACAGAAAGCGATCAAAGAACAATCTTTCCACACAGCGCGAGTTTATGGACACCTCGTTATGAAATCAATGACGTTACACTGCACAACGAAGCTCTTACTGTATGTACATCGTGTTTGCATTGGTGAAAGCATTAGAGAGAGTGCAGAAACTGCGTTTCAATGATAAGATCTTCAGTCTCGCGATCAACACAGTCATCTGCTTGCTCAATGCTCATAACGGCAACATTTTATGTGATGGGAATAGATCTAAATACTTTAAAAACTTCTCACGATTCGTTAATCTCGATAGCTGTATTAGTAAAAACGTATAATAACTGTAGTAAAAGTATTCGAGAGAGTTTCCCATGTAATACGTAGCTATTTCATATGCAAGCATATCAGCCAATCACAGCATGTGTCCGGTTACACTGAATCCCACAGCAGACACGCCCCTTCAACAGAGTGTTCAAATCAGAGGCTAAAATCAGGCTAGGAAAAATGCCTTTTATTTCTAAATTATGACTATTTTTGATCTAAAAAACATACTAACATTATAAGGGCAACCCAGGAAACATTATAAAATAATAAAATAACCCCATGTCAGGGGACCTTTAAAGGGGTCATGACGTGGTTTTTGTTTTGTTTTATTATGTTCCCTTAGGTGCAGTTATAGTGTTACTATAGTTTTTTGGACAAAGAACATTTAAAATGTAGTGATTTATGACCCTTTCCCACCTTGCTTCTCATCCTCTGATTCAAACAGTCTGTTTTGGGTGTGTTTCCCCTTTAAGAGTTCAGTGTTAACGCCTACTGTTATTGGCTAACGTCAGTGCTTATGCATAAAAAGTAGTTTTAAGATGAAATACATTACTTACAGTTTGTGGCATTGTTGTTGGGCCCAGAATAGTGGGCACAGCCTGATCTTTAAGCAAAGGTTTTCAGGCAAAACCAGCATCATACTGCGATTTGTTCTCAAAACAGTCATCCTTGAAATGTAGAGAACACACGTTTAAATTAACACTGCCGTGACTGGGACGTCCATTTCTCCCTGCCGTCAGCGTATTCAAACATGTTGTTTGTCCACAGCCACGAACAGCACATCTGTGTGGCATCGCAATCTTCTTGTAAACAGACCCACTCGCTGCACGTCAACTGAACACATGTGGGCGTGAGCCGCGCGACAACGATGCGAAATGAGGCGTAGTTGTCCTGCGCTTGAGGCAGTCATATGCAAACAACTGCTACGTCACTTCGTACCGTGACGTCACTTCATACCATGGATCCACAACGAGCTGTATTTAGAGCTTGACATCCACAAATAAATTGTTAGTTTATAATGGGGAGGACGTCTTGAGCTATGAAACTTGCAGGAAATTTTACCGTTTTTTTTCGATTGCTAAACGACAGTTTTTTAACATGACTGTAGTATGAAGCAGGGCGCTTTTGCTAATGAGAGACAGATATCAGCACCGCACGTGAGTCCTGTAGATATAAAGAAATGAGGACATTTTATTCTACCGAACTACCCGCAAGTGCTGAATTTCTACTCACACAGGTCAGTTTATTAGATGAATGAAACTTGTGTAACACAGCGCCGTTTTACTTGGTCTACACTGTCACACTAAACTGCATTTGAGTGTGTTGAAAGTCATAATGTTATTCTACGTTTTAATTTGTCTGTATGAGACTAGCAGTAAGCTAGAACAATTTTAGAATAACATACTGATCATATTCTAACATTTCATCATGTTGAGCTATATAACATTGATTAGTTTTATGTACATTTGCTCACCTGTCTAATAAATTACATGCAAGAGAGGTGTCTCGTCAAATCGAAATTAATCGTGGACGTGGAGCTCTCGGCATCTCGAAAACGCCACGCTGATATTGATCCTTGTTTTAGTTCTCCTTTTGTCCCAAAGGCTGCTTGCCATGGTCCGTAATGTTTGAACGAAACAACAACAGCGTGAATGTGCCGCTAGACGTTAAGCAGCTGTCCACGTCTGTCGCCATGGTTACTATGACAGTACGATATTACATCATTGACAGGCGACAATGACCAGGGACGAGCCATTATTTAAAATATGAATTTCTCTGAAATTAAAAATCGTTTAATGAATCGTTGGGAACGTTGGGATATTGTAAGTACACAACTGCAGGAAATATATCACACTGTGCAAGTGATTTTTGGATATTCTATTATCTTGCATTTAAAGACTGATATTATACAGAGATCATACTATCCTTACTTAGAGTGATATTAAAACACATTTTAGCCTCAATATTAAGAAATGTGCATTGTACAATAAAGAAGTGATCTAAATAAAGTTAAATTATAATACTTATATCAGTAAGTCTCAAGCGATATGTCAGTAAATATGTTATTGGATTTGTAGTATACTTAGCATGAAATAAATGTATTTTAAACACATTATGGTATAGTTTTATTTTTTGTTATTTTTTTTACTGGGGGTATTATATATTATGTCTAATTGTTATTTAGCTCCTCTATTCCTTTGATGGCAATGTCATCCCTTACATAAAAATAAAATAAAAAATAAACCTTTTCATGATCAGCTCCCTACATAACATGATATTCTAATATATTACAAGCGTGACAAGATTAAGGGGTCATAGCGATCACTAAAAGGGGAACCAAAAGAAAAAAACATGTATTAGGAGTGTTATCTCACTTTTCAGACACACTTTGGGAGCCGATGCTTGAAACGGGTGGTGGAGGTGGTTTAGACTTTCCAGGGCAGGCTTATAATAATAATGCAAATGAACAAACAAGCGAAGATGACACACAAGTGTATTCAAGCAAAAGACAGCAAATCTTAGTTCAGTGTAACACAGCAAAACCTACGTTACTCGCGTATCGAGAAGAAATAAACTTCTCGGGTCCCACTTCTTGCCTGATCATAACCCATCTTTTTAAAGTTATAACCCCCTGGCCTTTTACTCGATTGTATTTGCTCTGCCATCTCTCTCTTTCTATAGTCATTCTGTTAATGTTTATTGTGCACTGAGCCCTCTCTCCTCCCCGATGCATACGCACCTTGCTGATTGGCTACGGGTGTGTTTTGGTGCTCGGTCCGATCCACTTTTCAACAGATTTTTTTCAAAAATCGCTTATTGCAACTTTAATTAAAGTTTTTTAAGGGTCAAGAACATTTTTCAAATGGCACAGCAGACAGCATTTTCTAGCTAAGTTACCGGTATCTCATGCACTGCTTCAAGCCATTATACCTGTCACCATTCAAATTAATGAAAAAATCATACAAAAATATATATTAGGTAATTATTCCATCACAAATAAATCTTTCAGTGAGTTAAACTGGCTGTGTGTATATTATGGCAGACGACATTATACTATTATAAAAAATATTATTATTTTAAAGTATTGTTGTCCCTGGTTGTACTCTTGGGGTAGTCTTGTAAGAAAGTAGCAGTGTCTGGGACAGACTTTAAGTACCATCTCCGCTTAATGCTGTCACGATACAAATCGGCTACATAGGTCAAATTAAATTAATTGTTAATTACAACATTGAAATTAAAATGTAAGGCCTGTATAAATACTAGAAGTCATGAATGGATTGGGAATCATATAACAAACAGTACACATTTAATTTATCTATTATAACTTTTATGTAATTTTGGTCGCTTGGCTGTTTCTTTATAAAGGTCCAGAAATGTGTCTCGTTTTTCGTCAGGTCAGGGATGTTGTTTTTTTTATATATACATATGATGTCATTACGTTGCTGAAAATTCGTTTGAAGAACCAAATTAGTCAGAGATCAGTTATCATGATTAGAAGATCTGGCATCTGTCAAATCATCTCAGATGTTAAGCGAGGTACGAAGAATGGACCTCTTGTTTCTTCAGGGATCTCCATGCATTTTGCATTGTTAAGCTCATATATATTCCTTCATCCTTTGATGCCCTAACTCAGGTTTAATGATTACACAGATGGACTGGGATTTACAAATCTAAATGTGTTTCGTGGTTTGCATCCCACACAACTAGAGTGGGAAACACTGTTCTGGTGTTTGTCATCACATGTTATGCTCAGATTCTCTGATGCTTAGTTATCAAGCCTAAGACTTGCAGCAGTTTGAACTTAACCCGTGCTCTGAAAGCAACTCCACCTCAGGCCATTTCCCTACCCTCAGAAATGCACCACTTTAAATAACTCTCCATCCTATGTGGCCTTGCTCTCATTAACATTGATATACAGAATGCGCCGAAGTGAAAGAGATGTTGAGAAAAAAACTATCCAGACATAACATAAACATTCAGAAGATAACTTGTTTTGCTTTGTTGTTTTTTTTCTTTTTCAATTTTCTCATCATATGCAAGATAAATCAATGGCGACTTTGTAAGTTTGGAGACTGTAACGAGGAGGATAAGCCACCATCTGCGTTTCATCTCCAACGGCCACTTTTTCGATAATGAGCCACCCAGTATGTGTACCTCTGCTGCCAATTGACGGTATATGGACGTCTTTTAGTAAGGCTACTGCTTTTTGGGTGGGCGAAACCATACCCGAGTTTCTCCAATTACTGAGACCCTCCAGCACCAGTGGCTTCACTGCCATACTGGAGCAGCTCTTTTGACAGCATGTCAGTTATAATGCCACCCCATGTCACTGTCATTCCCATAACTAGGCCTGACACGCTCGCCTCGCCAAAACGGTTCTCGAATGTTCTCATCATCTAACATTCACCACAGCGGAAACCTCAAATTGAACAGGTATATTCCATGCCTTTATGGAGCAAGCCTACCTGATTGGAGCATGGCAGCATGCAGCGATACGGTTATAATTGGCCGTATCTGTTCAGATAATGTTTTTACCCTCAGGCAGCATTCATATCGATTCAGATTGATTGAGCCATAGATTAACTTGTTATGACTCTTCGCCTATTACTGTGAATTGATTGCCATCCCTGGTCGTAACTGGTCGTTAACGTGTAATTGCAGAAGGTGTGCATTGTGTAATTGTGTCTCAGATTCCTTGAATGCGTTATTTTGCTGTTGCACCATCTCCTCGGTTCCGAAAAGTATGTTTGGGTGCATTTGTGTGTATACAGTATGTGTCAGAAGTTCTGACTGTCAGAGATTAGTGCCCAACAACATTGAATATGGAATAAGCTCATAAGCTGATGGGCGGACATACTCGCCGATGTTGACTTGTGCATTGTCCGTTTCAAAAGCTGTGCTATTATGTTTAATCCCCCTCGCTCCGTCGCCATTGATCTAACCCACCCACTTGCTCGGTGGGCATGACAATGTGACGGGAAGGTTTGCTCTCTCAGACGGTGTGGCTCTGATCCTGAGGAAACAATTCCATCTATCTTCAGTAAAGCACAAATCCCCCATCACACACCAGTCAAATTATCATCCATATCAAGAGGCTTTCTGTCAGATAATGTCATTTTCTGAGGCCAGACGCCAGTGAGTGAAAAGACATGAAAGGCTTCTGGTCCCTGCAGACAAGGGCAGCAAAGGATGACTCTTTCTGATATCTTTAGATCTTTTCTTTCCCACTCTCTTTCTTTCCATTCTTAAGGCATTCAAGAGGATCATGCAAATGTATCATTCTGTCCTCATTAAGGGTTACAATCCTGGCACTGTATCCACCTTTTTGAATAATGTTGATGTAACCGTGCTGTTGGCGGATCTTTCGATTCTTCATATTGAGCTTGATAAAGAACTCTGGAATAGTGCTGACATTATTTTGAAGAAAAAAAAACTTGTTTTAAAATCTTTTTTTTTTTGAAGACCCCATGTAATCAAAATGGTTTTATTACTTGCTTGCGAAAATGAACTTTTAGCAGTGTTTAGTCCTATTCAGATAGAAGAACTTCATTGAAGAGGTCAGGTACAGGAAGTTTGTTTCACATTTTAACTCTTTCCACGCCAGCCTTTTTTTTTTTTTTTTTTTTTTTTTTTATGTTGCCAGCATTTTTTTTATAAAACTTTCATGGCCCACAGAATATTTTGTTGTATGAATATCTGAACAAACATACAATATATCAAAAGAAAGAACAGAGCCTCTACTTTTAAACAACAATAAAAATATTCTAGCATTGTTTTATCAACACTTGAATATGGGTAAGTTTCATAAACAAAGCAATTTTTGGAACAAAAAGTAGAATTTTTTTTCCCCAAAGATTACAACGTGCATAAGCAATGCTTTTTTCGCTGGTTTCTGTTCCCTTTTTTTTGTATGTGTTTTGATCCAGAGATTCTTCACTCTTTCAGAATATGCATAAAAGCGCCTTCTACCATATGACAATGAAAGCACAGGAAAAAAAAAGAAAATTCGGTCAATGGCAGAAGGAAAAGCGTTGTCTCATAAATGGTGGAGAAAGAGTTAAGCTGCATGTCCTTGGCTTGGATTTGTTTGTATTTTTCTTGCATAACTTGGTTAAAATTAAATTGAATACAATGCTTCTCATTTTTCATTTGAGCTTTGTTGAATGCTATGCTAAATGTCTTGCTGCCTGTTGCAAACTCCTTGGTAAAACAAACTAAGACTATTTGAGGAATCCAAGGCTATATGGGAATAAAAGGGACAAGGCCCTCAATTAAATATTGCACAAACAACTTGTTTTAAAAGGAAATGTCAAGAAAATTGCACAGGTCATGCAATGTCATGGGGTATTTAATGTCACAATATATAGGTTTATTATTGTTATTATTATTATTATTATTATTATATTTTCTCAAATTAACAGGTTTAAAAATGGCATGATTAATGTAGTCTATACAGTAAAGCTTTGTTATGTTGATATACATTTTGCATCAATTTTACATTTAATGTAAGAAAACTCCATGCATTTTTTTTTTAAATAAGCAATTTTGTTGTCAGATTGTGTTCTTCTGGTTAAGGACTCAGCATGATTGGCTGCCAAGATGCAGACATATACTGCAGGTGTACTGTAGCACTTTTGGTGACAGGAAAAATAGTTTTGTTTGGTTTTTTTGTTTGTATGTTGTTGTTTTTTTGTTAGTATATTCATGGTTAAACCTTCCCCAGCCATAAACTGTCACAAGAGTAAGGTTTTTATATAAACTGACCCAGTATTTGTATGCCTTTTTCTCATGTTCTGTTTCTTTTTCACTGTATAAGAGGACACAATTCCATTTGTGTGCTTGGTTTTCCTTTCATCTTTTGTACCATTTTGGAATATTATAATAGGAAAGACACTCTTTATGAAATGACTGATGCTACTGTCAAACCATTTTCTATTGTATGCTGCAGAAAAGAGGAAGAATGGGACAATGAACTTTCTATTTGGGTTTAGTAACATTCAGAGTCTGAGGCTGTGAGGAATTAGAGCTGTGAATTAGTACACACCCCTGTTGCTTTGTCCTTGCAGAAATTATCCTCTAATTAGTTCTATTATTCTGTAATTGTCGCCTTAGTGCTGGTCAGCTTAGCTCAGACAGTTTGAGAGCTAAAGCCAAAGCTAAAAGATTTGATCTCAGCCATTACTTGCACAGCTAATCTGCTTTTTCTTTCCTCCCAAGGGTTCTTTTTTATGCATTAAAGCAATATTCCACCAAATCCCTAATATTTTTAAATATTCCTCTTCGACTGTTGGCAGTTGATTTCAATATGCGAAATCTATTTTCTGGCAGAGTTGCTGCAAAGCTTCGAGGGTCTTAAATATTCAATATGCATGCCTTTTGGAATGCCCATGCTTTTGGTAAAGATTGGCACTTTGCAAGAAAAATGTACAGGTGAAGGTTTTAATCATAGAATACTGTTGTTGTTTTTTTTCAATTACCGGTATTTTCAAAACAGACACAAATAGTTTTGTAATATATAAAGCAAATTACATTTCTAAGTGTAAATGCCTGTAAATCAGTGGATATCTGTTACAGAGAAAAGAATTATAAAATATATTTAATTCTCAATTCTAGGAATGAGATTAAATGGAGTGCAAATGAAGATGTGTGCGTGCGTGCATGCGTGTGTGTATATGTGTGTGAGAATGTACAGCCCTTCTATGAAAATATCTCTTTTTTTTAACGATACCAAACTCTGCATTCAGATATATTTGAATGTTATTATTAATATTTTATATAAGATGAGAAATGTTTGTGATTGTAAAGATATTCCAAGACCAGATTATCTGAGCTAGGCCTATATGCTGTTATTACATTTCATTTTAGTTTTATATTCTTATTGTGAATAAAATGTCTAATTTGTTTTATCAAGCTTAAGGAGTTTCTAGGAGGAAACACAGAGACAAATTGTATCGTTAAATTTAGAATGACTTAAACTTCAATGGCCTTTAATTAAGCAATTGTCTAATTAACTTGATTTATCTCTTAAGCAACGATGTAGAAATATCTTAGCAAAATTATTTATCTGTACTGTATGCATAGATGAGCAGCTTCAACAAAAGGTTTTTTTTTATTTATTTTTTTTATACAAGAATGTCAGCAATGGATAACCATGTGCTCAGATGTACATAATTTACATAAATGTCTGCAATCAAATCAATGATTTCAATTTCAATCAAAATCTTCTAAGATCAGAAAATGTGTCATTCACATTTTATTGTTCTGTACTTTTACTGTATATCAAAAATGATTATTTATGTATTTTTATTCTTCCTAAGGACTTCTAAGATACAATTCAGAGACTTTAAGTTTATAATTAAATGAAGTACAACTGAGTCGACAGAGCAGTGAAAAATAACTTGCATAAACCTTTTCCTGTCTGTCTTTGTTGGTTGTTTTAGTTCAGAGTGAGAGACAGAAACATCAAGTTCAGACTCAACACTTCTCATCTGTGTGTGTATGTGTGAAATATTTGTTTAAGAATGTTTGTGTGTATTTTTGCATGCATGCCGAGTAATGCTGGGTCCATTCATGCTTGGATGACTTCCTCAGGTTCAGAGCAGCAGTCCATGTTGGCAAGGGATTAATTGTTTTGTATTATGCAAAGGATGTGAATTCTTTTGTATGAAATGAAATATGCATATTTCTCACTTTTTCCACTCTGTTTCACAATGTGCCGCACGCAAAATTATTTATACTTTAGAAGCTGAGTGAATGACATCTGCTTGAATGCTCCGAGCTTTATTTTGCTTCAATTTTTTTTTTTTTTTTACTTCTACCAATCTCACAATTTTAAGCTCACTTCAAAACTCTCTGCAGCACTTTATTTAAAATACGAGGGCTTTTTGCAAGCACACACTTTACCCTCCTTCAGAGTGCGGTGTTTGTGTGTTCCCCGAATTTGCCGGTTTTATTTACTTTCCCTACTCATCCCCCTGGCCTCTTGCCTCTCCGCTTGCCATCAGCTCTGTATATGAGCCGCCAGATTTATCTGTCCATAATGACTCCTGCATCCAGCGTTTGTAGAGAGTTTCAAATGAACGCATCAGCGAGCCGCCGCGAGCTGCTGGCTGCGTACCATACAAGGGACCAAATTAAAGCGCCTGCTCTCTGCGGGGCAAGTTTGTCACGTCAGCTGATTATAAAAAAGCTCACATCATACTCCTCACTTATTTCCTGGCCCTTAGGTCTCTGGAGTTTCAGGGAGGGGGGATGAAGGGAAACTGTGAGAGAGAGAGATAGTGAAATGGCAGTGGTCCAAAACCAGACCGATTTTCGTAGGACCCAGGCTGGTTGGGAAAGGTCACTGGGACTGAGATGAAGCAGGCTACGTAGAGAGGGGTTGCTGGGTAATTGGAGCTCTCAGCACACTGGCACTAGCCCATGTAACACTGTTGTCAGAGAGGTCTCACCAGCGCACGCTCTACAGAGTGGATTGGGGGGGGGGACATTTGTCAAAGTAAAAGCCCAGTGACCATGACTGCTGTTTTTTAAGCATGCCATACATGACTCGAACTCACAGTGCTGCCCTTGGCTATGTGTGGACTCTAGGAGCGGGCCAGAACATAGATATGCACTATGATTTTTCTGTAGAGACTGGCTGGAAAAATAGTGTAGCGCTAGTTTGGGCTAGATTCTCCCATGCACGTCAAGGTGTTGTCAAATCAGTCAGGATTTTTGCACAATAATATGAATTAGTTGAAAGTGTGCAAAGTCTGAGAAACTCTTAATTTAACAATTCAATTGCAGATGATAGACTGTCAGCTTGTTATAAACTGAGCAATGGCTGTCTGTGTGTAACGGGGAAGGCAGAAGAAGTCAGTTTAGACTGCATGTTAATTTCTGTCAGCCGTGAATAATCCCCTCTGCCAGACTAGTCCTCTGCCCACACAGCGGTCAAAATAGAAACAAGGCAAACTAAAAATTACCCACACTATCGTGTGTCTGTCTGTCTGTTTGTGTGCCCGGGTGAAGAAAATATGTACACATCATTAATATATATACAGCCTTATCCAGAGAGCGGGGGGGGGGGGGGGATCAGGTGCTTAGACATGTTAGTTTTGTGATAACACTCATTCATTTCAGCAAAAAATTATATAATTTATACTTAAAAAGTAAAATAAAAGAAGGTCTTTCGACATAAGCCTATTATTTGAAATGGAAAGGGATAAAGAGTTAAAAATGGCATTATTTCCTCACCCTCAAGTCATTCAGTAATTTTGTGTGAGGAAGACAAGACTGTTTAACATTTTAGTTCAACATCAGTTATTCTTATTATTGTTGTAGTTGTTATTCAAAGGAAAAGTTCTCTGCTTCCTCATGTACACTTTAAACAGATGTGATTCCTACTGTATAGATTCACCCATGTTCCTTTAATATTGCATTACAAATGACAGCCTTTGCTGTTAATCAATGTTCTGATAGTCCTTGTCCAAGTATAGATATTCTAAATAATAAATGTTTCTATTGGCCTACAGCAAACCATGTACTGTATTAAAGCGCTCTCAGCATGCTCAAATTCATGTTTCGTTTAAAAATGTCTTTAGGCCCATCAAAGTTTTTGATAGAAAAAAATACATACTGTACCCAAACTCTACTTGTCAAGCAATCTAATTAATCTAATCTAATTTTTGTATAGATAGATTAAATTTAAATTCAAATCCAAAGTCAATACAATGAATAACATGGGACAAATGAAATACCATAAATTCCTGAATTACAAAGTTAAGGTTGTCTACAGGTATCCCAACACTCCAATACGCCCTTTACAGATGCTGAAAGCTATGCGGATGTCAATGCATTTTAAAACTGGAATGAACTATGACGTTTAATGTGTGCCAGAGAGATTTGTCTCTCTAATCTGTATATTTCAACATCCTCATTCATATTAAAAGATGCCTTAGGGATCCACACTGAGATTTGAATTCATAAAGAAAGTGCCACGGGCCAGTGTTGGTCAGACTGTGTTTAAATCCTACTCTTCATCCAGATGTGAAATTATTAATTGCAGCTATTAGTCTCTTCCATCGTGTTATTTTGGGACACACTAGAGGCTTGTGGGTCTAAATATTGGGTGCATTTGGGGGTGCAGTTAAAAAGAGGATGTATTTAATGAACCGAGTGAGGAAAAGTTAGTTAGTAAACACTGGAGAAATACATATCTCCTGTGGGAAAATATAGTTTAGTCATTTTTTCATTTGTTATGTTTAATTGTTATGTGATGATAAAAAGCCAAATGCCACAGTTTCATCAAGACCCTTGCACTCCGGTTTTCATGGTTTGGTCTAATTATATTGGTCTGAGCCTAATTAATCATGTCTTTTTGTATGTTTTGTTTTTTGTTTGTTTTTCAGCAACATTTTCACAGAGAACGTGACTAGTTCCCTCAGAGGAAACTGATCTTTAGGGTGAATGACAGAAAGTCTCATGGCAATTGTTTCTTTTCTGCTTGTAGACAACCTCAAATACTCATTCAAATTAACGTTATATGTAGCTCATTCACATGCAAATGATATCATTATTCCGTGGCGCCCTACTTAGAGAATGACTGATGGAAAATTTATACCAGACCTGACAAAGTACATAAGGGCTTTTGTGGTCATATAAGGAGAGGCAGGTAACACATCACTAGAGGGAGCTCTAAACAGTGGTGATGAAAGAGTACAGACAGAACCTTTATTAAAAATATTAGATGCGTGTGTCGCATAAATCTGGCTCTAGTTTGAATCTCCATGTAGATGTGAATATTAGTAAATTGAATACAAATGTATAACCTCAAAATATGTCAACGTAAAAACACACCTTCACACAGACAAAAGAGACAGGATAAAGGAAATAAAGGAATGAGTGGTGTTCTGCACATCTTGTATTGCGTGGAAAATTATTCCATTTCCTGGCAAGGCTAATATTTGCTCATTTGCAATAACCGAGAACGGATGAATCGGTCATTCATTCATTTATAACAATTATCATTGTTTTGTTTTGCTTAGTTTGGTTTTTTTTGTGTGTTTTTTTTTTCACTCCAAATTTCATTGAGGCAATAATCAAAATGTTAAATTCAATAGCAGAGATAGTCATTTGTCTCTGGAATCATTACATCTGCTGAAAGTCTTTCAAATTTTTCATTTTAGGACTGTGATCATTATCCATTATAAATTAAACTTTAAATTTTCACAGCTTTCCCAGAATGCCTGAGGCAACCATTATTGTAAAATGTTTTTTTTTCCCCCTCTCCCTGAAACCTTCTGTCAGTAGTGCAAAGCAATAAAACATAATGTTTGTATTCTATTTTATATGTATATGTGCTCCCCTAGCTGTAATGAACAGCATTATAATGGGATACTGAGATTCACTTTTAAGAATATGATTTTTTTAACTTATTTTTTGATGGCATTGTGTGGCCCATTATTATTTTTTGATGGCATTGTGTGTCACATCATTCTAATTGCATGTGACACTGACATACATGACAGCCAAAATCTGCATGCTTTTTGGGTGAAGGAATGGGATTATATTTATTAGCAGAACATAATATAAGATCGAGCGGGCATTCTGATGAGTTCCCAGAATACCGACATGGCTGCGCTTACTCTACAAGTCAATAACGGGGAAAAAATGAGTTTGACAGTTCAAAGAAAGCACCTGCATACAGCAATGCAAATATTGTTCCCAGCTTCTCAGTGAACCTTAAAATGTATTCATTGCGATTTCATATTCGGGTGTGGAGAGTTATAATTAGCCATAGAGGAAGGCTTTCGGTTCTTTCTCGCTATC
Source organism: Semotilus atromaculatus (assembly GCA_031834385.1). Taxonomy (NCBI): domain Eukaryota; kingdom Metazoa; phylum Chordata; class Actinopteri; order Cypriniformes; family Leuciscidae; genus Semotilus; species Semotilus atromaculatus. The sequence goes on along the minus strand of JAULUF010000038.1, from coordinate 10,540,727 downwards.
GATGTAGTTCCTCATTGGAAAACACCTTTTTCCCTCCTCCATCATGGAGAGATGGCACTTCAGTGTCAGTTTATTTACCTCATCTGCAACATGATGACAGCACAGTTAAACAAAGATGGCACATACTCACGAATGGGAGAGAGTGATTAATAATGAATACGGAGATGATGGACGGAATGGGGTTTTCCGACCATAGCCTGGCCATCAGGATAACTTCAGATCTCATAAATATTTATTGCGCTTTATAAGTTAAGTGTTGTTTTCTCCACAAATCACTTTGATTCAGTGACGGTCCTTCCCAGTCCATCACCGAAGCACTGTCTTTATTGGTAACAATTTTAAATGTTTTACACCACTTTCCAAACAGTTTCCCCCTGTTAGTTTGGCTTAACAGGACGCCGAGCGGTTCAGGACTTGTTCTCTGTGCTTTCGTCCTTCTGCGCTCTGTCTCGCCATTCTGAACACGATTGGATTTGCATATCTAATACGCTGTAAAGAAGACCCGCTCCGTCAATACTGACTGGCCTGCCGTTTCATGTTGACAACTTGTCCATTGTCTGTTTTTATACAAACAGCACAGGAGTTCCCTCAATGTCTTATTCCATTGTGTTTGTTTTATCAGCATCCTCCATTTCTCATTGTTTACACTCCTGAGTTTGACTCTGTTTTCCCCAATGTCCGACTCAAAAAAACTGTCCTCACTTTGTGCATGGATCAAGATTCGCCATGTGGGAAAGACAATCCAAAACTATTTATATTGATTACACTGAGGTGCTGGGGTGCAAAATATGTTTTGAATGCTTTGAATAATTCAGGACCGACATGCTGTAAATTTTAAACCGGTTAAGTCAGAGATGGGTAGCAATCGATAGAAAGACACGAGATAAAAAAAGCAATGCAATGAAGAATATTGCGTGTGTGATAGTGTGTGAAGAAGACTCAGAACAGGCCATAAAACAATATTACAACTTCCAAATGTCTTCAGCTGTGCTTTATGCAGGACAAGTGAGAAATATTGATTTGCAATCAGTCTCTGTTACTGAAAGCTTTGGCTTCGGCATGGTCTGCGGGAGATACCTCCCCATTATTATGTTTTCCCTATTTATTTGATCTTTTTTGAAATCTTTTACTCATGAAGCATCGATTGTATTCTGTATTCATTTTTATGTGCTTTCTGGTGATCCCATGAATTATATTTGTTTAGAACAGAAGGTCTCAACTGGTGGTACATAATAAAAAAGCAATGAACTATATTATTTTACATAGTTAGGAGAGAAAAGTTCATAGACTTGACAAAAAAACTAAAAACTAGAAAATGCTTCCCATATCTTTTGGTTGTGACATCAAAAGCTGTGTGTCCAATCAAATGCTTTGATATTTTGGCACAGATTCATCTTTCACTTACTAGGAGCCAAATGTAACAGATGCCAACGTGGACAGGTTGTGTGACATGCCCTTGTCCTCATAAATCATGAGCAAACTTCACAAGGTAAAAGAAAATGCAACCCATGCTAGATTAAATGCATGTTCACTCGCAGCGAGGATAAACATGGTTTGCTCCAAACTCGATTTGTTTTGTGTGGTGAATTATTGGCTGCAGAGAGCATGAAATCCTCACAATTCAACAGACTGTTAGAATTCAAATGTTCCATATGCAGTTGATGTCATGTTAATGTTTTTGTTTTGTTTTTTTGGAGGAGGAGGAGGAGGAGGGGAGGGGGCTGTATTTAGTTTAGTTTATAGTGATTTTATTAAATTACAAATATTTAATTAAGGACATTTTCATTTAATTTTGTATGACAAAGCCACTTGATATACATTGGGTCTTAATGCAAAGTTGATAATCACAAGTATACAGAAGATATCTATTACACAATTTTTGGGGACATTTAATTTTAACAATATTATTACAACATTATTTTCCTGACATCTCTGTAAAGCTGCTTTGAAACAATCTGTATTGTAAAAAGCGCTATATAAATAAAGGTGTCTTGACTTGACAATATTAGCTTATATTTTATAATAATTAGTAGTTCCAGCATTACATAGAGAGAGATATTACATGTTCTTGCGTGTTCTTTTACCTCTTATTTCGCGTGTGTTGGTAACGGACAAGGTGAACTCAGAGTGAGTGGTCAATCTGGGACAGACAGGCTGTTAGTAGAGAGAGGCTTGTCCTGATTGGGACCCCTGCAGCGGAAGAGAAAGGGCAAAGAAAAGAGCAACAGACTCGAGAGAACAGAGACAAAGAATGCCACAAATCAAAATCTGTTTTTCCTCCTCCTGCCACAGCGCTCACTATAGCCGATCCTATCTGTCATAATTCCACATTTTCAGTGAATAGTATAATTCAATTTATACAGGACTAGTTATTTTAGGAGTGTTTCTTTCACATTATACAGCATATTTAAATATGACACTGTTTCTTACTTCCTCTAAAGTAAATTCATCTTGCATTAGTGTATTTAAAGCTCAAATTATGACCAAAAAAAAAAAACCTTTGAAAAAGAATTGTCTTGATATGAAAATTATCAAACACTTAAGCTTTAAATTGTACAAAATAATAGAAACAGCAATTCAAAAATGTATATAGCTAAATTGAGTCTCTGACAAAGTTCTGGATAGATATCGGTCATAATTATGCTATTTGAATAAAACACTCATTTTACTTCTGTGACAGACACTTCACTCCAGAGGGGAGTAAAGGTGCAGTGGCCCAGGGAAAGACTCTTAGCCGCAACCTCAAGGTTGAGAGAACGAGAGCGGGAAAGAGAGGGAAAAAGGAGTAGCTGTCAGTGGGTGGCATCAGAGGCAAGGCTAATGATTTGGGGACGAGAGTGACAGGCCCAGTTTTGGGGGAGAAAAGGGGAGAAGAGTGAAAGCAGCGAAAGATGACACACCGCCCCAGTGGCGCGCACACACAGGACATCTCTGACAGGCGCTGGAGGTCTTCCGACTCCTCCGGGCTGCATGGGCCTGACATCCACTGCTGAGAGGGACTTTGGAGTTCATAAACCCCCCCTCCCCCCCCACGCACTTGCATCTCTTACACCTCTCTCTCTCTCTCTCTTTCTCTCTCTCTATTTCTCTAGCCAGCAGTTCAGGTGCACATAGTATATGAGTGTATGGAAGACAGAGTAAGAGCATGTCTTGACAGCGCTTGACTGCTAAGAAGCAGGTAAGTGTGTGCAGATTGATGACTGGCGTTTGGGGGAGTGCAGACAACTCTCGCGCAGGTGTGACAGCCAGGAGGAGTGGAACTGGCAAGAGTGACATATCAGAGGCAGTTCAGAGCCATCGTGTCACTAATAGGAAATCAACAAAGGCCGTGGGAAAGTCTTCCCCCAACTGGCTGTAAGTGACCAGCATAATTCAGCACTGGGACATGTAATTTTAATCATTAATCCCTAGGCAAGTGCAGGAAATGTCCAGTCAAATAAGTTGTGATGGGTACTTGCACTTGTCAGTAGGTTGCGAGTATTTTCTGAGATTCTGCTGTGCGTGAAATTGCACGGCAATGTTTTCCCTTAATAAATTGGTGTACGTGCTCAATATATTAATGCAACGTTATTGATTGTATTGTCAGTAATAAATGTAGTATTATAATATAAAAAAAATGACTTTAACTGAATTGTGTTGCATTTAATAATAGACATTTTTTATTTTAATGTCTATTATTTTTATTTTAATGTTTTATTATATTCTGCATTTTTAATATTATTATATTTTCATGGGCGTAGTGTGTTCACATAGATGTAATGGGATAATCTGTATAAATCTAGATTTAAAGAGACAAGAGACAAGATGGTATTTGCATGACCTTGCATTTTATTCTTATCCAAAATGAGGCGATGTGAACATTATGGACACACTCTCACAGGCTTCATTCATACTCAAAGCTGGAGGGCGCTCTCTCCCAGAAAGTCCAATAGTACTCATAGAAGTCACAACTTATCTCGTTACAGGAAATCCCTTATATGGACAAAGGCATCCAGAGTTCGCCTTGGCTGAATAAAAAGGAGAAACATTCTGACTGATGAAATGCGAAGACAATAGAGTCGCGATTGTGACAATATATGGTTTATTTGTGTTTTTCAAGCTATCTCGGGGTATTTTCATAACATTAAAGTGTATGAGTGCTAAATTATAGCCCATGTTCTGCCTTGTTTTGTGATAAATTTTTTTAAAAAATGTTGCATGGTATAAAATACATGACTTAATGCACAAATGTTTGTATTACACAAATCATAAAATTGTCATTAGAACAATATAGGGGATAATATATTATACAATATAAAGTAAGGGTTATTATTCAGCAGTGTATTTGATTTCTTAGCCAATTAAAAGCTAGAGATAAAAAATAAATAAGCAAAACCTGTCAATTAGACAAAGGTTAAGACAATTTGGTATTACACCTTTAGCCCCCCTCACTCACTCAGCATTTAATACTATAATACTATAATAATAAAGTTGTGTTGCATTAATATTACATTCATTTTATGTAGCATATAGTATTAAACATTATGAATTAAAAAATAACATTAATGTAATATAATTAATGCAACACAATTCAGTTAATATACTATTAACAATTATTAATGAAAATATCCAATTAATGTGACCAAATAATGAGCCCTGTATCATAGTATTACATCACTAAAAAGTTAATGTAATATGAAAGATAATTTGTTTGTTATTAATATTTAAATATTATTAAAATATTAATAGTGCATTCAAATAATCAAAACATATTTTGATCTGCGATTTTCTAATGCTTTTAAATGTACTAACATCAACATCAAGTTAGTTGACACCAAGGTTGGAGATTGACTTTTTTATTTTTGTGCAAAACTGTTATTAATTTAACATTATTTATATAGTGTATATATGTAATTATTTAAACAATAGTGCTGTGTGCCTTTGAATTTTACCATCTGATCTTACAAGAGCTTTCGACTTTTTTTCTCTTGCTTTATTGTTGCCACAAGAATTGATCTGCGGAAGGAGCCGATATGTTGGTTGTAAATTATTCACATGGTGCATGACTTTCAGTGGAGAATGTACTATGGAAAACTGTGTCTTTGCCGGGCTCGGCTGAGCAGCACCAGCGAACGCCGTCAAACCTCTAGCCTCTACCCCCCCACCTCTCTCTCTCTCTCTGACATCCACCTGGAGAGAGCAGCCATGATGTGGTCAAACAGCATAACATATGACCCTGAGGGAAGGCCAGAGGCAATGCTGCCTGCATGCCTTCTCTATTTCACCCTCTCTTTCCTACACCTAGTGTATACACGCACTGGTCAGGTAGACAAGACGAGCACGGTTAGATAAACACAGAAACACACGTTTGCCAGCCAGTCTGCAAACTGACATGCATATTCTTCGAGACGACGTACAGGCAGAAACAGATACTGTTATCTATAACAAGCCATTAATAAGTCAAATTGCCCAAATCAAACTATTTCCTTGACATGCCGGAGAGCAAAGTAAAACTGTGGTCGGATAAGGCTTATAAAAAAAAAAAAAAAAAATATGGTAAAGCAAGGCACAAATGATACCATTCAAGCAGTGTAAATGTCTGCTTGTCACTGTTTACGAAGTGCTGTATCAATGTGAGGCATGTTGCTTGTCTCACTTTCTTTCCACTTTTTTATTTAGAGGACACGAGACATCACATCTCAGTGCATCAGCTGTTAATTGCAGTTGAAGTAAAGTGCTGGTCCAGGGTCAGCTGCCAATTCTACTCTGTTAAAAAGAAATTTGTGAAAATACAGAATATTCCATGTTAATAATTGCATTACTTTCACAGTAATGCAAATAGTAGAACTTCTCTTGTGTCTAACTGCACTCTTTCTTGTAAAATCTACAATATCATACTGTACAATATCATACAGTGCATATGTACTATGAAGGTACGCAACATGCAGTGCTTTTAGTTTCTTTATTCTTGTTGGTTGTATCTGCTGCTCAACGTATTTTTGGTTAACTTTTAGCAGTTTGTGTTGGTTGTTTATTTTGTAATGTACACAAATTATGTATTATTATTATTATTATTATTTGTTGTGTTTTTTTGAGATCCCTAGCAAATGGAACACTAATCACCAGTATGGTGACTTCAAAACAATTGCAGTATACTTAACAATATAATTTCTTACAGTGGCATGGTTAAAGACAACTTTATGATGTGAATTCACATTAAAACGAGCAGTAAATTACTGTGGTGTCAGCATAATTTTGCTGTTTAGCAAGTGGGTGATTAATTTACTGTAAATTTCTGACTACAGTAATTTATTGTAAAACAATACTCTTTAATCCTGAAAATTTTTATACATTGTATTTAACTCAGTCAAGTTAAAGGACAATTTGTATTCAGGTGAAATGAAATCTCTACATAATTGTATCTATCATTAATCTCTAGCCAATGGTGTATATACAGTATATATATATATATATATATATATATATATATATATATATATATATATATATATATATATATATATATATATAATTTTAATCTAAAATATTAATCTCTTGGCAAGAGCAGATATGCAAATATGTATATATGTGTATACATCATTATTAAACATGCATTACATAAAGTCCAACACTGTATATTTTTATGGACAGGACTGCCTATATTGTGTGAATATAGTTAATATAATTAGTGGCTACCTACACACCCGCACAGTGACTGAGGAATATCATGTTTGTTGGATATTTAGCTGTTCTGTTGCTTTTAGCCTTTCTAAATTATTAGTATTATATTACTCATGTAGAATAATAGATGCCTTCCACAAAAGTATTGGTTTGGATGCTTTTGAAAGACCATAGAGTGGGAGGGTTGTTGAGGGTAACTTGATGGGAAATATTTTTTGTCTGCTCATAATTAATATATGAAGTATTAATTCTACCACTGCATGTATTTATGTGCGCATGAAAATGAGATCAAGCGTTCACAAAGTCAAAATTCCTGCTCAGTTTGTCCGGAGCAGGTGTACAGCCTTGTATTAGGGATCTGCTGCATTTCTAAGCCCGATTCCATTGTTAGTGCCGCAGGCAAGCTTATGTTTCACCTCAAGCCACATCCTAATGTTAATTCATACCTTCATTTAAAGCCAACGTACATCTCAAAAGCCCAACAAACAGAAAGGATAGAGGTATACAGTAGAAATAAACCACATAATTCTCTCTCAATTAAGTCTCTGGGCAATGTTTAGCTTAGTTATTCAAGTTTTTTTTTGCAACACAATTTTGTTTCTCAGCTTTGGTGGTTTTTGGTAAATAGTGAGTGATTTAATATATGATTTTAGTGTAGGCCTATCAATATCTGAGTATACATATTACTTTTAATTTCACCAACAGCATTTATTTGTTTATTTGACACAAGCTGCATCCCAGCAACAAATTAGTAAGGGAAAACTCCTCTCTGATTAGGATGAGACTTGCAACTATTTGGGCAGTTAAAGGAGCATGCAAGTCTTAATCACAGGACCCAATCAATGAATGCAAATATCTAAATTTACAAAAGCCAATATGTTTAACTATGCACGACTACTTTTTTCCCCTCCAAATTATCATAGTCATTCTCCTTTTTCCATTGCCGTTTAATCATGTTTATTACTATGTCTCTCTTTCTGCCTCCCTGTCTTTTTTTTAAAAGTCTCACCTGCACTTGCTTGACATGTTGCAGTAATTGTCACCTTCTGAGTGTGTTCGCAGGTGCAAGAGATTGTCTGTTTACCGTCTCTCATCTGTATAATCTAGCACCTTTGCCAAATTAGGTCTTCTGTTCAGCAGGGGTTTCCTCTTTGGAGGATAGCTGCAGCATGTTAGGTCAGGAAATCAGCTCCCTAATGAGGACCAATGGCAGCCATATGTTGGGTTACAGCGGAGCAAAGACCTAGTTCATACACTAACTCATTTCCATCTTGCATCTTGTTTGACCCAGCACATATTTATCATTCTTTATTGCTGTGATTTCCCTATTAATGAAAGATAATTCGCTGTTTTGCAGTGTTTATGAGCATATACTGTGTTATGCTTATGAAAGTAGAAATATTTTTGATTACTACTCAGCTGGCTTTTAATAGGCACTCAGGTGAAAAATTAGTCTGAAATGCTTTAGGGACAATGGACACATATGTCTTAGATGCTGACCTATGCATTTTTTTCTGAATACTGAAGAGGTGCATTATTGTGTGCCAAGTTCCAAAGGTCTGAGCGAAATAAAAAAAAAAGAATGGTTTTGAATTCCGAAGCTTTAAGAAATGTAAATGTAACATGTCAGCAATCTTTATTGGGAGACATGCTTTATGGTCTGTGACCGAGCAACAGTTTTAGTTTGAAAACCTATTTAAATGTCTTCCACATGGAAGCTTTGATTTTTGCAAATCTGTGGACCAGTTGTTTTTGAACCTACTGGGACGAATTTTAAAAAGTAAAATTCTTCCAAAGTTTGATCAAAGCTATTGTCTTCATTTTAAACATCCTTTTATTAGAGATAATGTCAACGACTAATAAACTATACTGTATTTTTTTGTCATTTGTGGTGTTTAAAGTGTGTGGTCATATTTCATTGTCTCCAGCAGGTTTTCTAACCAGAATATATTTGGCATATTGACAACCTTGTCAAAGTTTTTTTTTTTTTTTTTTTTCATGTTTTCATGTAGCCTATTGTAGAAAGACAGGTGTGTGACAGGAGCATGTTATTTTAATGCTGTCAAAGAGAATGCAAGGCTGTTCGAATTGTGTTCAAGCTCTACATCACGGACAACATGCTAAATTTGTTTATCTGTTTAATGAATACTGCATTGAAACTATTCCTCTGAAACCATGGGCCCTATCAAACACCCGGCACAGTGCGGCGGCAGGTGCGACAAGTGTTTTTTGCTAGTTTCAGCCCGTCGCTGTTATCATTTTCACGTCCTGCTCCATGTTGTTTGAATAGCAAATGCATTTGCTCCCATCTGTTTGCCCATGGGTGTGCTGGTCTGAAAACGAGGTGTGTTCAGGCGCATTGTTGGCACGTTGCTATTTTGAGGAAACTGAAATAGGTTCTGATCAAATCTCTAAATGTTTCAGTGATGTTAACAGTACACATATGGAATCACACACACTCTCATGAATCCAAATCCTGTTCTGAAAAAATCTGTAAAACTGTTTTTAAAAAAGTGAGGAAACCTGCTTTAACCTTTATTATTAATAAAGTATATTCAATTATTGAACTTGACAATTCCACATAACTAAATTTTTTCAATTACGCATGAAGTTTATTTACTTATTAAAGCAACAGGTTTCCTCACTTTTTAAGTTGTAAACTGATATAAAAAGTAATTAGTTGTCAAATACACTATCATAAACACGTCAAACTCTTCCACTTGACCAGCACTTTTCGAGAAGCTGGTGTAACTCCAAAGGAAGATGCCCTAGTTCATCTTTTTGGTGCAAGTGGGTGATTGTCTATTAATATAAATAAATATAAATGTTATATTTATTATCATTAATAAATTACAACTAGTTTTTGGGTCTGTACATCACTTTATTCAGACAACATTCTGCCGCAATGTAGGCAACCCAACAAATCCCTCCAAGTCTTGAAAGGCCTAAGAGATTTATATATTTGAAATATTTGCAAAGTACTGACAGAATTAAGCAAGTATTATTCTTATCAATCTCAACCCCATGACAGATTCCAATAAACCAGTGACCTTTCAATTTGCCATTGATGTATAGCCCAGGATGTGAGTTATAACCTCTGATCTGGGTCAGTGATAGGTAGAGGCGTCTGATATTCATTCATCAAGCCTGAATATATTTATCATCAATCTGTGCAAATGATCTGTGGAATTATTGCTCTCTGCCAAAGCGCGGGAAGGAGGTTCATTTTAACTGGCTGATAAAGTCAATAAACGGAGAATGTGTTTCAACACCTTGGTTTTTTGCTGTGTTTAGATGGGAATTTTGGAGTTGACATTCCAGCACTGTGGGAGTGGAGTGAGGAAACAAATTTAGGTTTATTCATCCAGTGGCGCTCAATCAGTTTGACCCTTGGTGTTTACAAGTAGAACAAGCTTTTGATGTGTCTCATTTTAGTTTGAGACGGATACCCACTCTGCCACTGGCTGTGAGGCTCCATATGTGCCTCACGGCAGGAGATGAACTTTGTTTTCAAAGAGGTGATGATGGCAGAAAGGCAGAGGTGGTGGTATGTATTGCCTCTGCCTTCTCTTTTGTTTTTCTTTCCATTTCTGCATTCTGCTCTCATTTTCTGCTCCATATGCAATACCTATAGATGTTTAGTTTTTTGATTTTGTATTTGTTCATTGATCCACCAAAAATGGTTTTGTTTTAGCTGAAAACTGAAACCTAAATTAAAGTTTAATAATCAACTAATTTGTCAAGTTTATTTAATAATCAACACTCTGAGTTTTATTCAAGTATTTAAATTGCACATAACATTTTTTATATCAACTTTTAAATGATTCTACTCTAATTCGCTGTTGAAATAGAAACATTTAAACGTTCCTCCAAAGCTATTTTGGCTGAAGACAAAAATTCATTTTCGGTTGCTGAAACTAATTTTCGGTGTATGTTTTGTGTTATTTTATTTTATTTTGCATATACAATCATTTTAGTTTTTTCTCTTTTTTTTGTGAGTGGGGGGAAATAATTCTAATTTGGTTGAACTTTCAAATTTTCTACAAAATTTAAAATCATGAAACTGATCAAATCATATAGTGTTATAGCTAGTATTGTTAAAAAATATATATGTATATATTTGTTTGTTGTTTGCTAAGATAACATCAAAATCCACAAATCATGTTCAACACTATTTACAGTATTTGTATTTACTTTTATTTTATGAGGTTACATGCTGGTTAGGATGCTGCCGTAGAAGGTAGCTGACTTAGCACACTAGTTTTTGAGCTGGCTTTTACACCTCTCTGAGCACATTGTTCTGAAAAGTCAAAAGTGTCATTCCTTTGTGTTGTGCTGAGACAGAATGCATTAATTTGTGCAGCCATGCCATGGACATTACACTGTGAGAGGCTGATAAAAATGATTTTGTGGTGAAGTAAATAGTACAGAAAAAAAATCAATGTACTTTACATGAAAACGTTAGTTCAGTTCAGACAATAATTAAAAAAAACTGAGTAAATTCTATTAGTACTCAATTCAAGCATGTAGAAATGAAAGGGTAAATTTCAACGTCATAAAATTAAGTAAAATTACATAACTTTTCTGATACCGTGTTCCCATCATGCACTGAGCCTTGAAAAATTATGAGGTTGATTTTCACATTTGCTTTTGTTGTTAGGATTAGTAAATTGCCATTTTGTGACATTTGGAGTTAATTTTCCACTCAAAATGACACATTCCAACACAAAAACTATCAATCAAATGTTACCGTCATTGTGTATTGTCTACCAATGTCTCTGCGTTCACATGTTGTGTGACTATTTACTAGTATAATATCTATTGTATTTATTATTTAGATGTTTCTAAGTAAAGCATACTTGTGTTAAAGTGAAGTAAAGCAAAGTGTTGTTAATTTGTAATATCATTAGAGTGAAATTTATTGCAAAGGAAACTCCAACTAAATAGATTTTACTCAACCTTTTACTTGCCAAGTTAAAATTACTTATTTCCTTTGTTACTTTCATTAACTTAGTTAAGTAGAGTTTACTTAATTCCATATGTGAAATTTACTTAAAAAATATTTGTGCAAAAACTTGCCAAAGAAAAGTAAATTTTACTTATATTGTTGTTGTTTTTTCAGTGTACAGGTGAATAATGTACATTCAGGTGTGTGTTGTTGTTGGCTAGAATCATTGAAGTCCCAGGTCATTCTCATCTAATTTTTTACCATCTCAGATTCAGTCTTGTGTTACACTTCTCTTCATCTTCTCTTAGTTGTTCCATAGGAATAGTCTATTCCAGTAGGATCTGTGGAAAGCTTGTGCAATCTGTCAACCACAGTCTGTGTTATCATGAAACGGCAACCTGAGTAACATGATCACCATGCAGAGAGAGAGACAGAGTGTTGAGAGAACGAAAAGGCTTTGAGCGTCTGTCCTGTTCCCATGAGCGGCTGCGTATGTATGTTCAGTCTAGGCTTTTGTTCGTTTGTGTCAGAGTGATCTCTGCTGTCATGTAACACAGCCATGGCCCAGAGACCTGCCATCACTGCCTCTCTCTCTCTCTCTCTCTCTCTCTCTCTCTCTCTCTCTCTCTCTCTCTCTCTCTCTCTCTCTCTCTCTCTCTCTCTCTCTCTCTCTCTCTCTCTCAGAACAGTCTCACAGAGAAACAGGAGAGCTCTGACACCTTCTTATGATTCTTGTCTTCTTATCATAACCACAGGCCTCCAATAATCAAGCCTCAAACACTACCACGGTATACCTTGAGGTCTACAGGTAGCAACACACACTTTTTTTTTTGTCTCGTTCCACATAATTATTCAGACTCCTTTTATAGATAGCAAATGCTTTTATATATCGCTGTACTGTGTGATGCACCAGAGCGCTTTCTTACAAAACTCAGTGGTGTGTTTAACTTCAGAAGTGTACAATTAGCAATCCGTAGTCCATATTCAGATCGTGTTTAAGCTGTTACACATATAATTCAGCAACACTCATTTCCTAAACATAAACCAGCAATTTAGCCATGCATATACAATATCACGTCTTAAGTGATCAACTGCATTTATGTAAATTCTTAGATAAAAAAGACATGGGGCTCAGCAGTTGAAATGTCAGAATAGGCACAATGATACTGTCCTATTCAGTACAAGAGATAGAAATGGAACCTTCAAAGAAAAAAGGACAACAAATTATTTTAGTCTCCCTCCCTGCTTGATTTATTAAACTGATGTTTCTATTTAGTTCACTGTGAATTATAGTGAAATAGTACGAAGGATAGGCTTTGGATTTATTTCAGATGTAAATTGACAGTTCTTTATTCGTTTTTTTATTTATCTATGTGGCATATTGTCAAATATGTATTTAGCAGATATTTCAAAAGTTTAAAATTAGATGTACATTACCTTTCTTAGGAAGTAATGGCGGGGGCTTGACATCTTTATTTCAATACCCCATATGATTTAATGTAAATAGTCACACAGAATTAAGAGTATAGTTTTGTTTTTCATGTTACTTGCATTAAAAGTGGATTTAATCATTTTAATCATGAAAAATGTTTAAAAGAAAATATTTAAAGTCCTATAACATACCAATACAAATAAAACTAAATATAAAGTGTAGGTTAACAGGAAAACTGTGGAGGTCTGATAATCTGTATTTTACACCCATAATCACTGTACACTGTGCCATGTCTATTTCTATCCCCATCATCTGCACTCTACCGTTCTCTTGCCTATTACCCATAACATTTGCACTTGCACTCTATTATTTAAATAATATATTGCTATTTAGTTTATATAATAATATAAAAATTCCTGGTTAGATGGAAACTATTTCATTGGCTCTGTATTTGTACTCTGCACAATGACAATGAAGTTGCATCTGATATAATTTAGAGTAGCTTCATATGAAGTGAATGTGAGTCAGGATATAAACAGGATATTGTGAGAGAGTTAGTTGACTACATCATTGAGGTGCAATCTTGAGCGGAGGTTGTTGAAAATGCACTATTTTCTGAATTAGAAAATAGACAAAAGAAGTAATTCTCTCTCCTTTCAGGTTTAAAAAGGAGTTTTACAAAAGAAAAAAAATCATTTGCTATGATCTTTTAAAAGGCACTCATGGTTTTAATCTATTTTCAGATTTAACCTTAAATGTCTAGAATGGAGGAAATTGGCTAATTCCACATAATGTAGGCAAACCATTCTGTTTCCTGACTCCTCCGATGATGGACGATTTGGTCCACAAATATGAGTTAATGCTAGTTTATAGTTTTGGGGAGAATGCAAACATAATTTAATATCAATTCATTTTAATATTGTCTCTCAAAAGATTCATAATGCTGTGTGTTTGTTATTAATAATATATCTAATTTGTAATTTAATTTGACAATGATCTACGGAGCGAACAGTGATGGTGATGATGATGATGATAGACATTAAAAGCAATTTTTAACCATACTTAGTTGATGATTATTTGCCAAGAAACACAACGGAAAATAGTAGTAAAGTATCTGCTGTCCACTTTCCCACAATTTCCCTAGCCATGATAGTGATTTCATTCAATCACTGTAATCGTCTCTCAATTTGTCACACACGATACTCTCATGAGTTTCTGAATATTATTGCTTTACATACCCATCAATTCACTTTTGCCCCCCCACATAAAGGCTCAGAGAGTTTGTCTTCTTTCGTCTGATATGTGACAGCCCAGCAAGAACCTATCTTACCTGATCTGACAAAAATGGTGCCATGACATTTCCTAATTCAATCCATTAATCTCTGTCAAAGTACTGTAGAGTGCATCATCTCTAATACCCATTGTATAAGTGACTGGAACAGTTATTTCAAGCAGTGTATAATTACGAATGCAGATAAACAGCTACATTCCAGATTTAAAATGTTCTTGAAATATAATTGCTTTCAAACATATATTGTTAAATGGTTTCCTTTTGTTATCAAAGAACAAGGTCAGGCAGCAGACAAAAGACAGACTGATACGGTGTGGCTGTATACATGCATGTGTGTTTAAAACACTTTTCTAAGTGCGATGGTAGAGATTCTTATGTTTTACATTACTTTAGAATACTTCCTGAATTCTTTAGAAAAACAATTAAAGCTTGCGGGTACGTTTTGTACATAGGAGATGAGAACCATCACAAAGTGTGCCATTGCAGCAAACAGATCAATATTTAATTAATCGTGGTGTTTGAACTATGTGGGCCTATTATTGAGGATTTGCAAAGTCGCCTACTGCAGTGTTTAGAACTTTACTCTAACTGTGATCTCTAACTGAGATGCAAGGCCGGATTATACAATAGGTCAGTGATTCATATAGAACTGAATTTTTTATGTTATAGATCGAACCTGTATTTACTATTATGATTAATTTCTTATTAGCTGACTTGGTCCATACGTTTGTAAAAAAGTTAGGAGAACATGTTCCACTAGGGATAAAATCATTCTCAACCAGGAATTTGTTATTTTTGTTTTGTTTTGTGCTTTTCATTTTACTTCCCTTCTCTGCTTTTGAATTTGCATGATGCAATGACAACTGCATTATCATAAACCTTTCATAAATGTCACATTTTTGGAAAGCTGTTACAAATATCTGCTCTCATTATTCAAATACAGCATTAGCATCTTGTCTCTCACTAATATGCGCTACACTTGCCAAGGCAAGTGAATGAACTTGTCATTGTTGGGAGCTAATTTGTTGAGAAAAACGTTGCCAGGTGAAGCAGTTCACAGCTGAAGGGCGATAATTCAATCGGCTGTTAAATCAACTATCATTGCTTGACATTGTGCCTGAGTACAATTAGGTTTAGTTAGGGATGTGATGTGCTTGCAGAAAAGCTCACAGGACACGGCCATGCTAATAAAACAGAGCCGGCACAACTGGGTGGGAGCTGCCAGTGAGCTTCACTTAGCATAGTAATCACATATCAGTTCCACAGTGTGGACTGTATGCCATGCTTATAATGTAAATAGCCCCTGTAGGGACACAACTGGATTGATGCTATGATATTAACATGGTGGGGCAAATATTTTGTATTTGTCGTCTCATTCTCTTTTTTAAACACTAAGCACATGGAATGTTCAAGTCTGATGAAAAGCATGTAGCTCAATGTCACAGGGTTATTTTTGATGAGCTGAAATTACTTGGAGCATTAAAACGGTGCGCTGACTTTCTTACATGCAATGTACAATCTGGTAGGTCTAAAAATGAGACTTGTAAATTTTGGATTCAAAATATAGTTTAAATCTGTTGTGCTTCGGGCGACCCAAGTTCGAATCCCGGCTCGTGGACCTTTCCCGATCCCGTCCGCCTTATCTCTCTCACACCTCGCTTCCTGTAGATACTGTCCTATCCAATAAAAGGCAAAAATAAAAATAAAAAATCTTAATTTTTAAAACAATAAATTGTAGATTAAATCTGGAAATAACATGTTTTAGGATTTTGAAATGTGGGGAACATTTTAAACAAACAAGCAAATGCATTAATAAACAAACATTGAGTAATATCAAGTGATTGTACGTTGTTCATTTGACGTACAATTCTATTCCCTGATACAAAACATTTTAAATATATATTTTTTTGTAATATATATATATGTATATATACCATCCAGATACTGACCAAAAACCAGTCAGTGTCTGGTGTGACCACCATTTTTCTCACGCAGTTCAACACATCTCCTTCGCATAGAGCCTGTGGAATGTTGGTCCACTCCTCTTCAATGGCGGTGCGAAGTTGCTGGATATTGGCAGGACCTGGAACACGCTGTTGTATACGCTGCCATGCTGCAACATGACATGATGGTCGTGGATGATTGGCACAACAATGGGCCTCAGGATCTCATCACGGTATCTCTGTGCATTCAAAATGCCATCATTAAAATGCACCTGTGTTCGTTGTTCATAACATACGTTGTACAGCCAACCGTTCACGCACACGACGCCATACACACACGTCTTGCATCTGCCCTGTACAGTGAAAACCGGGATTCATCCGTGAAGAGAACACCTCTCCAAAGTGCCAGACGCCATTGAATGTGAGCATTTGCCCACTCAAGTCGGTTACGACGAACTGCAGTCAAGTCGAGACCCCGATGAGGACGACGAGCATGCAGATGAGCTTCCCTGACAGTTTGTGCAGAAATTCTTTGGTTATGCAAACCGATTGTTGCAGCAGCTGTCCGGGTGGCTGGTCTCAGATGATCTTGGAGGTGAAGATGCTGGATGTGGAGATCCTGGGCTGGTGTGGTTACACGTGGTCTGCGGTTGTGAGGCCGGTTGGATGTACTGCCAAATTCTCTGAAACCCCTTTGGAGACAGCTAATGGTAGAGAAATGAACATTCAATTCAGGGGCAACAGCTCTGGTGGACATTCCTGCATTCAGAATGCCAATTGCACACTCCCTCAAAACTTGCGACAACTGTGGCATTGTGCTGTGTCATAAAACTGCACATTTTAGTGGCCTTTTATTGTGGCAAGCCTAAGACCTGTGCATTAATCATGCATCTAATCAGCATCTTGATATACCACTCCCGTGAGGTGGATGGATTATCTCAGCAAAGGAGAAGTGCTCACTAACACAGATTTAGACAGATTTGTGAACAATATTTGAGAGAAATAAGCCTTTTGTGTACATAAAAAAAGTCATAGATCTTTGAGTTCAGCTCATAAAAAAAGAAAAAAAACGTGTTGCGTTATGTAGAGTATGTAACTTTTTATTTACATGCTATAAATTAGACCAATGTATAATATAAGCTGTCATTTTCAGAATGTAGACTTTTGGTCCCCACTGTACAGTAACCTATATGTGTATCTATATGCATAATCAGTTATTTTTGTCTATAATTTGTAAAATGTCAGCAAGCATTACCATAACACTCCAGTTTAATCCTGTTGTTTCATATACACTGACTACGTTTACAAGCTGTCAATATTCGTGTTATGGTCGGGTTAAGGACACTATTCGGGTTTCTGAAACATTCAGAATAACCCGTTTACATGCGTGAGCAGAGAGAGTTAACGTTACTCCTGTATACATGGAATTTGTAATCAATTGGCAATATCCCGACGTAAACGGCGACGCACGGTTAGCGTCTGGACGTACGGACAACCTTAAGACGCAATATGCGTCAGTTCCGATTCTTCTTCCTGTATCCAAAGACGACAACAACAGCAGCAGCACGCGGATAATGAAAAGTTCGAGGCAGATAGCGATCGCCTTTGAAATAGATAGAAATTAATTTCCTCCTCGCTCCAAAAGTACAGTGCTGTGCTGCGTCTCGCCATCACTTCTTGTTTACTTCCGATATACTGCACGCGGCTTTTTTTGTATGCGCCAGACGGAAGTTCCTCTACTCAAAAGACCAAGATTCCTTGCGAATAGAACATGCGCAGAACACAAATCAATGTTCCTTTTGATGGAGATATGCCGATAGGCGTTTACATGACCAAATATTCGGGTTAGAAAAGGGGTACCCCAGCAGGTATAATATTCTGGTTTTTAAAAACCGGTATATGAGCATATTCGGGTTTTTGTCGGTGTTTATATGGCCGTGCACGACCGGGTTATTGCTAATTATTCCGGTTTTTAACGGGTTATTGGCTGCATGTAAACGTAGTTAGTTACTACGTTTACATGCAGCCAATTTTTGGGTTATGGTCGGGTTAAGGTCACTATTCGGGTTTCTGAAACATTAGGAATAACCCGTTAACATGCGTGAGCAGAGAGAGTTTCTCCTGTATACATGGAATTGCAATATCCCGATGTAAACAGCGACGCACGGTTAGCGTCTGGACGTACGGACAACCTTAAGACGCAGTATGCGGCACTTCCGATTCTTCTTCCTGTATCCAAAGACGACAACAACAGCAGCATGCGGATAATGAATAGTTCGGGGCAGATAGCGATCGCCTTTGTTTGTGCTTTGATTCTGGTAACGTTACTGACCTCGCTCCAAACGTATGCTGTGCTGCGTCTCGCCATGTTTACTTCCGGTATACTGCACGCGGGTTTTTGTATGCACTGAGAAGTTCCTCTACTCAAGATCAAGATTCCTTGCGAATAGAACATGCGCAGTGGGGACAATCACTATGGGGATATCCCGATACGCGTTTACATGACCAAAAATTCGGGTTAGAAAAGGGGTACCCCAGGTATAATATCCCGGTTTTTAAAATCCGGGATATGAGCATATTCGGGTTTTTGCCGGTGTTTTGCCGTTTACATGCAGCCAATAACCCGTTCAAAACCGGGATATTAGCAATAACCCGGTCGCGAACGGCCATGTAAACACCGGCAAAAACCCGAATATGCTCATATCCCGAATTTTAAAAACCGGGATATTGTACCTGGGGTACTACCCCTTTTCTAACCCGATTTTTTTGGTCATGTAAACGCGTATCGGGACATCCCCATAGTGATTGTCCCCACTGCGCATGTTCTCCCTTACGAAAAAGAAGTATACTTCAAGTTCATTTTATGAAGTATACTTAAGTAATATTCAAGTATATTTTTAAGTATACTTTATGTAGTAAGTATACCAATGTCAATATGTACTAGTAGTAAACTTGTAAGTGTACTATTTTAATACCGCTTGGGACTAAATTGGCCCACTTGTAGTATATAAAAAGTATATGTTTAAGTGTACCAGTAGTAAACTTTAAGTGCACAACTAGTTCATAATTACGTTTCTCATTTGTACTGCAAGTGAACTTATGGGTATACTAGTAGTTTACTATTTTAATACTTGTAGAAAATGTTTAGTTTATGAAAGTACACTCTCAGTAAACTACTAGTTTAGTAGTTCTATACTGCAAGTATACTTGCAAGTTTTCTTTTAGTGTACTCTCAGTAAAGTACTAGTTTACTAGTTTTATACTAAGCTTTCTTTGTAATACATTTCACTCGAATAATACAACATTGAATTATACTACACTATTTAAGTATATGATTTTCTTAGAAATATCTAAGTAATCACTACAATAGATACAGTGTGTGACACCACATCTTCATTTCAGAAGGTACATGTGTGAATGCAGAGACCTCAATACTTGGTAGACAATACACAATGACGGTAACATTTGATGGATCATTTTTGTTTGAATGTATAATAAGTAGAAAATGAACTCCAAATGTCACAAAATGGCTAGTTACTAATCCTAACAACAAACGCAATGATAAAATAGTGTAAATACAGCTGGAAAACAGTGAAAAATCAACCTCATTAATTATTCAAGGCCCAGTGCATGATGGGAACACCAGTATCAGAAAAGTTGAGTAAATTTACTTAATTTTATAATGTTGATATTAGAATTTACTTACTTTAAAATGAACTAACTTTTTCATGTAATTTACATTGTTTTTTTTCTGTAGAATGTAAAATATAAAATATAGACAGTATTTATAAGTATATAAAAAGTATGCTTTCTTATTTTTAGTTGAAAAGAAGTATACTAATAGAACACTTGAATAAACGTATTTTTCGTAAGGGTAATTATTATCGCTGTGTTCAAGATCAGGTTCAGTTCCATGCTTATTTAATTTACTCTATAAGCTATTCCACCCGAAAGCTTGATACTATATAAACTGTTAGTTTGTTAATATATGTTAGTTTATAAGTGTGTAATATTATGTTTTAAAAAAGTATTTAATAAGCTACTCAATCAAAATAGTAAACACAAGTACAAGCCAAAATACTTAGAATACTTAATTATACTTTTAAGTATATCTCGATCAACAAGTATAGGCCAAATACTTAGACTTTTCTGTCAGTATAAGTCAAGTATACTTAAGTGCAATTTGAAGTATATTTTTTTGAAGTACATAAAGTATATTTCTGAGAAGTACATAAAAAGTAGACTGAAAGTATACTTTCTTATTTTTAGTTTAAAAAAAGTATACTAATAGCACACTTGAATAAACTTCTTTTTCGTAAGGGCTATTCGCAAGGAATCTTGGTCTTTTGAGTAGAGGAACTTCTCAGTGCATACAAAAACCCGCGTGCAGTATACCGGAAGTAAACATGGCGAGACGCAGCACAGCATTTGGAGCGAGGTCAGTAACGTTACCAGCATCAAAGCGCAAACAAAGACGATCGCTATCTGCCCCGAACTATTCATTATCCGCGTGCTGCTGCTGTTGTTGTTGTCTTTGGATACAGGAAGAAGAATCGGAAATGACGCATATTGCGTCTTAAGGTTGTCCGTACGTCCAGACCACTGATCGATATAGAATGAATCTATAGTCATTCTATAGATCAGTGGTCCAGACGCTACCGCGCGTCGCCGTTTACATCGGGATATTGCAATTCCATGTGGAGAAACTCTCTCTGCTCACGCATGTAAACGGGTTATTCCTAATGTTTCAGAAACCCGAATAGTGACCTTAACCCGACCATAACCCGAAAATTGGCTGCATGTAAACGTAGTCACTGTTAAAACACAGCCCTTTCTTTGTGACCCACACTTATTTACTCTTTTTTTTTTTATTTAAATAATTTCACAATCGAACTTGATAACCTTTTATAATGTCAAGCATATCTTCAATGTCTTACTAGGCCTACTTGTTAGTGTGCACATTGCATCTTAAAGATGATTGATTGTTACATGCAACCCTGTCACATTTGAAATGAAAGATCCCATCAATTACAGTTTCAAAATGTGTAGTCGAAAGTCAAAGCCTGAATATCCTTCGAGCCCACACAAGTGGATGTTATACAGCTAGGATCATTTAAATTTAAAATCAGGCAGTTCAGGAGAATTCAAATTCAATTCAATGACTTTGCAGACTGGAAAAGCTTTTATTAGAATTCATTTATTGGGCTTGGTTCACAGGTCACACCCTGAATTAGCGGAAGTGAAAGTCTACACACCCCAGCCCTGAACGTTAAAGGACAAGTTTGGTATTTTACACTTAAAGCCCTGTTTTAAGATCGTTTCTGATCGCTGCAAAGGATGCTTTCCAAAAACTTTATCGTAGTTTTTGTCCAATTCCATTGATATGTATATCTCTAGGGTAAGTGAGAAACACTGTTATAATACGAGGCAGAGTCTAATGGATATTTTAAAAAAAGCTTCTTTTGCAGCGATTTTTGTGTGAGCTTATCAGTGAACACCCCAGACCACTCGGTGAGTTTCACATCTTTGTAAACTAAAAACGTTTTATGAAGGATTGTAGTGCTACCACAGAAACCAAAAATTCTCGGGCCAGCAGCATGTGTTAAAATTTCAATCTTAAAGGTGGGGTATGTGATTCGCGTGAGGGGGAGGGGGGGGTATAGACCTTATTCACAGCAGCGCCATCTTTGATTTTTAACAGGAATGAAAGCGAGGCTGTGAGGGATAGACGTCCATCTCTTCAGTGGGTTGTACTGCTATTAAGTGTGTTTGTGGATTGTTCTGCTGACGAAAACATGCAAAAATATGTTTCTGAGAAATTCCAGTAGACCAAATAATCCAGACAATATGATCTGTTTAAAATTATAAGTGATGTAGGAGTTTTATACAGCTTTTTACAGCGGATCCCATTGAAAACACAGTAAGTCTATCCCTCACAGCCTCACTTTCATACCTGTCATGGCGCTGGTCTGAATAAGGTCTATGGTTACGAATAGGATTTCAAGTGATTTTGAAAAAATGGACAAAAAAGAGAATCACATACCCCACCTTTAACCGTTCTATTTCATCAGAAACGATCTTAAAACAGGGCTTTAAGTCTAAAATACTGAACTTGTCCTTAAAGTTAATTTGTTATACTGGTTATTTTGTTATTAGATATTTAGGCTTTAAATAGCACATATCTGGGCCTCTGCTATGTCACTTGCATAACCTGCCCTGACTTTTCTTTACACTCTCTGAGTGCAGAGTCTTAGTATAGGGCAAAATAATGCATTAGGTTCGCCAATGTCCAGTAGCCCTTCAGGAGAGCACAGAAGAAGGTCAGCGTTTCACATTCATTGCTTATAAAAGAGAGCTCTTAAAAATGACCAACAGCTCCTTATAGGCAACTGCTACCCAAATTTGTGAAATTTCAAAGATTCAATGGCTGTTTATAGACAAGCTGACACATGGCTTGGTTATCAGTGGATATGGTGAAGTGTTAAAAGTTTCATGCAGGATGGCTCAGTGATAACAGCATTGTCAAAGTGAGCTGGTAAGATTTACGTGTATGTGTGTGGTGAATTATTGAGTGCTACCACAGGCTTTCTATGAATTATTGGTCTAAGACACCAGCTGACAGCACTATGTCAACCACAGAGAATCCAAATGCAGACAGTGCTCTTAAACCCCCCTCCCACAAAAACACCAACTATGTCATGGCAGGTGTTCTCTTCCCACAGTTAACCCGCAACAGAGCCTTCAGATGTTCTCTCAC
Source organism: Semotilus atromaculatus (assembly GCA_031834385.1). NCBI lineage: Eukaryota > Metazoa > Chordata > Actinopteri > Cypriniformes > Leuciscidae > Semotilus > Semotilus atromaculatus. The sequence continues at coordinate 10,517,696 of JAULUF010000038.1, read as the reverse complement.
CCGCTCATGTAAGCTCTTCTCTATACCAAACACATTTTAACAGGATAAATTTCATGCTTTATATACTTTGAACAAAGTTCCAAGAAATGTCCTGGGGAGCTCTGAATCTCCAAGAATGTGTAAGACCTTCACACCAAGGGTATTTGTATATGCTTCTAACTTTTTTTTTTGCAAACTTTGCTCAAAGAAACATTCTAGGATTCCAGGCATGTGGTTGAGATGTAGATACATGCCTGCGTTCTTACTATATATTTGAAGTCAGGTACAGCAGCATGTTCAGGGTATCAAACTAAGAGTACATTTGAAAAATCAGGTTATCTTCTGGCTCTGAGCACTTTTCTTGCAACTTAGCTTTTCTTTAGTCTAATTTGAAACTCGTGCAATGTGAATGCTCAACATCACTGCATGTAACTGTGATGTAGTAAGTGAAGTGGTACATTCAAACAGTAGCTTATAGCATCCTTGATGTTTTGTTTATTTTAAATATGGAAACCATTAGGTGTGATCTTGAGCTCAGGTTTGATATAAACACTTGAAAATATTAGCTTTTTAAAACTATTATGACTAATAATCAGAATTTGATCATTACATTCCATAATGACCTTGTCACAAAGTTACCCCTGGAGATGTGCTTTGGAGAGGAAAAAAAAATATGGCACTATACATAAATGCACTGTTGTGCAAGGTGTAATTTATTTACGGCAATGAAGATATATACAAAAGTCCACGGGTGATGGTGTAAAGATATGTATATATAGTGTAAACACCATAACACCAGAAAATACCAAATATATATATATTTTTTTTGGATAAAATTACCTTTGAATATCTTGTGTTTTTTCATGAGTGCATTGCCATTTCGACCATATGACCTGGAGGATATACTCCATAGGTTTGGTTGAAATGAAAAAAAAAAAGCTTCAGGTCTAGAGAGACTGTGGGTATGTGTACATGACAACAATGTACTAAAAAAACAAATGTTTTTCCTTTGCGTTTTCTGCGTACAGGCGACAATGTTGTCAAAACAATCCCTGTACACATCACAGATCCACGAAAATTACTAAAAACTCTGCATTATGTATACCAGGCCAGTAGTTGGCGATGTCACTAAAGGGCACCATTTTCACAAATTCAGTTTTTTTTTTGTTCGCACAGAGACAATAACTATTGTTGTAAAAATAAATAAAAAATAAATAAAATTAAAATAAAATAAGAAATGCTGTTGTTGTGTAAATTAATGGCCAAACTATTTCTAGTTGAAAATGGTGTTATGTAAACGGCCCTTGTAGAAGAGAGAGAAAAATGAAAAAGTTACTTCTGCACAAATGCAATGGTAAAATCACCTATGTGGCTAAGAGTTTATACATATAAAATTGATTTAATTTCGCAATACCAGGTATGCTTTTTTTCTTTGCTTTTTTTTTCACTTCACAGGATCTTTTGCTGGAGGCAGTTCTGTAAACAGTGTTGATTTATTTAAAGGTTGTTTTCAGTGATTTCAGGCCCAAAAATAAATGATCACATTAATCTAATCTTTCCTAACGATCCGCCCCATAAGCAGACTGTCCAAAAACCACGTCTCTGTATGCAGCCTAGGCTCTGAGATCTGCACACAAAAACAAAAGGGTACAACCACCACTCAAAACCAAAATAAACAGTGTTTCAACCAATCACCGACAGGGGCGGGTGTTGTGAGGTTTTGAGCTCGTTCACGGCTGGACGCGAAGTTGGAGCAAAACCCGCCCGTGTCGGTGATTGGTTGAAACACTGTTTATTTTGGTTTTGAGTGGTGGTGTACCCATTTGTTTTTGTGTGCAGATCTCAGAGCCTAGGCTGCCTACAGAGACGCGGTTTTTGGACGGTATGCTTATGGGTCGGGCAGCTAGCGGATCGTTAGGAAAGATTAGATGAATGTGATCATTTATTTTTGGGCCTGAAATCACTGATACAACCTTTAATGTTGCTCATATCTGCAGCATTAAGACTTTATTCTTTTAACTTCACCGCCATTGATTTGAATGGTACTTGTTTGATTATTAGAAGATACTTGCACAATGTGCAGTTTGTGTGAGGGCTCAGCATGATCCAACAATATCTGTTCACTGTGGTGTTGGACTCAACAGGCAAGAGAGAAATCCAGGATGGATGATGTTGTTTTCAGCTGCAGGGGAGAGCAATGTTAAAGTTTGTTTGAAAACTGCCTATGGCTTATTTGTCTCTCCATACGTACAGTATTCCTCTAATGCTGTTGCCGTATAGCATATTTAACCACAAGGCACTGGGGCAGTGGCTGAAGTCTTTGGCTCTGAGATCCCCTTCTCTGTAAGTCTTGTGCTGCGATTCTTAGAGGTAAACATATTGTTAGTTCAAGATATCTAGTATTAGTTCAATTAACGCATGTATAATTCTTATGGGACTCATCTTTGCCTCTCAAGTCTTGACATAGAAAAGCTTAGAAATATGAAATTGTAATGAGTATGAAATGAAATTAGCACTATAATGAAATGCATTTTACAACACTGTGTCTTGTGGAATGTAGTTTTGATTATTTTAATGTGATCTTTCCCACTATTTAGCAGTTATTTAGCAGTTATATAGATATGTTTTCGTTCTAGGCATTTATTAGCAAAATTTTTTGTTTCCTGCATGGAACATTCTACATTTCTTAAATTTTACCAGTCCAAAGATACTAATGCCATCAAAAAACCACCCAGCGTGTTGAATATAAATGCTTAATCTGACATTTATTTGCAGTCCAGTGGGTTTCATTTGAATGATGTAAATCTGCTGAAGTGTTTACCCTCAGCCCAAGTTGTCAACAGCCGTTGAATTGTAGAGTCCGCGGAGGAGAGCAAGCTCTCACTTTCACCAACAGTTCACATGTGCTTGAGATAAGCTATTGCTTAATACAGAGGAAAACAAGATGCATATTAAATGCTGTGAGAATTTAGTCTGTTTAGTCTTGGCATTTCTAATCACAAATTATTATGCATAATAATCTAATTTAAATTTTTTTAAAAAGTTCTTTACCTTGTTCATTTAATTTTAATTTAAAAAAAAAGTTCTTTACCTTATTCATTTGAAAGACATTAGTTAAGGTATTGTAAACAAATATTGTACCAATTAATTCATGTTCTAGCAATTTCCCAGATGGCAAAACAGAAAAGTTTATCTTTTTTAATTATTTATTTATTGTGTTAAATTAACATTAAACAACAACAAAAAAACTCATTTGAGCGTTTATATAGCCACAAATATCATCAGGTCAAACTCAGCTAGCTGAAGACAATGTTGTCTTAATGATAAAAAAAAATGTGAGTTGTCTCACCACTGTCATGAGGCCAGCCGAGAATTTCAGAAAGAACAGAGGTGGTTTGCCAAGCAGAACTAACGAAGGACCTGTGAACAAGGCCGACTGCTGAACATGAGGAATGGGGAAGGACTGAAGACATATAGATTCTGAAGTCTGCGGAGCATAATTCTCACATAAGATTTGGCAAGAGCCCAACTAGACATAAAATTAATTTCTCCACGATGAATAGCCTTGATTGTTGCACAGAAAGAATTGGGAATTTCAATAAAGCTTAAGCCATACTTTATTTTCTCTGTTTGAAATGTGTTGACTCGCTAGTCCCTTGTGGGTGTTTTCACAGGCATGCAGGCAATCTTTCGAGTTATTATTTCTTCTTCTGTTTTCCTTGTTACTGTAAGTTTATGAGGATAATGCCCATATATTCCCAAAATGCTATGCAGAAGGGAAAATGAAACTCACCCTAGTGTAATAAACAATTTGATTTTTAATAAGCGCAGCATGACTCAAACATCGGGATGCTTTTAAACACGTACAGTCACGGTAATGACTATGTTTCATATGGGACAGTTAAAAGGATATTATTGGGAGAGCTGGTGTGGGTTAGTCTCCTTCATTTTATTGTTCGCTCATATGCAATCGTACTGCTCACAAAGTGTAATTTAACTGCCCTGCAGTTTACCCCTCAGATGAGCAGGAAAATGAATGAAAGCTGATTAAAATACTCAACCAGTTTTGTCCCTGTTCTTCCCAACTATATTCAAATACAGATATGCATGTGAGTGTGAGATTTTATGATTACTTCTGTAGACTACAAAAGCAGCATTTTAGAAATTCATTGGACTTTTGCTTAAAGCTGTACTTGTGAAACAGACAAAAAAGTCCTCTGTATTTCCCAAAAGTTTTATCAAACCTTCTCTACAGTATAAACTATAAATATTTATTTTATTCTAATTATGTGTTTATTTGTTTTAACACCTTGCACATAAAACTCACTGCAATAAATATGTATTTATTTAGATTCTTGGCTGATTTTTATAAAGTAAAAAAAAAGCACGGGTATATTTGTGGCAATAGCCAACAATACATTGTATGGGTAAAGATCTTGTAACATGAAGATATTTTGTAAATTTCCTACCGTAAATATATAAAACATTTATTTTTGTGAGTGAATGCAGCACAATCGCACACATAAATGGACAACTTTAAAGGTGATTTTTCTCAGTTCAAATCATTGTATCTCGGCCAAATATTGTCTTAACAAACCATACACCAATGGAAAGCTTATTTATTAAACTTTCTCAAAAATCTCAATTTAAAAAAATTTACCCAGCATGTGACTGGTTTTGTGGTCCTGGGTCACATATTATTGATAATAATAACAACTAACAAATAAAAAAAACATTTTTTTAAAAAAAGGTATAAAATCTACAATATAAAAGCATATGTGTGTAATGAAGAGTTTGCATCAGGTGAATCTGTTTTAATTCTCATAGACCCACTGAAGAAATATTGCAACTATTATTTTTTTCTTTTACTAAATATATGTAAACAATACATATTACAGTAGCACTCTCAAGTGTATCACAGCAACAATTTTGCCTGGAAAATACAAAATACAATTTAAGTCACATTACAAGATCAATGCTTGGAAAATGTTTTGCAAAAATTCAGTATTTTCAGCAAGTATTTGACAAATGTTTTGCTCCTAGGTCACAACAATGTTTTTTTTTAAAAAACTATATAATTAAAAAAATCTCAATAAAAAAAAAACCTTATAAATATTTTTACAATTTTAAGTGTCAGAGGGCTGCTCTGACTGTGATGTACAGTAGGCCTCCAAATGTGTTTTCAGGCGGTCAGTGATGTGTAGGAATATCCCAGGATCTAAAAACCTCAGAGGGCTGCTCTGACATCAGTGTATCCTAATTTAATGCTCCAAGCTTGCTTGAAAGACTTGTCAAGCATATAGGCAACATGTATATACATTGTAAAAAATGTCATGATTTGTTATCACAAATTTGTTTTTCTTTTGTCAAATCAACTTAGACAATTTATGTGGTTCAGATAACAAAATATTATGTTGAGTTTCTGTTGATTAAACCAATCGCCTTCATAACTGAAATCCAGTTTTTTTTTAAGTTAAACCAACAATATATATAAATATTTTTTACTATGGTATACCCCCCCTCCAAAAATATAATTGTAAAAGCAAAAATGTTTAAAATCGCGTTTTTATGTTTGTTTATTATTATTATTATTATTATATATTATTATATTTATGGCATCATAAAAGCTATTTTAAAGTGCGAAGAAAAGAAAATAGATAAAATGTACCAATGGCTGTCCAAGGGTTAAAGATGCATGGGCATGTGATAATCCAGGGTTAACATGTCACGAGACACGTGTGTGATGTTCAGGGGTTAAAACAAAGATGCGCACGAGAGAGTCGCTGTTTCCCTCCACAGACACGTTGCGCTCCACACAGTGCACTCGCTCATCTTTGTAGGACCTCAGTCAGTGGTCAGTGTATACACACTTTGCATCGTCTTCTCCCCACGGAGGCTGCTCTTCAGCACCCGGCGCGAGAACAATTCCATAACTTCACTTCACGTGCGCTTGAGCCGCCACGCGCTCACAATCACATTCTGTCACATTCATCGACGGTAAGCTCACGCAAGACAACCTCTGACTGACTGACTGACTCTGAGGCGGAGAATTAGAGAGAGAGAGAGAGAGAGAGAGAGAGAGAGAGAGAGAAAATAAAGAGAAAAAGAGAATTTCTCCTCACCGAGCTGCTTATTTTCTCTGTCAAGCGTGTATCATCCGCTGTGTGGTGAAAAGCGCAGACCTGCGTGGGACCGATTTCCCGCCGCTGCAAGGAGACACCAACCATCCTCTGAAAGGTAAAAGTTACCTCAACACCTCTTCAATATGATGTCTTTGTAGGTTATGCCTGTTTGTTGTTATTTCTTTTTTCATTTGTTTACATAAAGACAGCTACACATTTATGTAAAGTGACAAACTCAGTCACACGGGTTGTAGGTGTGCGTAATTCATGGTTTCAACGTTTACGAACACCAGTGTGGAATTCGTGTTTACGTGCAGAAAAGATGGTCATATTTGAATGAATTATTAGATAATTTCATTAGATATAATTTATCAATCTCATAAGTATTACTCTGTAGCTGTAGCTCAATTAATCGTTTCTGATACCTGTTGATTCCCCTCATAACACTCATTAAACTAGCCTATATGTACAGGTATATTTAGAACCTTCCTAGAAAGAAAGAAACAAACGAAAAATGTTTTACATTCCTGAAACAAAACATTATTGCAGATGGTAGTCTTTGCCCAAGTCGAAATACCTGGAAATGGGCAAAGAAAACGGGTGCCAAACAACACAATTATCGGTGATGAGAGACAGCTAGGAAGAGACAGGTTGGGGGATCAGGTGGTACAGAGGGGCAGATAAACCAAAAGAGATGTTGTAATTAAGGCTAATTCGGGGTGAAGAGACACCAGAGAATGCATCCAAGCGGTAATTTGTTTTTTATTGAATATATTTATCAACATTAAATGACTTTTTTATTTTGGAAACAGGAAAGTAACTTTAGCTTGGGCCTGCCGCATACATAAATCTGATGATTCAACGTAGCAGCAAGCAGCTGTTGTACTCATGAGGGCAAGGGGTAGTTGATGGATCATGGCCGCCCCACGCTCATTGAAATTGATTATCAATATGCATCATTTGTTTTCTTTATTGCACCTTTCCTCATTTAGAAAGAAACTCAAGAATTTAATAACATCAGTCACTCACTATGAGTTCTGGGATATATTACGGCTTACAAATAATTACCCTTTGAAATTCAGTTTTATTATTACGTTGTTTGTTTAGAATCAGTTGCGCTTTACTTTTCAAATACAGCTCATCACTGTGATCGCTCAACTGCTGCTAAAAGTATTATAGCGTGTTGGAAAAAATATGATGAAAAGCATTGATTATTGCTCTCGACACACTCTAGCCAATACCTTCTGTATCTTATGTAGGCACCAAGTATATTTAGAGTCAGGTCACACTGTTTTGGACTGTACCTTCAAAAATTGCATTGCAAACCATGCTGCATGTTACTACTGAATGCGTTCTAGGCAGCATTTGTATTCTGAGCGTGTGTGACCAAAGACCCTTTCATGACCCTTGCAGTAGCCATAAGTTCACAAGAGATAGTGGTCTGATCCCTTCCTCTGAAGTTACAGACATTCACACTGAAGCTTTATCAACTGCTCAGGTGTGCCAGCCTGCAGGAGGACTTCTGAAATGTGTTTAATTGCAGCTGGAGATACCTATAAGGCAGAGACAGCAGATCACTTATTCGCTCCAGCAGTGTGCTGATTTAGGGGTGTAATTTCTTAATTACACCTCTTTAATTAAAGCACGGAAGGAGGTTATTGCATTGTTCGACTTAATTCTCTGTCTTTTCATTCAAAATATAACTCAATACCTCGGGATGGTGCCTGATTTTTTTAATGTCAGTTTTGACATTAAATTGTCGGTTACTCTTCAGAATAATGGTCCGTCATTAATAGGGAACTATAAGGAAGTAATGCAGGACAAATGAGTAGTCCTAGATTAACACTACAAGTACTACTATTAAAAAATTATGGAAAAAAGCTTAACTAATACGTTTTAGGAGACAATTAGGGGGGGTGGAGGAGATGGAGACATAAAGAGGTAGGTCTCTCGCAAGAGGTAGGTTATAACTGTACTTTGGTTTCTTTGCGCGTCTTGTGCGCGTTTAACTCGCTTTACTTTCCGCGACTGCGGTTATAGGTTGCCAGCTTGAGGTGACAAACGGGTTGAAATTGTATATGGTGTGTGGATTGGGTTAATATAATGCATTTCTGGCAACTGGTCAACATTAGACTAACATATTGGTCCGGTTATTCATAAAGGAGTTTGGGCCATGCAAATTACGGGAGTTTCCCAGTTGAAATAACAAACCGGGAGGGGTCCGGGAGATAGGGCTAAAAAACGGGAGAAACCCGGGAAAAACGGGAGTGTTTTGACAGGTATGGTCCTGACTGTGACACACAGAAAGACTCGCGCTAGTATCGTGCTTGCGCACAAGACAGCACGCCACAATACAGCTCTTCTCTTGAACGAACAATAACACACACAGTTATGGCAAAATGTCTTTTTATCGAGTATCTTCATAACATAAGAGCAGCCTTATGATGAACGTAAAGAGTTGTGACTCGTGAGAGAATGAGCCGCATGTGAAATCCTCGACAGCAGCGGGTGGTCTTAAAGGGACAGTACACAGTAGCCACTAATTATCTCTGTCGTTAAAGTTAATCAAAGGGAACAGAGAAAAACACTCACTGCTCTTGACTAAAGAACTTTTGTAACTTTAATAAGGATTAATCTATATATAATTTATAATTTATGCAGCGCAGACTGTTTGATAACTTTATTCAATTTCTGTATGTCCTACCTGTTAGACAGGAAGGGCACAGGTAAATATTATTGTGAGGGTTTATTTTTTATGGGTTAATGTGAGGATTGTTTGAAGTTCACTTAAATTAAAAGTTGTTATATTTTTTGAAGCCTAATAAATGTAAAAAAAAAATAGCTTTCAATTGTAATGATGGAATCACTGTAATATTACATTATCACTAATCTATGTGTGCATTTTCCTTGAGAACCAAGCAAGTTGACTCATGAAACCATTTGTTTATTATATCGCAATCTCAATATTGACCTCAATAATCGCAATATGACATTTTCCCCAAATCATGGAGTCCTATTGCGTACTGATTAGTTAATATTGCTTACAAATTAGTTAATAGTAGTAGTTAAAGTGTTAATGGAGTACTACTCCTTTGTCCTGCATTACTTCCTGCGGTAACACGTTACAATAAGGTTTCATTAGTTAACCTTAGTTAACAGTTAACATTAACTAATAATGAACTGCACTTCTACAGCATTTAATTATCTTAGTTAATTTCAACATTTAATAATACATTTTTTAAATCAAAAGTTGTGTTTGTCAACATTAGTTAATGCACTGTGAACTCATGAATGAACAATGAACAGCTGGATTTATTATTAACTAAAATGAACAAAGATGAATAAATACTGTAACAAATGTATTTCTCATAGTTAGTTAATACATTAGCTAATGATAAAAAATGAAACCTTCTTGTAAAATGTTACCCTTCCTGCATAGTTAATAACAGATCATTATTCTAAAGTGTTACCATCTTTCATTCTGATATAATGATACAATAGACAATTGAGAATAACACACAATGCATCAGTTTCCACAATCAAGCAGTCTAGATGAAAATGGCAGGTCTCTGTCTGATCTGTAACACAGAGGTTTGTTTTAGACCAAGCAAATCTGCCAGATGTATTTGACTTTGGCGACCTTACGCCTCTGTTTTTTTACAGCCCTCTTGTTCTATCCTGTTTATAAGAGTTAGATTTTTCCTGAAACCTCAATAAATTCTTGAAATCAAATCCTTTTCTATAGTTATCAAGTGGTTTAAACTTTTTAAGTCTGTTCTCTAGTACATGTCCAAGTGTATTATTACAGTAAGTTTATTTAAAACTGAAGCTGGACATAGTAAGTGAATGGACATATTTAGCGCTTAAAAGTTTCTACACTGCTGAAAGTAACAGTCCAACATTCCAACTTGAAATTTTTTTTTTTTTACTTTTAAGTCAATGGAAGTTCAGAGGTCCTATTGAATTGCCTTGTGAAGGTTTGCAGTGATGTTCATTTTTTTATTATTATTAGCTTTTTAGCAGACACATCATCAAGCCAGAGACTAATTATTGTTTGTTTGTCATGAGGTCTTATGCATTTAGATACATTAACTAAGCTCAAGGAGAAAAGCCAAGCAAAGCTTTAAATTTGTGGGACTGAGAAAAAAAGAAAACATTGCCGTTTCGTTTTCTGTAGTTAAGGTGAATGGGCTGATATATGGCACAATTCGGGTTCATGGGTGGTTGTCCCCTGTGAGGCACTTTTATGAAGATTTATGAAGCTGTGTTTTTTTTTTTAAAGGATCAAAAGCAATTGAAAGGTACCGTACAAGGTCAGACTATCAATAGATACATTTTAACATTACGTACACATTCCTCTTAATTGAATTAATTATTCTTGGAAATTCAGGTTTAGTTCAATTTCATGTTATCTTCATGGCCAAAAAAAAGAAGGAAAAATATTACATTTTTTCCTTAATGGTGGCTTCATATCGACAAGTTCACAGGTGTTAAACTTGCCCGAAATGGGAGAGTGTAGGAGGCTAACCTTGATAAAATGATGGAGAAAGGGGAGTGTGAAATGAAAGTTTATGTGGCAGACCACTGAGGAGCTCTTATTCCATTAAAAGTTACATAGATATGAAACATAATTCATTGGAAGGTCACATAAGATAGTGACCTGACATTTATTCAGTGCCGGAGGTCACCTCAGCTTTAATATCGGTACAATGAAGTGTCCAATGTTTTCACATGCTGCTTGTGACTCCAAAGTGACACTACACTAGGTCCCCAACAGGTGGCTGTGGAAAATCTCGGAGGGAAAGTGAAAGGACTCCTGGAAGGTCAAACCAAAACACTCACCAAGTACGAGTAAAAATAGGCTTTGTAAGGAATACATGTTTTAATTTAAGTAATGCACATTACTTACATTAACAAAGGTCAGGACGTAATTCAGATTAAGTTAAATGCATTCAAACCGTATGCTAAAGAAAACAGAAATATGTTGATTTTTCTGTATATTGTTTTTGTGACAGGTACAGTTTTACCATGAGACGGAAACCGTCATCTCACATATTATACTATTAATAACTGGTGCTGTTTCTTACTTATAATAATAATAATAATAATAATTTTAAAAAGGGTAACACTTTGCAGTTTACAATTAATACAAATGTTCATGTTCACGGTGCATTAACTAATGCTAATAAATACAACTTTTGATTTAAAAAATTTATTAATAATGTTGAAATTAACATTAAGATGTATACATTCTGTAGAAGTATTGTTCATTCTTAGTTCTAATGTAGTTAACTAATGTTAACAAATTAAACCTTATTGTAAAGTGTTACCAAAATTGAAATAAGGGTCAAAAATTATAATTTGGTTATAAGGACAAAAATATAATAAAAAAATGGCTAGTAAGAAATGTTGTCATTTCACTTGCTATTGCCTAACAATTCTGGACCATAACTTAAACACTTTAGTCAGATAAAGTTAGAATATAATAAAGATTTAATGGTAAATAAAACATTTTTTTATTTAAAAACAAACAATGTTTTTAAAGCAACAAACTGGGATTTTAATAAGGTCTTCGCATTTCACGGATTTTCACAAGATAAAGAAAACATTTTTCTGCCTGACCTCCAAGTGATGAGTACACTTGGAGCTGAGAAACAATGGAGCTGTTATAATTGTTCTTATTCATTTATTGCTTTGGTTTTCTCTCTGAGCATTCTAAAGGTTCCTGTTGATTTGTAATTGCTCAACTTCCTTTGTAATTACTAGTTGGTTGCACAAATTCAAAAGAAGGCAGAGAACATTCCGATTTCTCTGTATGTGACTGGCATGCCTGCAAACTAAAATCAATACGGCAATGTATTGCTCATCCCCTACTCTTCCCAGAATTTCTAATGGTGGATTTCTGGCTGTGATTTTTATTTTTTCCAGCTGCAGAAAACTTTTATTTTATTGTTACATGGTAGCTTTTAGACTGAAGAACAGATGACACATTGATTGATGTCTAAATTGATGATTCCCCCCTCGTTCCCTTCACTTACAATTAAGGGCATCAGAAAGAATAAAAGCCGGATAGCAAAAGAGTGGCATCTGTAATGGAACTGGGAAGTGAGAAATGACCGGCAGAGTGAACTGGGATTGACTAGGAGGCTCATAAAGACAGCATTACTGATTTGAAACAGTCTTTGATGGTTTTGAAGAACACATATTTTTGTGCTGTAGCTATCAATTTATATTTTTAATAATACAGTTTCTTTTATTTATTTATTTTGAAGTATATTTTTGTATCAGGGAATAGCATTGTATATTTTGGTCATTTTAAGCTACTCGAATACCCGACAAATAAATATACCGAATGCTGGAGTGAGTTCTGTTATTATAGTTCTGTTGTGCTATTTTATTTTTTAAATGTTTGTGTAATTGTCACAATTATATGGCTTGATTATTGTAGTAATCTGATCAAAAAAATTGTAGAAAGTAGAAAGGTGAGAGAGGACTTTCTGTGAAAGCACGCTTGATACACTTGGTCATCTGTGCTCCTGTGTAGACTTGGTTCACAAAATACATAGTACAACTGATTATGAAAACTAATAAAGAATAATAATAATACTGGAAATAATATTAAACAATAACATTTTAGTCTTCATTGCTCTTTATGTACATTTACACTGTAGTCTGCCAGCACAACCGTGGGTGAATATTGTTGATGAATGTATGTCATAGACGTTATTAATCTTGTAATATCTTCAGTCTGCTGACATTATATTTTGCTGCTGGTGTTCTTCATGTGACAATGTTTAAATGCATTGAATACTGTATATATTATGCTTGGTACTGAAATATTTTACCAGTATGATAACATCCGTGCCATCTGACACTGATACTATGTTGGTACATCGGTACATAAAAAAAAATAAATTATTGAATTTTTTTAGATACGGAAGATGTCAGGTTCACAATTGATGAAATGCTCACATTTCTGTTTGTGAGGCGAGACTTGTGGAGAAATCCAAATAAGATTTGAGCGAAACTGCACTACAAATTCTATGAAGTCTGTATGATAAAGATTCAAATGCAATTGCAAATTCACTTTCTGTTTGTATCTTAGTTGTGCATTAAAGCGCCCATAGAAGCAAGTACAGATGAGCATATATTAGACAAAACATTTTGAAATGTGCAGCGATTTGTAGTATTCTCAATAGTTATAATAATGTTTAGTAATAAGCAAAACCTCTATTTGGGAAATTTATTGTTTAAAATTCTGGTAACACTTAACAAAAAGGTTTCATTAGTTAACATTAGTTAACTACTTTAGTTAACATGAACTATGAATTAACAATACTTCTACAGCTTGTATTAATCTTAGTTAACATTAATTTCAACATTTACTAATACATTATTACAATCAAATGTTGTATTCATTAACATAGTTAATGCACTGTGACCTAACATGAGCAAACAATAAAGAGCTGGATTCAACTTCAACAAAGATGAAAAAATACTGTAACAAATGTATTGCTCATTGTTAGTTCATGTTAGTTAATACATTAACTAATGTTTTAAATTTTGGTGCAATACCAAAATGAATATTGTTAAAACATTTTATTTGTTGTAGTGTCTTTCATGTTGTAGTTTAAATGACAGTCAAAGTGTGTTTTTGCAAGTTTCATCATGCTCTCACAACCACATTAAACTTCTCCAACAGCAATCTGTTGCCCATTCAGTGGGGACTACGGAGTTAGTAGGGGTGAAAATTGCCCTTTCTCTGGGTGATAATTTGTTGAAAGCCTCTCCATTTGACATTATATGTGGATAGGAAGTCAGCACTGGCTCTTTGGGCCTTGTATATTTGTCTCCTGACCTGTGGTGGCAGTGCAGGGTGATGCTTTCTCCCCCCTAGACACAATGGTTTTTCAGAGAGGTGAAAACCAGCTGTCTGTCACCATCTGCGTTTCTATAAAATCTCTGTCTCTCCCAGATGTGTGCCATGTGACATTCAAAATGTTTTTGGCACCTTTTAATGGGAAGCAGCGCAGAAACTGTGTATGGATTGGAATTGTCTTCTTTTCTTGTTTTCAGCCATATGGATTCAAAGTGATTTTTCCAGAGACTTTTCCAGTATGCCACCACTAATCAGAACTGGAGAATAGAGAGATTGCTTATTAAGATGAGGAGGTTCCAATCATGCTTTTAAACAATGAACAATTTCAAGACGTTTTGCAGACGCTTTGTATATTATCCTTTTGAATGAAGTGATTTGAAATGTAATAGGTTTTAATCTGACATGTCAGGAAATTGTGCAGTCAGGCTTCACCGCTCTAACAGAATTGAGGTCAACATAGTATTTGAAATTCTGAAGTCAGAAACAATATAGGGGCGTTGTATATAGATATGGACTCTGGAGAAATATTAACCTTCTTTGAAAGGCATGATGGCATCAGGATATTTGATGAGTGGCCACTAAAATGAGAAATGTATATAGCTGGAAGCTTTTCTGCTTAACAGTTTCAATTGCTCTGAAGACTTCCTTGTGGACTAGAATTTTAATTAAGTTTGGGACTTACAACAGTTCAGTCCGATATCGTTTTGGGATGTGCACAAGTACTCTGACGTGACAGCAACGATCTATCATGAAATGATGATCACAGTGACTTTAAAACATATGTTCATGTTTTCCTGATTGGTTATTGTGGCATTTTGAGCAGTACCTGAGGACTGATTGGTTAGCGTTAGGACAGCATGTAATTCAGACTGACAAAATGAAATGAAACCATATGGATTTGAAAGTGCGATCATGAAAATACAGTTAAGTGCAAGATGTGCAGCGCAAATCTGCCATATACATAACATTATAATAAGAATATTATTGCAATAGTTAATTCAGACAAGCACAGTCATATATATATTAATCTCATAAAGGATGCGTTTGGTTGAGTTTATTAACCCTCTAGCAAAGCACTTCATTTTACTGCTTAGCGCTTCAAAATATTGATGATGATATTAATAATCCAGGTGTTTACGCGACCAATACTCTGTATTTTAAACTTTAAAATAGTCTTATGCGGAAAAAACGTTCATGTCCACTAATGAAAAATGGAGTTGGCGATTGCTTTCATGTCCACTGCGGACATTAATAGGAAAAACCTCGGCAAAAAAGGAGAGCAAACATGAACGAATGGAAGGACAGAGCTAGGAAGTCTTTTAGGGATGCTGGGAAACCATGAGAGGAGAGCTAAAACGAGGAAAAAGTCCACCGAAAGAGGCGAGTGTAAGAACCGTATATGTACTAGTATCTACCTAACGCTAGTGGTTGCATTCAGAGGGGCGTGTAGGCTACTGGGCGTTGTCTACTACAGTTCACATAGCTCACTCTGTTTAACGGATCAAGTCATGAATGGGTCAAAATGAAAGCTGTACTCCTAATAACCACAGAGAAATGAATCTAAACATTTTAGCTGCGTTTGATGTCCCTGTACTGTATTTGTTCTGTGATTTACGTTAGCAACAAAATTAAACCATAAATAAATTGTAGTGATGCACCGATGTGAAAATTGTGGCCGATACCGATAACCGATATTAATATGGCCGATACCGATATTTACCGATGTCGATATCTCTGTATAGAAAACACATTTTTATAATAATCAAATATGATTAGTTGAGAAACAATAGAAAACCAGGAGAAACGCGCAGTCACATGCTCAATTTTAAAAAAAACATTTATTAGGCTTCAAAAGATATAATAGCTTTTAATTTAAGTGACCTTCAAACAATCCTCACATAAACCCATAATAAATGTCATATTTACCTGTGCCCTTCCTGTCTAACAGGTGGGACATAATACATAAATTGAATAAAGTTATCAAACAGTCTGCGCTGCATAAATTATATATAGACTAATCCTTATTAAAGCTACACAAGTTCTTGAGTCAAGAGCAGTGAGTAATTTTCTCTGTTCCCTTTGTTCTTTGATTAACTTTACTGACAGAAAGCTTTCACAGGCAGCGTGCTCTCTTTTGACTTGTCGCGCATGAATGGTTTAAAGCATTCGCACGAATAAGAACGGAATCATGTAACACTAGCCAAAGGATGACAAAAAATAACAGATGCTGCGTTAACAGCCCTTATTTGTTTATTTCACATAAAATCGCAGCATAATTTCTTCACAAACAGCTCATTATGACTCAAAATGTTAGAATACTGCACCTACACTCGATAGTGTGAATAAGATTAGCGCAACGCAGACACTGCATTGACAGTGACACATATGATCTGTCTAAGTTACAGCCAGGGCTCAGCGGAACACAGAGAAGCCGTCCAGCGCTGATTGAGGAATTAAATTCGAAAATAAAAGACAGTTTGACATCTTTTTTCTCGCATGTGTGAATTTAGTTTTTAATAATTTGCTCTGAGTTGAAGCAAATATATTTGTGCGGGAATTTCTCGCACTATAAAAGCTAACCTTGGGGTTTAAACTATGCGCAATTCCCGCATTCCCGCACCGAAATTCGAACCCAGATACAGCATAGCGAGGATCCTCTTCAGACACTTCGAAGAACGACCAGACGGAAGACATCGTTGCTCCCTCATCAAAGGCAAAGTCAAACTGACTGACTTCTTTTTTTGCCGCCTCCAGCACTGCTTCAGCACATTGTGCGCTCGCTCGTGCAAAAACAAACATCCCCGCCCCCACACTCACATCTAAGCCTACACGCACGTCAAATACTCAGGAATGATTATCGGCCTGTTCACATCGGCCCTTTTTTGACATCGGAACGATACCGATGTGTAAAAAAATGGCCATGGCGGCCGATATATCGTGCACCACTAATAAATTTAAATAAATAAATGCTTAATATTTTCTTTAAGGTTCTGTTACTGTTTTTAAAATAAGATAAAGGAATCAAATCTCCAGTGGTTTAAAGTGATATGATGAATTGAACTTGTACTGTTATTCCACATTAACTGGACATATATTGTTCTTACACATTCCAGAAATGTAAATTACTCTAACTTTTTATTTTTAAGATTGACACTTAAAAATCTTATCTCATTAGAGTTGGGAAGCTTTTGTTGTCCATCTTCAAGTGAAATTTAAATATATAATATAATGTTCACAGTCCAAATAAAAAATATATATATTATTCAAAATGTGAAAATATGGACTTATATGGTTCTTCGTCTCAAGGCTTCAACTGTAGCAGCTTTATTTACAATAGAAAGCATTTGTGTTATCACATCAGTATATTTGTGAAATAGCAGACACACATTTTGATCAAATGGGTAAGGAACTTACTGTTGGACATGCACTTTAATGTACAGATGCACTGTTTGGAAGTTTAAATGTCTTGGCTTACTGAGAAAAATAGCACTAATAGAAACGACTGTACTCAATGTACTGTATTTATCACTTGTATGTCAGTCCTTGAGTGGGGTTGAAGTTCACCTATGAACCTAGCTTTATGTTGAAATAAACAGAATTGTCTCCCTGAGAATATTAATTCATAGGATACACAAAAAAGTTTACTTGTTTACATTTTCCATTTCCCCACCCCCCAAGTATCCCACAGTCCTTGAAATTGATCTGCCATGAATATTTAAACACCTTTCCTTTATTATCCTCCTGACACAAAGGTCAAATGTGCCTTTAAAGACCAAATTTTAATGAAACGCTATCTGCTGCTTTATCATTGAAAAGGCATTGAGTTACATGCTAAGTGTGGCTTGTAGTTTTTAGCAGTACATTAAAGCATTCCTGGTGTGAGTTTACACGAGCATCGGCAAGGTGGAGATGGCATTGCATCAAGATCACAAAACTGAGGAGCAAACGGCCATTGGCACTCTGACCCCTTTAATTGTGTCCTCTCATCTTTCTGCTGCGCTCTCCTTTTCTCTTTTCCTTTCCTTCTCCAGCTCACAGCCGCTTATAATTACAGCATCTCTCACTTTGCTCCCCAGAGGCACATCAGCAGTGTTCTTACAACAAGGCAGAACTTGTTGTGCCACAGTTAAAGGGATACTTCAGGATTTAGCATAAGCTTTGTATAAGTAGAAAACCTGTAGTTTTTTTCGAATTACCGTGCTTTCCACCCTCATATCCCTCATATATATATTTTATATTTGCTCCCTCTCTCACAAACTGACAACGAAGACGCGAATAGCCCCTCCTCTTTGAGCACGATCTGAATCAAAACATGAGCATGCATTGGAGGACGGCTTGTTGCCGGTGCTTATTCCCCCATCGAAGATTACAGAATCAATCCGGAGTTGAATGGTTAGTATAATCAGAGAATGTCTAAGAGAAGAGAATTGGCACTCTCTAGTTACTTCCGGGTTCTGGAATGGCTGCAGTAACACGTCTCTGTCCATGCGGGGGCGCTCGCAGGCGAGTGCAGAATGCATGGGAGTCTATGGGGTTTCACCCCCAGAAATCCACTTTTCTCAGGATATAATTTTTTGTTTAGTAATTTGAATATTGTATTCGAAAGGAGATACAAAGAAATTACACATTGCTGGGTGTTAGTTTTTTTAGTGTCACTTATTTGCTTTAAAAAGTCTTTTAAAATGTCAATGACGTCATACACATTAGCAGAATGCTAGCGTGTTATGGGCAACAACAACTCAACCTGTAAGAAATCGAAAGGACATAAGTACTCGTTCATTCAACTTTCGACCTACTATAACCAGGCTTGGGAGGGTTACCTTAAAAATTTATTCCGTTACAGTTACAAATTACTTCATAAAAAAAGTATTCAGTAACGTAATCCAAGTACCACAATATTAAAGTAATGTAACTGATTACTTTTGGATTACTTCAAGGACAGATATTATTTAAAAAAACAACAACTTTTATTTATTAAGAATTTCACAGCCCTGAATAAATATTTATGTAAAGGACTATACAGACATCTAACGTTAGTGGCTACAGTATGGTATTACAGATTATTTTGTTTTATTTTTAACTTGACATGTACAAGAAAAAAATAAAATAGAAATGTTTCTTCAACAGGAAAATAGATATACATACTACAAATAACACTATATTAAGCGTTTCTTTAATGACTCACGACACTCGTGTGCCACCCGCTGGTGCATGCGCAAAATAACAGCTCTCTACAACAATCTCCTCAGACACAGATTGAATCACAATTTTCGTTGCTGGAAGGCACAGTTTGCGCTGTACAACCATGTTGTTGGCATTTTCTTCTTTAAAAACAAAATAGCAGCGGAATTTCCAAGAAATAAAAGCATTTTTACCCGTGGACAGCATCGTTTCTAGCAGCAGTGACTCGATCCTTGTCTGAGGAGATTGTTGTAGAGAGCTGTTATTTTGCGCATGCACCCGCGAGTGGCACACGAGTCGTGTCGTGAGCGTGAGTCATTAATCAAGCAACGCTTAATATAGTGTTATTATGGCAAAATACAGATTTATTTAGTTTTAAATGAAACCATTGTAATCCTGAAAGTATTCCCCCTTTTTTCAAAAAGTAACTATAATCTGATTACTACATGTTTTGACGTAACTGTAACGGATTACAGTTACTGGATTTTTGTATCCTGATTACATAACGCCGTTACATGTATTCCGTTACTCCCCAACCCTGACTATAACCCATGTTGAACTTGCAAAACCTACAAAAAAATTTTAGATTTCTCAACGGCAATTGGGTGAAAGAGACCAATTTAGCCGTCTAGCCCCATAGACTCCCATTCATTCTGCACTCGGACGATCACCCTCCAGTGGAACTCTGGTGGAACTGCAACCACAATTCGGTACAATATGACTTAATAGGGAGTGCCCAGGCTTTCCGTAGACGGGCTTTGGTATAATGAACACTGTTACACAACATAACTCTGAGAAGTTAGTCTATGTTAAACGCTGTCGCGTTTCCATTACAGATTCGCGCAAAACTTTTTTCTCAAACTCGCGATTTTTTTTTTCTCTCTAAATATCGATAAAAAACTATTGCGAAATGACAGCGTTTCCATTAACCGATGTTATGCGACTAAAACGTCATTTTTTCCTCTCGCAATCAGTCATTCCAAAAATCATGGCAGCGGACGTTGGTAGGTTTATATATCACAGCCACCGCATGTAAAGAGACGTAGGCCTAAGCGTGTTATCCAAGCATTAATGGCAAGGAAAGACCCTTATACTGTGAGTGGCACATATGAGGTGTTTTCTCACTCATTTCTGTTCCGAGGTCTTAATTGTGGCATTTCTTTGAGGTTTAGAATCCAGTATTCCTGTAATTATTTTGTCTTTTATGAATTTAATAAAGAACTATGTCTCGTATTCTGTCCAAACACACCGCGTTTTCTAAGTCAAGTGACTGTAAATGCGCTACAACTCTTTCCATTGTTTCCGGTGGCCTGAAAAACCACCTCATGCGAGCGTAAAACCTTTTTTGCGATAAATGGCAGTTTTTGTGAAATTGACGTGTTTCCATAATTCTATTGAGCGTATTTTCAATTCGCAATTTCAATTTGCGCGATTTGAAGGGTAATGGAAACGCGGCTCGGAGAGCCACCTTAGTTATTAGCAAGCATGTAAGGAGCCTAGCTAATAATTAGCTATGTTAAAATGAGAATAACAGTTACAGCTTGTACACTGTAAATAGCTGCTAGTTAATATCGATTGCCCGTACAAGTAGATAATGTTAAGTATTTAATCATGATGCTGACTGTTTGCTCTCTCAATCCAGATGAATATTGAAAAATATTTTCACAGATTTAAAAGTGCTCGTCCTGAGGAGCAAAGACAGTCTGGACCAGAGGTAATAGCAAAGCAGAGAAACACATGTGGAAGCTTAACATTCCGACCATTGTGATAAGCTATTCAATTATTTTATTTTGAATATTTCCAGGCTTCAATCAGCGCTGCTGTGGCAGCTGAAGCAGCAAGAGAGGGTCAGGAAGAGATAGCTGTAGAGAGACATGTAGAAGAGGAGGAGGACTGCAGCCAACATGCTGCTGTGGGAGAGCCAGGGCTGAAGCAACAGGTGAGATTAACAGCAAACACAAAGAGGTGTAGAAGCAGGGCAGGTCAGAAAAGCTGATTTTTCAGGAAAAGTGGTCCCATTTCTATTTCTCTGTGACTTGTAGACAGGACATCAGCAAGCAACAAGCACAAAATATAATATATGTTTAACCCTTTTGTTGTGCCTTAATCTTAAAAAAAGCCTGTTACTCACGCTGTTTAGCAAAGACTGTAAAACTATGGGATCAGTACTGGTCTCAACCGGATGCCCCAGCACTTCAGTGATGGTCAGTTGTTACTGACATTGGACTTTCTCTAAATAGAAATTGGCAGGTTAAGACTAACATCAGATGAGAGTCAACCCAAGCTATTACAGCTTTTATATTGATGATGAAAGGGTGTGTGATTGTGACAGTAATTGTTATTATAGAAATGAGGAAAAACCCATTAATCATCATTAAGCATTTGCATTGGGCTGTTAATTCCAATTGGCTAGAATGATGCCCCGCAGCTCTTGGGAAAGTGTCATTCATTATCAAGTTTAATTCTCATTGCCCTCTGACTGCCAGTTAAGTAAGAGGCTGTCTCATTCATATTAGCCATTGAGCCTAATGTTTATAGAGCTTTTAGCCTACTGAATAGGTTGTGCCGCTTTTCCTTCACTTCCTCTTTTTCCTGTTCGATATGTTAAACACATTGCTTTCAGATCTTGACCTTGGTAAAATGCTTCAATACAATGAAAAAATTTTTTTCTTTATTTGATATCTTTGAAACTCAAGGAAATTGTGAACAATAGCTGAAATTAGAACCTGGAAATATAGTATGGGCAGATGATGACTATCCATTGTTATATATATGGTTCCTCTTGACAGCATGTCGTTTTTCTAATTCAGACATGAGTAATTACAGCTGGACTTGCCTAGCTAATAGTGACCTACAAACAGCTGAAATTGGAGCAGTATAAATGAAGTGGCCATCTAACGGAGCCCTCAATTACGCTCTCCATAAATAGATGCTTGAATACATTGATCTCTTTTTCAAAGTATGTTGAAAAGGAACAGCACATTGCTACGCAAAATGTTATCAGCATCATCACAGAGCAGTCTGACAGCTGTCCAATCAGCAATATTTTTTACATACAATTTTAAATTCATTATTGTGTAAAATGTTTATTTTTACTATTTTCTGCATTGTTTGCTTGAGTTTTTTTGTCATATTATAATAACCTGAAATTCTTCTCTATAATGTGTTTTTGAGTGTCACTGTCATTGTTTTGTGTAAAAAAAATTAAGGATAATTTTTTTCATCCATGTTCATAGACATTGTTGTCTTATTTTTCAGAGATCTTTGTTTTAAACATTGCTCACAGTAACATATCCTCAATTTTACACATAATTATTCTACATCACCTCCCTGTGCATATTCTAAAATATTCACAACATTTCTAAAATATACTAAATGAATACATTTAAACAATCATTATTTTTGCTTATCTTCTGTGGTAGATTTTCCCCTATGCACCTGACTTAAGTTAAACCTGGGTCGTCTCCTAATAAACGCTTCTAAATGTCTCCTGATCGACGTTCAATAATATTTATCCTCTAGCGCATCTCCTAATCGAACTTCGGCTGAGTCGGTCAACGCCTTGACCCCTATGAACAGTATCACTTGGGATTAAGATCTCTAGTGTTCCACTAGCCTGCTAAGCAGCAGTAACCAGACAGACTCCAGACAATGCCTTCGAATATGCTTTAATCATGGCCAGAGGATCTCAGACCAATTTCAGAGAGAATCCCACCAGCAAAAACAATACAACAGTTTTAATAGAATAGGAGCATTACAAAGGTGTCATAATTTTTCCACCATATAATTGGTTTTTCATATGTATAATTCAGAAAACTCTTCTGTTACTAGGTAAAAGCAAATCTGGTTTTCTTGCAGGATTAAAGGGAACTAAACCCCTTGTCAGAGCCTGACTCCACCCACTGTCAATATTTGAAAAATGCTGGTGTGCACCTGAGACGCGTCTCTCTGTAGACAAGGGTGTGGTTAGCTGGTACCCTCTTACGTCACAGGGCACCACAACTTCCATTTGGAAAATTCAACTGCAGTAGCCACCGTTCAACCTGAAGAGGGCAGCACTCAGACGTTTTTACACCATATATTGTAGAATTAAAACACTTTATTCCCAAATGTAAAAAAAAAAAACTTGAATCAATGAACAGCATTAATAAAGCCCCAGTCTTACAGATCATTAACTAAAAAAAGTTGGTTTAGGGTTTAGTTACCCTTTAACAATTATGTGCTTTAGAAACCTAAATGTCCCCAATACTTTGGCCAAAGTCAGTGTGTGTGTCTGAATCATGTCCGAATATAACAAAAAGGGGAAATGAAACTAGACAGATATCTAAATGTATAAACTCATGATTTTAGAGTAATCAAGAAATCTAAATGTTAGTTATGATTAATTAAAAAGTCCTTCACAGTTTGGTTCATTACCTCATGTCGATAGTGACGCTGTACCTAAGGATTATGTTTGGCTGCATTTTTGTTTTGTAACCACCTGCTTTTGGATGTCTGACATTTTCTTCTTTTTTCAGTTTTCTGGATTTGTTATAAACCGGGGAAATAATCACAAAATCAATCGGCAGACATTTTTCATTAATCTTGTGAGATGACACAGTATGTGCCTGGTGAAAGTAATTCATGGAAATTGATTAGGTTAATATACTGTTTATTAGGGACTCACCGATATGAAAATGTTGGCCGATACCGATAACCGATAATTCTTTACATTTGAAAGCCGATAACCAATATATTGGCCGATAAATCTTAATTCAAATATTTATATACTTTGATAGCCTGTATACATAAACAAAAGGCTCACCATTAAAAGCCATGTCCCAAACACTTCAACATAAATCAAACAATACAATACAGTAGCCTAGCCTAGTTGTGTCTGTTAACATTAGTTGATGCACTGTGAACTAACAGTGGTAATAAAAATTACTTGTGACAATGACAATATTGTTATTGTAACAATCTAAATATTTTATTAACTAACATTGACAATGGCTATTGCGCTCTGTTAGTTCATGTTAATGCATTAACAAATGAGACTTTATTGTAAAGTGTTACCAAAAAAATCTATTGTCTAACAAAAAATGTAAATACAATTAAAATAAAATACCTAAATAAAGCAAACATTGGGGTGCATATAAAGAAACAAAAAGCATGTGCCATGGATAAATAAAACGGAATCGTCTCCGCAAGGACAATAAATACATTATTTTAATCAAATTATTTTAATCAAACCAAATTGTTGATGAAAATAATATGAGAACCCAAAAATGCTAGTTATTAATAATAACGCATTACACGTTAACGCATTACAGTTATAGTAAACTTCTTTAACCCTCTGGAGTCGAGAAACGCGCCGGCGCGTTTTGCGCGATTTTTTTCACATAGCAGCAAAATAGACTTAAAATACTTCGTCATTTTTTGTCATACACACTTAAGAAATATGAAAAAATTAACTGTTAAATGTCTACTTTTTTATGGGTCCACTTCCAATCGAAATAAAACATTGTACTTTTGTAAAATAAAGAAAATAAACAGGGTGTGCTTTCTGCCTCTCCGTCTCCGAGAACTTTTTTTCTGGAGCACGTCTCTAAACGTAAACAAACCTCAGCGAATACAAGTCACACAGGCATGAGCAATATATCTTTATAATCATTTAAGTGTGTACTTTTAAATTATCTAATTCAAAACTAAAACAAATATTCTCTGTTTATGTAATCTATATAAAAAGAGAGCGATGTCAGTCGTTCTCATTTCAGCTAATTATCTTTTAATGTGACCACGCCCACAGAGAGCGTACGCTATTCAAACGCAAATGATCTGAAACTTGCCAACGCCCACACGAGCTCGATAAAACACCAAGTTCAGATTAATGTACCGGTAGTCTATGTCGTTTTGCGAGGCTGTGAGGAATAATTCTGGATAATTTACCTCAGAAGTGCTGGATTAATTTCACTTCGAGGAGCCATGGATCCAGCGAGGATTGTCATAGTAAGTTTTTTATTCTTAAGTGCTTTGTTCTAATCGCGAATACTGTTTGAATATGAATCGCGTGTCTCTCTCTGTGTGATGAATGAACGGCACGAATTCGCACTGTTGTTGTTGTTACAGACGAAATATGAAAGACAACATTTAGTTGACTAGTTTGGGATAGATTATTAAGTTTTTTACTCTAAAATAGACATCAGATAAGTTTTAGTTAACCAGTTTCTGCTCATATGTTAAATATATAACGTTAGAATGTTTTGTCAAAAATAAGCTCATAATCTAAGATGCTATTATAGTGTTTGTTCCTATGTAGACTAGCTATATCAAACTAATGAATCCTTAACTTTGAAATATGAATGATAAAATCCAGGCTATAGGCCTACTTAAAAAAAAAAAAAGAAAGACAAGATAGATGTAAAAAAAATCTTAATATTATTGTTTTTTATTAGTGACACATTTGAGGAGAGGATATATTGCAAAACTTTCTGAAAATACAGTATGAGAATTAACTGCATACTAGAAATGTTTACCTTGGAAATTATACAATTTGAATGTATAAAAAAATACCTTTTTTTTCCTCTCTGTGAACTATAACTTTCTAACTAATTCTGTAGAATGGTCCATATAGCCTATTTGAACAGGATTTGTTTCCAGGTATGACTATGTACTAAAAATGTGCTTTTGACTTTAATTAGGGCCCGAGCACCGATGGTGTGAGGACCCTCTTGGAATTGCTCTGTTTATTATTATTATTATTCTTCTTCTTCTTCTTCTCCGCAATGAATCGCATTTTTGAGGGCCTAAACATGCACGAAAACTCACGAAAATTTGCACACGCGTCAGAACTGGCGAAAATTTACATCTGATATGCGTTTCAAAATTGGGCGGGGCAAAATGGCTCGATAGCGCCACCTATAAAGGTTCAACGGAGTGCGCCTCGCGTTACGTTTCACGTACGTGTACGAAATTCGGTACATACCTGTAATGGCCCAATACCTACAAAAAAGTCTCTTGGAGCGTAGCCCTAAACACAACAGGAAGTCAGCCATTTTGAACTTCCTCTCAGATTTTTGTGCAGTTTTTGCCATTTTCAGGCCTCGTACTTTAACGAACTCCTCCTACAGTTTTAATCTGATCATCTTCAAATTTGGTGAGTCTAATCTTAAGGCCTTTGCGACGTTAAATTGCGAAGATCTTGAGTTTTCGTCGAAGGGCGTGTCCTCGGCGGCCTGACAAATTTTGATGTTTCGCCATGAAACAGGAAGTTGCTGTAACTCAGGCAAACAATGTCCAATCTGCCCCAAACTTCACACGTTTGATAAGAGTTCTGTCCTGAACACATGTCCATGCTCATATTCAGTTACAGTCACAGCGCCACCTGCTGGCAACAGGAAGTGACATGTTTAACACTGTTGTGGACTCCTGATAACATATAAAAAAGTGCCAGCAAGTGTTAAACATGCTAACAACATACTTGAAACATGCTAAAACATGCTAGCAAGCACTTAGCTAAGTGCTAAAGCATGCTATTACTGCAATTCAATAGGAATTTGCTGTAACTCAGGTATGGAATGTCCAATCTGCCCCAAACTTCACACGTTTGATAAGAGTCATGGCCTGAACACATCTACATGAGAATATTCAGTTATAGTAATAGCGCCACCTACTGGCAACAGGAAGTGACATGTTTAACACTGTGATGCAGTACTAGCAACATATTAATTATGCCAATGAGTTATAAACATGTTAGAAACATGTTAAAACATGCTAGCAATTCTTAGCTAAGTGCTAAAGCATGCTAATACAATGAAACAGGAAGTTGCTGTAACTCAGGCAAACAATGTCCAATCTGCCCCAAACTTCACATGTTTGATAAGAGTTCTGTCCTGAACACATGTCCATGCTCATATTCAGTTACAGTCATAGCGCCACCTGCTGGCAACAGGAAGTGACATGTTTAACACTGTTGTGGACTACTAATAACATATAAAAAAGTGCCAGCAAATGCTAAACATGCTAGCAACATACTAGAAACATGCTAAAACATGCTAGCAAACACTTAGCTAAGTGCTAAAGCATGCCAATGCAATGAAAGAGGAAGTTGTTGTTACTCAAGAAGGCAATGTCCAATCTGCCCCAAACTTCACACGTTTGATAAGAGTCATGGCCTGAACACATCTACATGATAATTTTCTGTTAATTTTCTGTTATAGTAATAGCGCCACCTACTGTCAACAGGAAGTGACATGTTTTACACTGTGATGCAGTACTAGCAACATAGTAAAATATGCCATTGAGTGTTCAACATGTTAGAAACATGTTAAAACATGCTAACAATTCTTAGCTAAGTGCTAAGGCATGCTAATGCAATGAAAGAGGAAGTTGTTGTTACTCAAGAAGGCAATGTCCAATCTGCCCCAAACTTCACATGTTTGATAAGAGTCATGGCCTGAACACATCTACATGATAATTTTCTGTTAATTTTCTGTTATAGTATTAGCGCCACCTACTGTCAACAGGAAGTGACATGTTTTACACTGTGATGCAGTACTAGCAACATAGTAAAATATGCCATTGAGTGTTAAACATGTTAGAAACATGCTAAAGCATGCTAGCAATACTTAGTTAAGTGTTAAATCATGCTATTAATGCCATGAAACAGGAAGTTGTTTTAACTCAGGCAAGGAATGTCCAATCTGCCCCAAACGTCACACTTTTGATAAAAGTCCTGCCCTGAACACATCTACATGACAATTTTCACTTATAGTAATAGCGCCACCTACTGTCAACAGGAAGTGACATCTACAATGTGATGCAGTACTAGCAACAAATTTAGATATACCATTGAGTTCCAAGCATGCTAGAAACATGCTAAAACATGCTAGCAACACTTATCTGAGTGAAAACACATTGTATAATCCCCATAATAAAGGACATTTTTGTAACTGACATTGACATACTCCTCCTATATTTACCTACATAAATGCACATTCCCCTCCGTGCACGTTTTACACTGTGATGCAGTACTAGCAACATAGTAAATATGCCATTGAGTTATACACATGTTAGAAACATGTTAAAACATGCTAGCAATTCTTAGCTAAGTGCTAAAGCATGCTAATGCAATGAAACAGGAAGTTGTTGTTACTTAAGAAGGCAATGTCCAATCTGCCCCAAACTTCACACATTTGATAAGAGTCCTGCCCTGAACACATCTACATGACAATTTTCAGCTATAGTAATAGCGCCACCTACTGGCAACAGGAAGTGACATGTTTAACAGTGTGATGCAGTACTGGCAACATAGTAAATATGCCATTGAGTTATAAACATGCTAGCAATTCTTAGCTAAGTGCTAAAGCATGCTAATGCTATGAAACAGGAAGTTGTTTTTACTTAAGAAGGCAATGTCCAATCTGCCCAAAACTTCACAAGTTTAATAAGAGTTCTGTCCTGAACACATGTGCATGCTCATATTCAGTTACAGTCATAGCGCCACCTGCTGGCAACAGGAAGTGACATGTTTAACACTGTTGTGGACTTCTAATAATATATAAAAAAGTGCCAGCAAGTGTTAAACATGCTATCAACATACTAGAAACATGCTAAAACATGCTAGCAAACACTTAGCTAAATGTTAAATTATGTTATTACTGCAATTAAATAGGAATTTGCTGTAACTCAGGCATGGAATGTCAAATCTGCCCCAAACTTCACACATTTGATAAGAGTCATGGCCTGAACACATCTACGTGACAATTTTCAGTTATAGTAATAGCGCCACCTACTAGCAACAGGAAGTGTCATGTTTAACACTGTGATGCAATACTGGCAACACATTAAATATGCCATTGAGTTATAAACATGTTATAAACATGTTAAAACATGCTAGCAATTCTTAGCTAAGTGCTAAAGCATGTTAATGCAATGAAACAGGAAGTTGTTGTTACTCAAGAAGGCAATGTCCAATCTGCGCCAAACTTCACACATTTGATAAGAGTTCTGCCCTGAACACATGTCCATGACAATTTTCAGTTATAGTAATAGCGCCACCTACTGTCGACAGGAAGTGACATGTTTTACATTGTGATGCAGTACTAGCAACATATTAATTAAATATGCCATTGAGTTCTAAACATGCTAGAAACATGCTAAAACATGCTAGCAACACTTATCTGAGTGATAACGCATGCTACTATCCCCATAATAAAGGACATTTTTGTAACTGACTTTGACATACTCCTCCTATATTTACCTACTTAAATGCACATTGCCCACCGTGCTCTGTCTTCCTGAAGCCACCGGGTGGCGGTGGCACGGGTGCGAGGGCCCTTTCATCGCTGCTTGCAGCTTTAATTTTTATTTGGATTTTATATATATATATATATATATATATATATATATATATATATATATATAATAATAATAATAATAATAATAATAATAATAATAATAATAATAAATAAAAAAATAATAAAAAAAAAAATATATATATATATATATATATTATTATTATATATATTTTTTTGTCCTCGCATTCTTTCTTGTGTGACACACCTGAATGAAAGGCTCATTAATATGCAGGGTCATTAGTATGCAGGGTCTTCGTCTTCTCAGGTGTGAATCACAGCAAGTCACGCCCCTGCGCATATTGCCTTTGCAAGCTAAAACTGTTTTAAAAATTTTTAATCAATGTATTGTTTTATGTGAATGATTAGGCAGGGTGATTTTCAGATCATTTTGAGGCAAAAACACTAGGCGACAACATCCATTAGTCAAAAGTATTGTGGACATATATTTAGTATGTGTTTTGTGGCCTTATTTCAGAAACTTAAATTTTTAGTTTTTTGAATAACCATGCATAAACATTATTCCCTCAAAAATATAAACATGTCCATACATGTTGCTCACAAATTATGGTAGCCCTGTTTGTGCTAAATAGAGTGTAATTACACCTTTGCCATTAATATGTTTATAAGCAACTGAAAAAAGCACAAATGTCAGGGCATGTCAAAACATCTCAAGGACCCCCAAAACCCCTTAGACCCCAGAGGGTTACCTCAGCTAAATACATCCTATATTAGATTAATCTAGGGGTGTCCCCGACTAAGGATTTTCATAGTCGAATCAGAATCGTCAAGTCTTCCCTATAGTCCACTAATAGTCGAATCATGTGTGTGGGGTTGGGGAGGGGGCAGGGCTTTAACATTTTAATGCCGTGATGTACAGAACATCACACAAAGATATTGAAGAAAATGTATAAAACATTTCAGATCAAAAAAACTTAGAAATAACTGCAGAAAGGCCACACTGCAGACAAATTAAATTGGCTATATTGCCTGTGCGAGCAGGCTCTAAGTACAGAGCGCAACATCGATGCACCGAAAAATAATCAAGAATTGATTTACGGAATTAAATTAGAACAGAATATACCTTTCTAATAAATAAAAATACAAACCGAAATAAGTCAGAATCAATTCACAAGATGCAGAACAAATGTGTGCAAAGTGCCTAAAGTGTCAGGGTTGTGTGCAGGTTGCCGAAGACGAGGACGCAGGAAATTCAAAGTAGTTGATTTATTTACAAACTTAAACTTTCCAAAAACAAACAGGAACAAAAGAACAGACTCCAGGACTTCTAGACAACACACAACCATTCATAGACGACGACCAACAAACACTGGGAGAAAACACAGGGCTTAAATGAACTGAACCAAACGAGATAATTAACTGAAAACAGGTGAAGAAACTGAACACAAACGAGGAGCGGGAAAACTAACAGGACTAAACCAAAATCACAAAAGACAGGGGAAAACAAGATCACAAAACTAAACTAAACAGTGAAAACGTGACATAAAGTGCAGGGAACATATTCAAAACACAAGCCACAAATAGTTAATTTAGATAACCCTGAGTGATCAATAAATAATAAAAATTATTATTTATAAAAATAAAGAAATTATTAAAATAACGAAACTATAGCAAGAATTGTCAACTTTGTCTTTTTAACTGCAGAAACAACAATACACTGGAGTGGCGGTTTAGCTAAACAGCATCCAAAACTTAAATTAGAACCGGCTGAAATGATTTGAAATCACTTGTACCCTACAAGTGAAGGATAATAGAGAGAAAAAAATCCAGTCTTATACTCTGTCTGTGTCTCTGTGTCCGTTTGAGTAAGGTTCATTTATTAAACATTAGTTAATGTATTAACTAACATGAACTAACAATGAGCAATGTTCATCTTTGTTAAGGTTAGTTAATAAAAATACAGCTGTTCATTGTTTGTTCATGTTAGTTCACAGTGCATTAAATAATGTTAACAAGATTTTAATAAAGTATTAGTAAATGTTGAAATTAACATTAACAAAGATTAACAAATGCTGTATATGTGCAGTGCATTATTAGTTCATGTTAACAAATGTAGTTAACTAATGTTAACGAATGAATCTTATTGTAAAGTGTTAACGAAAACGCTTTGTGACTTTCTATAGGAGGAACGCGTTGCGTTCATATTCTGGGTTCCTCTGCTTATCTGCACATAGTAAGGTTTCTTAATAAGAAAACATTAAGCCACGTAAAAGTGCCCTTTAAGCGTTTTAAAAGCTTTTTTTCACATTAAGTGATTTAGAATGTCCCGAGGAAAACCAACTTGTTAACTTTGTCCGGCAGAAGTGCGATCATGGTTTTCCTGATGCTAAATCCAGCTTTGGAGAATATCCTTTCTGATATCCTTTCACACTTTAAAAATGTCTTGGGTTAAGAAAATCTAAGATATAAATCCCTGCCACCAAGACTCTCCTCTTTCGGTCACGGATCTAAAGTGAAACTTAAATCTGTCACAGGGTGTTTGGATTTATTAATATTATAAATATTATTATTAAAAATATTTATTAAAAGCTACTTTCTTTGTACATTTTTATTTACAGCATTATCATAATAGGCTCCTATATTAGCTCCTATATTAATGTATTGACAGAAAACCGGTAGTTCTATGTGAAATCAAACATTGAGCACCCTCATGTAGCCAAAATGCCATGCTCCTTTTTTCATAACACCTCTGTGAAGATTCGACCGTGAGATTAGTAATCAAATCAGGCTCCTCTTATCGATGCACCGAATCTTCGATTATTCGGGGTCACCCCTATATTAATCATATACAAAATAAACATATTACAACTTACAATGGCACAAAATGCTGCGAAGGCTTAACTCCATAGATGCGCTCTTTCCACCTCAACGCGCTCGTCACGCTGAAGCACTGGAAAACAAGAATTCACAATTCAACATTCTTTTACAGGCGTGTTCTTATTATAATCTCATAAAGCCTATGTGACAGAATTGTGTTGTACTTAACATATCTTCCTTTTTGAAGTGATTCCAATCATTCAAAACCATCATGGCGTATGTAAATAAGTAAAGTAAATAATCTATTATCTATCGGCTTTGATATATCGGCCTAAATTTCTTATCAGATCGTTAACGATAACATCAAAAATGACCATTTATTGGCCGATATCGATATGTGGTATATATATCGTGCATCCCTACTGTTTATAGTATAATGTACAATAGTACATTAAGCAGTGCAGTTCTTGCATGGGCACTACGGCTTAATCATTGCAGGGAGGAAGCATTATTTATGAAAAATTATATTTCACCTTTGACACAGGAACTCTAAAATGTAAATTAGTATAAATTAGGATAAAAAGGTAATAAGAAAAAAAATTGTAGTGGCATTGATTGCAAGAAATGCCAGAGCTTATTATTTTGCTAGAGCTTGGCATCCAGAACAGGTTTTCTTGCCAAATTCGACATAGTCTAAAAATGAGTTTAGTGTTTGATTTCAACCTGAAAAGATTTTTTTTCTTTTTCTTTCTTCCTTTTTAAAAAAAATTGTCTGAACCTTTGATACTAAGGATACCTTGACATTCTTGATTGGAAAAAAAATAAGAAAAACACAACTTTCTGTGGTTCTAAATGTATTCAGGCATGACACGCTGCACGTGTCATAACCAGCCAGGAAGATTATTGTGCTAAATGAGCGGCATTAACGTCTTTGATAAATTGTTTTTAAATCAGCTTGTAATTTCATTGGCAGTAAATTTCCACAACTCAGAGAGCAGTCATCTATTCCTCAATATCAGCTTACATGACCCCTCCCAACTCGGCTTCTAACTGTGTTAGCTCCAAAACTAAAGTGGTCATTAGGTGCTTTTTTTCCCTCTACGGCTCGGCAAGTAATGTTGGTAAAATGCTAATGCTTAATAATGATCCCTTCGTCCATTTCTGGATTACTTTTCAGCTGAATGGCAATGCATCAAAACATAAAGCATTTTGAGGCTCATTAAGGAGGCATTATACGATGAGGTCTGCGGAGCGGTCACACGGGCCTGGTGATGGATGTGAAAGCGATCCGCTGCTGAAACCCGTTTAGGTCGAGTCTCTGCGGTAAAGAGGGCTGCTCTCTGACATGAGGAGGAGGAGGAGGAGGAGGAGGGCCCGCCACCGGACCCGGCCCATCAGAGCATCATTAGTGTCCACTTTGAGCCAGTGACAGGAATTCCATTCCAGACTGAACTCCAGACCTGAGTGTGGGGTGGTGATAGCTTGCAGAATCACACGCATGGGAGTAATAAAGGGCTTTATGCAGTGTTGATGCTGTCTTCCAGCATATATGTAGAATATATATTTTCAAAATCGATGGGTTGCCTGAACTGCATTGTAAAATAGCTGATATATGTTGAGAAACTGCACATCATGTTAAATGCCATTTATTATCTGTAAAAAATAACTAAAAAATACAGTTATACTGTGCTTACACCTAACATGGGTGACATGGCATGATGTAAAAAAAAAAAAACGCTCCATACCTTTTTGATAATTTTGAGATCACAATAGATTGCTAAGGACTATAATGTGTTAAGAGTTTGCTCAAGTTCTGGGGAGCTAAACCATTTAGAGCTTTGTAAGTAATTAGCTAAAATCTATACAATGTTTCATAGCCAATGCAGTGTTGACAGAACCGGGATAATATGGTCATACATGGTTCTAAGAACTCTAGCTGCTGCGTTTTGGACCACCAGCTGGAGTTTGTTTATTAAGCATGCAGGGCATCCACCCAGTAGAGCATTACAATAATCTTAACGTGCCTTAAGGTCACGAACGCATAAACAAACTTTTCCGCATTTATCATTGAGAGCATATCGTCGCTGTCCGATGAAAACCGCGCATGTCCATTTTGCCGATTTTGAGATTTTTCGACGGATAGAATGTCCAGGTTCATTTCCGTATACAGTATGCTTCACATTATCTAAATGACCAATGAAAAGTTGTGAAATCATGTCATCTGATTTTCACATATATCCATTTGGTGTCAAAGCTGTCAATCACGCCGCGTATCTCCCGCCCCGTGGAGGCATCTCGCCGGTCTCGTGAAGTTTCATCTTAAGCGTCTCTGGAAGCTCAGCATTGGATAGCCGAATAACATTGAATAAACTGTGCGTATTTAATAAACTGAGACGTAGGCTATTTAATAAACTTGTAATAGTCACCTATTCTGCCTTTATGTACAGTTTTTATGTGTGGGTAAACATGCTTTGTGTGTGTTGGTTTTTCCTTCACGTGTAAAAAAAAAAAAGAACTGTTAAATCAAATGCCTATAATGTAATCACGGATTGTTATAAGGATTTTCCTTTATGTATTTTTTTTTCACACTCATTGTTTGGTCACTGGAGAAGTTTTAAAAGGAGAGTGGGAAGTGACGTGGGAAGGAGAGCGCTCTGGAGTGACCGGGCAAGCGGTCGTGTTTAGCGGGCTCTGTGTAATGTTTGCCAGAGAAACACAACAAAGGGGCACAAACTCTTTTTGATGGATTATATGTCGTGACGTTTCCTGGACTTGCTACATCATCCCAGCGGATAAACAGACTGTGGTGAGGTTGCATAAATTAGCTGTGGACTGCGGCGTCTCGCCACGCTTCACCTAGTCGTTGTTTCCTTCTTATCGAGGAGGACATTTACTCAAACCGGACTCTTTAAGTTGTTTTGAATGAACATTTAATCTACTGGGACATTGGGGTTTTGAGGGTTAATTGTGTGTGGGAAATTATGATAAGGTTTGCAATATGTTTGTTTGATGTGTCGGAGTGCGGCCGCGCCTCCAGCGTCTACTGTGTATTACCTGACGCAATATAAATCTGGTATATCTTCAAAAACACGTTGTTAAACCTGTTAATGGTGACTTTTTCGTTAATGTATAATCATTTTGAGTGTATTTAAGTGCTGATTGATTGTTTATACGGTTTACGTATAGGGTTGTTTAACGAAAGTAAGCAGGCCGTTGGTTGTAGTCTAATCACCCCGACAGGTACATCCAATCTGCCCGTTACCTTATGTTTTGCGTGTTGCACTGTTCCCTTGCGTTTTAGTGTAAGGTGAATTGTTACAATCTGAGCGTAGCCTATTCATCTGTCAATATGAAACGCGACTTGGTCATTCTAATTAATGATCGGAAGAACGCGTATCGACCACCGTTACTGTAAAATATGCACGTATGTCCATTTAAACTCGATTTTGGTCAAATGTGGATTATATCATTACACTGGCAAGAATAGGTTACATTTAAAGATGCCGTACCAAGTATGACAACGCTACGTTCAACTGCTTTTGAAATTACGGTGTTTTTTTCACTTCCTGAAAAGTAACAGTTTTGGACATACGTGAGTTTCATCGGGCAGCGACGATATGTGATGCGATCTGGGAAAACCCGTCGGATGTCGCGCTGGTATGTTTTCAGTAAGGTCTAAAAATAGATCGAATGTTGTTGTTTTTTGTCAAAATTGGGTTTTCAATAAATTATTATCCTATAACATCTTGTTTATCATCTCTGAATATATCTTGGGAAAATTCACTAGTTTAGTGGAGAAAAATAGCAATTTAGAGTGGCAAGCTGAAAAGACTGTGTCTTTCTCTTTAAGAACACGCACGGCGGCGCGGAGGGGCAAAAAAAAACTATAGTGTCCTTCTCTTAACACTATAAAGACAGTTTTGCCTATAAAAATAAACCACATAACAGAATAAAGGTCCCGCCAGTCCTGTGAACTACAACGGTACGCAAGTTTTTATTTATTTATTTTTATCCAGCGTTATCGTGTGGTGTGATGCGGAGCACAAGAGAACAACAGAGTCTGGAGCTGCTCGCTTAAAAGATCTTGCTCGCCTCTCAATCGTCCAATTTCAAAATGGTTTTCACAGGATGAATTTTGAGTTCGTAAGCTTTCGAATGATACCTAACCTATGATGATTACTAAAATATGTGATATGAAAAAAAAGCAATAAAAAAAGAGCGCCAATCGTCCCGCTAGCAAGTGTGACAGTTAATTAAACCTGTTTTTCTCAAAATTCCGTTTCTGAAAATCACAGCGATCAGCCGACTTCAGATAACCATAACTTTTGTTACAGACAAACGATAAAAGAAATAAAAACATATTTGGAAAGGGCTTGAACCCATAATACGGTATCATCTTTAATATGTCAAATTTCACCATGTGGTGGGTTTTCCCAGATCGCATCACATATGTTGTAGTTTAGATGCATTTTTAAAACGGAAGAATGTGGTTTTACAGATGCTAGAAATGTAGCTTTCAAATACCAGTCCCCGCGATTTATGCAATCACATGATTTAATGCATAATCAGCCAATGTCCGCATATTTATTCGAGGGGCGCATTTTTTCAAATACGCCGCACTTTTGCCGCATAAATTGCAGATTTCCGCGCACAAAATATGCAGGGCTTGCATGATTTCATAATCCCTGCATTTTCGTTGCAAAAAAATAACATATCTTAGCAGAAAGATGAAAAATGTTGTGTTTACTTCACACAAGAGCAGCCGTTCCCCCTGTTGCCATGGGAACGTTATGAAGTGACGTAATTACATGACGTGAACATCATCAAAAAAATGCAAACCCACAAACCCCGCGATGAAGCCATGATGAAGCCCGCAAATCAGTCTCATTTGCCAACAAAAATAGGCGCAAAAGACCGTGCAAAGCAGTTTCCCGGTGTGTTACATGACATGTACATTTACGTTACAGTAGGAGATTGCACTTGAAATTGGAAGCTTGCATTGGAAGCACTTATTTTAACAGAACTGTAAAACAGGAAGTACATATTTTATTTTTTTATTTTTTATGTATTAATTTTTACATAAGTTGTAGCATATTCCTTTTGTAAAGCTACAGAACTTGTTTGACATCAATGTTTTGTTAGTTTGAGCCATGTGTTTATTAAATAAAAAAAGATGAGAACTTAAATATTCCCACCACTTTCTGTGATGTAGTATGCTTTCTTATAATAGGAAGTAATAAGAAACGACTCTTTACATTAAGGTAGTTTACATTAAGGTACTTTACAAAAGCCTAGTGAGAACAGGGTGTTGGGGAATCACTTTTTTTTCTCTTTTTCATCAAACCGCAGTTTTTGCAAGTTCCTGCAATTTTTGCAAGTTCTCGCAATTTCATTGCATAAAATTGCATAAATATCCCGCATATTCCATCGCATTTTTAAGTTATTGCCATTATTGCCTGCAACAATCCAAAAAAACACATTTCTGGAAGGACTGAAATACATAATTGGTATTAGGAGCACACCCAGGTTCCTAACTAATGACAAAGACTTGACTAATGACAAGCAGAGCAGCCATCAAGTGTTAGTATTCGGGGTCTGCTGTTTTGGTCCAATAAATAAAACATCTGTTTTTTTTTTTGTTTTTTTTCAGAATTAAGTTGTAGGAAATTACTAGTCGTCATTTTTTTTTTTTACATCAGCTCTACCATTGTGCACCAGTTAACATTTGTTTTATTGCAAAGTATATACTGTCATACTGAGTCAGCTGTTGTTAATTTGTGGGTTTCAAACCCAATTTCCTTTAAATTTCTCTGGTCTTGAAGAGGCTGTACAGTCCTTCTCTATAGATTTATTGTTTACTTAACAAACTTGTGCGTTTGTTTCATTGATCAACATTAGAGCTGAATCCTCCCATGGACTGCTGTAGGCTTAAACTCTTTGCTGGACACAGCATAATCAGTCCGCATGCCTTTAACGATTGATTTTTAGATTCTCTTTTCTTAAACTTGTGATTATCTATCTGAGGTTAAAACTGAAACAAACATTAGATTGCTCTTCTGTTGAGTCAGGGTGGTTTGTTTTGCCACTGAAGAAACCCAAGACTGTGCTTTTTAACATATCTGTCAGGGCTCTGCTTTAGTCATGGGAGCACAGTAGCAGAAATATGCATAATTTCCTCGACTCCTTTTTCTCTGACCTCTCAGAAGTCTCTGCTAAAAGCAGACAGTCTCTTCCTGGAGTGTCATATCCAGCACTTCCCTTCTCTTTTAATTTTCTGTATCAGGATCACATTGCGACTGTGACAGAATATGCTTTTAATTATGGCATGAAAGGCCTTTATGGTGATAAAAAATTGCCTCTTTATAGTATCTCAAGTTTTTTTTATCAACATCGTTGTTCTGACAGGTCTGTTATTCCACATTGGCACATCCGCCTCATTACCATAACATCTTAATTGATGAATGCTCCCCCATTAGGCATGAAACATTTGGTTCGATTTCAGTTGTTAAACAAATACTAGCTGTAGAAAATGTAAGAGGAATAAGTCCATGTTGGTTTGGCTTGGAGATTGTAGTTCTGTTGTTAGTTTCTGAATCATGAATCCAGTATTTTTATTGATCCAAAGCTGGCCAATATGGCTTATTTGCCCAGGTATTTGGATCCAACTTATGTCCATTGTCTCCAATTTTAAGAGCTTGTTTATTCATTGTGGTGTGGGAGCACTAAGTTTTCTTGTTTTCCCCTTTCACACAGTGCATTGATTCCGGGAAATTGCCGTAAAATTGCTAGAGTGCCTTCTGTGTGAACGCAAACACATCCCGGGATTGATGCCGGGATCCATGCCGTGATGGGGACCTAGTAACATTGCTGAGATCAGTCCTGGAATGTGCCCCATGTGAACAAATGCCAGGACCAATGCCGTAAGGGGTGTGTCATAGTGATGACGCACGTGCCATGGCACAGGCCTTTCTACAACCTATGCTACAGCATATGGTAAACGAGCCACTCGGCAAACCCAGTGGCGCTACTGGGGAGTATGGACTCATTCTGAGTTATGGATCACATCCTGATGTCGCGCGTCTTTACGGGATGTGTAAGAACGCACTCACAGATTCCAGAAAATCACTGGCACTGTAAATGAACCAAAATCAAACGATCCCAGGAAAAATCCCGGGACACATTATTTGTGTATTTTCCAGAATCTTTGTGTGAAAGGGGCTTATGTCAGTTAAGTTTTAAAGAGAAGACTGGGCTTGGAAGCTGTGGTGAAAAAACACTCCTCTGAAACCCTGCTCACCCGCTTGTTTTACGATGCTTCATAAAAGTGTCATCATTGGTGTCAATGCAATGGTGTCCTCTATGTTCCCTTTCTGCAATTTGTGACAACTTATATTGCTCAAAACCACACGGCTTCAATGAAAGCCTCAAGGCCTACACCCCCTTGGCCCGGTAACTGGTTGTCCTAGGTTTGTTCTTGATTGGTATGCTCAAAATGATTTAAACTCCCAAAATGCCTAGCTTGTAAGATAAGGGAGTATTAAACCTTCTTTTATTTATGGTTGGCTACAAAAAGACATGAATTCTTCCAGCTCAACATCAAGATAAAAGATGTGTGCCTCACTTCCCTTGTTATCATTTGCATGGCATCATCCAGTCATCTTTTTATTCAAACCTAATACAAGTGTAGAGCTTTTTTGTGTGAGAAAAGAATGTGGATAAAGGCCAAAATATTAAT
Organism: Semotilus atromaculatus; assembly: GCA_031834385.1. Classification (NCBI taxonomy): domain Eukaryota; kingdom Metazoa; phylum Chordata; class Actinopteri; order Cypriniformes; family Leuciscidae; genus Semotilus; species Semotilus atromaculatus. The sequence goes on along the minus strand of JAULUF010000038.1, from coordinate 10,477,688 downwards.
ATGCATGATTTTTCATGTATTATTAAGGAGAGTAGACTGTCTCATTCTTTGACCAGATAACAATGGTTTGTTATTTGTGAATTTGATAGGTTATGAATGCGGTGATGCTGTGCATGTGGAGAATTTGAGCCAAAAATTGATACTGTAAACCACACTATGCATTTGTAGATGGTTAACGTAGGCTCTATATTTTCCCTTTAAAGATTTTGTATTTCTGTAAACCATGAAAGAAATTGAATAACAATAATTTCGTTTTACTGATGGTGATAAGGCCTCTATTTCGGTTTTTATTACCATTTAAGATTGCATCATATTTAAGACAGTTGATGAGACTTATAATAACAATATAAATGTGTTCCAAATAAATGTGTTTTTTATGCATGCACAATTGTGTAATATTGACTTTTTTTTAAAATAAAAATATAGATTTATTAAAAGAATAAACTTTTGAGATTTGTATGATGTGCAAAAGACAACACCATGATTCTCAAACAGTTTTTTTGGATTATAAAATAAGCACATCTGCGCCTAACAGTGTATTACATTAGATATTATGTAATATGTATATTATGTAATATACATAGAGTTGGGATGCACTAAGATGGAATTTTTTGCTGATATTGATAATTCTGTATATTTAAAAGCCGATAACCAATATATTGGCCGATACATCTAAATCCAAATTTTTATATCATTTTTTGAGAGCCTGATTCAATCTGAATCAAATATATACTGTACAGTAGGCTAGTTTGAACCTGTGTAAGATTAATTTTCTTTTAATAAAAATCAATTTTATTTAAAAAAACAAAAACAAAAATCTATTGCTTCACAAAGAAATAAAATTGGACTACACGTAAATAATAAAAATGCATGTGACATGGATAAATAAAATTGAAAAGCCTACGCACAGGCAATAATTAAATGATTTTAAGTAAACTGTTGTTTATGAAAATAATACGAGAAAAAAGTGCTAGTTATTATTAAGGCGACCTTGAGTGTCCAGAAAGGCGCCAAATAAATAAAATGTATTATTATTATTAATAATTCATCAAAGTAAAAAAAAAAGAAACGTCTTAAATTCATTTTACTGATTCAAATAACAGCATTGCTGTTTGAGCTGCATGCGCTGAAGGTGAAGTGCTGAAGGAACACCAGGAAACTGATGCGCTTTGGTAGTGGGTTAAGTTGGTAGTGGATTTCACAACTTTTTAGTAAAAGTAGTTTTCTCTCTTTATAAAATGATGTATATGACAGTCCCAATCAGTCAGTTGTTAATTTGCATTGCTGTTTGAGCTGCCCACGCTGAAGCTAAAGATGATCAAAGTGTTCGACCAATCTCATCTGACCAATCAGAGTAGAGTTGTCTTGTGAAAAGGAGGGGTCTCCTTTATCTGGCTGAGTATTGTAATTTGAATTAGTAATTTTAAATTTATAAATTTAATTAATCAAATGCAATGTGAATTATTTTGATTTATTTGCATTCAAAAGTCATAGTTTGCATTTGAAAAGATGATTTTGTTATTGTGTGTTGTTTGCCCTGGAGACTGACTGAATGTTTGTTACAAAGATGCAGTTGAAAACCAAATATTAAAAAAACAATTGAGCAAATATGTTATTGAAAATATTTATTCAATATATATAAGATTTAGTGCTCTGTCTCTATGGCTTATAAGGAACAGTACCATTTGAAAAGCTTATAGTTTTTTTTTATATTATTTTAGTTACATTAACAAACATGACCAAATTATTTAACATTGTATTAGTTAAAACAATCATATTTAATGTTCTTGTTAACCTTAAAAAATAAATAAAAAACATTTTTAATTAAAATCAGGATTTGACAAAACATTTAATGAGTGTTAAGATGATTATGTAATGTTATACTCACTTTATTGGAAGACTGTTTAATTATGTATATAAACATGTACAATTTAGATTTAGGCAAGCTTATGGTCACTTTCCCCAAATGTGCCAGATGAGAGAGTTTTGTTGCGTAAATTATTTAAAAGAGGGTAGCCAAATGTTTTCACGGTATTTATGTGTGACAGTTTCCAGAAAAGCGTGTTTAAAAGACTCAACAACGGACATTTTTACTATGCGAGAAATACGCAGTGACAACACAATGGCGACGCATATGGGGCTTATTCAAACTACTGTTTAATTGGTTGCCCTTGTCATGGAAACAACGTATTACTAGTCTGTGTGCTAGACTAACACAGAGACTATTTACAGATTGTACAATACTCTGTTTTGTGACAGTGTGTCTTGCCAAGGTGATTTAGAAGTGTAACTGAAGTGACAGAAACGGTAAACAGATTCAGCATTAAAGTACTCTCAGCCGTACTGTATCACATCAGTATCTATTGAAAAGAACACATCTAATCTCATTTACAGTCTTTATTTGCCTTGACAAATGTGTGATGCTTATCGGTAGTATTCGAGACGTTAAGCTGTTTGCAAAAGCAGTGCCTTATTCCCTTAGGATATTGTCAATCGTATAGATGTCAGGTCAGTTCAGTGAACACAAAAGGCAGTAAGTGCTCGTTGCAGTCCGTGTCAGTAGGAAAACACAAGACGCTGCTGCTCATGCAGTGTAATACTGAAGACTTTGGGAAAATGGATTGATTTGTCATGAGGCCTGGAGCAGAGTCTGGGCTTTTTCTAGAACCTGTGCATTTATCTCATCAGTAGCCAATTGATCAGAGGTCATGGCATTCATCTGGGTCACTGACAGGCAGTTTGATCAATTCTGGTGGGTGTCTGAATAGAAGATGTCTGAGAAAGCTTGTTGATGTTCTGTGAGGACATTTAATCATTACTAGAGTAGAGGGAGATGTTTTACATAGACCTATATAGTTTTCTCTCCCTTAAGACCTTGTTTCTCTATGCATTTAAATGCTGCAAAGTCCATAATCTACAGTGTAATATTTCATATGAATTTTTTTATAAAAAAATTTCTGTAGACCTTAATTGTAAATTTTTTGTGTGCTACTAAATATGCTTCTAGATTTTTTTTTGGTATCGATTAACTGTAGTTTTTGAGTGATACTAAAAGTTTAACCCTCTGGGGTCAACAAACAGGTTTTGCTGGATTTTCTTCACATAGCAGCTAAATAGACTTAAAATACTCCACCATTTATGGTCATACAGACAAAAGAAATATGAAAAAAGAAACTTCAAAAGGTCTATTTTTGTATGTGCCCACTTACAATTAAAACAATACATTGTGCTTTTGTAAAAAATAAAGAAAATTAACAGGGTGTGCTTTCTGCCTCTCCGTCTCCGTGAAGTTTTTTTCTGGAGCACGTCTCTAAACTGAAACAAAACTCAGTGAATACTTGTCACACAGACATGAGCAATATATCTTATATAAACCTTAACCTTGTCTACTTTTAAATTATCGAATTCAAAACAAAATCAAATATCTACAGTTTAAATAATCTGTATGAAATCAACGAGAGGTACAGTTTCTCAAGCGGGTGCTCATTATTTCTAATGTGACCACACCCATGCCCGCAAACGTGATTCACATGCTAATAGTCCACGTGAAGGAACGTGAAAACACCTGTAAATGCCCCCGTTACCTCAAAACAAAGAAAACATAATCATTCCTCTGCTTTTCATCGAGTTTGGAAGACACGTTGCGAGTCTACCTTGGATTTACCTCAGAAGAATGCGATTTTAAGATGAGAAAGATTTTAAGGTAAGACATGTATTTTCACTTATAATAGTTAGCGTGTTATTGTTGCATAAACTTCACATTGTACTAGTTGAACTGTTGCTAGACTAAAATGTATGAAATCAACGGAAACATTATTAGCCCTACAAGTATATTATGCCTACAAGATACAACAAACCTGGTGTTCTTTAGATATATTTTTGTGAATTTTAAATCTAAATATCAACCAGATAAATCACAATTAGATTTTCTTCCCCAAGTCGTGTAGCCCTATTGTTTCCCCTGATATCACAACTGATATGTTCACAGTTGTTGTTTTTTACAGGGACCAGATGCCACTGAGGAGTCCTGCTGACTTGAACATGGTAAAATGAAAAAGCAAACAACTTGGAAATGACAGGTAATGACAGAATAATTTAGATCATTGTGCTCCATAATGTGCTTTTTTGTCCTTCGTTATGTATCTTTGGATTATGTTGTGTTGTAAATAAATCCAAACAATCAAAAAGCCATTATTTAATCTCTCCTCACATTCTTTTTGCAAGTAAAAAAAAGAAGTCCCACCTGATAGGGTCATTAGGGGAGGGGTTTTGTCTTCCCAGGTGTGAAAGACATCAATATTCATCATGATTCACGCCTACAGCTTTCTTCCACAAAACATATCTTACAAATTTTAAAGAAATATATTGTTTTATGTGAATGAGTGGGCAGGATGATTTTCACATAGTTTTGAAGTAAACATTCTAGGCTACATGATACAATTAAAAAATCTTGTGAACAAATAGTCAGTAAGGGTTTTATGTTCTTATTTCAGAGACTAATGGTGCATTCGAATCATCTCGTATAGATCGTATTTACAAGTTGAACGCACTTGAACACCACCACAATGTCGTAAATACCAGTGAGAGCTTGGGATTTTCTCTAAGCCCTGATCTTTACGAGTTGGGGGCGTGTCACTGAGAAACATGGTGGAATACCACAATACTTAAATATTATGCAGTGATATTGTCAGGGTTTTCTATTTACTGCGCAGTTAAGCTAATTGCCTGCACATAATATGATGACATTATAATATAACAATGCAACATGTAATGATAAAGTTGGCAGTGGCTTCATAAATTAATTAAAAACATAAAAAACAAAGTACATCTGATGCACATTTCTTTGTTCTTCATTTTCTAGAACAAGAGTTTAAAGGGACACTCCACCCATTTGCATTAAGCTTTCCATTGTTAGAAACCCAGTCATACTATTGAATGGTCATGCAACACTCTCTCATTTTCCCCTGAGACGAGAGAAATCCGCTAGTTACCTTTTTCACTTTCTCCTACAATGACGCAAAAATCTTATGTCATTGTAGGAGGAAGTGTAAGACGGGGGGATTTCTGTAAAGACTACAAGCACTAGTTCCCACCCTTTCAAAACCGCCCATAGGGGGTTGGACCTAATGCGCTAACAGACCTATCACAGATCAGTGCCAGTGCGTTTGATTTCACTGGCAGAAACTTTTTGAAAATATGGATGAAGGTCGAGCAAAACATACAAGATATTTAGTTTGTAAACAGACAAATCATAGGAGATGTGTTGCTTTACAGCAGACGACTATGTCAATGTGTGTTCTCAGTAGCCACTAGCTGCTAATAGAGTCGAGTCAGAAAGAACCTTACCTCCAGGCAAATGTGTTTAGCGCTGCTAAGCACTGCTAGTTCCAGACCTGGCTGTTTGTCGTCATCATCTGGCAAGGTAAATATCGACGGAATTGCGATTTTCACAAGCGCGGGTCTCAGTTCAATCCTAAGGGTTTGGGTTCGAAATCTTCTGGATTGAAATGTAGACTGCACACGTCAGATGTTTTAGTGCTTCAATGGCTGTGTCCTCTCCTCCGAACTTCGGGTTACTGATAGCCCGTAGCCACTTTTTGCACAAGTCCAAATCTGCATAGCTGCCAACTTTTGAGTATAGCTTGGAGTGATGATGAACAGGATGCTATCTGCACATGCACGTCTCTCTGCCGTGTGCTCGCGCGCTACGCGGTTTGGAGCACAGTCTGTCTCACATGCACGCTCGCTCTAGATTCGACCGACCGGTTTGACGATTTCCCGCTCCTCCGTGAGAGATACGAGACCGGTGCGTCTCACAGGTGTTGCTCATCAGTAATCACGCCACCGATCTCGCGCCGTTCTCCCGCGGCCCTCACTCGTCCTGCTCGCCACAGTAAACATGAGTTCTCCCACGGCCCTCACTCGTCCTGCTCGCCACAGTAAACTTGATGAATGGCGACTGTAGAACGCAAAAGCCGAATCCCGGACATTATGGGCGATCTCGACAACCCGGGCACACTCATCACCTAGTAGCCTAGCCTTGTTAAACATGTTTAACCTCCGCGCTCTGTTACCGGTAGGCGTGGCCTCCTAAGGCAGCGAAGCAAATGCATTCTGGGAGTTGTTGTCTTTCATCCACATAAGCCAAAAATAAATTTTCTGGCTTTTCTCAGTCTAGAAAGCTCCAAATTCAAAAATAATTTCACATTTCTTCTACATAAAGGACCCATTTTAAATGCACATTCATCTTCCCAGAGGTGGAATGCCCCTTTAAATGGTAAATGGACTGCATTTATATAGCGCTTTCATAGACCCAATGGCCACCAAAGCGCTTTACATTTTGCCTCTCATTCACCCATTCACGCACACATTCATACACCGACGGCGGTGTCAGCCATGCAAGGCGCCACCCAGCTCGTCGGGAGCAGCCGGGGTTAGGTGTCTTGCTCATGGACACCTCGACACTTGGTCAGGTGGAACCGGGGATTGAACCACCAACCTTCCAGTTTGTAGACAATCTACATGAACCACTGAACCACTGCCGCCCCTGCGGCAGAACTTTAAGAACTTTACTGTATTTTTGTGTATTTAATTTAAGAGAAAGTACTCAGCCATCTTACTCCGACGAAAGTGACTTGAACGCACCTGCCATCGTAAACACGACTTCCCACCTCGTACGTACGAACTTCCCAGGAGGACTTGAATGCACCATCATTTTTTTTTTCACAAACCACGCATAAATGTCATTTTCTCAAAACTACAAACTTTTACATACATGCTACTCGCATGTTATTGTAGCAGAGTTTGTGCTAAATACAGCGTAATAATTTTGAGATAATGACGTATATGTGTGGTTTGTGAAAAAACAAAACAAAACCTTCACTGAAATAAGGTCATAAAACCCATGCTAATTATTTCCTGACTTTGTACATCAGTCTGTGCAATCAGACTCACTGGGAGAAATAAATACTTGCACAGTCCCTGGGGCCATCTATGTGTCACTGTGTCTGTGCCAAGGGGGGCCTCAGTCAGGAAATACCAGTGGACAGTGGGAAGATTCCTGGGAAGTACCTGTGCTTCGCTGAATCGATTCCATATCAGCTGGAATGTCTGGAATGGAATGAAAGAATGTGAGTTGTGCACAGTGACTACAGTTGTGACATGCGATGAGAGCGGATGCAGATATATATATAGAGGGACACTATACTGTAAGAAAGCACCATCCTTCAGATGAGACGTTAAACTGAAGTCCTGACCCTCTGTGGTCATTAAAAAATCCCAGGCCAAATTTGCCCATTGGCCTCTGTTATCATGGCCTCCTAATCATCCCCATATATACTGATTGGCTCTATCACTCTCCTCTCTACCAATAAGGTGTTCTGGCACAATATGGCGGCTGTCGCATCATCCAGGTGGATGCTGCACATTGTTGGTGGTTGAGGATATTCCCCCTTCCATGTGTTAAGCGCTTTGAGGACAGAGAAAAAGCGCTATATAAATGTAACAAATTATTATTATTATTATTATTATTAATCCAACACTACCAGTGACGTAAATGTGTACACAGCTTATTTACTCCACAAACTAACTCTAGGAACATGAAGGACCTCTCAACCTTTACAAGGAGAAAATGCAACACAACTTTGAGGGGACCAAGCGAAACACAACTATGTATTTCTGCTTTGCTAGCGACATTGGGCATCAACCATACGGCAAAGGCTAATATTTTTTCATATACTGTCTACTAGACCCCAACCAGTTTATCGGTCTGATGATTTTATCAGTCTGACGATTTTATCTGCCTGTTGCAGATACAGTGAAGAAAATAAGTATTTGAACACCCTGCTATTTTGCAAGTTCTCCCACTTGGAAATCATGGAGGGGTCTGAAATTGTCATCGTAGGTGCATGTCCACTGTGAGAGACATAATCTAAAAAAAAAAAAATCCAGAAATCACAATGTATGATTTTTTAACTATTTATTTGTAAGATACAGCTGCAAATAAGTATTTGAACACCTGTCTATCAGCTAGAATTCTGACCCTCAGAGACCTGTTAGTCTGCCTTTAAAATATCCACCTCCACTCCATTTATTATCCTAAATTAGATGCACCTGTTTGAGGTCGTTAGCTGCATAAAGACCCCTGTCCACCCCATACAATCAGTAAGAATCCAACTACTAACATGGCCAAGACCAAAGAGCTGTCCAAAGACACTAGAGACAAAATTTTACACCTCCACAAGGCTGGAAAGGGCTACGGGGAAATTGCCAAGCAGCTTGGTGAAAAAATGTCTACTGTTGGAGCAATCATTAGAAAATGGAAGAAGCTAAACATGACTGTCAATCTCCCTCGGACTGGGGCTCCATGCAAGATCTCACCTCGTGGGGTCTCAATGATCCTAAGAAATGTGAGAAATCAGCCCAGAACTACACGGGAGGAGCTGGTCAATGACCTGAAAAGAGCTGGGACCACCATTTCCAAGGTTACTGTTGGTAATACACTAAGAGGTCATGTTTGAAATCATGCATGGCACGGAAGGTTCCCCTGCTTAAACCAGCACATGTCAAGGCCCGTCTTAAGTTTGCCAATGACCATTTGGATGATCCAGAGGAGTCATGGGAGAAAGTCATGTGGTCAGAAGAGACCAAAATAGAACTTTTTGGTCATAATTCCACTAACCGTGTTTGGAGGAAGAAGAATGATGAGTACCATCCCAAGAACACCATCCCTACTGTGAATCATGGGGGTGGTAGCATCATGCTTTGGGGGTGTTTTTCTGCACATGGGACAGGGCGACTGCAATGTATTAAGGAGAGGATGACCCGGGCCATATATTGTGAGATTTTGGGGAACAACCTCCTTCCCTCAGTTAGAGCATTGAAGATGGGTCGAGGCTGGGTCTTCCAACATGACAATGACCCGAAGCACACAGCCAGGATAACCAAGGAGTGGCTCCGTAAGAAGCATATCAAGGTTCTGGCGTGGCCTAGCCAGTCTCCAGACCTAAACCCAATAGAGAATCTTTGGAGGGAGCTCAAACTCTGTGTATCTCAGTGACAGCCCAGAAACCTGACTGATCTAGAGAAGATCTGTGTGGAGGAGTGGGCCAAAATCCCTCCTGCAGTGTGTGCAAACCTGGTGAAAAACTACTTGACCTCTGTACAAAGGCTACTGTACCAAATATTAACATTGATTTTCTCAGGTGTTCAAATACTTATTTGCAGCTGTATCTTACAAATAAATAGTTAAAAAATCATACATTGTGATTTCTGGATTTTTTTTTTTAGATTATGTCTCTCACAGTGGACATGCACCTACGATGACAATTTCAGACCCATCCATGATTTCTAAGTGGGAGAACTTGCAAAATAGCAGGGTGTTCAAATACTTATTTTCTTCACTGTATATCGGTATCGGAATATATGACAGATTTCTTTTTACAGAACATATAACAAGGATAAAATCCTTGTAAACTGTGTAACTACGTAGTTTGTCCAGCAGAGCGCGCTCCATTTTTTGGTACTGGTGACCCATGTCACTGTAGTCAGTGTAGTGACACCAGCCAACCCTTTCACTTTTGTAAAAGGTGGTCTCTTCCTCAGACACGGTGTAAGATGCGCACACATTAGCTTCCACTCCACTGACCAGGTATGAAAAATGGCTAGCTGTAGCAAATGGGAATGATAAGCTCGTTGTGAGTGTAAAAGATGGGGACATTGTTTATTTACTTTATAAAATTGACTGGGATCAGTCCCGGAACGCGCCCTGTGAACAAAAGCCAGGACCAATACCGTAAGGGGTGTGTCGTAGTGACGACACTGAGATAGTTTGTCCGCTTAGTGGAACGGTATGCAGTGCGTTAGTTTATGATCGAATCAGAAAAAAATGCACGAGCGTGGTTTCTCGAGCATCATAAGCAAACTTAGATGCTGTGGAGATATTACACGTCACATCCTGACATCACGTGTCTTTACGGGATCTTTACGGAATGTGTGTGAACGCACTCACAGATTCCGGAAAATCACTGGCAGTGTGAATGAACCAAAATCAAACGATCCCGGAACAGATCCCGGGACACATTGTCCATGTATTTTCCGGAATCTTCGTGTGAAAGGCGCTATGGTTTCATGTCACAGTCATGTTTCCTGTCTTGTCATGTGATGCCCTTGCCCTCATGTGATCATGTCATGTGATCATAGTCTCATGTGTTATGTTTCTATTGGTTGGTTTAGCCATGTGCCTTGTGTTTTCAGTGGTTCATTGATTGATTGTGCACAGGTGTTCTTTATTTGTCATTAGACTTTGTGTGTGTATATAATATATATGGGGCTGTTTACACCTGGCCACTTCATGCGTTTTCTGTAAATGCCATACGAAACACATTTGAGACGGATTTGAATCCGATTGCTCAAACCACTTCAGGAGGTGGCCTGGGCTGCACTTAAGAGGAAACTGGACAAGTGTAAATGCATCTGGTTGTTGAAACCACATTTGTAAATTTTACTCCTCCCAAAAATGCAAAAAATAAGTGTGAGAGCATGTTATAGGCTCTATGTCATGTTATAGTCAGATTTGACGCTACTGCAACACGCATCACCGCAGCTGAGCATCAAGCCAACAATCGCACATCAAAGTGATAGTAAGTCGCAGATGCTTTAACACACAATCGTCTTCATTAAAAGTAATTAAAAATCGTCTTCATCTCCAGGGCCTAATGGAGTTCCGTACAGAGTGTACAAGAGTGCTTCAGGAGTTCTGCGAATTCTGTGGAAATTGTTAAAAGTGGCATGGGAAAAACAGGTTGTACCTAGAGCATGGCGCAGAGCAGGTGGAGTCTTTATACCTAAAGAAAAAGATGCTACAAGCATCAGTCAGTTTCGTCCTATTTCACTATTAAACGTTGAAGGTAAGATTTTCTTCAGCATTATTGCCCAGAGATTGTCCACCTACCTATTAAAGAATGGCTTCATTGACACTTCAGTTCAAAAAGCGGGCATTCCAGGGTTCTCAGGATGCTTAGAACACATCAATGTTATCTGGCAACGAATTCAGTCAGCTAAAAAGGAGAGGAAGGAGCTCCATGTGACATTCCTGGATTTGGCTAATGCATATGGTTCAGTGCCACATGAGCTTCTTTGGGCAGCATTTGATTTTTTTCAGAGTACCAATGTCAATAACAAATTTAGTGAAAGCATATTTTGGAGATTTGCAATTTAGTTTCTCAACTCCAAAATTCAGCACTGCATGGCAATGCTTAGAGGTTGGAATAATGGCAGGATGCACAATTTCTCCACTGGCTTTTACCATGGCAATGGAAGTAATCATTAGGGCATCAAGATGGGTAGTAGGAGGAGAGCGCTTGGCTTCTGGGATGCGACTACCACCAATCAGAGCATAAATGGACGACATGACAACCATGACTACAACAGTAGCCTGCACTAATCGGTTATTGGGGAAGTTAACAGATAATATTGAATGGGCACAAATGCAATTTAAGCCCTCTAAATCAAGGAGCATCTCGATAGTTAAAGGAAAGGTAGTAGATAAAACATTCTTCATTAATGGTGAGGCAATACCAACAGTTTCTGAGAAGCCAGTGAAGAGTCTTGGGAGATGGTACGATGGAGATCTAAAGGACACAGTTCGAGTGGGAGAAGTTAGACGACAAGCAGTGGAAGGGTTGAAGAGCATAAACAGCTGTGCTCTACCAGGCAAACTAAAACTCTGGTGCTTTCAGTTTGGTCTACTGCCGAGGTTGCTGTGGCCACTGACTGTGTACGAGGTTTCTTTGACAACAGTGGATAAGCTGGAAGCGTTAATAAGTTCATACATCAGGAAATGGTTGGGAGTTCCGCGCTGCCTCAGCAGAGTGGGACTTTATAGTAAAGGAATATTGCAGCTGCCAGTCTCTGCTTTAACCGAGGAGTTTAAGTGTGCCAAGGTCAGACTGGAAATGACATTAGTAGAGTCACGTGACAAATGTGTAAGGGAGGCAGCCCTTGTGTTAAAAACTGGTAGAAAGTGGTCAGCAAAGAAATCTGTAGTAGAGGCAAAGGCTGACCTTCAAATAGGGGATGGGGATATCCCCTATTTCCATTTATCCCCAAAAAGGCTGGGGATATCGTGGGACAGGTACAGCATGGAAGAGGGGGTTTTGGGCTCAGTTTAGCTCCTCCTAAATGGCACAAGGCAGGCCCAGCTCAAAGGAGGAAGCTGGTAGTCAACGAGGTGCGAAAGCAGGAGGAGAGGATGAGGAGTATAAAGGCCATTTCCCAGACCAAGCAGGGAGAGTGGATGAGATGGGAGAGTGTGGAACAACGCAAAATGGGCTGGCAAGACCTTTGGTCAATGGAAGAGAGTAGGATCAGTTTCCTTATTAGGTCAACATATGATGTTCTCCCATCACCGCAGAACCTAAACCTCTGGGTAGGAGAGGATCCCTCTTGTCCTTTGTGTTCATCACCTGCCACATTAAGGCACATTTTGACAGGATGTAAGGTGGCTCTTAGCCAAGGTCGGTTTACTTGGCGCCATGACCAAGTACTGCGATGTTTGGCTTTAGCATTGGAAGGCAAGCGTAGTGTGACCAATAAGTTGCTGCCTGTTTTAGCAAAACATTACACGCAGAAGACAATATTCCTCCGCCCAGGCGAGCAACCACCAAGAAAAGGTGTTAACACCAATTCTCGCTCAGGACAACTGGAAGCTGCTAGGGACTGGAAGATGATGGCTGATCTTGATCAACGGCTTATTTTTCCACCTGAGATTGCCACCACTAACCTACGACCAGACATTGTTTTGTGGTCTGGATCAGCACGCATTGTTCAACTGATAGAGTTGACAGTGCCATGGGAGGATGCTGTAGATGAGGCATATGAGAGGAAGAAACTGCGGTATGCTCATTTGGCCACTGAAGCAGAACAGCGAGGATGGAGAGTCCAGGTTTATCCAGTGGAAGTGGGTTGTCGATGTTTTGTGGCACACTCTACAACCCGGTTCCTCAGAGACGTCGGATTCAGCGGCCAAGAGTTGCGTCGCACAGTAAAGAACTTATCTGAAGCAGCAGAAAGGAGCAGCAACTGGCTGTGGTTGAGACGGAAAGATTCTAGCTGGCTGTGTACAGGCCGCAACGCTACGGTTTCGTAGAATTCTTGAAAAACTTGAGTCTGTTGGTTTATTTGTATAGGTTGTATAGTATAGGTTGTATAGTATACTATACAATTTGTATAGGTTGTATAGTATAGAATGACGGGTGGTTGGGCAGATATTGTGTTTTGCGGTAGGTGGTATGCCATACGGAACCGTTGCCACTGTAACTGCTTTAACGCACCAGTGGGGCTCGACAGCCTTAGTCAAACGGGTTGGCGCGTATGGTTGGGTTGCGGAGAGATTGTGAGATTGTGGTTAGGTCTCAGCAGCAGGAGGGATGTAGAGGTCAGTAAGCTGGGCTGAGTTGAGTGGGGGACGGAGGGGGTGACTCTGGGACGCCAGAGTCACTGTCGAGCCCTCTTGAGGTGTCGTGGGCTAGTCGACGAAACACTGAGGATGGAAGGTGCCCACTTGAAGACCCTAGAGATGTCCCCTACTCGGCTTAATCCAGACGGTTGTCGTGCTGGTCCACTAGGGAGACCACACTGTAGTTGCGGCCGTCGTGTGTGCTGACGCGCCAAGTACACTGCAGCCGTTAACGCCGGACAGAAGGGGAGTCACACCCTCATATGGAAAGAAGCGTAAATGGATGGAGAAGCATAGTTTACTGTAAAGCTACGTCTTAGTGTTGCTTATCTTGGCGAAAGCCGAGTACAAATCAGCATGAAGTTTTAACATCTACTCTCGTGTAATGGAAATCATAATGAAACAAAATGATCTTACCAGGGCTCTCTCTTATTGCGGTCTTTGATTTTTTAATTTTAGCTGATGATCAATAAAATGCAGCTCATATCTGTTGCTTTCGGTGACGTGCACTCCATTAAATCTGCATATAGCGTGGGAATTGAGGATCAGATTTATATCCATTTTGCAAAAACACATTTATGTGACCAGGTGTAAATGGAATCGGTTTGATAAATCAGATGAAGTGGCCAGGTGTAAACAGCCCTTATGTGACCCTGGACCACAAAACCAGTCACATGGGTAAATTTTTTTTAAATTGAGATCTATACATAATCTGAAAGCTGAATAAATAAGCTTTATGGTAATGATAAGCTTTATACTTCCATACTGATGTATGGTTTGTTAGGACAGGACAATATTTGGCTGAGATACAACTATTTGATAATCTGGAATCTGAGGGTGCAAAAAAATCGAAACATTGAGAAAAACTCCTTTAAAGTTGCCAATTTATGTTAACAATTGTGCTGCATTCACTCACAAAATTAAATGTTTTATATATTTATGGTAGGAAACTTATAAAATATCTTCATGGAACATGATCTTTACTTAATACCCTAATGATTTTTGGCATAAAAGAAAAATCGATAATTTTGACCCGTACAATATATTGTTGACTATTGCCACAAATATACCCGTGCTTACTTGTAACTGGTTTTGTGATCCAGGATCACATATAGCCCTCATGTTTCCATTGTCTTGTCAAACTTTGATGTTATAACCTACAGTTGTTGAGTTTTCTGTTCATGTTTAAGTTTATAGTTCCATGTCAAGTCTTCGTTTTGGATTATCAGTAAACTGCACATGGGTTCTGCAAACTTGCCTCCAGTGGATAACTATGTACAATAATAAATTACTTTTTTTTGTTGTTTTACACATTACAGCACCTGTATGCCAGGCAGTCCTCTCAATAGGCAGTCTTTGTTGGGTAGCCTCCCTAATCTCCCCTCTTCCATTTTTGGACTGAAAGGGATCTTAAGGTACACGTGGACAGAGGACAGATGAGGTCATAGATAAAACATAAATTCCAGTTCTCTGAAGAATAGAACACAACATAACTCTGGTTGGTGATATTGCCTGAGCTTGCATAAGACAGAAGAGTTTGCTAGAGCTTACACTATCCTGAACAGGTCAGAGGCTTCCTAACTAACTAACTCAGGGTTATTGTCAGGTAATGTGAATCTTGGGGAAATGTCCCTGAATGATTTATTGTGACATTTATGGAGGGCTTGATTGTGTGACTCTCAGCACGGTCTAATTAATCTTGTTGATATTTTGAATTTATGTGGGTGAAGCTTTTGGGTTTTCTGTAATCCTCTTGATTTATAAAACAATCGCACTTGTCAAGCTCTCCCATGAGTCAGGCTTCTTAATGCTCTCACTAACTGTTGTAAATGTAATTAAATGATTATATTTGTCTCTGTTGTGAATAAACTGACAAATTAGAGGTCGAGAGATAATGACAAGAATAGATGTGCAACCAAAACATGCTCTCTTATTGAGTGAGAGCACTGGGCGTGCCGTAATTACACACTTGTCCATTTACGTGTGTTGACAAATCTGAGTGTGTGTTTGTAGTCTTAAATTGAATGTATTTAAGATGCTACTGTGAGCGAGGACATGTAACTGTACAGCGTGAGTTGTGATGTGTCTTTTGATGGCATTAATTACATTCCTGTGTTATTCAGTCGGGCTAGAGACAGGGCTTTCTGTATCTCTTTGACAATCTGTGATTATCATGTTCGATGCCATCTCTCTTTACTCTCAATGCTGTTTCTCTTCCTAACGGAGCATTTGATTCCTGTTTTTCTTTTCCAATATTCAGTTGTGCGGCTCAGTCATTTTTGTTTGTAAATTCAACCTCTCTTGCTCTAATTTTTTGTTTTGTTGTTAGCAATCGAAATTGCAACATGTACTGTAGCTTCTCAGCTTTGCAGTCTTTGCTACTTATTTTTATTATGTATCACTAGCAATGCACTTTTTGAGTACAAGTTTTCTTTTTGGTCCTCGGTGATACAATATTGTGGTTTTCAGGGTTACCATAGGACCTTAAATAGTGTTAAAATACCTTAAATAAACTTTCAATGTTTAGGGGCATAAAAAGTCTAAAACATCCTAAATAAATCTCTGTATTATATTTAGGAAAAGTTGTAATTTGGGGGATGAACACACCAGGGATGATGAGGTGTCCTAAGGAAGTTATGAGCATAGTATAGTGTGGAACGACAGCTATCTGAAATCAATCCGTTCCAGTTTGGGATTTTCATTTACCGCTCCTCACTTACTCCCCTCTCACTGTGTGTTTTCTCCATAGCAGAAAATGCACCCAGCAATGTTTCCCTATAAATGTTTTGGGTAACACTTTACTTAAAGCCTTTATATGTAATGCAATATACACTCACCGGCCACTTTATTAGGTACCCCATGCTAGTAACGGGTTGGACCCCCTTTTGCCTTCAGAACTGCCTCAATTCTTCGTGGCATAGATTCAACAAGGTGCTGGAAGCATTCCTCAGGGAGTTTGGTCCATATTGACATGATGGCATCACACAGTTGCCGCAGATTTGTCGGCTGCACATCCATGATGCGAATCTCCCGTTCCACCACATCCCAAAGATGCTCTATTGGATTGAGATCTGGTGACTGTGGAGGCCATTTGAGTACAGCGAACTCATTGTCATGTTCAAGAAACCAGTCTGAGATGATTCCAGCTTTATGACATGGCGCATTATCCTGCTGAAAGTAGCCATCAGAAGTTGGGTACATTGTGGTCATAAAGGCATGGACATGGTCAGCAACAATACTCAGGTAGGCTGTGGCGTTGCAACGATGCTCAATTGGTACCAAGGGGCCCAAAGAGTGGCAAGAAAATATTCCCCACACCATGACACCACCACCACCAGCCTGAACCGTTGATACAAGGCAGGATGGATCCATGCTTTCATGTTGTAGACGCCAAATTCTGACCCTACCATCCGAATGTCGCAGCAGAAATCGAGACTCATCAGACCAGGCAACGTTTTTCCAATCTTCTATTGTCCAATTTCGATGAGCTTGTGCAAATTGTAGCCTCAGTTTCCTGTTCTTAGCTGAAAGGAGTGGCACCCGGTGTGGTCTTCTGCTGCTGTAGCCCATCTGCCTCAAAGTTCGACGTACTGTGCGTTCAGAGATGCTCTTCTGCCCACCTTGGTTGTAACGGGTGGTTATTTGAGTCACTGTTGCCCTTCTATCAGCTCGAACCAGTCTGGCCATTCTCCTCTGACCTCTGGCATCAACAAGGCATTTCCGCCCACAGAACTGCCGCTCACTGGATGTTTTTTCTTTTTCGGACCATTCTCTGTAAACCCTAGAGATGGTTGTGCGTGAAAATCCCAGTAGATTAGCAGTTTCTGAAATACTCAGACCAGCCCTTCTGGCACCAACAATCATGCCACGTTCAAAGTCACTCAAATCACCTTTCTTCCCCATACTGATGCTCGGTTTGAACTGCAGGAGATTGTCTTGACCATGTCTACATGCCTAAATGCACTGAGTTGGCGCCATGTGATTGGCTGCTTAGAAATTACCTAAGTGTTAACGAGCAGTTGGACAGGTGTACCTAATAAAGTGGCCGGTGAGTGTATATGTATTTATATTTAGGCTATAATGTATCTTTTATATCTTTTCATAATGCATTAATTATGTTAAAATGCATTATATTATTCACAGTAGGGGTGGGCGACATGAACAAAATCTTTTACTATGAGTAATTTTATTTCACAATAATGATATACTGTATATCACAATAGTTATTTTTGCTATAAATAAGGTTATGATATCAAAATTTTACAAAATAAAGCCATTTGGAGGAGAGAGAAAAAAAGAGAGATTTTGAGGAATTTTTTTTTTTTTTATTAAATAACATTTGAAAAACCTACAGGTAAATCTTCTATATATATTTGTGAGTCTTCATTTTCTTTTGTTTTCCTACTCCAGTTCTTGTTAACTCACTAGATATGTTTATTGTGTAAAATCATATTTATTTCATCCATCAAAAGCGTGGTTTCACTTTAATTGAGCGTCAGCAGCGCAGCAAAAATAGACTCCGAAACGCGAAGAAACCCACACTTCACTGCTGCTCACGCGACACTCCTTCTTGACGATCATGTGCCGCTCCTGCTCCCAGTGTGAATGCACTCACTGATTAACATGCACGCTAAAAAAAACGCGCTGATGCTTGCGGTGGCGCATTGCGGCTTTGACAAGGTTTTATCCGTCCTCTAAGCAGTGCCAACTCACACCAGGAGCATTTCAGAATGGATGCGTGAGACCACGTTATTTGCCTGTCCAATGTATTTTTTCTTGATTTTGGAGTTTCTACCAAGAATATATTGGTGTGCAATACAATTGGGAGTTGCACAGGGGTGTTTATTTTGATATTGACAGTATTTTCTTACTTTTATTTTGTATTTACGGTGCGGCTTGGACGTGGCATTTGTCAGAAATAGACTAGGCACCTATCTTTAGCGAAGAGGCGCTGAGAGCCGCCTCTGGGACACTTCTGAAACGCACTGCGTCGCAGCTGGTGTAAACCCAAGCATTGACTAGAGGGGCTGCGATCAGTTCCGCTAGCCGTGTCACAGCCGTAACACGATGCAGACGTGTGCAGTGTAAATAAGGGGTGAAACGGCTGTTACAGGTAAAATTAAAGAATTTATCCTCAACTAGTTTTGTGGTGTAGGTCTACGTATTTTATAATGTTAACTTCAAATAATACTAATAGTAATTTGAAGATGGGAAGGATAACTCTGGGAGTTAGAAGGGGTGTGTCGCGATTCTGCCTTCTCACACCGCGACACAGGTTCATGGATCTGTCGCGATTTTGGTTTCATATTGCATATCGTTACAGCCCTATCAGTAACAATTTTTTGTTTTGATTTTGATGTTTGTTTTTGGATCACTGTCCTTTTGGAAGATCCAAACAGTGCCCGTTATAAGATTTCTAGCACAGGCTGTTAGTTTTTGATTTTTTTTTTATCTGTTGGTATCTGATAGAATCCATGATGCCATGTATCTGAACAAGATGTCCAGGACCTCTGGCAAAAAATTAGGCCCACAGCATTAAAGAAATAGCAGAGTATTTCATTTTACACATGGGGTACTTTTTTATCCCTGTATGAACCAAACCCATATTAAGTGTTTGCTGACAAAAAAGCTTAATATTTTTGTTTCATCTGACCATAGAACCCGTCCCGTTTTTAAGCAGTAGTGTCAGTTACTTTTCAAACGTTCTATGGACAGATTTTTGGTCGACTAAGCCTCTTCTTGTCGGCTAACGTTTAGTCGACTACTGGGGGGCAGTCCTTTAAACTTCCTAGCAGTACTTAAGTGACATTATATGAAAACAAACTTCATACTCCTCGCTGGTTTGTCCAATTGTGTACAGAAAGATCAATGGTATTAGAGTGTTTTAACAATAATTGTAGCAAAATACTTTAAATATTGACTTGACAAGTTGGAGATACTTTGTGCTATTGAGTTTGAGTTATATATCAAGATTTCAAATAACAGCAATAACAGATACAAACATGTAGTTGTCAAATGTCCATTCAAAGCCTTATCTTTTGTACAACAGTAGTTGCTACTGGGGTATAATCAAGAGTTCCGACAAAGCCTTTACATTTATCATTCACACACAGCTGACATGTCACCAATTTGTGTACCCCATTCATCCTCACTTAAATGTTTAACTCAAATTGAACTGCGTAGAATAGCAGCTTGACTGTGGAGGGTGTATCATTACTAGCGGATTTGATGTAGGTTTGTGGATTGTTCATCTGCAGCTGCACATGAATAAATGAGATAAGCAAACCTAACAGGCTGGTGGTACACATAGAGACCATGTCTGCTAAAAACGGAGGGGTATCTCAGGTAGAGTTACAGAAATGCATCAAGGCTACAAACTCAGACAAACAAAAGCAAATAAATTGAAGTGGCCTTAAGGCCAAACTTATCAGGCTTCTACATTCCAGATGCTTGTGTTGAGCAGTTATCATCTGTAATGAATTATCTATAACTGAGAGATTATATTCATCACCTGAACGATGTGCATTGCCTTGAGGAGCAATCTCTTAGCGTTAGGAGTGTGATTTTATAAACTGGTTGAAACGCTGTTTACATATAAAATATAAATGTGTTTATTATAATGCAATAAGAGTGAAGCCGGCATGTCCAGTCAGGAATAAAGGAATTTCAAAATTGATTTGATATTTTTTTTGTTTATTATAACCATAGCCCAGTAAACACAGAACATTCCCCTAAAGTTCTCTTTTTTTGGGGGACCAAGTAAGAATGTTCTAGTTCTTGTAACCAAAATCTAACCTGAGAATGTTCCCGTTTTATTTTATTAGCCATGTAAACTAATTTTGCGATGTAATACATAGATTAAGATTATTCTAATGCTGAAATGTATAATTTTTCATAAACATAAACTATATTTTGCAAAATTACATGTCTGAAATTAGTTTAATACAGCTTTCAGTAAAATGTAGAAATTAGATAAGTCAAAACGCATTGTAATGATCGGATGCATCCAATTTCATTGCTAAAAATATGAAGCGAAGGATGCCCGCGCTTGATGTTCGCTCGGACTCACTCACGTATTTTATTGAATATTACTCATAAATTATATACATACTAGAGTAAATGGTGATTTAAGCGAGATTTGACACGTCTAATTGAAGAGAACATGTTAAGCAAGTTTTTGTTTACTGACCAAAAGAAAGAAGTATGTCCCGCTAAACATACTTTGCTAAACATAGCTAAACTGGGGGTCTGATTATAATTTCACCAACAGTAAACAAGTAAATAGGAAATAAGCAAATCAGAACACTGCGCACCAAAACCGCAGTATGCGCGCAAGCGTGAACCACTAGTGTTTTTTCTCACTGCTATCTTTCACTGGGGTTTCCAACACGTCGCTCGCGAGCCTGGTTGGTATGAGGCGCCGGAAGGCGAAGCAAATTGCGTGAGCGAGCGATAGTGCGCGAGAGAGACCGAGGGTGTCTGCGCGCGCGCGAGCGACAAGCGAGAGAGACCGAGTGTGTGTGTGTGTCCGAGCATTAGTAATTGGTACACACCCTCGGTCTCTCTCGCGCGCTATCGCTCGCTCGCGCAGTTCGTTTCACTGTTGTCCAGTTTGGCGCCTCATAGATTAGAGGTAGCTCACATATCGTGTCTTTTGCCCTCTCAAGTTTGTTATTTCATAATTGAAGCGACACGCTCATTTTTTCTCAGGCGCAGCGAGATGAAAACACCTAAACTTTTAATGCCACAAGCGCACCGCAGTTTTGTTTATGGATTTACGGGGGTAACGGCTGCATTTCTGCTGTTCCATCAGCGCCATTTACTATCAGATTGAGATAATGTGCATTTTCATTTTGCGCGTCTCCTTCACTCATTCTGCCATGCTTCTCACCCGTGTTATTTAATTAAATCATCACCTTTTGAAGCATATTATGCATCGCTGTTTTTTCATTGAAGACCTCTGATAATCAAGACATTTGTTTTACCATTTAAGAAATGTATTTGCACTCGTGCTCCTAAATAGCTACATTTTACAGTTTGCATTTATTTTAGGTTGCAAATGCAAGTGAACTGCTCGCACTGCCAAGCCCTGCCCTAACATAGATTTTTTTTCTTTTTTAAAAAATACATTTGATTCAGATGTACAACACAACACTGGTCAAAAGATTTGTCGCTACTTCCGTTTCATTGCAAATTTAAGTGGTAGACTGGATTCTGTAGACGCTTTATATATTTTTGCCTACTCTTACCATTTGCTTCCTTTACTTTCCTCCTAGGTTTCCATTGTCACACCCAGCAGCGCAAACCCATTGTTTTGTAGTCTTTATTGGCGAGCATTTTCACTTTATTGTGCACAATCTACACAGTCCCTCTTTGTTCTTGTCAAGCCTTGTCAAGTTTCTTTACAATCAGTGATGCTATTTGAATGAATACACCGAAGAGTGACTCCTTGCAGTGGTTCAAATCAAATCTCCCACTAGCATATTACATGATTTCTCCTGTCGTACAAAGTCTATTTTCACTGATAGGAAGCTCTGAGTGCTCACTGTTTGTGCAATACAACCTTAAATGAAAGTGAAGCCTAATTTATTATAGAATGAAAGCGCTTTGTTGTTTTTATAAAGGGTAATGTAATTACCTCGTACTTCAATTTAAGATTACAGATTGAGGGATAGACCAAACACTAACATTATACATTATAATGGACCCTTCACAATAGAACCACCCACTCCACCTGTCTTGAGTTCTCTTCTTTTCAATGTATAACTGTTTTTCACGTTTAAACAAACGATACGACTTCAGCTGACATTCGAACTAAGCTAAACTAAACAAACCAATAACGATTTCAGCAGGACTGAAGGAATAGTCATCAGTTACTTATAGGAACAACACCTGATTTTGAAAAGGTAGATTTAATAGTAGACTATTTGTAAGGTACAACCATTGTTAGAAGTAGTTTCACGTGCCATTTCATGTCATTTCAGCTGCCTAAGAATTCTTTTTTTTTGTAGTATACAAAAGAGTGCTCATAAGGTCCTCCAGCAATCTTGGCAATATTATAAAAACAATAAAAGACAGTTCATAATATTCTTGGGTGCACTTTGCATTGCTTTGGGGTTGTTTCTGTTTATGCACACATGCATGTAAATGACTGATTTTAACACAGGTAGAAAGCGCTCTAACACTCTCTCACTGCGCACATGGACCTGAGACAGGCGCCTACATGTACACACGGGCCACTCTGGTGAGAGCTGTTTGGGGCGAGAGAGCATGATTGTTCATCCTCTTCTTGTTTATCCCTTAATCCTCTCTGGGGTTTCTGTTGCATTGATACATTTTCTTGTTTCCACCAGCTTTGTGTCTCACTGCTCAATAGTGTTGCAGACAGCCGGGGACCCCACCTGCATCAGAGCCATCACAGACTTGGATCAATGATCACACATGTTCACACATGTACACACACACCCCTCTCAGTCTCCAGAAGCCTCATGCATGTCAACTACCTTTTCTGTCCAAGATATCACTCATCCTCCAGTGCTGTCAATGCAGTTCTGAGATTTCAGTAAAATATTTACTGAATACGATTCTCTAAATTTGTAGAACATGCCATTTGATGCATTTTTTCCCCCCTCTCCATCTGTCACCTAAACAGAGAGAATGGAGACTGTCATTGGTCCTGACCCCAGACTGAGGAGAAACGCTGATTAGGTTGATTTGTGCAGTGCTGTTCTGCTCCAGATGGGATGTGTGTTATGCAGAGTAAACACAAGCAGGCTGTGCTGATGAGAGTCAGAGAGTCCTCGTACGTGGCCGTGAGGCCGTGCAAAAGAGCTTGGGCTTAGACACGCACGCTGACAGAGTGACTGCATGTCACACATGCTCAGCTCTCTTTGAAAGACACAGGCCAACGCTTATCTGCTGTAATTAGGAAAGTCAAAACTTATTTCTGTGTGCACTAGAGAGGGTTAAGCGGGACTTTATTAGTTATTATTTTGTTTCACATAATTCATATCTGTATGTCAGAGATAAAATGAGGCTGTGAGATGTTTGATGTTTTTTTGTTTCTGGTAAACAACACATTCAGTGATGATCTGTAATCTAGGGTATCGTGTCTATTTCATAATATTGTGCTTTTTAAATAATGAGTTTAATGCTCACCCCACTAACATAGTGAGTGTTTAATCATTACTATAAACAGACCTTTTTTTTATGTTTTAAACACCTCTACAAAATACCCAATTAATAACAGCTATGCATTTAACAATAAAACAATGGTGTTAATTGGTACATTTGGATTTCATTGCAATGGTTGCACATACTATACTACTCTACTATTGTGTGGTTGTTTGGAATCTATGCAAATAAACAGGTTATATAATTATTATTTTGTATTGTTATTACTACCACTACTCCTACTATTTTTCTCATTATGCATGTTTGTATGTAGTAAAATGCTTATTAATAATTAAAACCATTTCTGAATTTGGCTGTAGGACAAGTAGCAGGAGGAAAAATCACCGGCCTCAGTAGTAAAAAATTAATACCAGGGTCTGAAATTAACTTTTTGGCTCACCTGCCACGGGGACTGGTAGATGAAAAAATCCACCAGCCAAGCATATTTTTTTACCGGCCAAAATTATAAACAGCCGTTTTGTGTCACATATACATTCATTTATATATATATTTAAACATTTTTGTCATTATATTTCTGGTCTAATATTTTCCATTTTTACTTTTATTTACACATATTACACAATTTACACACATACAGTTAGTAAAAAATATACTAATGTCATAGAACGGATGTATCTAATACAAATAAATAAAACATCTCCAGTTAACTAGCAGAGCATTAATTTAGTTCGCTATTAAATAAGAGATCTTAACACTTAAATCTGTTGTTTTTTAAATCAAGCTGAGCGCTCGTTGACGCTGCTGTCAGTGTCATGGATACAGTTGTTCTCTTGTGGCTCGCGCACAGTCTTCACCCAGACGTGCTCTTTGATCTACTCTCCGCATTTTATTACATTACTATTTTGGTATGAAGATTCACCCGCCAGTGTGAGATTACCTTTTGAGATTTACTCTCCAAACGGAAAATCTACCCGCATTTTGCACTTGGCGGGTGTTAATTTCGGAACCTGCTTATAACAATTTTTTAATTAAAGTGGCAGCGCATTGTTCACATTAAAATAGACACAGATTGACAAGAAACTGTAATAATGTCATCATATAGGCTACGCATAATTACAGTTAATGTGTTCTACAATTACTAAATTAAAGGGTTAAGGAAAACAAAAAAGTATGATTAGTCCCAAAAGTTGCAAAATGCCATCATAGGCTATATGACCCTCCCCCTCCTCAAAAAATACATGATATATATTTTGGGGAGGGGTTGAGGGGAACACTCGCATCACAGCAGGCAATCGCACGATATAGCTTTTCTTCTGTCAACAACTCGATCTACATGTAGCCTAAAACAAAAAATCACAATAATTAGAATTAAATTTCATACTATTTCAATGTCTTAAACAATGTCAAAGTTAACGTTTGATTTAAAATCAAAATTACTTAACCATTTTTGATTTTGTGTCACACAGAAACTGCGGATCATTAGTGCACTGCAAACGCAGAAAGCTCTATAGCGCGTACTGCAGCTGTACCGTATACGCACCGCATATACGCACTGCAAACGGAGTATGTGTGAAACGGGCGTGAGCCTCCATTTCAAGAATGAATGAATGAAATTCGCGCCTTGCCGCCTACGTCGTAGTCTACGTAGCGTACTGCAGCTCTCTACGTTCTTTTACTGTCTATGGTTGCAATGAGCTGGCTGCAGGACAACCATGAGCAGTTTTTAATATTCTATCAGACTATAACTACTCGAGAGTCTGCTCTTAAGACTTTGTTCTAATTTTCGGGACAATTAGGGCAGGATTCGGGATTCGGGACAACTGCTTGGATTTCGGGACTGTCCCGAATTTTTCGGGACGTCTGGTCACCCTAGTGTAGTTCGATAGGATGAAATTACCTTATTCCTTTATATCCACGGAACTCGCGTGTGATATCTGTCTCTTATTAGCAATCGCGACCTGCTTCATACCACTGTAATGTTAAAAAACATGAGTGTTTTCACTAATCCATAAACATTATTAGATCCATCAGCTTGACAGCAAGTCCCATCATTCAGCTCGTCACTGCGTCATAAACATACGCCTTTGTTATTGTTGGAATCTGCGCCCTCTTGTGGCCAAAAAAGCTGCATATTGTAGCTTTAAGGTGTCCCTGTTATGATGTAATTACACAAATATGTACTGAATAATATTATTTTACAATTATACTTGTAACGCAGAGTGCTCTCAGATATGAGTGAAGGCAGGATCAATGTGCAGGAGAACATTATTTAAATAATAACAATAACAACCTTATTGTAAAACAAAATTAGCATGAACAAACCAGGGAGCAGAACTGAGAACCTTAATGAAACATCCAACAAAGGCAAATGCCAGACAAGGAACATGTGAAACACTGGGGTTTAAATACACAAGGGGTAATTAGCAAATAAGACACACCTGTGAACAATCAAAGAACTAATCAAGAAGAAAGAAGCTACAAAGGACTACAAAACATGGCACAGAAAAGGAAATAACATAAAAGCCACACATGACCAGGGGAACACAAGACAGGGATCATGACAATACTATGTTAAGGTTTGCTTTTTTACCATTTTCTGATTTAAAAATAAAAGTTTTCATGACAAGTTGCAAGACTACAGTATATTGTCAGTACAATCTGTGTACAATGTAAACATCTCATTTATTATTTACACAATTTTTTTTATTGCCTTGACAGATATATTCAGTACACAGCTTTTTGCTGAACTCTTTCATCAGATTGATTTCTCAACATATGTATTTCATTTAACCCACTGGGTGTGTGTGTGTGTGTGTGTGTGTGTGTGTGTGTGTGTGTGTGTGTTTTCGTCCATTACTGCTTCCTAGCGGAATGCAGAAGATACGATATCGTGCCGATTGATCAAACTCTCCTTGCCTAGCACTGCAGTCATTAATCAAGGGAATGCTAATTGTGATCAGAGCAGGGGGTCAAAGATTGCCCTTTGTCAGGCCCCACAGCTGGAGTGATGGAATAGTCCGGCCTTAGCTCATTGCAGGAATGTCTGTTAGAGGAAGATGCATTTAGCAACTCCTCCTTAGATTGATAGCCAGTATGAAACTCTAGCATTTGTTTTCTTTTGTTAGCAATAAAGGTCAATCAAATTATACAATGCAGTCTGATGTAGTCACATCGGTTCTAGATGGATGTAATCCTTATGGCCAACTATTTAAGAAGTTGCACATCTGACATTCTGAATCTCTCTCTCTCTACAGCAGTCACAGGAAGTATGTACATATTCTGGGTTACCTGAATCTAGACTAAATCTTAGTTTCAAAGCTGTGTATAAGTAATTTCTGTTACTGCAGATTGTAATTTATTTATTTTTAAATTATAAATTACAAGTTTTGGTTTGAGCCGATGTTGCAATTTTTGCCATGTCCAAGAAATATGTATTAGAAATATGTATGGTGTTTCCTCAGTTTTTTCTTTCTCAATCAAATTATGCTTCAAAAATCAAATCAAAATATTGTTTTAATGGGTAATCAGTTGTTTTTCTTTGTCCTTGATTTATCTTAAGTAATATTGTAAAAGTAGGAAAATCTCCTAATTTTACTTTAGGAAGTGACATTATTATTGTTGGGAAAATAATAGCACAAACAATTTCTGTGATTAAAGTTTACAATATTTTGTTGTACTGATTGACTTGAAGTATTGCATAATGAGTGAGCCTTATGCTGATTATAGAGTTCTTGATTTGATCCATGAAAGATCATTTTTGTGGAAAATTGTGACCATGTGATTAAACATGTATATGCATATTTCGGTATATTTTCTGTAGTGCTTGAGTGGTTGTTTGTGAATCTGCCTTGAGCACAGCTAAGATAGCACCAGGGACCAGGGACATTGCACCAGGGACATTGTGGAGTCCAAGTTGAGGTTGTAAAACCATACAAATGTGTGCAGAGAAGACCAGCCCGCCACACCACATACATCTTGTAGTTAAAGTTTTGACCATAGAGCTTTAGAAGCTGTCATACCCCTAGTAGAGTGCAGCCATAGGTGAAGGCTGACCGCATGCCTCATACAGAGGGAGAGATTGCCTCGGCTATCCACTTGATTCTTGGGCGAACCAAAACAGACAACCATGAGTTCCTCCATAGGGCAGCTTGGTGAACATCTGACTGAACACAACAGCAGACCTGCCAACCCGTACGCATTTTGCGTAGCGGGCACGTATTTTGACCTCTAAGTACGCTGGTACGATTTGTCACTCTAATCTACGCAAAAACCTGGTGACGTGCCTCTGTTCACGCGCAGTCCTCAAATCAAGCAACCGTAAAAGAAGAAGAGTTCGACCAATCATATCGCTGGGTTCATTCCCCACATAGCAAGCACGGATGATTGACAGATGCGTAAGGCCTATCATGATAAAAGGATCCCGCTCGATCTCCCTTCAACTCCCGCGGCCCGCCGTCTGACTGATTTTATAAGCGAGGACAGTAGGCTACAGTAGTCACAGTACTTCTAACTCCTGAAGGTAAACGCGCTGGGGTGGATGTGGAAAGTTTAAATATTGTATTGAGTTAATTATCTGGATTTGATAATCACACGGGACAGCAGTAATCGCAATCGCATGGATTATCTTAAAATACTCCGTCATGTTCACTCAGATAAGAGGAACACATAATTCTGCCATACAAATTATAAAATGCTTAAAGAGCATATTGCAGGTTAAAAAAAATCTAAATTAATATATAACCTTGTATGAAAATACCATATGAAAAGTTATTGCAGGATATAAAATGTTTTAAAATGACATAAGGGCACTAATTTAGTAGATAAAGTGAGCGTTTCTTGGACTGCTAGTAAAAACGGCTTTTTTTTCAACATCGCGCCATTTTACGTCACGACAGGGAGTCTAGCCTCGGCTCAGTGCAGAGTAGGCTGGTATTAAGTAAGAGCTGTCGTGAGTCAGTGTGGTTTCGGTAGTTTTTGTATTTTAATTTGTCATCGTCATGGTAAATTATTGTGTTTGTGGAGGTTGCAAAAACTCTGGCCTGTCAGGACATCGAGTCCACAGGTTTCTATAACAAGAAAAAGGACGGTATCTTTCGTGCCTGGTGCGGTTTGTGCAGGTGAAGAGACGGGATTTCTCTTCCGCATCGGCTTCGAAAAACACGGTCGTGTGTAGCGTTCATATGATGGAGTTTAACATGTGATGCCGAAGCAAGAATATTGATCGTCTTATACTGTACCAATGGCATCAAATAGTCTGATATAGGTAGTCATACGTCACGCCTGCCACGCCCATTTTCAGACGCGGAAGTAAAATTTTCGAACAAAAATGTCTCCAGAAGCTTCTGTAGCGTATTTATAAGTATATTTTAAAGAAAATATAGTTCCTACATTATTTTTCTATACATTGACTCGTTGGGTCCTCTAACCTGCAATATGCCCTTTAAGTAATGCTGAACAATAAATATAAATAAAATTAAAATCGCTATGGGAGGCTTAGATAGTGATTATGAAAGTTCTGTGATTTGTGGATTAACGTTAATTTAACACTTAACGTTACTGATAAGTGCGTGTCTGGAGAAACAGGCGTTTATTTATCATTCTCAGTGTTGCGAAATGTAGCCTGCATGTGTTGCGTTATTGTGTTAATAATAATAACTAAAGTACCTAATTATGTTACATATTTATTCTGTATGAAATCTAGCACGTTAATTACTTAGTTATGGTTCAAAAAGTGCCGTTGTGTATCAGTTGCTGCGCGAGCTCTCTCTCACAAACACAGACCGCGCACGCACAGAGAGAAGATTATTGTAAAATGAAAATTGACGGGCTAAGTTAATTTTGTTCTTGGTTGTGTCAGAAAGAATTTTGTATTATCCATCCGTGTTTTTAAAATTCGTTAAACGACGGACGTTTTACTGTTATCGTGCAATGTTAAAAATTGCGAAGAACACCCTTTTTTCTGTGAGATATAGTATCATATTTAGTTATTTGAATAATAAAATAAGTAGCCTATCTTAAATGTACAAACAATGGTACAAATGCCAGCTTGTACAACCAGCTTGATATGGATATGGATCACCCTGCCAAAAATATGTCCTGAAGGTACTGCAGCACTGTACCAATCGGACATTTAACTAGATCCAACTGGCGATTCCTGCAACATAAAGTGGAAACACTCCACTTCATGCCATAACGTTTTCTTGTTGAGGGAGCTCTAGAGTTAAGGATGGTCTCAACAACCTTGGTTGAGAGACCAGCATTTAGGAGGTCGTCCCTTGGTCCCCCTCAGGGGCCAAACCCACAGTTTCCACAGATCTGGCCAGATGGTTCTTCCAAACCACCAAGGTACAAAGACACTTGCACGTAACCTTGATCATGCAGAACGGGTATTCCCTCTGGGAAAACCCCTTGGTCTTGAGCTTTCACTTCAAAGGTCACATGTACAGCAGGCCAAAAGGTATCATATTGGACACAGTTGCCATCAGACCTAAGTCTCTGAAACTGTTTTACAGTGAGTTACTGCCCTAACTCACAGCACGAGTGACAACCTCCAAAAGTTCATATGCAGGAGAGTGAGGTGGTGAGTCATCAAACTCTACTGCCTCAATGCAGAGCACATCAACATCCTCAGAGTTGGGTAGCCTCATGACCGGGCCTTCACTTGCCCCTTCGAGAGCTGACCGTGTATGCTCCACCCATACATACAAACAACACACAACTCGTGTGTATCCCCAACCGTGATGTAGCATGGGCAGGAAGGAACACACTGTTAGAATTGCTTGCTCGCTATAATAATAATACTTTGGTTTATGGGACAAACAACAATAAATTAGACATACTGATCACACAGAGCGCATGCATAAATAACTTATCGACATATTATTTATTGATTGTTACTGTTTTATTTATTCATTGTTTTTAACTATACCTGCAAGGTAGGCAATCTCTCTATTGTGTGTGTGATTGTGTGTGATTTGTGTTATACTATCTGCTGCACAACAAATTGACCCATTGGGGACAATAAAGTAAATTTGAACTTGCTGAAGGCACAGAAGCTGACATTGTTTGGTCTGGGTGTGCTCTATTGCTTCCTGGTTGTGATGTCACACGCTACAGGAAGAAGTCCCGCCATGCCTTTAGACTAATTTCACACGTGCCTCGAAAGGGAACTAGAGAAACTGCTACAAATGTGGAGCACTCTCTTCTTGACTTTCCTCTCCCTCTCTGTTTCTCTCCACATCTCCACACTTCCAGTAATAGTGCAGAGGTCTCAGGCTCTAATTGTTTGGCTGTAGTTTTCTTCAGCATGTGCCACACAGGAGCGCTGAAGGCAGACACAGAGCTAGCATGCCATTTGCTAACTCTCCTGCTAATTCCTGGAACACTTGGCATGGTTGATTATCTAAGACCCGTGGGTTCTGTGGCAGCAGAAACAATGCTGGTCATTACAAGTCAGACTCTGATAGTCTTGAGCTCACTCTGGGGCTGTAGGGGGTGAAAGGCTGTTTCATCTGTGGCCAAACTTCACTGCCCAGGCTGCATTTTAAAGTAAGAGCTGAAACTTACTTATAAACCATAGTAGCTCATGAAGATACTTCTAAGATACTTCTTTTTATTTTCCGTTTGTGATGCTATAGTATGCCTAGAAGTGTGGACTTCACAGTATTATAGCATCATATATAATTATTCTATTGGCGAATGTGTTTTTAAATTTTCAAGTTTCAAGTTTGTATTTATTTATATATAGCACATTTAAAAACAACAAACATGGCTGACCAAAGTGCTGAACAAAACACAAGATAAAGAGACAAGGACAACCACACATTCATGACAAAAGCTCACAATGTTAAAAGCTAAAGAAAAAAAGTAGGTTTTAAGTGAAGATATAAAAACAGTTAGAGACTGTGCCGATCTGATGTAAACCGGAAGGCTGTTCCACAGCCTAGAGCCGGCAGTAGCAAAGGCTCTATCACCTCTATGCTTTAACCGTGATCTGGGGACAGACAAAAGTCTCATATCACCAGACCTCAGGTTTCGTGTGGGATTGTGTGGACAGAGTAGCTCAGATAAATAAACATTTTTAGGAATGTAAAACAGGAATATGTATTAAACTGTGGTATTATGATACTCTGATACAATATGTTTTACTGAAGCACTAATGTGCAGGGTGACCGGAGATTGAATTCTGTTCGGGCAGGGCTTTACAGTGTGAGCATTACACTTGCATTTGCAAGTGAAAATTACTGTGCGTGAATGTGGAAAATTATTTGGATGCATTGGTGCAGGTGACATCTGACAGCCGATTGAGGTCATGAATTTCATACCCATTTGAATAAAAAGTCCCCAATGCAACGGACCTTAAGAGAAAATTATGTTTCATGGTGATTGGATTATTTTAGTCGATTGTCATACAAATAAATAGAGAATGTGTAAAATGGTCTAGTCTTTGATGTGTACACATAAAACACATTCTTGCGTTCTGTTTTTTAACTAGCTGGTCTACAGTATATACACTATAATGTCAATCATGTCTTTTATTTGTTGCATCAATTTATAACAAAAAAAAAAAATCAGCTTTTTATGCCATGATTGCTTAATTTTAAGATGGTGTGTTAAGTTAGAACATTTTTCAACTTTAAAAAAATAAAATAAAACCTGTTTCTGAATTCAGCATCATTACTCCAGTCTTCAGTGTCACATCGATCCTTCATATATCATTAAAACATGCTGATTTAGTGTTAACAAAACAAAAAACTGATTTTTAAGCAATGGATGACACAAAATATCCATAGTATCCACAAATCATTGTGCTAAAATAGGATCATATAATTTATATGAGGGGCGTGGGAGTTGGGTACATCAGAATGGAATGGAAGAGAATAAGCTTTTTTAACCTTTTTGAGCAGCTGATAATTAATGAAAACTTTATACACATTTTCACAGTTTTTTTTTTTTTTTATGTAAAATTACAAATACCAGACTTTTCACCAGTCGGATTCTGTCCAACAGATGTTAACATTATTTTTATAGAACTGAATGCTAACAGTGTATTATTAAAGTGAAAGGTTTTTAACCTACTCAATGCTTCAAAGATGAATGTACTGTAGCAGAACACCTTCCCCCCTCCGTGGTCCCACCACCTCAGTCAAGACTTCATCAGTGTTACTCTGAGCTGCGGAGGATCCCTGATCCTTCCTGCATTCCGAGAGGATGCGGCCATGTTTGGCGTCTCCGCTGTCATGTTTCATAATTTCACGCTTGCCTGAACAAAAGGCTCTCACAGTTCAGCTGGAGCGTGTCAACTGCACTCTGACAAGAGAATCTCACTTCTGCCTGTCTGATTGGTCACTCCAACAAGCAAATAAAAAAAAGAGGAAAAAAGAGTGGACCTTTCTGTGTTTCTCTCCACTAAATTTGCTCGTGTGCACCTCTTTCTTGGCTTTCCATCAGTGAAAGTTAATGAAAGGGAGCGGGATAGTTTGGAGCGAAAACATTGGAAATCTTTGTCTGAGTTCATTGCTTTTTGACAAGGTACAGCGAGCCACTTTATGGTCACATAAACTACAGGACAGACACCGTCACCAGGACATATCCCACCATGCCTGCAGTTATGAGACCTGTTATTTACAGAGGCCTTCAGCAAGTTATGCCTGAGCAACTTTTACACTGGTCTGAATTTGTCCATCCAAACTTCTTTGGGCAGTGGATTGTTGTGAGCGAACAGTGTGACTCCCTGCAAATGAGTTTAGGACAAGGCCGGTAGCCTCTGTTAGATTAACTAAACCTTCTGAGTGCACAGTGATTTTAAGTCTTAGATGTTATATCAGGAAAATACATTTTGGCAGAAGTGTAACTACTTTTTTTTTCTTGTTAAAATTTTTTAAATGAATAAAACAAACAATAATAAAGAGTAGTCTGATATTATTATTTAATTATCATAGTGAGTATAGTGAGTATAGCACACACTGTTGCGGCAAACCGTGCGTCACCCCGCATTCCCTCATTAGTACCAGGTGAAGCCAATCTGTAATCAGTTGCACGTGCCCAGGCGGGATAAGGCAACACATCGTTGCAATTGTTTGTGTGCACCGGGAGCTGACGCTACGGCAGCGCTGGCTCGAGAATTAGAGTTTGATGTCTGTTTTTAACACTGTGAAGGATCGGGTACTCACCAAAGAACTCTGAAATGACAGCCGTTTTTTTACCTATGTAACGAACCAGCTCTTTGGAATATTAATAATCAATAATAACTTGTTATTATTAATTATGGATATTTGGGTCAGTTAATTGTATTAACTTGATGTGGCTGAATTAATATTACAATCAATTAATCAGTTCGTCCAACGAACTCTTTGATTATTCATTTATTCTAAGAAAAAAGTACCTTCCCTGGCCACAGAAGAATAATTATTTCTTAGCTTGTAATTGTACAGCACTTTGAGCATGTAGCTAAATCAAAATCGTAAAGGTACTCCGTATTGCAGCAAATCAGAACCAAATACATATTATGTACAAGTTTTATTAACTAAATCATAAACTAAACAACGTACACATATAAATAAAATAAATAACTATTGAGCAGTTCCATGTAACTATGAGAAAAAAAATCAGCATTTCATTTTCAAAGCATCAAATCAAAAGTATACTTGCATGCCTGGGTAGCGTACACTATTATCAAAGTTGTTGAAAATTGAAGTTGTTGATGATTCTGCGAGTGTCAAATGTTGAAGTCTCAATCATTTTCTTCTTCGTTGGATGAAGAAGATATGATGAACTTGCATGGTTGGTTTGACTCTGTTCTCATGGCTGGAGTGCAGACTGTGGCCTGCCAGCCCTTGTCCGGGGAGGACACGCAGAGTAAAGGGTGTGAGTTGCGACGGACTTCTTCTGCCTTAGGAGAAGTCTTGTGCCAACACTCCTGAGGTTCTCCTTTTCAGTTGGTAAGGTTGCAGTTTCTGGATTGAAGAAAAGATCCAGATCCAAAGATCCATGCTTTCATGCTCCTTTTGGGAGCATGAAAGCATGGCCGATGGTGCTCACGGCCGGCTGGGCCTAGGGCCCCCAGGGAAGGGGGAAGGGATTCCCCCTTGTATCCTCAGGAACAGTGTTGTAGTCGGATGGAAAAAAGGAAGAGGGCGAGGTCACGGTGGACTGTCTCTAAATACAGCCCGAGAAGATCCCACCTCTCTCATTTTGCTTTACCAATGAGAGGAGTTGACTTTCTGGTGGGAGTTTCATCTGGGGGCAAGATTTATGAGTCTCTGTCTTAACAGTGATTATACCTCTGCCTCAACATTTTTCTGTTCAGTAATGCTCAGATAGATATAACAAATCCACACTGCATTCTAAAGGAAGGTGATGTACATCAAAGTGTGAGTCATTAGGTGAGGATTGATTAGGTAGGAGACATGATAGGTGAGGTTACCTTGACTGTTGGTTGGTTGTAAAACACATACATACCAATCAAACATACCATAGTGTTATACATAATAGTACACAAGACAGTAAATCATTCACACAGTTTCTGGGACGCATGTTCATTCATAGATCAGTTACTCCATGACTAATGCACCAAAGTTTGTATTGAAGATGGTTTCTGTCTTTCCATTGTCTCTGTCCTGCCCATGAGGCCACATTCTTTTCAGGTCGTAAAGTCTTAAGGTGCTCTGTAACAGGACACCCGACCGACATAGTAACTTCATTTGTGATGTTAGTTTTGGGGGAGTTTCATAGACCTTTATATTCAGTAAATATAATGAATATGAATAATTAGTGTGGGTCTGATTGGTCCAGACCCTACACCTACATTAATTCTAATAAATCTATGGAAATAATTCACAAGGCCTAATCATTGAGTGGAATCCAGTTGACAAGTTCAAATAGTGAGAACCTATCTTTCAAGTGTGGGGAAACGCACAGTCAAACAAACGCTTGGCAGTAAAAAAACGCAGCCAGAATTGGAGGACAGTAAAAAACCGCAGCCAGGATTGGAGGACCTTAAAACTCACCTGGAGGCCTGGGAGAAGAAAGGTAAACTGCCGTAGCATCATCCCAAAGTGTGCATTATTATTCCGTTGTTCCAACCAAAGGGTATGGCGGAGGAAAAGTCGTTGGAGCAGCTCAAAGAACCAGCGCAAAAAGACTATTTTCTCGGCTCGCCAATTCTGTTTCTAGGACACATGTGGACATGTGTGAGGAAGAGCTCAAAGAAAGCTTCAAAAATCTTTCACTACAAACCACAAAAGTCATGGAAGCAAATGAGGACGTGGAAGCTGCTTTGATCGCAGAGGTTGAGGCTGGAAGCTCCAGGAAGGCTGAGCTGGAGGAGGAGAACGTGCCAGCATTAAGCTCACTACAAAAGGCTGACCTAGAGAAGACGGCAAGAGAATGTGACCAGAGACTGAAGGAGGGTAAAGATCTAATTTTGAGGACTCTCTGGGCTAGTTTTGGGGAGCCCCAAATGTCCCTGGCTTTTCAAGTGGCAGAGGTGGAGTGTGACCGGGTCTTTTCTGTTCAACCTTGTGCAAACCTGGAAGCATATGACTTCATGCCGAACCACCTGGGAGGATTGGTGAAAGCTGCAAGAGAAGCGCATGTCCAGTGGAATCGTTGGGGACCTTCTGCTGAGCAAAAAGACTTTAAAAGCCGTCTGAGGGAGCTTGAGGTTTGTCTCCCAAAGCTGGTTTCCAGGAAGGCTGAATTTATTCAGGCAAAAATCGAGCAGGATTCTAAGAGAGCTGTTACAGCCCATAGTTCTCCAAGGCCAGCCATCAAGTTGAAGCCTACTTCCCTTCCCAAGTTTGCTGGAAGTAAACGTGATTTTCATCGCTGGAGGAAGGAGTGGGAAGCTCTGCAAAAGCAAGGCGAACCAACCGGATCAAAAGAGGTGAAGAAATTTCAGCTGCTGGACTGTCTCGATGATAAAGTGGCCAGAGAGTTTCGACTTACAGCTTATAATAACGCGGAAAAAATATTCCGTGTCCTGGAGAATCGCTTTGGGAATAGAGCTGCTATTGCCTTGGAAATACCACCAGTAAGAGGTCACCAAGCCAGGAAAATAGTGGAGCTGATGCCAATGATTGAAAAAGCCCTGTACGACCTAGGTGAGCTTGGAGACACCGGCGCCATGAATCCCTTGGTAACAAAATCTTTGCAGGAGCCACCTGCAAAGTGAAACCAAAAGTACGCCCCAGAGAACAACAAAACCTGGTTCAGTGGGAGGTGGAAAGTGTACAGAGTCTCAGGAGGTGTTCCTCTCCAAGCTATTACCTGAGTTGGCTCAGCAGTGTCGAGATGCATTCTGCAATTCAGCATCCAGGACCTTCAACTCTGGGGCAAGTGAGCAGGGGCTACTAGCAAAAAATGGTTTGCAAGAATTTCCAGTTATCATGATGCTTCAACAGGTAACGGCAAATGCTGGACAGCAAGTTGGAACCTTGATTGATCTGGCCTTAGATACAAACTACATAACTCAAAGCTGCAAATGAATTGAACCTTCGAAGAGAAGACGTCACTCTGGTGGTCCATGGAGTCGGCGGGATGAAGGTATCAGTTGAAACCAAGCAGTACCTGCTGAAGATCAGAGTTAGCACCCCCTGAGGCACTCTTAAGTCACACCAGTTAGTGTGTTATGGACTCGACAGTATTGCAGAGATCCATCGGCATGTGACAGCCAAGAAGCAGCAAAGAATATTCCCTGATGTTCCACTGCATGAGCTGGTAAGACCCAGAGAAATCCAACTCCTGATAAGCCATAAGGAAGGACAGCTGGTGCCCCAGAAGATTCGTGCAGTTGGAAATCTTGTCGTCTGGGAGGGCCCACTGGGGAAAACTTTTGGAGGTAGTCACCCTGACCTTTTTGAAGAGCTTGCTGTAACTGCACATATGTCAAAAACTAATTTTCAATGGCTCATCAATGAGGACTGCAGCAGTTAAGTACGAAGAATTCACCTGTAAAAGTCCAGCTGCTCATCAGTCTCCCATGTATCCTGCCGCTCAATCTAGGACTGCAGCCCTCAAGCGAGACATCCTGGAATGGTGGAAGTGGGACAGCATTGGGGCCACTTGTGAGCCCAAGTGCGGTGGTTGTCGCTGCAGGAATTGCCAGCCAGGGGGCAAAGAGATGACACTCGCTGA
Source organism: Semotilus atromaculatus (assembly GCA_031834385.1). Classification (NCBI taxonomy): domain Eukaryota; kingdom Metazoa; phylum Chordata; class Actinopteri; order Cypriniformes; family Leuciscidae; genus Semotilus; species Semotilus atromaculatus. The sequence goes on along the minus strand of JAULUF010000038.1, from coordinate 10,439,962 downwards.
AGAAAGAGAGGCAGAAATGGTGAAAAATGGCTTAACATATGTGAATGGAGATGAGCACTGTGAGGAACCACACTGGCATGTTAAATATCCATGGATAGAGGATCCGGTTTCCCTGCCAAACAACAGAAGGGCTGTTGAAGCAACATTCCTCAGGACAGAAAAACAGCTGCCAAAGGAACCAGAATGGAAAGTTGCCTACGCAGCGCAAGTGCATGACATGGTCCATCGCAAAGCTGCAGTAAAGTTGTCAAATGAGGAGAAAAAGAGCTGGACCGGGCCAGTGTGGTACATCAGTCACCTAATTGCTCCAAATCCTCACTCAGTTACGACCCCAGTGAGACTTGTCTGGAATAGCAGCTAAAGGTTTAGAGGCTTAAGCTTGAATGACCTGCTGTTCAAAGGTCCCGACGTTCTCAACCCCATTTGTGCTGTCCTGTTGAGGTTCCGAGCTGGAGTCTTCGCTGCGTTGGGCAACATACGGAAAATTTATAACTCTGGCTGGCTGGAAGAACGAGAAGTCCATCTGCACCGATTCCTCTGGCGTGATTCTGGAGGAGATGAAATTGAAGAATATGCTATAACAAGGGTAAATATTGGAGACAAACCAGCAGGCTGCATTGCTCAACTGGCCATGCGAGAGACCGCAAACTTACCCATGTTCAGTCACCTCAAGGAAGAGCGACGTGTGCTGCAAGAAGATGTTTATGTCGATGACATCCTGACTTCCCACAACAGCATGGATCAACTGAAACTCATCACGTCTAATGTCGAGCAGATCCTAAAAATTGGCGGATTCCACATAAAGCCCTGGGTGTATTCCGATCAAAGTGGGAGGAAAGAGTCCAGAGAACAAGGAGCCTGAGTCACAGACTATGATCTTACCAAATCAGCTGACAGAAGATGACAATAAAGCCCTTGGCCTGGGATACACGGTACAAGATGACAAGTTCCATGTCATGATTGCTGTAAACTTCTCAAAGAAGAAGAAAAAGATGAGACAAGTCAAGTCTCAAGGCTGTATGATCCACTAGGCTTGGTGGTTCCTGCAAAGCAAAAAGGTGCAATTCTGGTGCGAAGAGCCTTTCAAGAGGCAAAAGTTAACTATGGCCTAACTGAGGATACCTGGGATGCAGCTTTGTCGGAAGGGCTCCGGGAGGATGCAATCAAGTTTCTGGAAGAGTATTCTGAGCTAGGACATGTAACGACAATGACTTTTGTTGGGGAAAAGTATTAACTCAGATGGGGAATATTATTCATAAGTTAATGAATATGTATTATCACGTACACAAATTAGACTATCCCAAATAGGGAATGGGCTAAACCTCACCGTATATGAATAATCAACACGATTGCTCGTAGTAATTATTCCTACAGGTTAGATTCGGTCAATTATTAGAGTAAATTTTGATGTGATTAAAATCTATCAAGCAATCTGTCCGTCCGGCGGACTGGAGCGAGACTTAATTCCTTATCACAATTTATTGACCTGTAAACAGCGATTATATCATTTCTGTGGCCACAAAGAATGATATTTCGTGTAAGGCACTTTTAAATATTTCAATAGTTAAATCAGGTAGAGCAGGTAACTTATATCGACATTTTCAGAGGCTTCAAAGTATGGAACCATGAGACAGAATTGATTCAAATGATTATGAAATTTAATAAACACAACTAAAGATTACATAAACTACTTAAATCACGCAGGAGTAAATATGCATAGCAAAACAAACAATTAACAAAAATGATTGCAATACAAAATATTGGAGAGAGAAAGTTAGAGAGAGAGAGAGAGAGAGAGAGAGAGAGAGAGTGTGAGTGAGTGTGTGTGTGAGAGAGAGAGAGAGAGAGAGAGAGAGAGAGAGAGAGAGAGAGTATGAATGAGTGTGAGAGAGAGAGAGAGTGTGTGAGAGAGAAAACAGTTCAACACAATTCAACACGAGACCCAAAGGCTTCCTAAGTAATATCTAAACAACCTTAAAACAGCAATGAATTTAGCTTGTACGTTACGTGCGTTTGCGGCCTCTTTTTGTGCAGTTGTGTTTATAAAGGCAGCTTGGTCGGAGTGTCTGGAGCGTCTTCCGGTAGGAGGCAGATGTTTGCGATGGCTTCAGCTGCTGCCCGTACGAGAGATGATTAATCTCAAACTCGTTTCGTTCGTGAATACACTGAACGAAGGAAAATGATCAAACTGAGGTAGATCAAAAAGAAAGAAACTTAGATTAAAACAAAGTAGAAAAACGACGAATAAGAAGCAGAAGAACTCCGGCGGGAGTTCTCAGGAAAGTTGGGTCTCTCTCTGGCGTAGAAAACTGCCCAGAAGAGTGTGGCGCTTCAACTTTTGAAGGAGCTAACGACGCTCCTTCTTACGTGCCTGATCCAACCCGAAGATCTCGACAAACGGGCCTTGTGGTCCCATGTCGATCACAAGTCGGTAAAACAGGGCATTCTTGTTTAATTATTAGAGAGAAATGCTGTGTGTGCGAATTGCAGTCAGTGACTCGGTCAAGATAGGACAATCCTTTGCTTGTGTGTATCACTCCAAATGGAGGGTAAGGGGTGGTTAATAATTAATCTAGTTAATTTCATCAACTGGCAGAGTTGGGCCATCTGGTTACCGTTACAGACAAGTAAAATTTGTCAGATCCCTGACACCCCCAGACATTGCCGCTGAACCCTTTGGTGTCACATTCTCTGATGGCAGTGAACATGCATATGGAGCAGTGTTGTATTTGCGTTGGAGCTGCAGTCAAGGCATTACCGTGAGGCTCGTTGAATCCAAGGCCAAACTAACCCCCCTTGACCATAAGGGTGATGCCGTAAAAGCGGAGGTGTGCGGAGCTGTCTTTGCTGCCCGGTTAAAGAAATATTTCCAAAGGCATTGCAGGATTCAAATTGAGAAGTGATACCATCTTGTTGACAGCCAGACCATCTTAGTAGCAGTGCAGCGTGAAAGTTATGGTTACCAAACCTTCTTTGCAAATCGAATTGGAGAAATTCAAAGCAGCACTAACGTGCAGGATTGGTGGTGGGTTCCTGGGCCAATTAATATTTCAGACATCATCACGAGAGGGCCTGGCCCTAAAGATTTGGATGAAGACTCTGAGTGGCAGTCAGGTCCAAAGTTCCTCAGTCTACCAGTAAATTAGTGGCCAATTAGATCTGCTAAAGATGTTGCTGCTGCAGCCAGAGAAACCATCACCAAGATCCAAAAGAAAGTGTTTGTTGCTGCACTTACCAGAGCTCAGCTGAAGAAACAAGAGCCGGAAGAAAACCAGAATTCAACCCGGACGGAGCCAAATAGACCACCTGGTGGAATAACGGTTCAAGAGTTAATTGATGTGAAGAGATTCTAACACAGCTGATCAAGACGGTGGCATTGGTCTGGAGAGCTGGAAAGAAGTTCCTTCAAAGTCAAGAAAGTGGACAAACTAAAGTGGGAGGCGATATCATCAGCTGGTATTATCACTCTCCAAGGGAGAGGAGATGCATTTAGGGACCTCTGCCTAGCAGTTCAAGAAGGTGTGACCTTCTCAAGCACCACAATAGATCGACTGGTTGTCTACAGAGACATGGCAACTGGACTTTTGGTGTGTGGTGGCACAATTCAAGTCTTTCATGATGACCTCAAAGCTGTTCCCCTCTTGCCCTTTGATGCCTGGATTGCGACCTTGTTGCCTCATGAAGCTCATGATGAGGGACATGATGGAGTGGCGGGCACCTTGCTGAGGATGAGAAGGAAAGCATGGGTTTTGAGAGGAAGAACAGTTGCTCAAAGAGTCATTGACCGATGCGTCTCCTGCAAAAAGGCAAAAGTTAGAGCATGTCAACAAGTGAACTACCTGAAGAGAGAACGAGACCTTCTGCACCATTTGAGTTCACCGCCATCGATCTGTTTGGACCTTACCAAGTAAAGGACGATGCCAAGAGTAGAGCTATTCATGCAGAGCTGGCTAATACTCTATCTACAGAGAGCTTCCTATTGGCATACCAGAGGTTTACGGCACTCAGAGGTCATCCCCGAAAGGTCTAGTCAGACCCAGGAACCAATTGCATTGGTGCAAAACCTGTACTGAAGGATCTGTATGGTTTCCTGGAAAGTCAAGATAAAGCAACCTTGGAGGAGTATGCAGTTAAGAATGGAACACAGTTTGTCTGGAAAGTGCATCCAGCCGATTCACCACATCGAAATGGAGCTGCTGAAGCTGCAGTGCGTATTACAAAGAGAGCGCTGCAGAGTCTAGGGAAAGGGTCAGACCTCACTTTCAGTGAGTTTTTAACAGCACTTCATCTAGCAGCCATCATTGATGCAAGAGTTCAGAGCCGGGAGGGCTGCATACAATATGTCAAGCCAAACACACTTTTGCTTGGTCGAGCCACACAGACAGGGGACTACAAGACATTCGACTTTGCTAGCTACCCCTATAAAAGGTTGCGAGAGATACAAACTCAAGTCAATTACTTTTGGAGATCCTGGAGCCAACTTGCTGGTCCAAACCTGTTTGTTAGGAACAAGTGGCATACAGCAGAGAGGAACGTCGCCGTTGGGGACATCGTCTGGCTATGCGATCAAAATGCATTAAGGGGGCAGTTTAAGCTCGGAAGAGTCATCAGTGTAAACTCTGATCCAAGGGGCATTGTAAGGGATATAAATGTTCGAGTTTCTCCAAACCATTGTGTCCCTGTCCAGAAGTCAACGGTCAAAGAATCTGCATTTTCTGATAGGAAGAGGGTCTGTCAAGGTACTGTGCTGCATAGGGACGTTAGACGACTTGTTGTTCTTCTCCCGGTTGAAGAGCAGATGGAGAAATCATCATTGCATCATTGCTATTGTTTGTGTGCACCGGGAGCTGACGCTACGGCAGACAGCAGCGCTCGCTCGAGAATTAGAGCTTGATGTCTGTTTTGAACACTGTGCAGGATTGGGTACTCACCAAAGAACTCTGAAATGACAGCTGTTTTTTTACCTACATGAATTCTAATAAATGGATGGAAATAATTCACAAGGCCTAATCATTGAGTGGAATCCAGTTGACAAGTTCAAATAGTGAGAACCTATATCTTTCAAGTGTGGGGAAACGCAGTGTCAAACAAACGCTTGACACACACAAACACACACACACACACACAGAGAGAGGTTAATGTTGTGAAAGTCAAAGTAAACTTTGAAAATAAACACTGTGAAGCAACAGCTTATTTTATTTTACATATACATATTTGTCAATGCCTCCATATGCCAATGTAGCTTTCCTCAGCCCTCAGATTCTCCTTCACAGTAAACATGCCTTCAAAAACAAGCCCTCTTTTGTCCCATTAAATGTCACCCAATTGTGAGGTCCAGGCTTCATCTGTCTATCTGATTTTAGCATCATTCTTCTGCTGACCCCATCTTGCTGAGTCAATTATGTCAAATTAGCTGACATTAAAAATATTATATTTGATAGCACCCCTTGTTCTGTTATGCTGTTTCTATGGGAACCACATGAGAATTCTGCCTGAAGTGAACTGCTAGATTCTTGTTTCATTGTACGTGTTAAAGCAAACTGTGCACTGGGTTTATTGGCCAATTGTCTATGGGGATTCAAAAAAGAACAGAAACCCTTCAGTATAAGAGTTTGTTTCGACCCTATCTGCAAGAAGCGGGCTGTTTCTCATCAGAGTTTCAATCCATTTCACTTTTGATTCAGTCCAATTTCCTGTTCTTTATTCAAATTTTAAACTTAACTCAGCCTTTTTAGAAGTAGGTGCACTGCCTGAGTGAAACAATTTAGAGCATGATATATGTACATATGTTTCTTATCTGTGTACACATTTAGGAGCAGCAGTCCCCCATCATTCATATACACCTTATTTTTTGCACTTCCTCTCTCTAACTTATCTTTCTCCTTTAGTCATCAAGTAAATTATGATTGCGCCCCTATACCCGATACTTCAGCCTAAAGCAGAGATAACACTTGAATCAGTGCTTTAGCACTTAACTAAAGGATATCATAACTAAAGGACACCTGGATTGATCCAAACAACAAAAAGCAATCTGTGCCCATGGCATAATAATAAACTAATGTCATGGCCATTTACACGACACAGTTTTACGTCACTAGAAACGGTAAACGTTTTATGCGTTTTGGCCGTTCATTTACATGACAACAGTGTTTTGGGGGCCTAAAAACGCAAACGTTTGAAAACGGGTTTCAAAGTGCAAGTTTTTTAGAATGATACCATTATCGTCTTCAAAAACGTGAATCTGTGAAAACGGTGATGGCATGCACATGCCTATTATGTGTTTAGTATATAGGCATGTGTGTTTGGCACGAGTGGCCTGTAAAATAATGTGTATGAGCACTTTCTTTACAAACTGACATCGATCACCAGAACCTGAATTTGTGAGGAATGTAGGTGTTTTTTGGATATATTTTTTTTATTGTTATAACCTTTTTTTATTGTTATACACCCCAGTCTGCAGGAATTGCTCATCAACAGTAAATACTTTTTTTTTTTTTTTTTTTTACAGTTGTGGTTACAAACTCTTTCTCTTCCTTTGTGGATTTCTGTTTGATTTCGACCTTTGACCTACAAAGTGTGTCACTGGAACATCAGTATGAGGTGACTCAGCATGAATACTACATTGCTTAAAATATTGGGATTAGCATCATCCTGCCATCTTATGCCCTTGGCTTTCCCAGAGGCCCTGCTCTAGCAGCTGTAATTTGAGATGCATTACTTGTTTGGTTATGGAAGAGCAGTTTTATACTCTTGACAGTTTTATATGAATTGTCCTCAGGCATTTCATAAGTGAGCTGAGTGGGTGGCAAGTCTTAACGGTCAACAGTCTGTATCTGGACTGCACGCTTCACAAGGAGCACTTATCTTTTATTAATATCACTTCATTAAAAGTTTTGCTTTTCTGCTTTTCTATTGCTTCATTCCTTATTTCCCTCCTAAAAAGACATTGTTAATTAATCAACAGAAAAACAAAAACACCATGAGCCAAATGGGAAAAAGTCAGATGGCAAGGTTCAGTGCTCTAGTGTGAGACAATTAAAGCATGCAACAAACAACAGACGCTGAACACACCCCAATGTGCTAATTGTAACTCCAGCTGAGGGGACTTGTGGGTGCGATTGAGTGGGACCTTTTCATTATTGTCACCTTCCTTCAATGTAGCTTGACCGCCCCCTCTCAGTGCCAGTCTGCCCCCTTTCCAATTATCAAACTTTATTAAGACATTTGTTTTCTAGAGATGGCCTTTGCACTTTTTGGTGAACTCTGGATGATAGGATGTTGTTTTGTGTGTGACTAATTGAATCCTGCTAGGTGATTATGATTATAATGTCCTCTTGTAATGAAATGAAGTTTACTTGCATGCCTTGTGTGAAATGTGTTATCTGCCACTTTGTGACAGAACAAAGTGAACAGAACAGAAGTGAAGCTGAAGATTTTTTTTTTTTTTTTTTACAATTATAATCTTCTAATTTTGTTATTATGTGTTCACAATGTCATTTGAACAGTTTGTCATAAGGTGGTTCTCAACTGGCTTTGCTTCAGGGCATGAAATGGTGACCTAACACACTACCAAAATTGTTTATTTTAAAAGGCTAAACAAAAACATCACATTTTTTTGTTAAATTACTATAAACTTTTAAGGCCAAAAACTTGAAACATTATTAACATGACATGAACATGTTAGTGTTATTTGCCAACCTAACACATGCAACAAACACTGGGCCAAAATACTGAATTAATGTCAGCCTTATAACCAAGTACCATGAATTTACATGAAAATACGGTAAAGTTTGATTAAATGAACAGCCTTGGACATCAACAAAAGATACGTGTACCATTTTCTCCTTCATTTCACTTTTCAAATTATTATTGTCATTTAGCTTCTTTTTTTCACCTGCTGTCCTGCATCCCATAAAGAACAGATATGCGACCCAGTTGAGAACCACCGATATACATCTGTCTTTTCCACTTTCGTCAAACCCCCCCAAAATTTATTGTCACAGCCCAAATATCATATTTTAAAACAATTTAAAACCTTGTTTCCAAATTGCAATCAGCTCTGCCATCAAAGCCAAGCATCAGGCTGCAGTCTGAGCCTCCTGGTGAGTGAGTTTAATGTCTCACAGTGTTAAATGGAGAACTACAGTATAAGACCACGGGCAGAAGGAGCGCCAGCCGTAGCCTGCAGCCACGCTTTACAGGTTACCTCCCTAATGGAGCTCCCAGGCCTTGAAGTGCAGTTGGGGAGCGGAAGGGGGAAAAATGTCAAATGCTCATCTGAGACCCATCATTAAGGACTTTCTCTGACTGGAGATGAGGAAAGTGGATGGGTAGCACAAAAGAAGAGACAGCGGTAATTGACTACTTTTACTGCAATGGGACTAATTCACAATGAAGCACACAGCACCTAGTCATGTGAAGACCTGAGTGATCTTCTAAATAATGGGAGTTCGAAATCTAGCGCTGTTATCCAGGTGAGAGTAGTGACTTTACAGGGAGTTGGATTTGTGAAATGTGGCAGACATGCATTGCCAAAAGCGGATTTGGATTGGCTTCTTATTATCAATGGTTGGGACAAAGTGTAATGTTGTGGCTGTAATATCATAAGCCCAGATTTCAAACAGCTCAGACCCTGGAGTTTGCATTTTAAGCTGAACCTCTAGTTCTCATCTTGCCATTCCTTGTAGGCTCACTGAAGTGGTCTGACCTTGGTGTAGCTTGAATTAATCTGCTGTGCTCTATTTTCACATGTGAAGATGGCCATCATGGCAAATAATCATTTCATATTTGATTGCGGTTTCCACTTCCCCAAGGCAACTATGTACCGGGTTAATTGAATTTCAGAGACCATCCTCAGTTGGTCAGCAAAGATTGAAGTGCATGTAATCGTAATTTCGGCAAGCACTGCTCTTGTGCGCTTGGCCAAATGAATGGTGACGTCACAATTTTATATATATATATATATATATATATATATATATATATATATATATATATATGAAATTGGGATTCTCTCAACAGCTGAGAACACATGCCAGAGGGTCTGTGCATTTGTAGTTGAGAAACTAAGGTTTTTATTTTTCCACATTCAACATTAGAACTAAGAGCTGGGTGCTGAAGAGCCAAAAGTCGTCATGACATCCAAATTGGCACTATTTACATTTTAAATTTACCCTGACATCACTAGGCAGTGTGGTCTATTGATTAATGTTAATAAATACTTATTTATGAACCAATCTGGTTCTTAGTCCAATCCATTTCTATGTTTTTTTGCATGCTGTTTTACTCAGAAGTACATCACATTACATCACAGCCTCTTTTGCAATGTCACTTTACTCCATTTTTTATTTTTAATATCTATTTATCTATGGCTGTTTTGAGCAGATGTCATGTCTCACTGGTTTTTCTTTTCAGAATCTTGCACTATGAGCAATGTTCTTAAAGGTGTGGTATGTAATATTGACAGCTGGCTGTTGAAATTGGAACTGCAGCCCACATTTAAAATATTGGAGAGAGTTGTTTCCCCTGCCTCCTCCTCAGACACGATGCTCACACGGATTGCCAGATTGAGGACACAAAACAGGAACAAGCACAATTGACTACTTGCACTGAGCCTTGTGACGCACTTCCGTTTTAAAATAGTACAACTCACTTATTTCTGGTTGTGTATATTTAATGTTAACGCAGAGAACATGATTCAGTATTTTTAATCCAGGGCTCTCAAGTTTTGAAGACAGGCAAGAGTGACATCCCCCCTCATTTCCTCTATGGGCGAACGAAACTTTCGAAAGATGATGTGCACAATCACGTGAACAATTCCAGGATATGCTTTTTTTCATTGGTTGTTGCATTAAATCTTACCCAGATACAATAGTGCTATTTTCTGATTGGCTGTTGTGTATTCCTTTTCTTTTTTTTTTGATTGGCTGGTAAGTGGCAGGCTCGACTAAAGAATTCCAGGGGAGACGCACGTTACTTGCTTGATTCCTGCCGGTTCTATAGTGAGAGCCGGGCGCCCAGATACATGTTGGGCGCTGCGGCATATTAAATATATTAAAAAAAAAAATTCCGCGTGAAAAAATGTGTGGGAGAGCGTGACAAAAGACGCTCAATGCGTGACACTTGAGAGCCCTGTTAAAGGGGTCATATAATGCCATTTTCGTAGAAGCTAATATAATTCTTTAGGGTCTAAATTAAAAGTTTGTAATATACTTTAATTAAAAATTCTCATTAGTATTGTAAGAAAACACTTATTTTACCTGGTCAAATACAGCTCTGTTTTCAGCACGCCGTTTCAGTGCATGTGCCTTTAAATGATAATGAGCTTCGATCACCCCGCCCCTCTATTCCACAGTCTATGCTCTGTGCGTACATGTTTGTAACACAATAACCATAACGCGTTGTTCATTATAAACGTGGGATTATGAATTATATTCAGAACGTCGTACATAGAAAACATGCCATAATGTACCCTGAGTGTAAACATTAGCCGCATTCATTGTGAAGCTAGCGATTTGCAAAGATTAATATAAATATATAAAGGTTAATAAAACATTACACTCACTTCAGTTCTTCTCGAGGTGCAGGAACACGAATAGTTGGTATCGATTCCTTTTTTCAGGAGCAGCTTCTTAGCAAAACCAGCTTTATACCTCCTCGAAAGAAGTTTGGTGTGTGAAATGACTCGCGCAAACATGAAAGCATTGACGTTGATCGTGGGGAATATTCCCTTTGAAAACAAACTCAGCCACTGCGTCTTCAGCGGTTCGGATTTAGGAACATTAAAATGACTGTTGTGTTCCTTATTGCACCCAAGAACAGAACACCACAATCGCTTAGACTCCATTCTGCTCAGTGACAGTGCTCCAGTGTACATTTCGGCACAACACCGGTCCGCGCGTGCATGATTGACAGCTCACTCACGAGCGAGGGCGGGTCTGTGTTGAAACGCTGCTGTCAATCAACAATCGTGGGAGGGGCGTGCGAGCTTGTGACGTCATAGGCTCGAACGGCTCGATTTGAGGCAGGGGAAAACATATAAGGAGATTAAAACAAAACCACTGGATGGATTTTTATCATTATATGATGGTTGTGTACAGACACTGCCAACACACATTTCAGTACAATCAACTTGTAAAAGTGCATGTACCATTATATGACCCCTTTAATCATTTGACAGCAATAAAAACATTAATAATCTGCTTTCTCATGTATGTTGGCAGGGCTTGACATTAACTTTTTTGCTCACTAGCCAATGTGGCTAGTGGTTTTCCAAAATTACTAGCCACACAGCATTTTTGCTAGCCACATTTTTGTTGTTGGAAAATTACGTTTTATATTATTAAAGTTAACAATGGGGCTTAAACCGTGCTAAAATGTACTAATATTATCATTAGCTCTGATGTGTGTGTTTTTTTGAAAACATGTCGTCTATTAAGATAAACACATAAAAGAGCTTCTTATTGTAAAATAAAAGTGCTGCATCGTTTTTTTTTTACAGCAGTAAATACTGTAATACAGAGTAGAACGAGCAAAGAAGAAATAATTTTTTCTAAGAAAAGAAATCCACAATTAAGGCAACATGATTAAAACTTTACATAGGCCTATATGACAGTTTTGGGGACTTTGGATTGTTTGTATCTGCATTTCCTCAGAGCTCTGACTGGATTAATAATTATCATCATGAAGCTCTGGTAGCTCTGAGTAACTGGAGATATGTCCACCTGAAACAAGTATAGGTCTACAGGTCTTTATTTTGCAGATTTGCTTTCATGGCATGATTAATTTTATTAAAACATAGAATTAACTCTAAAGATAGTTGTGATATGACGTGGCATAAGGGCAGACCTGCTAGTAGTTACACCATGTCCCTTAATCATGAAGATTATTTTTTCTTTATCTCAGCTCTGCCTTTTCTCTTTCTCTCGTTCTCCTGCGCATTTTCTCTACGCACTGCTCGGCCACACACACTCACGCACTGACTGAACGATGTGTTGATGTGTGTGTGCATGCGACCAGTCGCGTGTGATGACAGAGATCGTACCATCAGGTTAAAAGCAGGCGGGAGGCTGATGGTCTACAGGTCTGAGGGACTGTGGCTGCTCTGTGACAGATTCAACTTTATATTGTCGTTTGACAAAAGTTTGGGTGTCATATTTGGCGCGCGCACCCTCGCGCAGCGGCACTGCATGAGAGCGTGAAACGCGCCTGTGGTCTGGATTCTCCTGCTATTAGATCGCTATTTCATTGCTGCCGCTGGTTAAGTTGATAATTAAGAGCAGACTAAAACAGCCCTCAGTCCGACGGCCAGTTTAATCTGCATAGCGTCTTGTTTACAGTGTTGTCGTTCAAGAGAGGCTTCACAAATGGACCAATGAGCAAACACTATGTGCAAGTAGTACTCATGGGAGTTGTAGTGTTGTAGTGTCAAATTGCAATTCGTTTGTTATTTCAGAAACCCTTTTGACAAGACTACAATTTTTCAACACGCCAAAGTGGCTAGTGGGAGTGTCTGTGTTACCCGCCACAGGTGAAATCCACCCGCATTTGGCGGGTTGGCGGGTGTTAATGTCAAGCCCTGTATGTAGGTGATCTGAACGCTGTTACCAGAAACTCCCGAGTTGTAATAAATAGTATGCAGAAGTAGTCCACTGGCAATGGAAACCAGCAAGCCTTGCACTGTAAGTTGATCAGCTAGTGTATCCTCATTTTAATATGCCTCTAGTCATAGAGCTTTTTAGATGGATGCTGAGGCCTTTTAGGTTGGGTAGAATCTGCGATCTGATCCAGTTCGATTACTGGTCTCCATGGCTGCAATTTGCTGTGCTTTCTGCCAATTGGCAACCCAGGGTTTTGAAATATTATTGGCTAAATTTGCAGTGGGCAAGATCACACAAACCAAAACAAAAATATTTAAACTTAACATGTTTCCTAAATCTCTGCAAACATGTAATTGTATTTTTTATGCTTTTATTACAATCCCAAAAATTACATACAGCACCTTTAAGACTACGTGCCAAGATTGTAACAGATTACTTTTTAAAAACACCCTTGAGACATATGCATTTTGTTCAAATGACCTGATAGTATAGGGGATTTATAAAATCCCTCTCTTGTTTTCATTATGTCAGAGTCTGTCTTTTATTTGTCCTTTGACTACCAGGTGTTGACATACAGATGTTCCTTTTAAGCTAATGCTGTGGTGTGACATGACACACCAAAATTCATAAATATGTCTCTGAGAATAAACACTAGTATGATTATATTTTCCCCTTTGCCTCAGGCCACAATTCCTCAGCACTGAGGGTTTTGCTATAGATAGTATATACTTATTGGTGTTACCTTCCACATATTTCCATACTTCATGTTCTAAATGTACAATACGTGTCAAGACTACCAAATGATTCATAAATTATTTCACATTTCCACTGTATCTTCCTAAATATTAACGACATTGATCTTGTAACAGTTGTGGTTCTGTTGAATCTTGTTAGTCACATGTCTTTTGTTTTCCCGCCTCTCATCCGTTGCCATGTCTACCATCATTAGTTCATCATAATCACCTGTGACTTGTCAATTACGTTCATCTGTGTAACCTGGTTTATGTTCATCAGTGTCTGTATTTAGTTCCCTCTGTTCAGACAGTCTTGGTCTGTTCTCGTCTATGTAATGATGCTACTTGCGTGTGTCACTAAAGTTATATTTGTAAGTAAACACTTTTGCATTGGAGCCTTCTGCCTCCGTCGTCGTCGTCTTCTGCACACAATACAAGTGGATTGTACATGTAACGAATGTACATCAATAATAATATACATAAAATGTATTTAAGGGGGGCCGGAAGGCCAATTTAGCTCAAAAGGAATGATTCATCGATTTGCAATGAATCTTGACCGAATCACTATGGAACCGAGCAAATGACTCGTTTAGAGTTCATTTGAACGGGCCGTAATTATAACCTTGGCACAGATATAAATATCCAATCTATAGTGAAACACTATGTATTAGCAAGGTAACTTTAGATCGACAGTACAAGACATTAAATGTGCAAGCACAACACAAGGCAAATATCTTTCCAAAATATAAACAAGACTTTATTGATTATCCTAAAACATAAAACTAATATCTAACACAAACACACGCACACGCATTCATACAAGTTGCAGAAAGAAAGAGAGTGAGGAAAGAATGAGTTTTAAGAGTGAGATAGTGAAATCCCAAGTTTCTATATGCACTTATAAGACATGACCTGAACTAACCATCAATCATTAATTTAACCCTTCTATCGTTTCTTTGGCGGGTTATTTAATTTTACATTAATGCACCAGTTCAGTTAAGAGTCTGGAGTGTTACTTGCTTGCTTTAGGGAATTCCCTTTTTGCGGTGCTTCGTCAAAGGGGTTTCCCGGCCGTTGCTTGGCTGGCTGTGCCTGGAGACGTCTTGGGGCGGCCAATCACGTGGCGTGTTGGCGCGGATGAATGAAGTCTTTGAAGTTGAAGCAGGCTTTGCAGTTGAAACGTTAAAACGAAACTTTGCAGCAAAACTTAACTTAGAACCGAGACTCACAACGGAAAATAAAGGAAAACTTAGGAAAGAAAGAAAGTGAGACGAGTTAGATGGCTTGAAATGAAGCTGTTGAACCCGTTCTTCTGATCTTAATTTGGGTTCTTTGTCTCTATGCGTCTACATGGTTAGGCTACCACAACCATCGTCTGCTGTCTCCACCCGACTTGTTGTTCTGCCGAGACCTTTTCGAGAGAGAGAGCCCGCCCCACTTCTGTGTTCGGGTCTAAGATTTTAAACTCAAATGTTTGTCCCGCCTCCTGGAGGAATTTGGACAATAAGATACTTGTAAGGTTGTTTGAGAAGGGGGTATTTTCCATCATCCCCCTCGCATCGTAAATCATGTGGTATCTGTGGTTTGCTTTACTCTGCAGCTGAGCAGAGGCTTTAGTTTAGACATAATTTCCATTTTAAGACCATAAACATTTTACACAGATTTCAATCAAGCCATCTTTTGAATTAAGGGCATACGATTCTTTTGATTGGAAGCACGGTACTCTTTCATTCATACACACGGTTATAACACAATTACATGATTTATATGTGATCTAAGCATAATAGACACATAGGGGTCATATATTGTAGAACACATAGAAATATGGTTGAACGATTATATTTGATTATATCAAGTCCATCAAGAATTGTTTTGGGATGAGTTTTATGGATTTTGATATGTAAAGTCTCGTGTCTCTGTGGGTTTTAATGGATCTCAACACTGAGGTCATTCAACGGTCTTCAAGAAGGGGGAAGTCTGTTTTACATCTCTGTCATGGGATCTCCTGACCTCGTGGCGTTAATTTAGTAGGTCCTATCCCGTGACATCTCTTGGTCCTTAAGAAAGAAGGGGTCTGTTAGTCGCAGGTGACCCCTGCTAGGGCCCTGAGCAGTACCATTTCTGAACAGATCTGTCTTTCACAATTACCAAATGTAGACAACATTATTCCTTTAGTTAAACAATAAAAGGTCTTTTTGGTTGTAGACTCTCTGGGTCTGGGGATTTGAATCTGGAATGTGAAGACTCTTTGTGGGATTATGTATGAAGTATGAACAAAATCACCCAAAAGCTTCAATTGTGTTTGGGTCCATTCTCGTTGTCGCTACATACATCATCATTCCTCAAATTGCAGTACATTCTTGGGCTAATAATATTCCTCTTCCTAAGTTCTTACTACATGCCTGTGTTA
Source organism: Semotilus atromaculatus (assembly GCA_031834385.1). Lineage (NCBI taxonomy): Eukaryota > Metazoa > Chordata > Actinopteri > Cypriniformes > Leuciscidae > Semotilus > Semotilus atromaculatus. The sequence continues at coordinate 10,424,219 of JAULUF010000038.1, read as the reverse complement.
AGAAGGAATAGATGAATTTAGGAGTGGAATGAATGTCTTCTATCTGGCATAATACAGCTGTGAATTTCATTATGTCAAACCCCTCATGGGATTCTCCGGTCTAAGCTTAACAAGCCTCTCATTCTCAACATTTAACCCAGCCATGTATAATGCATTAGAACAGACCATGAGCCTCCTGCTTTTTTACTAATAGGCTTTTTGCCTTTGAATAATAATTTATTTAAACAAATAATTTAAACTTAAGTTTGTACTACATGCTTGGAAAAATAACCAATACAGGGTGCTCAGTAACAGTATTACTTCTGTTTTGAGAGTGGAAACTGATATGATAAAGAATTTGTTCTGTATTGGATTTATTTTGAAACATCCAGACAGTTGTAGGTATAAAACAACTTTTGTTGTAGGTATAAAAACGTACCTACGGCAACATTTTTGCAAAACACAAAATCCGTTGTGTCATGCACGTTTTGCAACAGTTTCAAAGTGAAATGTCCAGTGAGTGGCGCTAAAAGCGTGTTTCGTTTTTTCCAGAACAGATGAACGGGAGTATGGCAACGTTTTATTACGTTGTAGTTTGTTCGTTTAACCGCAGTTCTTAATTGAAATGTCCGGTGAGTGGCGCCAAAAGCTTAATGCTCCATTTAAAAAAAAATACACCTACACTAAAGCCTAAACCTACCCAATAGTGTTAACAAAAGCAAATGTGACATAAAAACATAATGGTAAATGGACTGCATTTATATAGCGCTTTCACAGACCCACTGGGCCACCAAAGCGCTTTACATTTGCCTCACATTCACCCATTCATACACTGGCGGCGGTGTCAGCCATACAAGGTGCCATCCAGCTCGTCGGGAGCAGCCGGGGTTAGGTGTCTTGCTCATGGACACCTCGACACTTGGTCAGGTGGAACCGAGGATTGAACCACCAACCTTCCGGTTTGTAGACAACCCACATGAACCACTGAACCAATGCCGCCCCAATATCATAACCAAAGCATTTTAGCTTGTTTTTGAATTCTTGTCTCCAAACTTTTTCATTGTGAAAAAGTACCTAAGCTCTCTGCATCACAAGTCCAATTTTGTACTAGATGAGCTACCAAGCATCCTTGGTATGTCAGTCAAAAATATTCATTTACAAATCATACACTATGGTAAAACGGGTTTTAAGGTCATAACATAATTGTGCAAGGTGCCGCGTGAAAACAAGTCTTTATTAATCCATAATCTGCCCCTGTAATCATAATTGTTTGTGTGAAAACGATTAAAAGCGCTTGCTGTTTTACTGGCTCTAGTGTTCATTTCTGTTGGAAACTGCAGTGATATGTACGTATTGGTACGTATTTTTGCATTTTGCAAAAAAATTGCCACAGGAAAGTTTTTTCAATGAGCCTGTGTTGGCTTTATTGCAGGAGACCTCTCTTACTGCAACAGTGGAGAAAGGTTTGCTGCATTTCGATTGGATCTTGATGGACAAGCACAAACACATGTCCAACACCATCAGATAAGGATGCTAGGACAACTGACATAAACCACAAGACTTAAAACAAAAGTTAAAAATAAAGTTTTAAGCTAACCTCCATAAACTTATTTAGTATTTTTTAGATGCAAGAGCAGTGGCTGAAACAAATGGATGTCACAATGATCCATCCAATTCATTCATAACTGTTTGGAAACTTGAAAACTGATGTAAACCACACGTATCCATGTCATACTTATTCAGAGAAATAAGTATTCTCAGTAGCTACGTTTACATGGGCACCTTTTGGTTCAATTGGAGTGAAATCAATCCGATTTATTTATCGTGTTTATAAATAATATACACTGTGTTTACATGGACGATAAATAAAGTAATCGGGTTGATCTGCACGTTTATATGTCACAAGCTTCAAATCGGATTCCAGGAATTCCAATTGGATCGAGCTCAGTCGAATTGATTAAGTTTTCGAATTGATTGGTTTTTTAGTCCGATTGAGCCGTCAATCCGATTATAAGGGTCCATGTAAACACAGCTAGTGACAGCTATTTGTAGTGCAACATCTTAAATTCAGCTGTTAATGTACAAATCAATGCATGCATGACAGTTCAATCTTTTTCAATCTTGTTTGGACACTGTTTGTTTAGAATATTGCCAAAGGTATTATGGTGGTGGTTTGGAAGGTGATAAAGGCATCGGTAAAACTTTAAAGACACTGTATTAACTGTGTGCTTTAGAATATGCAAATGTATTCCACATGGGAAAGAATGGTGGGCCACACTGTGTGTGCCCTCTGATGTCAGCAGCCAATCACTGCACTGCACCTCATTGGAAAGAGATAAATGTACCCTTTCAATGGACACTCATACATTCTGAGTCTCCCATCTAGAGAGACCGTAACAGATACCCCGTCCTGAGTCTCCAGCCTGTAAAGGTGAGACAGAAATAGATTGCATGCTCTGAGTCTACAGTTTGTGAGGCAGCAACATATATGACCATGTTCTGAGCCTCCAGTCTGTGAGGAAAGAGACATTAACAAACACTACGTTCAGGATGTGTTGTACTCTGAGTCTCTATGCCAGAGAGACAAAAGCGGGTTGACCAAGTTCTGAGTGTCTGGCCCAGAGGCAGAAGACATACAGACACGTTTGGAACAAGGTTAAGCTCGGGAGTGCAAACCTTCCCTTCAAGGTACCTTCGTCTGTGTGTTTCAGATTGTTGAAGAGCACAATCCACACACCAAGTTACCATTTAATGCTATTTCATGTCTATTTCAATAGCGCTAGTATTTGAAAGTAATAACTGACACCTGGTCGGATCTTGTCAAGGGCTGTTTTCCTCAAAGAGGCTTTACATAAACGTTTCCTACTTGAATCACAATTGCATATTGTGTTTTGTCAGCATCAAGTGGTTGATGTAGAACACCAACAGCCATGGTCTCCTTTGAAAAGTTTGCTCACTCGAGAGGTGAAGTGCAGACCCACCACATCCTTCTACATCTCTGCTGATCTTGTTTTCATCAAGGATGAACAGAATTCAATACCTCCACTAGACCAAGGACTGTGTGTTCTCTGTACTAGAGCATTGTAGATTTTTTGAGCCAACCAAAGCTGCTGTTCAAAGCTATGGAATCTTTTTTTTTTTTTTTTACACACACATTGATTGGTACCTTACAGCTCCCACTTCAAAAATTTCTTACAAGCACTTGATAGAGCTGCTATTCATGATATATAGCTCAGCTATCATTACTAGGATTTTAGCTAGTAATAGACATAGACACAGTGATTCAAATTACAACATAAACATAGACTGGAAAGAAATTATTCTTAGTAATACATTACATAGGTTTGTATTCTCTATCTAAAGGTTGTAATACCTGTGGATATTGGTTGTGAAACAGTTAGACTTTATGAGCTTTATTGATTACAAACTGGTTGTCCACTCTAGAAATTTCATCATTTCTGTTCATTGTAGCGAGAAACACAAATGGAACATAATCAAGATATTTCACAACCACAGTCTTGCCGTTAGGGCAGAAATGTGTGCAATGAATAAAAAGTAGCTCCTCACACTAGGATGCAAGTCTTTGCAGTTTTGCATGATTTAAGTAATGGGATTCAATTTCATCCTATTTTTTTTTTTTGGATGCATGCAGTTGTTGATCTGTGCAGCCATCTAATGTTAGTATGTGTCTGATTATTTTTCAGTGCGAAAATGGTTGTAAATGCATCCACTTCATTCTCAAATGGAACCAAAAATCAAGCAATATATTGCAAACGGCTGTGCATCTCAAGCCATTTAGCAAAGCACATTTAGTTTCACAAACTATGTTATGATCCTCTTCGGATTGTGAAATGTTTATTATTAGCTAAATGTTCATAATATTTTCAGAGAGCTTTGCTCAAGGCCCTTTGTTATCATGCGCTTAATTATTATTTTGTCATTTGCTCCCCCCAATGTTCATACCTAATCTATTAATTACAATCTCCATTAGCATTTTAATGAGAATAGGGCCAATAATTAAATCAGCCTATTTAAAGCTATAATTAAATGACCCCTGTCTCTGCTTTGATGGCTAAAAGTAAGTAGTGTCATGCCTGTGATGGAGAATGAGAGAAAGAGAAATCAAAGCTTGCCATTTTAGTCAGGGATCTGATGACTGAAACATATTTCAGAGGTCACTGTTTATTTTACAGTTTTCTGATGGCTACATTTAAGGAGTGGGATTACAGAGGCTGCGTAATTACAAGATCACAGCTGAATATTTCTATGTTCTTACCTATGTGCTACATATGCTTTCCGCATGTTTGCTTTATATAATAGCTAGCGGCTTGAAGCTTGATCCTGGTGGGAGGCTGTCTACCTTGCGTTCTTATCTGCACAGAACTGCTTCAGTACTTGTGCAATGGAGCCTCACTGACTGCACTCTTAAGTGTTGCTCTGTGAGCATCGCTGATCTCAACCCTGCAGCTCACAGCCAGGCAGGGTGGCACGTGAGGCCATAATGAGAAAAGACAAGCTCTCTCTCTAATAGCTTTTTCTCAAACAAAAAAAAAATGACTCTGACCTCCGCTGCTCCTCGGCTGATGGGAGACTTGGAGCTGTCCACTCCCCGCCCAGCATGCGGGAGTAAGGGCTGACCCGGACCAGCGACTCAGGGCCGGCCCGGGGCGGCAATAATAGCCAGGTTAGTGCTCTCCACTGGCCGTTAATGGCAGCGCAGTGTAAACAGCATCATGGGAGTGGGACTAGATGATGGGGTCGTGCTCTCTCGCAACTTTGGCATATGAACATGCATCGAGTGAATGGGCCTCTAAGGAGGCCCTGATTAAAACAGCCTTTACTGTTTCATTGTTCTCTTCAGAGAATTTACCTTTGACAATGAGACCGCGTTTAAAATCTTTAAAATCTGTTTTTGCAGTGGGGAGACTCATGTTCCTTGTTAGTGCAGCTGCTTCTCAAACAGTGTGCCAGTACCTATTTGAGTTCTCTTTTGCAACTTATCGTGCTTGACCAGGCAAAAGCACATACAATTATGTCAAAATGCCTGTTTTTGGCGAGGATCCTCATAAGCTTTAAATTAATTAAAATGTCTTAAATTAATATAAAGAGAGAGACGTTGTTGTTTGTCAGAATTTTTTTCCATAGCACATTAACAAATCATTTTAATGACCCAAATAACACTAACAATACAATTACAAATGAATAATAATAATATTACAAAAATTATAGGCCTAATAGCAGTTTTTATGTCTGAACACAGCACAATAATCAGCCATCGATGAAAAGCAAAAGCGTTTAAAACATGAACACTGGACACTACAAATGACATGATATTGTTTGGATTAAACACATGTTGATTTGTTAATGTTTAAATTTTTTACATATGTACAGTGTAACACACACACACACACACATGTTGGTGCAACAGCATTATGAGGACTCTCCATAGGCGTAATGGTTTTTATACTGTACAAACTATATATTATATCCCCTTACACTGCCCCTATCCCTAAACCTACCCATCACAGGAGATATGCTGCATTTTACACTTTTTAATAAAACATTGTTTTTTATGTTTTTTAAGCCATTTGATTTATGAGGACTTTTGCAGTGTCCTCATAAACCACCCATAAGTTGTAATACCAGTGTAATACACATGTCATTATACAAATGTGTGTCCTCATAAATCACATAAACCAACCCACACACACACACACACACACACACACACACACTAATGCATGCACAGGCACACATACACATTCTCACAGACACACTCTCTCTCACACACACACACACACACACATAAACACACACGCACGTGTATGTGTACATACATATACATACACAATATATATACACAATAGTTCTTATTTTCTTATTTTTTCTTATTCAAACATAATTTTAATCTACATTTTAACTACACATTGTCATGTGATACTGATATAAGTACTCCAAACATGATGATTGAAAATAAGTGTGCAGTGTGCAAGACAGATTCAGTGAGTTCAGTAATTAAAATAATCATCTGATTTTAACTGATACCATGTGATTTTGTGAGTCTTTCTGTGCAATTAATTAAGTTTTTTTATTAATGTCATATGTTATAGAATAGAAAGCCAGTTCTATGTCTTTTTATCACATCGTATTCAACTCAAACTGCAAGCTTGTGATTCAGCTGTAGATTCAGTGCCAGAATAGCAATGCATTAATGATAGTTAGAGTGTTATACAGGCAGAATAACAGTATCACAGTACGGCGACACATTCTCTGGTATGAAAACAGACGCATGTAATTAATGAGCTACAGTTTGATTTGTCACACAGTAACAGTGATAGACTGTCAGTTTCTGTCTCACATACTTCCACAGCTTGATTTCTTTGACTGTCACTGGCAGCTGTAAATCATTCAGTCTTATACAGGTACTCACACGCACACACACTCATGTTAAGCAGTTGATGCTGAGCAATCCAATTAACATGCATAATGCACCTGGAGAAAAAAACCTGCTCTGGAGATAAGCCCAGAACGATCATTTATTTATAGGGGCTTGTTTACACAAATCGGGGATGCGCTCAGTCTTAGCTAGGTTTGGTTGATTCATTGCCTCGACCTCTCCGGTTCAGGTGAGGGTGAGCAGCGCATTAGCCCGCTAGTCATGAGGATATTATTGCACCTGTGGCTGCACAGTTTCATTTTATGCACCCGTGTGCAATTTGTGCCCCCCTCCCAACACCTTCTTTGTGTTCATCACATTTATGCTGCTGTTTTCCCTCTATGCGAGCAGGTCATTGTAAATGAGGATTGCGCTAGTCGCGGCCCACAGCTCTCGGATCTGGTGAGGGAAGAGAACACATGCTGCCTTGTGCAATGGGGTTATTACTGTAGTCTGTTTGCTCTTTCATTGCTCTTACTTTCCCTGCCAGACTCGGTCTTTCTCTTTATTTCTGTCTTTCTCTCGTAGCGTTATTGTGTGCTACATCATATGTTTGGATGATGCCTAATGTGGTTCAGGATCCCTCCTGTAGATTTCATCCTTGCTGCTTTCTCGTTCCTCAGCTCATGAAGTTGTAGGGAAGGGAAAGCATTCCGCGTGACCCCGGCATGATTGCATTTGCAATCTCATATGCAGTAGCGTCTCCCATTGTCTTCTTCCAGCTCCCCTATTGGGATGGTTTGATAACAGGATAGGCTCCCAGGTTCTGCAAGGGTTAGTAGAAAATCACAAGCTGCAGAACCAAGCCACTTTGACATTCAAGGTGCCCTCTGCCTTTCTAGGTCAAGTTGACTTGGTCTGTTCGGTAACGGGAGGAAAAAGTCAAGCTGTGCTTGAAAGCAAATTTAGACGCATTTTTTTGTTCAGACATCATTGATTCATCCTATTTGACCCCCTTTACATTTCCTAGTTTAATCTTGTCAGCAAGTAATTCACTTTGTAGTTGATGACTGATGATTTATACGGGTGAAACCAGTTACCTCAGAAATTGACTCTGCAGGCAGCAATATAACTGTAAAAGCCATCAGCCTAAATGTTATATACTATGAATGTGTGTGTGTGTGTGTATATATATATATATGTGTGTATATATATATATATGTGTGTATATATATATATATGTGTGTATATATATATATATATGTGTGTATATATATATATATATATATATATATATATTAGTATTGATGGGGGGAAAACCTCCCAATAATTCACTAGGCAGTTAGTAACGGGTTCTTGAATGATTCGTCTCCTTTTTTTGTCTTCACTGTTTTTCTTAGGGAAAGAATGATCCTTTTCGATCGAGAAGTAGCTTTGGATGCTCAGAAACCTTTTGTAACCCAGGTTCCACAGCTGACTCAGCCTATATTTATCTAAATTGCATGAGCCAAAAACTGTAGGCTAGCTCTCAGTAAAATTGTTTTAGAAATTAAAAGTAATGGCTGTTACTATTAGAGGTGTGTATCTTCACTTACCTCAAAATTTGATTCAATTACGATTTGGAGGTTAACGATTCGATTATAAAACGATTCTCGATGCATCATGATGCATCTTTTCCACCAATTATTTTATTGATAATTACTATATTAATAATCACAGTATAGTTATTTTTGTTATTTTATCATTGTTATTAAAATAATAACAAAGATGCAAACAACAAACAATAGAACAAATACAATATAAAACAGGAACAAATTAAATTAACAGTGCTTTACTTATTCATTTAAAATCTATTTATCAGAAGCATTCAGGTAAATAATAAAACAGAAATTGAATAATTAAATGAAAAACAAAATCACTGCATAGACTTTAGTGTATTAATTACAAATACATTGATTATTATTATAGCCACAAAAGTTATTTAGTCAAGAGCAGTGAGTAATTCCTTCTTTTATTTTGTTGTTTGATAAACATTAATGTCACAGCAGCAGGCTTATATATTAAGACCTAATGCATGGATCTAATGTAATGTTATATATAAGATCCCCCTCCCCCCCAATGTTTATGTTCACTTAAGACCCATGAATACTCACCAAGACAGATATTTAAGAATAATTCTGTGTAAATTATTACACAGATGTATTGTCTTCCGCTAAAGAGAGCAGAATTCAGGATCATGCTGCCTGAGAGAGGAGTATTTCTGTGCTCGCACTTCAGCTCTGTGTCAGTCATCGTGAGTAATGCTTTGAGATCTTTTTGGTTGCTTATTCCGCTTAATAATTCTGTTTAACATCAAGCTCGTCCTGCACTTGATTTTCACATTCATGCATGTTCTTTTTGTAAAAACCGAAACATCAGACAGAAGTGCTTTGTTTCCTAAGGACATACGCAACTATTTTTAAATAAGAGTAGTCAACTTTATTTACAATAAAACAGCATGTAGCCTTTTATTACAGATGCATCGATGCAAAATCGTTCACATCTGCAATCATCACGATACATCATAAAAACGATTATATTCCACAGCTCTAGTCATTGTTGCTTAAAATCTAGTCTTTAAAATAATGAATGTTGTGTAATGGTAATTCCCTGACAATCTTTTGTGTGTAAAAAAAAAAAAAAAAAAAAACTTTAAGTGGATTCAAATATTGGTTATAGAATAATAACAACAGTGACTTTGCATCAGTATTCCAATTCAGGGATTAACCTTTCTATTAGTTCATTAGCAAAATTCTGTGGTGATTTCCCCAAAGATTCTTGTTTTGTTGTTGTTGTTTTTTTATCTACACACACGCACACGCACGCACACGCACACACACACACACACACACACACACACACACACACACACACACACACACACACACACACACACACACACACACACACACACACACACACACAGAGAGCCAAGCAGATGCAGGAGTAATTAAAATCATCATGATGGTGTTAAGTGCCAAATCAGAGAGACAATGCAAGTGTTTCCACTTCATTCTCTACTAGAACTAGGTGCCAGGTTTGAGCGGGAGGTTGTGGGACTGACAGCGGAGATGTTATCATGAACAAGATGTGACAACTCACATGTTGTGGGTCAAAAATTTGTGAAATGCTGATGAAAACAAGAAGTGAAAAAACGTGCCACACACAGCAGTGTCACATCACAGTGAAGTGAAGGCTGTGGCATCTGTCACGATTTATGAGCTTAGGTTTTTGGAAGATTCAGTGCTTAAATTGCATTACGTTATTGCTATATTTAAATAAAATGTTTGTTTGCTTTAAGTGTAGCTAGGCTGTGTTAAAATAATACTGACATTTGAATTTTGTTTACTTTTATTCACCAAGTATTCACTAAACTGATCAGAGGTGACACTATTGATGCATTCCATTCAACTTTTTCATTGTTTTTCTATATAAAACATGCACTAGACTTACTTATTTAACCACTGCATTTGCATCTTATGCAGCGTCTCATGCATGACATAAAAAAGGAGGGAAAAAAAACACGTCTCTAGAGCTTGCTCTTTTTTGTTTGTCTGTTTTTGTTTTTTTGTTCCACTGACCTCATGTTTTTAACTGCAAAAACGCATTCCGTGTGAATGGCCATTTACCTTTTTTAATTATTGTTTCTCTTCCGATAAAAATATAGAGTAATACTTGCTCTCTTTAACTTGCGCACATTATGTATTCACCAGCACTTGTCAATAACTTGTCTTTCTGAATCACTTGAAAGCATCCCTGTATGTAGCGTGAAGTGTGTAGATGAAAGAGGGTCATGAGATCTTGCAGAATGTAGATATTTTGCTTACCTTATGTTGCATGCCTAACATGGCTGCTAAAGGCTGCTGTTTCAATTTACATTTAGATAGACCCAAGATTAGCCGCTCATAACTAATGTATATTCTCAGTGCTATGACTTTGTTCAAACACAGATAGTTAAATCTAGTCATGGCCAGATGTCCCTGAAACTGCCCTAAAGAAACCCACACTATTTCTAGTGCCACCACCTACATCCCATGATTCCATCTGCTTTACTTCTCTGGGACTTTAGGGAGCAAGTGTGTCCAGCTGCTGCAGCAGGCTGTGTTTAAGTAGCAGCATGATTGTGTGTGCTTTACCTAATCTGCTCCATTAGTTTAAATAATGCAGGAACGCTAATGAGCCAGCCAGAGAGAGGGGGAGAGTAAGAGAGGGAGGGTTATTGCAATCCATGTCTAATTAGTCCTGCTCCTTAACAACTGAACTCAAATCAACCAGGGCAGTTAGAACATGAGGGATTCAGTTTTTTCGGCTGGCTTTAGGAAGGCCACTGATTTATGGAAACATTACCACAGCCACTCAAGGGCCTGAAACAATAGCTACTCTCTGTCACACAGACGAAGTGATCCAGTTGTGTCTGTAGAAGAATGTCTCAAGAATTTGGGCTGTAGTATTCAATTGTTCAGTCGTTGGCTGACAATATCTTTTAGCTTCCTGTCACCAGAAAGATCAACCTAATAGGCAAAGGAATAGTTCACCCAAAAATGTATATTCTATCATCATTTTCTCCCAGGGTCTAAAATTAACACTCACCAAGCGCCAAATGCAACGGTGTGAAACGGTGTCACTCGTCAGTTGTCCGGTGACATTTTTATGAACAATGCATGAACGTGAACAAACGTGAATGACGCTTGGGACAGTTGACGGGCCAGCGCTGCATTATCATGAAAGTTTAAGCCTTGACAATTTAAATATTATGTAAATAGACGTATTTGATGCTCTTCAAAGCGGCGTCTATCAGCGGATGTATTAGGGATCCGCTGATAGACGTCTGCTTTCAAACGCTCCTGTGTGTATTTGTGTAAGCGCTTGGTGAAGAGTGTCTATTTACAAAAAAAAATCGGAAGCGTTGATCATTGTAGCCCATCACAGACACATATGTTGAGCGCGTGAACACAGTAGCCTATCAGAGGTTTTTAAGCATCCGTTCAAAAGGGAAATGCTGGTATAGTCAATTTTTTTAAATTTCAGTACCGACTTTGACAACACTAACTGACTGTTTACTTGTCTTTAATGATGGTTTAAATTGATATTAGTTAGGCTAGTAGTTTTAGCTTTGGTACCGAAATAATAAAGAATTGTGATTTTTTTTACTGGCATCTAAAATTTTGGTGTCAGTACTGCTTGTTTCTGCATGTTTTTTTATGGCCGGTACATTTTCTCAAATCACTGGCCATTGATGGTGTGGCAACAAGTTAGTTTCAGGCCATCAAAACCTGTATGACTTTTTTATTTGTATTATTTGTTTGATGAAGATGAGTTAGTTATAACAGAATGTCTAAACTCCTCTTTCCAGTTCAGTGAAAGTGGTTTATGACTGCAGTTGCTAAAACTAAACTAAAACTAAGATTTTGTAGTAAATAACACATTTTTGTTATTATTATTTTCACTTCCTCATGAAAGTATATTATAAGCCTTGAAATACTGTGTACTTAAAGCTGCATTCTGTAAAGCTGTTTTGAAACAATTTCTATTTTTTCTAATTGAGAATCCATCTGCAGCTTTATTATCTCAGAGTCGAAAACAGGTACAGGGTAGGTCGAGGCAGGCAGCAAACATACACAGTACAAAAGGACAGGCAAGAGGTCTGGGCAGATGGCAAAGAATCAAACAATGAGAAACACTCCCAGATCAAACACAGAATAATAGTCCACAGTAGAAACGATCAGAAATGATCACCACGGAAATTAAGACTTCGCAACGGTGGTGGCTGTGTGGAGTGTTGAAATAGGGTATGTGTGATGAACTGCAGGTGTGTGTGTAATCAGTCCCAGGTATGAGGGCCTATGGGGATTGTAGTCCAAATAGTAACAGTCAATATTCTGGTGAGAGCTCCCTCTGGTGATCCAGAGGAAGCCTCTCCTGTAACACTATAAATAAAACTTGCTTTTATTCTTATTAGAGATGTTCCGATACCCTTTTTTCCTTCCCGATACCGATTCCGATCCCTGGACTTAGGGTATCGGCCGATACCGAGTACTGATCCGATACCTGGGTGTGTATCTATTCAGCTGCAATTCATACTAGCACTGTATGAATTGATATAATTATTTTATGGTGTGCTTCAGACTTATCCCTTAATTAAACATGAACAAATACATACAGTGAACTAGAGTATTTTTATTATCTGACATATATTTCACAGCAATATATTATTTATTTTTCTTAAGTGAAAAAGAACTTAAAATGCAGCCACACATCTAATACTGTAAACTGAAAAGGGTATTCTAATTTTATAATATAACTGTATAAAAAAAGTGCAACAAATAAATCTAGGAATCTAAAAAATTATATATAAATAATATAAGAAAATAATCTCTTTATAACCTAAAGTCCAGAAACAATTTAGTTAAATAAACGGCATTTCAGTTGACAGTGGCTGATCATCCAGAACACTAAACTCGATCATTTTGTCAGTGTTTTATTTATTGCTCGTTGGCCGTCTTTTGAAAACTTTTCTCTTTGTTTGAATGAAGCTTCCAGAGATCGTTGATTCTAGCGCGGCTCGTTCTTCTCTCCCCTTGCCTGTGTGTAACCCTCGTGTTCTGCGGGGTGACGCGTCTTCAAATGCTTTAAGTTAACTTACTCGTGTTGAAATTGCTAATACTTGTTCCACCCCTCGAAATTGCAGGATGGCATATGAGACATGTCGCTGTTTTACTAGCTGGTTGGTCCAGTCTGAAATACTGCCAAACACAAACAGTGGACGTACAGCTGCTAGCGTGCGCGCGCGTTTTCTTCTTCGCTGATCTCAACAGTGGTTGCTTGTGGCAACAGCACAACTTCTTGTGTTGCCACAACCAACCACTGTTTAGAGCAGCGAAGAAGAAAGCGCGCGCGCGCGTTTAGAGCAGCGAAGAAGAATTGATCTCCGGTTTGCAGCGTTAAGCAAAGCTCGCGTGCATAATAGGTATTGTTTAAGAAAATGGTATCGGATCGGTACATGGGTAGAAGTACTCGCCGATACCGATGCCGGAATTTTTATTGGTATCGGCGGCATTTCCGATACTAGTATCGGAATCGGAACAACTCTAATTCTTATTTAATTTTTTGTCTTATTTGGTCCCATTCACCTTTATTCCATGAAAAAGAGAAGTGAGAACATTCTTCGGAACGTCTCGTTTTGTTGACGAAAAGATGAAAGTCATATGGGGTTGGAACAACATGATGGTGAGAATTATCATTTTTGGTAGAACTGAAATTAAGTTTTTCAAATTTGAAGATGTGAAATTAATGCTTAGAATGTGGAGAAGCTTCTGTGGCTTCTATGGACTAGTGCTGTTTCTGCAGAAATTCATGTGCAACATCAGAACTAGAGCCAAGCTGTCACCTTTTCAATTTGATTCACATCTAGAAGTGGGGAAATATATGAAGAGTTCAGATGCAAAAGCCTCTAAGTGCCATCTGAAATTTTCTTCTAGAATGATCATTTTTATCAAGCTTGTTTATTTAAGTTCAATAATTTCACTTGAATGACAATTAATAGGTAATTTTCATAGCCATTTAAGTGAAATTACTGAACTTAAATATACGAGCTTGATAAAAATGATCATTCTAGAAGAAAATTTCAGATGGCACTTAGAGGCTTTTGCATCTGAACTCTTCATATGAGGAGTTCAGATGCAAAAGCCTCTAAGTGCCATCTGAGATTTTCTCATTTTTATCAAGCTCGTATATTTAAGTTCAGTAATTTCACTTAAATGGCCATGAAAATGGCCTATTAATTGTCATTTAAGTGAAATTATTGAACTTAAATAAACAAGCTTGATAAAAATGATCATTCTAGAAGAAAATTTCAGATGGCACTTAGAGGCTTTTGCATCTGAACTCTTCATATCCTTTAATAATGTTGCAGTTAACCAAATATTATCGGTGAACTGATATGTCACTAGTTTTTGTGCAACTATACTTCTGTAGGTGAGTGCATGTGTGTGTGTGTGTGTGTGTGTGTGTGTTGCTCTCCTCCTCAGACTCCACATTCCTCTCATCCCTCCCTTTTCTATTTGGACAAGTTTAACCACTTCAATCATGCAAAAGGTGATAATGAGTGAGTGCACACTCCGGCACGGCAGACCACTGTGTGCAGATGGCTGCTGAAATGAAGTCAGTAAACCATCCTGACAAGCACAAACGTTGCCCATGCAAATAAAACACTGAAGGAAGTTTATAGCACCTTGCTCTCAAATTGAATATCTCTCTTTTTGCTCTTTACAGCTCTCTTTATTTTCTTAATCTTCCTTTTCTCCAGACTTCCCTGTAGAAATAGCTAGCTGATTTGGGGAGTCTGTTGACCTCAGCCAGAGCAGCAGGAGCGGGCATATCTAATGAAGGGGGTAAAGCCCTCATGAAACCGCCACATCCTTGAGATGGCACTTCTTGAATCCTCTTCTCGGCGGCCTCTTGGGGGCACCGTTTTGATTTCTTTCAGGTTCTTCGGTTTTTCGTTGAATGTTGGGCATGACTTACTCTACATCATATTTGACACAGGGAGAATTGAAGAGTAAGTACAAAAACACATACATGCATAAACGTGCCTGTTGAAATGATACTTTAGTGCTCTCTGAAGAGCTCTCATTCCCTGTTGAAGAGGCTGTGCTGCTGTTTATTAATTACTCTGAGTGGTCATTGCAGTGTGGTTGTGACCTGCACGTTCACGGAGGAGGCTAGTAATTATGCTGCCTCTAGGAGGTAGATTAAAGCTAATATTATTCTCCATGCATCTCTGGCTCACAGCACATTGTTCACACCTCCATTAGTATTGGGCAAAAGGTGGAAATGACCATGCTGCAGGTGTAATGCGCTTCGACCGACCCCCTTATTTGCACAAGTGAAAGGGCAGAATTGAAGGCAACATTATAAATAATTGTGTGAGAGGATGACCTGGACTTGCATTCGCCCTAATAAGTCTGAAGGTGGACCATTGCAGCACATAAAATTCATCACGGGAGGACAGATGTAGATCTGATCTGAATTACTGAGTGACTTTGAACCTGTGTAGTTGTCTGAAAAGTCTTTTGTTGCCATTCAGAGTGGCATTGATTGATGTCTTGGTTTGCACTGTTCATAGTACATCAATCGATCCTCTGCTCTCGTCTTTGTTTCTGGCCTCCGCATATTCAGTGTTATATTTATTTCATTTGTACCACTGTATGTTATACTTGTACATGCTGTTTAAGCTTTAACATGTACGCTTTCAAAATTTGAGAGGAGCTTTTTACAAAAACTTTGAATATATTATTCAATATATATATTATTTAAACAGGAAGGTCCAATTGAGATATCTCTTCTAACAGGGAGTCCTGGTCAAGATGGGCAGCAAGAGACAAAAATTCAAATAAAAATACAAAGTACAACAAATATATATTAAACACACACACACACACACACACACACACACACACACACAAACAAAAAACACAAATTAGGCTACCAAAATCAACAGTGAAAATAATCATAAGCAGCTATAAAAAAAAAAAAAAACTATATATATATATATATATATATAGAGAGAGAGAGAGAGAGAGAGAGATTTTACATTTATACAGGCACATAAAAATAATTATTTTTTTAAATTAATATTAATTACATTTAAATATTTATTACAATTATTTTTTTTATTAATTTAATTTATTTATATATTTACACCTTATTCAAAAACTGTCAATTGTTCAAATATTGATTCAAGGTTTTTAAATGTCTGATAAACAGTACGGTTATAAAGAGAACGATCTCATAGGCCTGTGCTGCATCTGCCCTGTGTTTGTACACTGTTTGTACACTCACTATACCTAAAAAAACAAAAAAATTCAACAAGTCTGTCTATACTGGTAGCACACATTGGGAGAGCAGTGTAATGTGCCTTCAGTTAATAGACAACTGTTTTATTTTTTTTTCATGTGTGCTGTACAGCTATTTTAGCCACTTTCCCTATCTGTGAAAAAAAACCAAAAAAAAAAAACCATTTGTTTATTTTCAAATATTGCTAACACAGGTGTAATGGCTGTGTTAACAAGAGTTACATTGTAACTCTTAGATCCAGTGAAGTTAATATAACAAGGAAACAGATAGCTAACATGCGACACATCGTGTAAACATAAACACAAACAGTCTTTAACAAACTCCAAAGTTAAATCCAAGAAAAGGTAGCTATATCAAAAGAAAACACAACCACAATGAGACCGGACAAATGAGAACTGAAAAGACTGCAACTTAAATAGCTAAATGCCTGTGCAGATCAAAATAATCACAATGACAACTGACAAGTGGCGGGGAATCAGGAAACGAATGAAAACAAACTAAAATGAAAACAAACTAAAAGTCCATGAAAATTAAACTAAGACCAAAATAACTGAATGTCTGTGACAACAGTAAGATCCAATTTTTTGTGAACAATTAACAATATTCTGCTAGTATTTATTAATCTAGGTTTGTTAATTTTCACATATATACAAATATATTTTGATTTGAAGTTATAAATTAACACTAGTGCATTATTACAAAGCATAAATTAACATATACAAAAGTCATTTTGTAAATTAATATTTAGCCTATATTAATAAATGCTATGCTGTTCATTATTTCATGATACCTGATGCATTAACTAATGCTAATACATAGATTTTATTTTGTGAAGTGTTAGCAAAATATCATACGTCGGAAGTGATTGGTATGAATTATGTTTATAATGTCCGTTACACCAAAGCCAGTAACATCAAAAATGTATCTACGGACAATAATAACTAATACTAGCATAATATGTAATTATTCGATATTCATATATATATATATATATATGTATATGTATATATATATATGTATATATATATATATATATATGTATATATATATATATATATATATATATATATGTATATATATATATATATATATATATATGTATATATATATATATATAATGAAATTATATACACAACAGCTCTTAGTACCCTCAGAAAGAAAATGCTTCAGTGGGGGTACTTAAGCAGTCTTTCAGCATATCAGTGGCTTGTGGGTAAATGGTAATACTCTTCACTAAGAAGTAAGCGGATCTGTTCTTTTAGCCGTTTAAGCTAATCATTATTGCTTGCCCTGATCCGTTCAAGCTTCATCGTGCATTTAGTTAATTTGAGAATACTCTATGGCATCTGACACCTTTTTTTTTTCCTTTAGACCATACCAGCTTCCACCTAACTTGAGAAAGTTGAATCCTCTTGCTGATCGATTAGCTCACAAATCCTGCATCGATATAAATGAAACGGCAAAAATGGTCAGCAATAGGTTTAACAGGGCAACCTTTGCTGCCACCCCTCTTCCCCATTAAATCCCAGGATTACAGTACTGAGGTTTGGTGTTTGCCACGAGACCAAATAACACTCACCTCGAGGTTACTAACGCAATTAATGTTGTCTGCGCTCAAAGGGCTTTCAGTCGGCTACCAACTGCATAGGATTAATTAGACCTGTGTAATGGAGCAGTCCTGTTAAACAGTCCTGTTTCCATGGAATTGTTTCCACGTTCACATGCTGCTATATTTTTTTTTAAAAGAACTGCTAATGAAGACTGATGTGAGTGGTGGTAATGACTCATTTCTAATGTTTACCTGCAGGTAATATTGCCAAACTGTTTGCTCTGTCAACGCACCTGTTTTAATTAACCTAGCGCCAGTCATCTACAGTTTCTCACTTCTTAGGGAACAACACAGCTAGAATAGAGATGCGATGGAGTAAAGCGTTGAAGAGAACTCTGAAATCAATGGAACTCTGCAGGGCTCAACATTAAATAAATAGTTCACCAAAAAATGGAAATTCTGTCATTGTTTTTCCACTCTGCTATTCCAACCCAGTATTATTTTCTTTCTTGTGTGAAACTCACAAGGAGATCTTTGGCAGCTTTTCCATGCAATGAAAGTGAATGTGATTTATAAATGCCAAAGTCAAAATATGACAAGCAAAGTATCAAATTGTTCATATGAATAGCGATTGTATTAATTAATAATAAAAAGTCTTATGAAGACATACTCTACAGTAGTATGTTTTTGAAAAAAAGTCTGTTATGCTCACCATGGCTGCATTTCAAAAATACAGTATTGTGAAATATTAATACAAATAAAATATATTTTATATATTTATAAATTTTTTTTTACATATATTTGCCAGTCTTCAGTGTCACATGATCCTTCAGAAACCATTTTGATATGCTGATTTGTTGCTCAAGAAACATTTATTTTTATTATCAGTGTTCATTTATTTTAATTTTTTTACTTAATTTTAAATATTCTTCACAAAACAATTTATATAAAAAATAATAATGAGAAATTATAGAGCAATAATAACTGAATGACACTATAAATGCATACACTGCTGGGAAATCAAATATAAAATATTACAGATGTTTTTCAAACTGATGTCAGGTCTATCACAGGTCAGTTTTACATTTTGTGTTTGAACATACATATCTGTTAACAAGTTAGAAAACATTTCAAGGTGGTGATATATATAGTATAATCAGAATTTGTAAAAGCATTGTTCAACTGTCCAAAAATTTGTGAGGAATAAAAAACACATGACCATCAAGCATAATATGTAGTGACAATGGAGCAGTGGCCAAGTGATTATTCTGTCAACTGGCCCAAATATCTGTCAGATGGCCGACAGCCATTTAGCAGTCCTTATTGTTGAGCGCCGCTTTGTTCCAAACTGTTTTCTCACCCGTACTGTAATAAAACAATGAATCAGGCAGCAAGAAGAGAAGCGTGTGTTCTCACTGAACTCTTGCCCAAATTATCATAAAGACTCTTCTCAGGAGCCCATCTGCCTGGGCAGCCAGCTCTCAAACCAGAGATTCATTACTCCAGCTTTACAGCGGGTTAATCGTTCAGGAAATATCTGTGAAGCGTCTCGCTTTGACTCAATTAATCGCAGAGCCAGCTCTGTCAAGCAGCATTCTCATGATGCTCTAATCAGCCTTTGATCTGCATTTCTCTGTCACTGTCTCTATCGCTCTCTTCCACCGTAAACAGACTGCACAAGGGGTTAAGTAGCCCGTTTGACAAGTTTGTGGCTCAGATACATCTTTTCAAACATTTATTGAATGATGCGAGGTGGTGGAATCATAGAAATATTGGCCATTCATCCAAAGAATGCTTTTTTGGTTTGTGTTTTCACATTTTTAATGTAAATTGATGTCTGTGTTTGTCAATTGCATTTTAATCTTGTACAGCCGAGTGTAGAGGATGCACTTTAGAGTCAGTTCCCCCCTCTAGTGGCCAGAGGGGCACAGTGCAGATGCCACAGGGCCTGGTTAGTGAACTAAGACCCTCATTGAACTGAGAGCATTCATACAGTGTCAGGAAAAGCAAAGAGTGCATAGAATATACTGGTTACGCTTGCCAAAAACAGTTAAAAAGTTATTTTGTTGTGCATGTGTTAAATCTTGCAGCGTGTCAATATTGTTTTGTCACTGCAATTGTATTCTTATGGAGTGCATTATATTCTTGAATATGGAGTATTGATGCAAGTTTTATGCAGTATAAAAGTGTATAACAATACAAAGCAATTTTGTATTATTGACTTTGACTCTGACCCTTACAAAATCACTCTGAATTTGAAGATGTTCTTCATCTTGTGTGTGTCCTTTGCACATACACATTGCTCAGTGAATATAAATGGACTTAAAACATTTCTTGAATTTTTGCCCATGCTAATGTTTATCATTACTGGAGCTTTTTGACCTCAGACTCATGCTGCCTGGGAGGATATTCATTCTGCACAGATCATTAACTTTGTAATCAGGCCATGTTATTTTATCACACCACGGTTGCAGCCTCTGCACTGTGTGGAGGTTGATGGGGTTCAGTGTCTATTAGAAAAATGTCTATTATATGGTTCTCTTATTGGCTTTTATTGTTTAAACCAGTGTTTTCCAACCTTTTGTCTTATTTATCCTCGGCCTCATCAGTAAGGCTCTAGTACATCATTATTGAGACCAAACCAACAATGCGTCCCTTGTAATTAACTCATAATAGATTCCTGGATATCATTTAGAATTAGTATAAAATATAATGGTATTATTAAAATGGCCATTGCAGGAACTCAATAAACACTTGATATGGGTGCAAAACAGACTAACCTAGTTGCTTCCTCTCAAAATGTTGCATCTTGAAAGACAAGAATCTGAGAATCTATTATTTTAGAATTATAATTAGTTACCCAAAATGTAGAATAGTTTCTTTAAGAAGCATGTGTTGAGCTGTTAATTACAAAAAATAAAATTGGCAAATTATTAAAAAAAATTAAATAAATTACATTATATATATATAGCCTATATACACACACACACACACACATATATATATATATATATTGTATACACACATGTGTGTGTGTGTGTGTGTGTATAATTATATAATTGAATACAATTCTTTAAATAATTTGCCCATTTTATTTTTTATTTAAAATTTTTGTTTTGACAGACTTTTGGTTAAAAATTACTAGCTTAAACCATTTTGTGGATGATTTGGGATTACTGGAAGAAGAAAAGTGTCGTCCATGTGCTATTTACTAAGCTATTCTGATAAGTTGCATGAACTAGATATGCATATATAAAGTTTTTTTTTTTTACTTTGTTTTTATGTTCTAGTGTGATTTTTCTTTTTTTTGTGCAATGCAAAATTAGACAAATTAGATCAAATAACTAGTGGATTGCATTTCTGCTTTCTGCTTCATTAATCAATTTTGTTAAATTCATTAGTAAAATAGGCTCTTAAATTTCCAGGAACTCTCAGAACATTACATTTTATGCTTTAATGATAATTAGACATAGCATAGACGTAGGTTTTCCAGCTTTTTTTTTTGATCAAGGCAATTTGTTTTCTAATTAAAATACCTATTTTTATTGAATTGGGGAAACAAAACAAAAAAAAACAATCCTGTCCCTTAATGGAAAGGACGCATACTGTATTCTTTTTCGTCCATTGCCCTCTTATTTTGTTCTTATACACATACACATTCTGGCTTGGCTTTAAACCAATCCTATTTCAGTAGGACCTCTCTGCTTGTGCCCCTGGGAAGGGGGAAGGCACCGATAATGGTGTCCACAGATGCAGCTCGGGCTTTGACAGGGTTGGCTTGGAGTGTCCCGGGTCCCCCGTGGGAACACCATAAAGCAAGTGTCCGGTATCTGCCTGACACCTGAGCTGAGACTTCCAATGAATTCTACTTAAGGCATTCATTCTCAGATGCTTCATTACCCCTCAGCCTTCTGTGTTAGCTGGCATGACAGTAGTGCACCGAGGCCGGGCATGCTGGACTTATCTCGGGTACTGAGAACGATGTGTGTGTGTTTGCAGTCTGTCAAATAGACACACTAATACAGATACAGTTTAGCATTATATACAGGAATGGCCAATTTACACTAAGCCACATAAATATGTCTTTGTGAAACAAATACAATGCACTATTCGCTATATGCAAATATACAGATTGGATTGCAATCCGTACAGATGCATATTGATGACCAAGTATAAATACCCTCAACAGTAACTCTCTCTCTCCTTTGTCTTTTTAGCTCTTACCTGACACACACTCTCTCTGCCACCTGATGTGCTCACTGTGTGTGTGTAGTCAGAGGTCACTCTCTAGCTACAGGCATGCCTTTAGCCTCATTGCAGGCTGCTAATGAGTTTCTGTACTGACAGAGAGACTGGCATCAGCAGATATAGCTGTTATCCAACTACTGTATATTCGTAAAACATAACTGTCATTTTTTTTAGCATGGTTATGCAGAGACATTCCTTATGTAGATGGAACATTCTGTATAACACCAAAGACAAGGGATTGAATCAGCATTTCAATAGCCCTTAATGTGACCATAGCATTTGTGGTGATTGCCTGTCTTTCTCTCTCTGTGTGTGTCTCTTTCTGTGTGTGTGTGTGTGTGTGTGTGTGTGTGTTTCTTTTTGCCCCAATCACAGAGTAATTGTAGACCAGTGAAAGTGCCGTTCAGTGATCATCAAATGCAGGACACTCAAAAATGACTGGAATTATTGAGAGAGATGGAAACATGCATAATGCATATGGAATCACTCTGGGTGGTCAGTTAGTGCAGTTTTACATTTTAATATAGAACATTTTAAAGTTTGGAGATCTCTGTACTAGCAGTCATGTTAATAGTAGCCCATTACATTTCTAATAGTCGGCGCAACAGTTATCAGCTATTTATGGTTTTATGCACTACCGTTCTAAAATTTGGGATCGGTAATATATATATATATTTTAAGGGAAATTAATCATTTTATTGAACAAGCATGCATACAATTTATTTAAAGTGTCAGTAAAGACATCATTTCACAAAAAAAAAATATATATTTATAATCTTTTGAAAGGTAGGGTATGTCTTATAAATGCTTTGACCCAAATGCTGCACTTTACACTCGGCTAAAAATAAAATCCATTTTAAAGTCACTGTCACATTTGATTTAACACTAGAACTACCGGAATTCCATAACTACTAGAACGACCACAGCGGTCATTCTGACCGTTCATACTTTGACGGTCATATGGCCGTACTGAATATAATTTTCGTCATGTCATATCTACATTTGAACCTTTCTCTTTAAGTTTTCCAATGATGCTTTTAATTCCTGTCGTCATGTTATAACGTCATCGCACTTAAAACAAGCACAAAAGAAAGATTGCCCCCGACAGGTCTAAGGAAATGTAAGGAAAATTTTGCGTCAAAAATATATTTTTCACCACACTCACCACGTGAATAGAAAGGCAAAAAAGTTAGGAAACATCAAAGCTTCATACCGTTTAGTACAGCCCTGTTTGTAAATAAGTTCAATAATCAATACAAAATCTAAAAATAAATGGATATACAATGTTACGATAGGTAATAATAAAGGGCTAATTTGAACGGTGCAAAAAAAAAAAACCGCATCATTCACTAACGTGTACGCAGTCCACACAAACACCGCATTTCGTGTGCAGCTCCCACATACTTTGTGAAGTTTGGCACATGTCTCCTTGGTTTTATTTTTTTCGCAATTCCTCCTTACTTGGCACTGCCTCGTTCTCTCCATCAGCTGCTGCTCCTGCCCAGGTCATGGCTCTCGCAGACTCGCACCACCAGTTGTGTGGCTTTTGATTTCATGTGGTCGGAGCGAAGTTCGCTTGCCAGTCGCGTGATGAAGTCCCTCTGAGAAACTTGCTCATTTGTGCACTTCTTGAACAATATTTGCGCGTTGATGGCGGGAAATGTAGCGGACTTATGATATCTATAATGCGTGCGGTCAAAATGACCGCCATGGCCATTCTAGGTAGAAATAGTCAGAACTCTTTTGTGTTTTGAGATTTTAATAAAATAACAGTGTCAGAATAAAATATACACATATTTAGGAAAAGTCAGAGTCCTACAGCCACATTGATTTTATTTTAACAAAGTTATTACACTGTAAAATTTAAAAACGGTCAAAATGAAATAATTAACGGTGTTAATGTATGAATCCCAGTTGGACTTTACTAAACTGTGAAAAGACTTTCCAGTGTTACGAAAGTCACTTTTTTTGTTCCCCAAACACTTAGATATCTTAAACTTAAATTAGATATAAATTTGACTTAGGTGATAGGGGCAATCTCAGAAATTCTAAATCTTTTCACACTTTGATGGTGATGTCAAAAGACCCGTGTTCAGTGGGGGAGTTACATACCTCGAGGTGTGAATTGATGCGAAACTGCCGCCGCAAAGATGTTACGACAGCATTATAAGTAGCTGATAGATGGTGTTAGAGACCTTCCTCCCCCGTACAGGACTGACTGTTCCCATGTGATAAAGATGAACAGGTTATCTTCACTGTCCAAAATATGTACATTTAACACTGAAGTACCTCCCTGTTCATCTTTACCCTGCAATAGAACACCGATGTAACCATCTATTGGCTATAGTTCTCCATTATACGGCTCGCCTTGACACTGATGTCTGTGGCTAACAGCAGTATTTACTGTATTCCCAATCCATCATAAGACTGAAATGGGCAAGCGTTGCAATGATGTTCGTAATTTCCAGTGCTCTCACAATGATCAAACCCATTGTATGGCCCATTCCATCACACAATACACATAGCCATACACACAGCTTTTTTTATTTCATCACTTATAATGGACTTGTGAGCTGGATAAAGAGAGCGAGAAAGAGAGAAAAGATCATTTTGCCAGACCTGAAGCACAACGCAGGCTCGAGACTGCCCAAATTCAATAAAGAAACAATCAAGCACGGTAACACGGCATAATGGCTTTTTAAAAAAGATAAATGTTTAGTAAATGACTCTTTTATGTCCAGGAGGGAAGGGAGAGAATAGCTTTCTGCATTAGGTGAAGAAATGCAGCCTCCTGACCCAGCTGATGCTTTCTGATTACAAGCCAAATTGCAGGAGAAACCCCCTTTGTCTCGCAGGTAGCCAGGGCCATTCTTTACCCTCCTCCTCATTTCCTGTGTGTGAAAGTGTGTGTGGAAGAGAGAGGGAGTGAGGCTGAAAGAAAGGTAGGAGATGCAAGATAAAATGTGCGTCTGCATGTGTGTGGGTCTTGCGGAAGCACCATTTGCAGTCTCGCTGAGGTGTATTTATCTCCCTTATCATACTGCCAGCATCATGACTGCCATTAGAGCAGTTTGATGTTGAGGAACCAGGGCCAGATATTGTGCTAGACAGCACTGAAGAATAGATAATGCTCCTTCACCACCTAGATATAGCATATGATGACTCTGATCTTCATGTAAAACACATTCAGGTGTGAGAGTAAACAGAACCACCCTCGAGCTGTTAGCTTTCTCTACGCCACAGATATCCACATTTGAGCCGATATAGTTTGTTTGGCTGTGTGTTTGTATTAGTCTGTTTGTGTTATCCACGCCTGTGTCATAAATCACAATCTCTTCTCTACGCCTACTGTAGTCCTCCACAATGAAATATTCATTGTCCAGTTTAGCAGAGACACCACTTTTCAGTTCCGTCATCTGGAGCCCAGGTTATTAGTACACACTCCTCTGTATACTAATAATGAATAAAGTATTTTCTATAAATCAGTGCAGTCGTAATTGCTGGAGGATAAGCATTTGTGTTTGTTACACACAGATTTAAGCTTTCAGAAGAAAAGGTCTGTGTGGTTTGCTTTAGTGTGGGCCTATGAGTCTGAAGTTTTTGTCGAGTTAGCTTGCTGGCTGTTTAGAAAATGATTAAGAAAACATTCTTAATATGTTGACGCAGGCAGTATGTGGACCTGTGTGCCTGGTGCTTTATGATTGGCATCCAGACTGGCATCTGGTCTAAACAGATTGTTCTTCAGTTGGAGGCACAACTAAAAGATTTACTCCGTAATACATCTGCAACTTTTATAAATCAAACAAAGTTTTTGTTCAGCCTGTTCAGGTGTTTCCCTGTTTCATGAATGTTTTATTCAAGTAAGATGTAGCTACTCGTTCGTGTTGAATTGATCTATGAATTAATTACAGTGCTTGCAAGGTGGGACTGTATTGATATTTCTCACACATTCTGGTTTAGGGTTTGTACTAAACTCCTAACCCTAAATAAACTCCTTAAAGTACATACTCAAGCTTTGTTTTGTAGTTTAGATAATCCTGAGCCTCAAGATTGCACAGATGTTTGTTTTTTTTATTCATTAAAGTTTCACCATTTTTAAGATCACCTAAAACTTGAACGCTATGCTCTTGCTGCCTTTTGCAAGCCCTGGTATGCAAACCTAGTTAATTAACTGTCAGATTGGTTAATTCGTTCATTCATTATTTTATTTTTCTTTCTTAAAATGTGCACACTCGGAAGCTGAGAAAAACGTCTTACAGAATGCTAAGGGGTGGATAAGAAGAAAAAAATGATCCTTTTAGCTTATCTGACTGCCAGCTTAATACTGGTTGATTTTATAGAACAATTTGCAGTTCAGTGGTTTGTAAGCATGTAGCAATTACTGGCTAGTTTGCCAGTTAAGACAAATAAAGTATAATGTAAATACAATCAAACAATGAGCAATAAATTGAGTCAAGTATGAAGCATCGCAATTCCAGTCAGATCCATAGTATCCTGCTTCTCTGTGGACATAGACGGCAGAAGTTCTTTAAACACTGATTACACTGAGCAGATAGAGCCTAGAACAAACACGACTCCCACAGGATGGGCTCATCACATCCTTACACAGCGCGGCCAGTTATCTCAAGGGTAATCAAGAACAAGAAAGACCGTGTGTCCACACATCATCCCTCTCATCTGGTGCATTGTCAGACAGAACACGGCTAGGGTCTAGCCATCATTACAGCACAGCGTTGTGACAACCCATTTTATTACCCTACACTGATCATTTTACTGATGTTATCAGCCTAGCGAGTACATGATCCTCCTGTAGATTTTCCCAAAAAGACAAAATGATTTTATTTAGCGATTTGCATGGGCCTCTCAGTCCTTGTTTCTTTCTGCAGTTCTTTGTCACTGTGTTACTGGGTGTAATTAGAGAAAAGGGCATCCAAATTCATAAACCTCTCTTTCCTAGAGGCAAAGCAAAGGTTACACTTTGTTGGGGGTATTTGATTCTGGATGAGAAAAGTGGCACAAAAGAGTCTGCAATCTGACATTAATTACTCTGCCAATCTGGGCCGATGCGGGGGGTGTCAATCACGGACAGGTGTGCAATAATTCTGCAGCTGAATCACACACCCACAAGCTCCTCAGCTGAGTTTGTTGTTCTGAAACTAAACTGAAGGCTTCCTGTCAGCATGAGAGAGTTCAGAGACCTCTTGAAACATTCTAGAAACAATTCATAATTTGACGAGTTTATGTATACTGTGTATGCTTTCGAATCACTCTTGGGGTATTTCTATATCATTCACTCTGCACAGCGCCATTTCATGTTGAACACACCCCTTACATTGGCAGTAGTCAGGTGGTACAGCGACCACGTGGTACAAGTCGTAGCTCTCAGAAAATTATGAGTTTTCACGTTCTATAGGTTACGGTGATTATGACATGCCGTGAATTCACCTGGAAGAGAAACAAGTGTACTCTTTGCATTCAAAGAAATTAAATAAGTTTGTTTGTAAATGTGTCCTCGTATCCCTTATTTGATATATCTTTGGATCTTAGGTTCTGCCAGTCCCTTGTGCACAGCTTGGTTCAGTTTATAACTGCTCTCACCAGAAAGTTACATTTTTTCAGTCTGTTGTTAACCATTATTGAGTATAGATTGTCTTGGAGAACCAAATATATTCTTTTCTCAAGGAGTAGTCCGGCCCTTTGCTCTGCTCTGCTCTATAATTGGCATACCACTGTCCCCAACATAAGTTTCTGTCTTGAAAGTTAAGAGAACTAGACTTCTTTTCCCTGCAGTGGTTCTTCTGTTTGTTATCTACCCACTGGGTCAGAACTGAGCTCTGCCTCCTCTGGGCCTCCGGTCATTCACCTACAGCTCTGAGCCGTGCCTGAGCCAGCTCCCTACAGCCTGATCCACGGATGAGGTGGAAGGGGCGAGTCCTCATTGTTAACCCAAAGTTTGAGTGAGAGCTCTGGCGGGAGGGGTGATTCACTCTTCCCCCTGGTGGGTCCTCAAAACTAAGGAAGCCTCCAGTGTGGGTTATGTGCCAAGCAAGGCATGAAGAAGCTTCGGAAAGGGGTCTGTTTGAGTTAGGGCAGCTTGGGTCTCAGCAGAATTCAGAGTGGAGTTTCTAGTGCCTCTCCGGTCCCTTAGCAGTCCAGCTCGAGCTGTCAACCTGCTCCCTGTGCTGGAGATCTCTAGAGATAGTCCTTCACCTCTCCAAAGAACTCCCCCTTCCCCTCTTCCTGTCACCTTTCTCCTCATCAGTGCTTTCTTTCTCTCTTTCGCTCACCTGCTCTGCTGTGTTTGAGACATTGCTTAACCTTCACCTGAGGTTCTTACGGCTGGCTGGCTTCCTGCCTCCCTGCTGTGTCCCCAATGAGACCTAATTCATTTTTGTCTCACTGTTTTCTGTCACAAAAGCAGTTTAAAATCCAGTAAGAAGAACATTTGCTTTTAGAGAACTTTTTACCACGATCAGGGTGACACTGTAGGTAAGAGATCAGATGACACTTTCTTTTTTTTTTTTCGATGTTCTGCAGGCAGGAACTTGCTGTTTAGTCTTGAATTTGCTCTGGAACACTTATATCAGTTATCATCAGTTCATATACTGACCTTTGTACAAATGGGTTAATATGGTCAGTGAGTTAAGTTACACAGTTTTACACCTATTATGCTTGATAAGCTGACAATGGGAGTTATGCAACTGTGTTTATTTTTTTATCTCTTTCTTGTGATATATTTTTTTACGTAAAACTCTCTCTCTCTCTCTCTCTCTCTCTCATATCTCATATGTATCATATTTGAGGTCTAAACTATATTCTCACCTAAAAACTCTTAAAACTACATTCAGTGACAACAACAATAGTATTTGTAAAAGTATGGTGTTTGCTGTGTGTTTGACACTCGCTGTGAGAACTGCTGCAAGCATAATATACCAATGTTGAAACCATGGCGATATTGGTAGAATATCGCATGAAAAGGCTCTCAGCCAATCAGATTTGAGAACCATACCAAACGTGTGTACTGTTGTGTGTGTGTGTGTGTATATATATATATATATATATATATATATATATATATATTTAAATTATATATTTGTGGTGATTGCATTTTCTTGTTTATTTGTGTAGTTACATAAATCAATTTATATATAATTGTAATAATTAATGCAAATTAAGACAAATTTACATTTTGCTGTACAAGTAAACACACTTCATGTCACAAATGTACTTAGTGACCTCAAAATATAATATCTTTGTTTTACATTTTATGAAATCTCATAATTACTATTTAGCTCCAGGTTTAAATGCGAGGAATAATAATTAAAATGAAATTGCAAAGTGTTAAATCCCACATTGGGCTTATTTGGAAAGTTTCTGACATTCTGCTTCATCCTCAAAATTAATTGATACCTTTGTGAGAATACATTATGCAAACATCCCAAATTCTCGATTTCACCCTATTCTAAGGTCAAGCAATGTTTCTTCACACGCACAAGCAATTTACCTTGATTATCTGCAGCACTTCTGACTTTTTCTACCTTGAAGTCAAATTGTGTGAACCTTAATTCCCCTTCCTTTCATGATCTAACCACTCATTCTATAACAGCATTCCCAGCATCCCCTCTCCTGAGTTAGTATTGTCCTTACCTCCAGAGAGGTCACCTGGCAGGTCTCCCTCTTAGCCCGGAGGTGAGGAGGTTCTCTCCACTTTATGGCTGGGTGAGAGGGAGTCTAGGCCCAGTAGATGGGGCTGAAGAGCCACTTCTGACAGAAATAAGTGCCCCATTCACAGCCATTTGATCCTCAAGCAAGCCCGATATGTGCAATTAGACTACTAATGATAAGCAGCACTTTAGCTCACATTTTGCATATAAATTACACATTTGTGTGAAATAGATTCTTATATTCTTAATTGATAGAATATGTATTGTGTTCAATGCCCTTCATATGCAAGAGAAGAGGTCTGGTGTTATAGCTTAGGCATCAGCCTTCAGAGCACGCTTTCCGAGAAATCAAATGCAGACATTAAACATATCTCTCACTCTTTGGTGTGAGAGCGGCTTCTTCTGACTCGTCCTCCATTGACATACAGTGTATTTGTGTTTCTGTGTTTGATGAAACTGAAGCTGCAGAGCTGTACTCACAGATATTGTCTTGTCTTTTAAATATCTGTTTTATACATCTCTGTTTCTGTTCACAGGCCTCTGCACCCTCGCTCTGAATGATGACCATTTGTACATGTAAGTGACTCATCCTATTTGCTGAAAGTAGAGCCATGGTACAACACCACAATAAGATAAAAACTAAATTCTAAAAAGTAAATTCACTAATACACCACAATATATTACAGATAGAAAAATGTCCTTGATCTGTTGCGGTAGCTGTATTATTTAATTGTTCCTTTTTTCTATTTTTAAAAATATAATTTTAATTTCATTTCATTTCATTGCTAGTTGGGTAGCCAGTGGTTAAACTGTGTTGCTACAGTTTCTGAACCATAAGAAGAGATATGAAAGCTGCCAAAAGGCCTTCTGGATGATACTGTCAATCTCCATCTGATGTGTGCACACGAACATCTGCCCCCCACACACTTTCCTGCACCCTCTACACGCAGTGTGGAGTTGTCTCTCTATTTTAGATGTATTGGGACCACCCTAGTTTGGCCTCTCTCTGTCTACCTGCACGCCCATCGATTGACTGATGACCCCTCACATCAACTCATTGTACGCTTCCACCCTCTAGCAAAGTCCTGTGAATTCACTATTCTCCCTTTGTCATGCCCTCTCACACACACACTCCCTCTCTCTTTTTCTTGCTTTCTTGTGCATGCAGACTCATGAACACACTCGTTCTCCCTCTCATCTCACCCTTCCCCCCTCTAGTTTTTCTTGGATCCTACTGTTCGCTTTGGTGTAACTGTGCATCCCTACACCATGCTGCTTTCCCACAGTTGCTCCACACTGGAGGCCTGCACTTTACCCAGGAGAACTCTTTCTGACTGGCCCAGCTCTGAATGCCGGCTATTATACCACATAAGCATAAAATAAGGCTTTTCGAGAAGAGCGGGGTGGTGTGTATGTGAGCATGCATGCTCATATTTGTGTTTGTGTGTGTGTGTGTGTGTGTGTGAGAGAGAGAAAATCAGGGTCAAAGAAACTAATCCAGGGTGGATGGATTAAAATTAGCCAATGCAGTGCAGTTGGTTTGCACATTTGAAAAGAGTGCGTAATAGATGCTATCAATTGACACTAAGCTTTTTGTAACAGTTAGGAACCATAAAGGCCTGTGCTGCTCAAACTGACACCACATATGGGCTTGCGGGTGAATCCCTGGATTACAAAATGTGTGCAGTTTGAACATATTTTGTGGTTAATATTATTTTTTTTATTTTTTTATTTCTATGTATAACACACATCAATTTTCTGAAAGGATATGCTTGCACAAAATCAAGGATAAAGTTTGCCGTGAGGAAGCAGTGAAGGTATGTCCGATCCAAATAAAAATAATACTATTTCATAGGTTGCTAATTACATTTGTTGTACATGTTGTTGCAAACCTTATTACATTTTTTTTTTCCTGTTACATTCCAAAACCTGATGGTATTTAGAAGGCATATGCATTTAATTGTACATAAATTAAAAGTAACATCACATCTCAGATATATCAGAAAGACCTTGTTTCGATTTAAGTAGTCTGAAATAGAGGAGTCATTACCCAATTATAAATTTTTTAGCACTCTTACATGCAATTGTATTAAAACACTGTATATGTAATTTAGGGGAATTGAAATCTTATTAAAGTGAGATCTTTAATTTCATTATCTGTCTAATATAAGGCTTATGGACATATTCTTGATTGTCTATAAATGAAACACTAAAATATTAATTTCATTTAACTTTGCTTTATTCTCTGAAGCACCATACACATTACTGTTACTGAAGGAGTTTGACATTTACACCAGTGCTGCTCTTTCTAATCTAAAAATTGACAAAGAAAAACCAATTACTCTTAATTCCCTTTAAACAACTTTGGGCAACAATTAGAGTTGCTCCATTTGAGAGAGTCCAAAGAAGACAACGCAAGAGGAAAATAACCTTCACCGTTAGATTAATTGCCACTTGATTATTGCTAGTTGTGAGTGGACGTGAAGGTTGAGTAGCTTACTATAAATGTTTTTAATTAAAACGGATTTACTTCGATTTAAATTAAGTATAATACCTTGTTCAGTTGCTTATCATCTTTTACAGGCCTTTGGAGAAATTACGCATGTATTAAGGGGCTTTTTTTTAAATCCTTAAAAGTTTTAAAGAATTATTAAATTGACAGTTATTTTATGTGTTATCGATCAGTTTCCTAATTTCAGCAGGTAAATCTGCTTTTCCGTCGTCTTCTTTGTCCTCACAGACCTATATCTTACTTTACCTTTATTCTGTTTTCCGTGAGAAAGAGACCTTTGAATATCAAAGTGTTCAAAGACGCTACACTGTTCGATCCACTCAAAGTAGTTTCGGCCATTTCTTGCGTCAGGCTAATGGAGAGAGAAGGCTTTTGTGCGGGCGTGAGCCGCAGCGTGATGCCTAATGCCTACGACACTCTCCAATCCTTCTAACTGCCCTTCTGCTCAACAGAGATAAGGCCTGAGTAGAGTGAGTACACCTGCAGTCTTTATGGACAGCCGCGACCGATGCTATCGTCCAGAGAATATTTACTTCTGGCTGTGTAATGTGAGCGGATGCACAGTGGGTGAGCGCTCCTCCTGACAGCAAGCCACAATGTCTCTCAGGCCAAACCTTGTCATGTCTGCACTCACTGCTATGCTGCAGCTTTAATGATAGCACTTTTTGGCAAACCCAGTTGTGAGATTGCATTAGATACCGCTTGGCCTCTTTGGTCCCATCAGGGTGCTGTGGTTGAGCGATCATCCACCTACCAGTCATTGGTGTGTGGACTTGTGCTGGTACGCTGGCCTACTGTACGTAACCGTGCTGGCACTGCTCATTAGCAGGTGACTGTACTAGCTTCTGGAGCAGGGATTGTTGTCTTTGTGAGTGAAACTAGAGCAAATATGGCTCAACAGAGTTTTCTCTTTTAGTGCCATCTCCTAGTTAGACCACAGTTCATTTAAGCTACACAGATCCCCGAGTGTCTACAACTCTTCTATTCCCTTTCAAGCCACTGTCAGACAGGCAGCAGCGAACGCTGTATCCCTCTAACCCAATTACAGATCTGAGCGCAGCTGGGTGGCTCAGCGTGTGGCGTTTGCGCGTTCTGTGCTACATGGCCCTCGGTATACAGAACCCCACTGTTGCTGAATAATCAGAATCCTCTGTCCTCGATCTTTCCACTGATCATGTGAGGTCAAGCGTGATGCAAGATGACCGCGGTTGCCTTTTTGCTGGTGTACACGACATAATGTCAAGCTAAACATTCATCATTGTGTCAAATGAAAGATGCAAATACTGGATCTGATTGTGAAGCCTGCATGCTGCTGATTGCTTGCTGAATCCTAAAATGGGTTAGGGATAAAACAATGGATTAAATCTCAAGCAGACATAAATTACGATGGATTTTAGTTTTCCATCACTTTTATTGCTGCTAAACTATTGAGATGAGAGTAGGGCTGGGCGATGTGGCCAAAACAAATTATCACGATAATTGTATATCAGTCGATATCGATAATTATCACGATAAATGTCAAATCTTTATTTCTTTCAAGTTTAAAGGCAGATTTTTACTCCTAAGTGAAAGTTGTAGAAACCAGAGCGTGGTTTTAATTGTGGTTTTAAACTACTCTTTATTGTCAGAACATCTAATGACAAACACTTGCCAAACAGGTGAACATTTCACAAATCTAATTTTTCCTTAACAAAATAAATATCTTTATTGGAAAATTAATGTCTTAGTTTCTGCATGTGCTAATGGGGGATATTGTTTCAAGTCTTGAAACAGGTTTGTGTTGCCTAACTTTGATGGCACATATCTTCAGCACAGTTTACAGCGCAGGCTGCAATATTAATATTACATGTTTTGTCTCGAAACGCATATTTGACAGTGAGTTGACAGTAGTATTATCTTGAGTTAGATACAGGTTTACTATGTTAAATTTATGTTCATTAACAATAACAGTAACATCTGTTAAAAAAAAAAAAAAAGTAATGACCTTATTTTTATTTGGTAAAATTTAATTTTCTGACTGTTTGAGTTTTATTAAAATTAACCATTGGTCATCCAGTATCATGCATTTAGATCATGATAACCACAGATAAAACAAGGCATAGCCTATAGCACTTCACTATCATGGCAAAATGTAACCGTATGGTTTCTATGGTATTTGTATGAAAAACTGTAGCCTAAATACTGCAATTATATTCCATTAGTCCTTTAATACATTGTATACATTAATAATATCATAAAATTCAATATGTATATCCTACATTTCATAGTGCAGTTTATATTATTAGGCTAATGTTACAGTAAATCCATGGTAAATGATGGGAATTTGTAGATGGAAAACTTTCTGACTTTATCGTTGCGAACAGTGTTTCTCCTGTTTGTCAGCGCTGTTTCATCTGCCTTTAAACTGGTTGAAATCAGTGAGACATTTGTGTTCTTCGCTGAATTCAAGCGCTTCTCACTGGATCTCGTGACCGAGACCGATCAGAGTAAACGCATCTGCTCTAGTGACCTTGTGCTGCCGTTTGGACTTTGAGCCGAGCAGATACATGGTCTGTGTGGCGCGCGGTTCAAATGAGTTTCGTTTAGCTTTTGGCGCAAATACATTATCGAACATTTATCGAACTCTTGATATCGTTTTATCGAGAAAAATTACATTGTGATAATTATCGTTTTATCGCCCAGCTCTAGATGAGAGTAGGTGAAGAGGCAGGCAGTGGTATAATGGCTGTGGAAGATAGTGGTATAATGGCTGTGGAAGATTGTGTTGCAGTGTTAGCAGTCGGCAGCTGTCTGCCTTATGAGGCGGATGCACTTCTGCATATGTGTGGAAGCAGGTTGGGGGTTTACAGATGTGCTGATTAAAATTCATAAAAACAAACAAACTTTGAGAGCTGTGCACACATTGCAACACCAAGACATCTCCCAATGCCCTAATATCATAAGGAATTATAGAGAAGGTTAATGTGCTACACGTGTTTTTTGAGCAGATTTAACAAGTTTTTTTTAATAATTTTTTTATTTACCCCCAGTTTCACAGACAAGGCTTAAGCCTAGTACAGACTAAAATGCATGTCTGAGCTGTTTAAACTGAAACCAACTTGCACTGACATATCTTAAAATATATCAGTGCTGTTGATTTGTCACAAGATTCACGCCAGTAATCTTTTGTTTTCTAAGGCACATTTATAAAAGTTACTTAACCCTTAAAGACCTAGACCATTTTTGGAGCACATGACTCGCCTGCACTTTTCTTTGTTTTTCTATCCCATTATAGCAGTCAGCATCAAGTGCCATATATCATTTTAAACAGGAGAACTTGAAGTTTCAATCTAGCTCATTTAAATGACCAATTTTACATTAATTTTGTTTTAGAATGGATGAATTTACCAGATTTAAGAAAAACGCCAGTAGATTTTTTGTGTTGTTTTTTTTTATATACTCAGCTCAAACAAATCCTCCTGAAGTTTGGATTTTTTCCTTTAGAAAGTTGTACTTGGATATTCTAGATTTCCAGATAAAATTTTGACTACATGTAACAATCCCTAAGCAAGTTATAGCCATTTATTATTAGAGATGCTCCGATCAGCATTTTTGGGGCCGATCACCGATTACCGATCACCAAAATCATGATCTGCCGATTGCCGATTACTGCCGATCACAGAATGGCAGGGGAATGGGAATTTTTTTATCTATAATCTAGCAGAGTTTGCACCATTTGTAGAAATGAAACTAACTATGAATTATGAAATATTTGAAATATTATGAAATATGAAAACTGTATTGAAAAAAAAAAACAGTATAAATAAATATGCTACAGTCAAGATCTTGAAGAACCACCAAGTGTTTATTTAATTGTATTTAGAAAATGAGATAACTTAAGGCTACTGTAAGCCATCTTCCCCAAATAAGGCAGAGTAACATAAAATTATTCCAAACAAAGA
Organism: Semotilus atromaculatus; assembly: GCA_031834385.1. Lineage (NCBI taxonomy): Eukaryota > Metazoa > Chordata > Actinopteri > Cypriniformes > Leuciscidae > Semotilus > Semotilus atromaculatus. The sequence continues at coordinate 10,388,056 of JAULUF010000038.1, read as the reverse complement.
GGGGTCAGGCAGACCAACACTCACTAGATCAGCTTAACGGGATGGGATTAAGTTACACTTAGGCATATTTGGAAATTGTAGCCTCTTAACATACTGCAGTGTTAATTTTGACAGCAAATTTTGATTTAGTTTTAGTCATTGGGCCCTATTTTAACGATCTGAAACGCAAGTGTCAAAGCGCAAGTAACTTTGTGGGCGGATCCCGCCGCTGTTGCTATTTTCCCGGCGGGATAAATGCCTCTTGCGCCTGGCGCAAATCTAAAAGGGGTTGGTCTGAAGTAGCTTCATTATTCATAGGTGTGGTTTGGGCGTAACGTGAAATAAACCAATCAGAGCGTCATATCACATTCCCTTTAAGAGCATGATGAACGAGGTGCGCTTGTTCCATGGCGCAATACTATTATAACGGCGCATATACCAGAAGCGCATCAGAATCGGTTCACAGCCGAGGAGATCGATGTTCTCGTCAGGGCCGTAAAAGAAAGAGAAGTGACATTGGAGATGGGACAAACCCACCCAAATTAGCTTCGGTTATACATGCATATAATAATTTGGGTAAATATGTAAGCTTTATGCCTATTTTTCTGATCGTCATGGACACACCATATTGATACTGTGAAGCTGCTTTGATACAATCTCTATTGTGAAAAGCACTATATAAATATACTTGACTTGACAACAATGATTTCCCTCGTGTTTTAATATTTTTCCTTATAATAATGTACCTATCATTTGCAAAAAGGAAAATGCATCTGTGTAGATGAGAGAATCATCTACAGCAGGGATTCCCAAAGTGTGGTGCGCGCACCCCCAGGGGTACGCGAGCTGCCACCAGGGGGTGCGCGAGAGGAAAAATGTGATGGCGGTCTGTTTTTTTTAAGTGGTATTTTTCCATACAATAAAATAAAAAAACATGAACAGTAAACGTTTCCTTTGTAATCGCTTTTATTTTAAATAAAAAATATATATAATTTATTCGTTTTTGATATAAACGTAGAAGACGACAGCTGCTGTCTTCTTCTACGCACTGCTCTTCTTATATGCACTGCAGCCGCTAGGCTATATGCGTGCCAACTCGTTTAATAAATAATGACACCAACATATTTTACTGATCATTCAATACATGTGTGAAACGAACAATGATGGATTTTGATGTAATTTGTTTCGAATTGGGACTAGGAAATTCCCGGGTCGGTAAGTGAACATGCTTTTGCGTGCAAAACAGTAAAAACGTTGAACTTGAGACAGAAAATATCGCTATGGAATCATCGTCAAATTACACAATAGTGGCTTTCAAAAGCGAAAATGAAAAGAGGAATTCGAGAAATGATTGACTAAATTGCCAAAAATAGGAAGCTTCTTTAAAAAGATAGCACAGGAGGGGGAGATCGAGTGAAGAGAGTGAAGGACCTGAAGCGACCGTGTGTTTTCATGTGTTATGTTGCGCATTCGCCAGTGGTGTTTTTTTTGTGTTTTTTTTTGGTGCGCGTAGGCTACTCCGGATTTTGTCAGTCATCTCTTATGCTGTGTCTCTATGTCTATGATCCTATCCTGTCCTATTCATGGTAGCCTACTCGTGGATATTGCTTCATCACGTGCTGTATCCTGATAAGGGTCCGGTGTTGGCTCGTTACCACTGCTATTCTCTTTAATGTTGTGGATCGTTTGTAACTTCATTGCAATTTTATTCCTGTCGTTCTAATTTCCATAACCGTTGTGTTATGATGATGATGATGCTAGCTCCACGGTCATTTAATAGGCCTAGCCTTGCTGCAATGTTTCTTTTACGTGGCTGAAAATTGTGCTTTCTGTTACTGAGCCTGTCTGTCACTAAAAGTGGAAGCTTGTGCGTAGCTTTGTTGCATTATATTGAAACTTTGTTGATGTTGTTATTGTCATGCGTGTTCTGGTTATTTGCGCATGATTAAACATGAGTCTTTATATGGCGATAAAACAAAGCTTTGTTGCGGTTTTTTTTTAAGTGGGGAGTGGGGGTGCGCCAACCCGGTTGGGACATAGAAGGGGGTGCGCAGGAAAAAAAGTTTGGGAACCGCTGATCTACAGTGTATGCGCGTTGTTCACACTCTGTATTATGACCAAACATGCGCGCTTAAAATAGCATCTGAATGTACGCGCAACGCACCACTGACTTTAGACTAGTTTTTTTTCTGGTCAGTGGCGCAATTGTTTTCTGGAACTGCAAAATAGCACCAGGGATTGTTTGCGCCGGAACAAGTCTCCTTTTTTGCGCCGACCCGCCCAGGGAGCGCAAGTTCATTCTCTAGTTTACCGACGTGCGTCTGTGGAGGGAAAAGTCCGCTTTGCGCGGGTGCAAAATACGAATGATACATGCGTCAGTGAACAAAGTCATTTGCGCCGGGTGCAAGATAGGGCCCATAGTCTTTTGACTAAAATGCCATTTAGTTTCAGTCATATTTTAGTCATCTGAATTGTTTTCGTTTTAGTCTAGTTTTAGTCGACAAAATACAATAAGAATTAAGTTGACTAAATCTTCAGTAGATTGAACATGCAATACAGACACAGATTTAGCACTGTGACATAAAATAATATCTTAATTAAATAAAAACACTTTTTTATTTTTAAGCCTAAAACAGTCTTTTTTTCTTCAATGAATGATGCACTCTTTAACATACATCATTCTTTATTCTTTCAAGCAGACATATTTATTTGTAGCCTATGAATTAAATATAATTAATCCCTATTAAAGCTATTAAAAGAGCAGTGAATGCTTTTCTCTTTTTATTTTGTTGTTTGATTAATATTAAGTGTACAGAAGCACTGTCACTTTAAGACCGACTGTGCAGATCCAATTGCACTGATGCACGTCCGATATTCTCACAGGCTGCTGTACGCTCTGTAAAGACATGACCGACTGTGTTTACGCGAATACTCTCCAAAACTGACATTTAGACATAATTGTGTATTTGCCCATTCAGACGCGAAAGAGGGCTCAGTTCAGTCCTCGCGAGTAATTTACGTCACGTGATCGGCTTTTTTGATCGGTGCTTTTGGGGTTCGCCGATCAAGCTATTTTTAGCCAATATCGGCCGATCATGATCGGCGGCCGATCAATCGGAGCATCACTATTTATTATAACATTATTCTAGGCAATTTTCAGTGAAAATCTGGTGTTATTTACAATGCAGATGTGTCTAAAAAAGTTCAGGAAGAAAAATAAATAGAAACATTGTAATAGAGCACTGAAGCAAATGTGACTTTATATACATTTATGTAGTTTCAACCGATCTGGGTTTGGGGGTGGGACTAAGCATCAACAAACCGCTCGTTTGGCTCAGAGTTTGGCTCGTCATGTCCTAATTAAACTTAGTCCTGTCTGTGAAACCAGGCCATAGTTGTTTATTTTTAGTATCATTATGTATGATAGCGTTAAGATAAGTTTTAGCTCTAATTCAAAGTTTAAATCAGCTAGATAAAATGAATATGCTACTGTATGTGATGAACACAGGGTTCCTGCTGTTTGATTTAAAAAAAGTGCATCGTGGGACTGAATGAAGAAATCTCTTTGGCTCTCACCTTTCTGGTCTACTGGTTAAACACACTTATGGAATTGGCTTGTGAGGGTGGCAACATCAGTGTGTATATTTAAGCTTGTGAAGTCTAAATCAAACTCTATCAATCACTCAGATCATTTGAAGATTACCTCATTTGCAGCCGAAATGGGTGCCTGCAAGGGTGTGAAAACCACAATCTTGGCTCACTTTGATTAACTATATTTGCCTCATACACGCTGTAATTACTCATATCCCTAATCTTTCTGTGATCTCATAATTACAATATTATGTGCCAGTTTCACCAACTAATGCACCAGTGTAACTTTACAAAAAAAGATTAATTTAAAGATGTATTTTGCCTAACTCTGTTCAATAGTTGTTTTTTTACAGTCATCTGTTTTGATATGGTTTCCCTTAAGTGATAGTTCAACCAAAAATTCAATTTCTGTCATTTCTATCCATCCATCCATCCATCCATCCATCCATCCATCCATCCATCCATCCATCCATCCATCCATCCATCCATCCATCCATCCATCCATCCATCCATCCATCCATCCATCCATCCATCCATCCATCCATCCATCCATCCATCCATCCATCCATCCATCCATCCATCCATCCATCCATCCATCCATCCATCCATCCATCCGAATTTACAAAATGCTTTGCTGAAGTAGAACAATGAGTGTGAGGTATTTCGTCCTTTTAAGAGCTTTTATTTGGATTTTAGGGATATTAGGACTTTAGCTAATTTCCCTCACCACTAATGTGTTTGCCGAACATACTGGAATTTTTTTTGCTCACAATTTACACTGAATAAGAAGCTGATGTAATGTCAGTGCAACATGGAATGCATGATTTAATAGCGTTTTGATTTGTCTTTTTTTACCCTGGCTTTTCGCTCAACAACAAATTTGCACAGGTTTTAAGACAGGTCTTGAGCCCGTGAGCATGCTTGTAGCCATTTTTAGATAAATGTGTGCTCTTGTATTGCAGACAGGGTCCAAAATTAACTTTTCACCACACCTGCCAATGGTAGGTGAATTGAAAAAATGTACTCGCCATATATATATTTTTTGCCAGCCCTGATACTACATTGTGATTTTTTTTTTTTTAAATATAGTTTTGTGGAAGTTATATATTTGTTCCTTGTAGTTTGGTTTTAGTGTCTTGCTATGAGGAGTAGGGATGGGACGATATGAAAATTTAATATCACGATTATAGTGACCAAAATTATCGTGATTGATTAACAATATTATCACAGTTTTGTTAAAACAAGATGAAAGTGCTCAAAAAGAAGTTATGCTCACACTGAAAACATTTCAAAAAGTTTTATATTTGAAAATCAACAAACAACAAATAAAACAAGCAGCTTTAAGATTCTATTCTGTGGCATTTCCTTCCTTATAATGACCGTCGTCAATAGCAGCGCATTATAACACAGCACATCCATGTAGGCTATCACGCGCTCTCTCATTTCATTCAAATACAACTTGCTGTATTGACTCTTGCATCTCCATTTTTGATTGTATTGAAAATGAAATCAGAGATTATTTATTGCTTACAGAGTTTGAAAATATTGTTGTGATCATCTTGTTTGGACGAGTTTTGTACACTGTACAAAATGGATTTAACATGTAAGATTTAAAACATTAATCTCAATTCAATATGTCCCTGTAATTATGTGGTAAAAAAAAAAAATCTGTATAATAAGTGTACAATAAATATATACATTATTATCTCTTAATAGTCATGTTTGAACTAGGGCTGTCAAATGATTAATCGTGATTAATCACATCCAAAATAAAAGTTTTTTTTACATACTATATGTGGGTGCACTGTGTATAATTATTTTATATATATAAATACACACACATGCTTGTATATATTTAAGAAATATTTTCATGTATATACTGTATATAGATTTATATATAATTTATATTATATATAAATATAAATATTTTATATATAAATAATATTTTTTTCTTAAATATACATGCATGTGTGTGTATTTATATATATACAAAATAATTATACACAGTGCACCCACATATATTATGTAAAAAAAACTTTTATTTTGGATGTGATTAATCGTGATTAATCATTTGACAGCCCTAGTTTGAACGTGTTTCGAAATTTTCTTTGCGGAAGCTTCACGTTTATTTCAAGTGAGTGAGATGAAAATATTTCAACTCAAAGTAACATTTTGCGCTCAATTAGTTCCCAGACGTAGTTTTGGTATTGAGGTCAAAGTTAACTTGCCTAGCATTCGCTATACAACACAACAGTGGGTGATGGTCACAGATTTGGCAGATCTTCAAATCGGCAGATTTGAAGTGTTTCCCCCTATTGCAGCGACTTTTTTTGTGCATGTTCTGCAGACAGGGTGAGCATCCTCGATTAAGTTTCCCTCAAGACTTCTGTAAAAGCCAAAATATGACCACACCTCAGATTTGGTCCTCTTACAGTTTTTCTTGATTGCTTAAACACATTTCTTAAAACTATACATCGTATTCTCAAAACAGTAAACACAAATCCGTAACGTCTCACCCAATTCCCCAAACATCCTATTTTCAGGTCAAAATGAAGCTCTACATTCAAAACCATTCACTCTTGCTGAAAAAGCAAACTTTGCCCTCAGACAGGACACACATGCCCTCAAAATCACACACACACTACAACATAGTCTAACACACTGGTGCAATAAATTCAAAACAACATTTTCAAAACTGGTAAGTTATGTTGCTTGTGGTCCGTCCCCCTCCCCCCTTCACAAACATTTTCACATGATGAACACAAAAGACACAACCAGTGGATACATTGGCACATTTTTATTCATTCATGTACTACACAGAACAACACACAAACACACACACATTTTTTTAAATAAAACATCCCGTTTTACTCTTCTTTTTTTTTACTCTCTCCTCTACAAAATGTTTTATATTTCCTTACGTAAGATGTGTGTGACCATCATATGAGAGTAAAAGAGCACACATAAACTTTATTCTATGGAATTGTATTGGAATGGTAAAGAGTGTTGTAAGTGACAGGAGGGCCTCCACTCAAGGATACAATATTGTGAGGGAGCGAGAAGTCAGGAACAAAGAACACAAGCTTTGTATTGAAAAATGGGTCTTTATTTGAACCCAAAAAAACCCCCAACTTTACAAACTCATAAACTTACAACAAAAATGAAATAAACTAAACAAACAGAAAATGAAGTCAAGAAACAGTTAGACAAAAAGCAACCAAACAAACTAAAAACTGACTTGCTCAAATGAACAAAGCAACAGCTTATAAAGGAAAGGATGGGCCCATTACAAATTAAGAGGGAAAACAATTTAGCTAGGCCTACACATTCAACATACAACCTTTTACATAAATCAAAATCAAGTCAAAATAGAGATATATAGTAAACAAAATTAAGGAAAGCAAAATATAGTCAAATACCATAAATACAACTAAAGAAATCAATTAATAAAAACATGAACGTTTCTTCCTCCCCCGGACCCTCCCAGCAAATGGTATGTCCGGGCGGAACCAATAACACTTAAATTCTCCGTTCCTGCCCGGACTCTAATTCTCATCGCGCCAGGATGCGGCTGTCGCTTTCACCACGCCAGGATGCGGCTGCAGTGGACCATGTCTGAAGGTCATCGGTAAACTAAGGGTGTATTCACACCAGGAAAGTCCGATAGTTCACTTGCTTTGGTCCGGACCAAATAAAATGTTTTTTTTGTTTTTCTTGGTACGGTTCGCTTTCACACTGCTCTTTTTGCAAGTGAACCAAAATTTGTAAACAAAACCACACGTGTGCTAAGGTCGTCCATTCATTGGACAAGGATTCTCAAGTAGGGAAATCAGGAAGTGCAAAAAAGGCTCAGCATGGAGATATTTCGTACTGCAATATTTGTTCTTTTACTAATTTTGTGTTATTCTGTACAAACGCAATATGAAGAAACTAATGAGTATCATATAATACAATGTCATCTATACGATGTTGTAATTCGGATTTTGAGAAGACGACGATGTGCGACTAGCTTTCGTGAGGCTGCCGTGCGCTCTGCGTGCAGTATGTTCTGTCTCGCATACACGCTCCTGAATCCGGGAGATTTGAACTAATTCAGGGAGACGCTATCAATATGCGGGAGATTCCCGGAACTTCCGGGAGACTTGGGATGTCTGATAAGGCAGCTCGCGCAGTGCTTTCTTGCAATTGGGTTGGTTCATGTTCACACCGTAAACGAACCGTACCAGAGTTCGTTTGGAACCGTACCGAGACCACCTCTTCAGCTGGGTCTCGGTTCGGTTGTTTGGTCCGCACCCGAGTTCGATTGCTGTATTCACACCTGCCCAAAAGGTCCGCACCAAGGGGGGAAACGAACTAGAGTTCGATTCAATCGAACCAAACAAGGCAGGTGTGAATACACCCTTAAACTCAAAATAGAAACAAATATAAGTGACAGATACAATGTAACTAATTTGCGTGCATTTCAAATCAGTAACAAGGTAAATAAAAATGGGTTGTAAATGTAAACCTAACAGTAAAGAATTAATGAATGTTGTTTGTTCCGTGTGGTTATGTTGTCCCATTATACTAAACAAATAAATGTGAATGACAAAATAAAGAAAGAAACTTAATAATTCTTAAATGAATGAATGTCCGTGTGTGTGCGTGTGTGTGATGACACATCAACATTACCGCTCTTGTGCGGCCTCCACTCGGGCCGTCACAAATATGATGAACAAGTCTAAGAATGTTCCACATATGGTTGAAATACCATCATTGGCCTAGAAAGATAACATTCTGGGAGTCAGGATTATAAAGGAGAAAGGATGCCCTCCCTTCACTGTCACACTCTGCAGCCACTCTGTGTGACTGTACAACTGCTGGCCTTTTCTTGAAAGAAAATAAACCTCATCAAAGACAATTGGAAATGTCTATCTTATTCAGTGATAGAATTTTGTTTGCCGCCACACCTCCCTGAAGGTTCTGATGATGGAGGCGACGGTGAAGCGACTCAAATTTGGCCTTACTTGTAGCCCGGCCTTCCTCATAGTCATACCATTGACAACTAAAGTGGTTTGAATTTCATCCGAGACTGCTTGTCCTCTTCCCCTTTCCCTTGCCCCCTTCTTCTTTCCCCTGCCCTTCCTCTTCCTCCTCCTCCTCCTCCTCCTCTCCCTCTTCTACCTCTTTCTTCATGTCTTTCTGGATCCATTGTTCCAAAACTCAAATTGATTTGGGCCCTTTTATCTATTGAAAGATCTGACTGATGTGTGTTAAATTTTATGAAGGGATTTGTGTGTAGAGTTTTCCAGTGACAGTTCAACAAATCTGACTCATGTGTCAAAACCAGGGAATAGTGTTTATAGTTTAGTGATAAATGGCATCATGGCTTTGAAATTTTAGTTCAAAAGCATGGTTATAGTGTTTAAGCAATCGAGAAAACTGTAAAAGGCTGAAAAATCTCCCTGAGCAGAGCATGCAAACTTTAAGCATCCTTGGTAAACTTGCTAAGTTTTCTACTGATTTAAAAGTTGTTGCGATATGTTTATAGACCTATCCTCACTTTTTTTTCTACTTATTGGCACTTTTTCCAATTAATCCAGAAGGGAAATGTATAAAATTATCTTAATACAATTGTTTAGAAACAATTCTCTTTCTTAATCTCTGTAATTTGATTGCTTTTAGTGCTTTAGACATTAGATACTTTGTAGACCTGTTTTGCAAAAAAAACCTCTGTATCATCAATACATACTGTCTGTCTCTTTCTAGAGTGTTGAAAGTTTGAGAAGAGGCAGAAAAGAATGTTAATGGCTAACTACTGCTGACTGATGGGTACTGGGAGAATGGTGGTGCTGAGATATGGAATTAAGAGGATGCTGACATAGACTTGCATGACGGGGCTGTGGACTGATCCAAACTCAGTCTCAGATCCGAGATGTGCCAGCACGTCTACCCCTGCCCTTCTCTGCAATTTGTCATCCGCACCGACATGCCTTAAGTTTTTAAAATGCTGCATGATATGTATTATCTGACAGCCCATCATATCAGCCACAGTCAGGCGCATAACATTAAATGTTAAAACATTGCCCAGAAAATCATGATAGACTTGCACGAACATAAAATATATATATTTTCCCTCTGCATTTTATGTTGGAATAACATATTTTTTTTCTTTGCAAAAAAAAATCTGACCTGTTTCATAAATTTTTTTTACACATGTTTTTTGTTTACCCAAAAAATCTGACTGATTAACTTAATGCATTTGCTTTAAGCAAAGATCTTATATTTTTTTTAGGATTGAGCAAGCTTTAAATGGCATCAATAGTTTTAACTTTGGGAGGGGGTTGTACATGATATTTTTTTTTTTTTTTTTGATTTACTGCAAGTAAATGATATCTACAACTACATAGGTCAACACCTACTTTCCATCACCTTTTATGATTCCCAGTCTGCTGATACTTCTGGCCCTTCTAAACTTATAATATCCGCAAAATGGAGCGCACACTCAAAGTGAAGGAGTTGAGCATGGTAATCAAAGGCGCAGGCAGTTTTATGTGCTGATGTGACATTTTCCAAAATGGCAAAACCTTATAAAACAAATGGAAGACAATTTGACAGTCTGGTAATAAGATTATTTTACCTCTCTAAATCTCTGGTCTTTGCCAATAGAACTGTAAATCACAGGCCTGAGCCTCATAGAATGTGCACTGTATTAACCCTTATTCTAAAGCATTCAGGGGTGACCATGGGGTTCAGGTCTCAGCTTATACATGGCTAAAGCTCCTATTTGAACAAGGTCGTCGGTCACAGTGATTTAGCCCTAATTTAGTGTTAAAAGGAGCTTGTGAAATATCCCCTCTAATTCCTCTGACACGATATAAAAATCCCATTCAAAGGCTTGCCCGATTGATATGGCATAAAAAAGCATTTTTCCCCCTCTCAGTCAATCGATGAAGAGGCAGGAGCTGACATTTGCTGAAACTAGGCTGAGAAACTCATCATACTGGATGTTTTTTTCTTCTATATTTAAAGAGACACTCCACCTCTTTAAAGAGACACTTAACATCAGATTCATTAGGACCATTATAATACTCTTGAGTAAGCTATATTTTCATTTTTTTTTCATTTTTTTTTTTCATGGTCTGTGGCTCATAAGATGAGCAAAAAGAAGCTCTAAAGAAAAGACCTATTGGTCCATTTCTTTGAAAGGATTTTCCAAAAAAAGAACAGAAAAAAATCATAGTGAGTGTACTCCAAAGATAAGTATATGAGAGACAAAAACATCTGAAAACCTTGTTGCTGCCCTCTTTTCTTTCGAAATGCCTGTGTTTTTTTGTGCTTGTGTATTTATTTTATCTACCATTTTAGTGTTCATCAATGACATTGGGAGTAAATCTTGAAGTTGATTGAAGGCCTTTTTTTGTGATTTGGAGACGTAACTATTTTATTTATTTTTTTAAAATCTATTGCATTCATAAGATGCTAAATAGACAGAATGCACATCATTTCAAAAGAAGAATCAAACGACAATCCCATATAATAAAAATTTAAAAAAACACATTCAAACAGTCTTTTTCAAATTCTTCGCACTTTTTTTTGTTTATAAGCACCACCATCCCAAGGGTTTCGATTGCATTCTAGAATTCTGACATCTGCACATTCTGTTATGTTTCTATCCCCACCAGTGTACTCTGACTCTCAACAAAATGAGTTTCTCATAGTTAAAGCAGAAGCTTTTCCTACTTTTCTCCCCGATATCCATTTCACTTCTGCAGTAGGGTCAGACCTTTGCACATGATGATCTGAGAGAATCATCTTTTCAATAAATGTAACATCATGTTAACCATGCCTCAAAACACACACACACACACACACACACACACACACACACACACACACAAACAAACAAACACACGCAATAAATGTTGAAGAAAAAAGGCCAAAGAGAGTGTGTTGTAGACCAAGGCTATGTGATAGGCAAGAGAAAGGCCATGCATCCAGGAGCAGATCCACAATAGGAAATCAATGCTCCTGTGAAAGCATTGCCTTAGCTGGTAAAAAGAGGTTAAATGGGCTTGTGCTACAGAGAAGCCAATTCCCTTGCTGTGACCTTTGGGTTATGCCATTAGTTACATACACAAAAGGATGGGAATTAATGGAAGCTCCCTCATTCTGTCCTTTTCTACCAGTTCAAGTTATTAATCAGACTTGACCAAAACCCTCAAAATTCTCCAAGCTTTATAAGATTGATGTGCAGCGAAGTTTAATGCTTCTCATTGCTGCAAAAGTGTATCTTTCGGACAGGCAGCTTTAATAAGTTACATGCCAGTACTCCAAGTGACTGCCTTTTTTAGGAAAAGGAGATTCCACCTGACTTTGGTTCATTCCCAGAGACAATTATTCAAACTGGGCTGAGCTTGCTGTGTATGTACAGTATATGTGCAGTTAAAATTATATGGCTTCTCTGTAGCTTCACATACTGACACAACTTCACATCTCATAAGTATATTCATTATCAAGAAATGATTCCATTACAAACTTTTAATGATAGCTGTACAACTGGTGGTTTTGGATATGATATGAAATACAATTGCACCTGGAGTTTCTAAAAATGTCAGTAATACACAAAGAATTAGAACAACAAATTAATGAATTGAGAGAGATGAGATAAATAGAATCCACCAGATCTGTAAACAGTCCTCTCTACTTGCAGCAACTTGGGATAGCTTTTCTCCCCAGCCTCTCGACAGCCATCAGATGAGCTTTTTGTTTGTGTTGTCAGGTACAGCTTCAAGGGAATGCTTCACTTTGTCAATTAGTGAGAGCATTTTTTTTTTTTTTATTTTGTCTTCCCACCTCAAATGTTGTCCACAAGGGAAATGTGCTGCTTTAAAGGGTGTATCTAGTACATTAATGCGAAAACTTAATTAAGAGAACAGTAGAAACCCATTATAGGTACACTGGAATTAGCCAGTCAATCTCCAGATCTAAATTGAATTTTTTAGCGGGCAATAGTTCCCAATGAGTCTCGTCGGGAGATCCAACCATGACCTCCTGGGTTCAATTTAGGATGTGGTGAACACACATAAAGATGTACACTTATATTAGCACGATAGAGAAGTCAATTAAGAAACTGCTTCTAGAATCCAATTAAAAGTCTTTAGACAATTTCACCCCCCCAAACCCCTCACCTAGACACCCCACCTCCCCAACCCTTGGTAATGAAGACGGGAAGAAGCACAAGGGGGCTTTAAATGGGCTTTCTAAAGGATTGTTTGTCTTTTTTATTGTCTTAAGAGCATGGAACAAGTATTATTGACTTTCGATTTAAATGAAAAGTTTTTTGTTTTCCCCCTTTTCCCACATTCCTACGGGCGTCAAGAAATCGGCCTGAAAAAGAAAGAAAAAAAAAACAGTTCAGTGGGTCTGTTAGATTAAGCCTGGTAATGAACAGCGTAATGGACACCTTGTTAAATCTTATTGTTCTGTATTATTGCGGTCACCAGAGACAAACGCTACGCCGGGACCTGCGGAACGAAGTCCTCAATTCAATTTCCAAAAAGTATTACAAGTTGCTCCATAGCCAAGTCCACTATTTCATAATTACTGCTGGTCTCAGTAGATGTAAATGTCAGTACACTACACAGACAAGATATCTCACTTACTGGCTATGGATGACATGGCTAGGCCATCATTATTACAATCGATCAGAGTCTGAACCAACTTAATTAGACAAGGCTGTCAAGATATCAGCTTAATTTAAGGAGCAGGTAATTCACTCTGACCGTGTGGATTGTTGTTTGGGGGCTTTCGTGCTACAGAAAGCAGGTGCGTCAATGGAGCTAATGGGCAGCGTGTTTGGCTTTGGCTGCACATACACAAAGAGGCCTAGCGAAAGGTGCCATGCTGCCGCTCCGCAAACAAATCTTGTGCTGCCATCAAGAGGGTTGTGCGATGGAAACCTGATTGAGTTCATTTGTCCATGTATTCCCACTGTGAAATTTCCTGGAATCTGACCAACATTATGAGTGGGGAATATTTAATTAGACCATATCAAGCCATGAGAAACTGCCTATGTATTTGTTCAGGGAGAAACCTAAGGCATCTAAACATGGCTTATTTTCTGATTTTCATGGCTATCCTTCAGACTTTATTTAGTAAGGGTAGTGTTTCCTTTTTCATTAAAGGATTAGTTCACTTTTAATAAAAACTTTTGCTGATAATTTACTCACCCTCATGTCATCCAAGATGTCCATGTCTTTCTTTCTTCAGTCGAAAAGAAATTAAGGTTATTGATGAAAATATTCCAGGATTTTTCTCCATATAATGGACTTCAATGGAACCCAAATGGTTCAAGGTCCAAATGACAGTTTCAGTGCAGCTTCAAAGGGCTTTAAACGATACCAGACGATGATTAGTAACAACTTTTATGTTCCAGCAAAAAAAAAAAAATAGTAATAATAATAAAGGAATGTATAAAATAATGATGTAAATACAGTATTGAGCAACTGCCATGTTTCGGCTGCGCATTGAACATGGGCTGGCATATGCAAATTTTTGGAGTTGTACATATTAATGATCCCGACTGTTGCGTCACAGTCGGTGTTATGTGGAGATTCTCCTATTTTTCAGGGGTGTTTTTCAAAAACGAGATTTAAGTAAGAAGGAGAAAACAATGGTGTTTGAGACTCACTGTATGTCATGTCCATGTACTGAACTCTTGTTATTTAACTATGCCAAAATAAATTCTATTTCACATTCTAGGGCACCTTTAATATAAACACTTTTTTTTGCTGGAAGAATGATGGCATACAGAATAGTGCAAAATGTATGTTCTTTTTTTTTTATAATTTACTAAAAATGTGTCAGAGATGTGAGTCTGAAACTAGACTGTCTGTTGTTGTAGAGACAGCACTTTGAGTTAATCCATTACTTTAAAACAAACCAGGCTTGCAGTAAACCGATGTCAAAAAACCTGTCTTACGTAGCAAAGTCTGAGCCACAATCTTTGAGAAGCTGTTGAGCTTACTGATGAAAATCTTATTGCTTACTGTGCAAAATCACTGATATGTAAATATTGCTATAAAAGTGAAAAAGGCTTTTTTCAAAAAGTAGGAAAATAAATGGAATGCATGTGAAAGACAGGCAGGGAGAAAGCGTTTGGGGTTATTTCATAACACAATACTACCCCTCCTCTCCACAGGCTTTGATTCGTCCTCTGAGCCAGTGAAATTACACATTACTGTATTTGATTGGTGGGAGAGGGTGCACAGTCTGATAAGATCCACCCAGAAGAGAAGGGTCCAATCAATAGCGTTGGCTTTCATATGGTAATGTGTCACTGCAGGAAGCAATAGGTGAATATATTCCCATTCGATAGCAGCCAATTTTCCAAGCCATGAGACACCCCATCAAATGTATACCAGGAAGATGAAATTGTTGTTTGCATAACAAAGCAGCTTTGGTCTGTGAGTGTTTTTTAAACAAATATTTCCCTCTGCACTTACAAAATGTAATAACAGAGAGGTAAGGGGTCAGTGTAACAGGAAAACATTACCTCTGCAAAAACACCCTGTGAAATGAGAGTCGCTAAATCTTGAGCTGCGCAGTCAGCAGATTTATGGTGCTAGGCGCACATAGCTATTTTGTAATTTTGTGAGATAGATAAATAATCTTTTAAATGCATCACATTATGTACCGTGCTGTGGCAATGGAACTAGTTCGTAATTAATGAGTATTATAAACCCCACAAGGGGAAAACAGTAATAGAGGAAGTCAGTTGGATGAAAGTGAAACCGGCTTTTGTCAGGCTACAGAAATGTATTAATTTTTTTTATTTAATTTTTTTTAAACATTTTTTTTTTTACTTTATGAACAGGCTACACACTTTTAAGTCCTGTTTGTCACAATATTTTGTTAATCTTCTTTGATTCTCCCCTATTTCCCTCTGTCTCCCCAAAATAAAGAGCCCAACGAATTCCAATTAGATTGTGTTAGATAATAAAGACGCTGTAGGCATCCTCCATTTACAGCATGCTTTTTTCACTTTGCACCTCATTGTATTATCAACATGGGTGCATACAAAAAAAAAAAAAAAAACTTCCCACCACAAGGAGAGGCTGAGGAGATTGGGTGATGAATTTAATTCTGCAAGTTCAGAGAGATTTTTTAGTTTGACATGCGCAGCAGGGGTTCTTTGAGAGCTTGGCAATGTCTCCAGCACTGCAGGCTTTGAAAATCTCTCCCCACAGTCGAGCTCCTATCAAAAGCCAAGGATAATATTCCCTTCGAGGTAAAAGCATTCTGGTGAAAGAACTTCTAGACCCTTTTATTTATTCATCATGGTTATATCTGAATATATCAGAAGGCTTCGCGATAATGCATAAAAGGGTAATCACAGGCATAGAAAGAGGGAAAGAGTGAAGATAGATTGGTTTGCTTTTTTTTTTAGGTTGATTTAATTCCACACAATATAATTACAGACAGTTTTATTTTTATATTGAACTCACTTAGTATTTTTGTATGCAATTCCATTCTCCCATTTAACAAATTTCATTGTCACTGCTAAGGGCCAATTGGCTTAGCTACCATTTTTTATATCAGTGGTTCTCATTTGGTTTTACCTTGGACATCAAGCCGTGACCCAACACAGTGCAGTAAGTGCCATGATAGCAACGTAGATTTGAACAACAAAAGATATAAAATCATTTATTTTCCTTTTTAAAAATTGATGTACCCAAATTATTTTCTATACTATTGTATATATTGCAGTTTATTATTTGCATTTAATATTTTATTTCCCTGTTGTGGGCCGCATTTGGGTCACAACCCACCAGTTGATAAAAGCTGTTTGATGTTAAATATCCTTAGATATTCTTTTAAGGAGACAGATCACACAATTTATGAATAATACAATGATAACACTCTTGTTTGTTTCAGTACACAAACACACAATCCAAAATAACATCCAAAAAAGAGCAAGTTATTTCTGTCAATATCAAGTGTACAGTCAATGAATGTTGAGTGTGATAGATTGTCCTTGTTGCCTTTGACTCAAAGTATTGACTCATTGAGTTACTTACCTGCTGTGGTGGATACTAAATAAATTTGTGAGGTATATTCACTCAACTCCAAACAGATATAGATTTTTACACACCCAGTTGCAACCATGATTTATTCAGATTGAAGAAACTATTTTTAGGCTTATTTTTTGTCATGATATTATCAGTATTTTCTAAAGTATGTGCTAAAATTCACTTGTGAATTATATAATATATATTCCATTTTTTTAATTATTAAATTAGTTAAACATTTTAAATAATAATAACTGTTCTTATTATTCTTATTATTATAATACTATTCAATATATCAAAATAGTGATTTTCTTCACACATCAGTCAATTTGTGAGTCATCCTGCATATGCTTGAACACACAGACATCCAGCAGTGTTGTGTGTTATCAAACCTAGACAGCCTCCCACTCCTTTGTCATGCCTCTAACCAATTTACTTCCTTTTACTTGACACTTGTGCTAATGATGTTACATATAAGTCCTCTTCATGGAGGGAGATTAAGACCATATTTGAGGAACTGAGGAAATGACTGGGCCAGCGTTCTAATAGTTAATGCAAGAGTTTAAATTAAGGTAGAATTATACACATAAATCTCATAACATTATTAAGCCCATAGATTAGTGTAGAGCAGTCAGTAAAAAAAAAAAAAAAAAAAAAACTCGCTATGTTCTCCTCCTGTCCTTTGGAGACTCTTATAAGTCTTAAACTGCCAGGGCTGTAATACCGCTTGATGTAATCATCTGCTTTGCCTTACAAAACTGCACGCCGAGTGCTCAAATTATTGTGCCTCTCATTCAAGAACTTCCTTCCAAACTCATAAAAATTAAAAGGTTATTATTTCAGAGCTTGTCCTTTAAAATTGTTGTAAAACACCTGCAGTATCATCTGCAGTACCCCCCCCCCCCCCCCCCCCCCCCCCCCTTTCCTTTATCATTCTTGCTTTGTGCTTGGGTCTTTTGCCTTAGGGCTTTGGGACATCAGACACATTAAAAGACAGGCGGTGGCGGGAAACGGGCAAAACAAAAGCACACCAGCTCCCCTCCCACTAATCGAGCTGGCCCTTTAACAAGTTCATCTCTCTGCGTGAGCCCTTCGATTGAAGGAGTTTCTTACTTCTGCCCAAAGGGCAAGCCATCAATGCCATCTTGCGCTTACTCATTTACTAGCGCTATCTCCTGCCCCTCTGCTAGCATCAAACAGTTCTTAGCTTCGTCGCAATGGCTGTCACTCGTAATGTATTGATACCAGTGATATTAGAAGCCAGTTGTCAGTTTGCTGCTGCTTGTGCTATCATATACAAAATGGGAGGTTGTTCTTACACTTACGGAAGGTCATATCCACAAACGAGGCTAACTGGCAAGACTTCAAGCTAAGATATGTGATGCAGTAAATCTTTTTACTGTGCTTCATTACAGTGGTGTTGCAGCATTTCAAGCCCCTTTCTTTTATATATATATTTTTAGACTGTATCATCCAGCTGGCAGTGTGAACATAAAATTTATTATTTCTTTTGCTTATTACATCCTGTTCTCTGCTGACATATGTTCAAATTAGGATGGACATGGAGAACATCAGGCAGAATGATGGTGGTTTATGATTATGAATCATTCCTTTAGGTTGGGCCGATCATATTAGTGCAGTTCCAAGAAATGAGGTATTTTTGTGCCAGACGTGTGGTTGAAGTGCAGCTTGTTTCCCAGAATTAACCATAAGGTTCATGGACTGGAATGGTTCTCTTTCTCTTGGCAATTTTGTTGTGAAAATATACAATTTGTCAATTTATTGCATTGTAATCTTCTAATTCTTTCACTGGCTAAACAAAATCTGTGTTAAAATTTGCATTTAGGAAGAACTTCAAGTTTGAATTGCAGCACTGGTAGGAAAATCCCAACATTTCTTGAAAGTCAGAAATGTGTCAGGAGGCATGCATAATTATTGCAAATTATTATTATTATTATGGTTATTTTAATTAATTACATTTTTAAATAATTAATTGTTCTGAATGAATGCAAAATTTCCAGCCCTAAAATAGTTCAAATAGTTTATAGCTATTTGTTTGCGAATTGGTATGTAATGTAACTGATTTCAGCATTATACATGGTCACTTTCATTACTTATTTATTATAAATTATTTAAACTGTACATTAGGGTGTAAATATAGCATTTTAAATAAATAATTATTTTAAACTGTAATGCATAAAACATTTTTACTATGCATTATTATATACATTTCAATCATACTGATGGCAAACTCTTCAACAGTATATATATATATATATATATATATATATATATATATATATATATATACATATACTGCCGTTGAAGAGTTTGCCATCAGTATGATTTCTTTTTAAAGAAATGACTACTTTTATTCAGCAAAGATTATTTGTAAACATGTGACGAGTAAAGACATGTGAAGACAAGTAAAGACGTGTTCAATGTTAAAAGATTTTGATTTCAAATAAATGTGGTTCTGTTAAATGTTTTGTAAAAAAAGAAAGAAAAAAAAGAAAAGAAAGGTTTCCACAAAACTATCAAGCGGCACAACTGTTTTTAACATCAACACTAATAAGAAATGTTCATTGAACAGCAAAACTGAATGATGTGACAATGAAGACTTTGAATAAATTACATTTTAATAAAATAAATTGTAATAATAATGCATTTATTACTGATCAAATAAATGCAGCCTTGATGAGCATTATAAACTTTCAAAACCATAACAAAATAAATAAATATGGACCACAAAAGTTTGAACGGTATTGTTTTCCTGATCATATTCAATTCAGACCGAAAGCTCATAGCTTTGAGTTTGTAGATTCAGCAGTAACTAAATTATGGTACAAGAAACACAGATGCGTACTACCTTTGGGTTTTTTTCTGCACACTTTATATAGTATATAACATCATTCCATCTATACTGTGGTTGCTAGATTAAAGTTTTATTGGATTTTTCCAATCTGTCACTGTTTGCATTACCATTTTATTTATACATTCTGACCTACATTATATACCTTACAGCTGATGTGCATAGTCACATTATTATAGTTTATTTGTACCATGCCATCATGCTCTAAATCACATATTTATGGGAAAAGGGACCCGGATTTGCTTGAATAATAAACTTTAATGACTTGCTCCATAGCAGTATCTATTTATGCAATGGTTGGATGTGTGTCAGCTTCAGCTGAAGTGTTCATAAAAAAGAAAAGAAAGAAGAAGAAAAAAACACTAAACGGCATGTTGAGCTGTGTGTCTGAGAAGGTTCCATTTGCATGATGTTATGCAGCAAGTCATACTGTAGATTTAGACCGTTGTGCTATGTCTGACTTTGGGTCAGGAACAAATTGCCTTCTTTATCCTATAATCTCAGGCTGGATATAGAGTAACACGTGTGTTTGCTTTCTGGGTTTATGATATTTGTTCTCTCTCCATGTGTCTGCCTGTCACTGTGATGCGCTTGAGCGGTTCTTGGAGCAGTTTGTGCACTAGGTGCGGCAGTAGGTGTCTAGCCGGATCCTTATATGAATGCGGTTGGGATACTGATATACATCAGCAGCTGAAAGGAAGAGAGGGCCTGTTTGGCTGATAAGGTGGAGCAATGGCAGCCTGTGGCAGGGTCATCAACCCCCTCCCATCTCTCTAGCCACTACGTGCCAGAATAGTTTGAGAAGAAGTGGTCCCATGATTTGTCTCCTTTTCAGCATGTGCACCATGAGTTTTTCAGCTGCCAGCTGCAAGCAGAGAGCTTGCCCTTCCGTCCGACGGAGGAAGACTTTAGCCAACTGGCCTCTCTCTGCCACTCGAATCTTTTGACACTTTGAGCTCAACTGTAAAAAAGTGCTAAAAAGAGTCATGCATGTTTATATAGGGGAGACTATTTGTCACTTTTCTAATCATGAAAATATTTCTCAGGGTAGTAATATTTTGTAATTATTTGGTAGATTTGAATGAAAAAAATTAAAAGTTAAATTGTCCAGTGAACTATATTATATGTTATTATATTATTTAACTTTTTCATTAACAAATAACCAAATATACCAAATAGATATTATATAATATATAGATAAGCTTCTGTACAGAAAATATCCTTCTGGCAACTAGCCCTACTCTCTATATTTCAAAATTATCAATTACTTATAATGTATATTATAGGCTATTACAGTAAGTATACAGTACTAATTTATTAACGTAATCTAAACATATATATTTTCATTGAAATCTACAGTTATGCTTCTATACACAAATGTATCTTACTGAGATTGAAATGCAACTCTTGTGACAACTACCCCTGCTCTCCCCTCAATTGTAAATAGAGTTAGAACCACTGTAAAAATTAAATCGTATATAAAAAACGTCAAATGACTGACAGCTACGACTGCCAAACAAAAATCATAAAATTAAAGTAAAATATCTTGATTCAAAAACTGCAAAAACACTAATTTTACACAAATTTTCTTTAAAAGTTTGAGAAAAACACTGTTGTTTTAGATTTAAGATAGTTTGTAATTTAGCAGAGTTTTATAATATAATTTAAAATAACAGAAAACGACTGTAAAAAAGTTTATTTTCCGTAAAATTTGGATTTTTCTTATGTATACTGAATTGGATGTGTCCCATTAGTCCTTCCCCAGATTTCCTTTTAATGGCTCTAAAATATATTTTTTAAGTGTTTTCTGTGAAGGAGCACCAATTAATCTGTCTCAGTTCATGGCCAATTCTGTGTTATGATTTAGACCAGTGAAGCTGTTGGGATGTGTGATATATTGCCAGTAGTAAAGCTGATATACAAGCCTTTGTTACAGCTGGCAGGGGAGTGAAGTTTTTGCTTTTGCCCACCAAAAAATATAGCTGAGATCAAAGGTCTCAGGCATTATAGGGAACCTTTCCGTGCTGTTAGGCCTAGTAAAGTATACTTAAGGGTATGTGCTTACACACCCACAGGCCAAAAGGGCCATTAAGGGGGCAACGTTTCGCAGTAATTTTGAAGTCTGGAGACTGGGTGCTACATAACACAGGAAAAATGCACACACCCAAACGCTATTTTTCCTCTCTCTATTTCTCTTACCCATCCTCCTTGTGTCTGGTAATTTGATGAAACCTACATAGGCCAGTCCTCCAAGGGTCAATGGAGGCGCTCACAAGGAACACCAAACACAAAGACAACAACACACTGGATAAATCAAACACCTCAGCTCTTCCCACAGCAACATTGATTTCCTCACTCGATAAGATGAGAATGGAGGATTATGCCTAGACTTGTTTTCAGGACACATCTCTTTTGACCATATACTGTATTTATTTCTTGTATACACACTTGTCAAAGTAATAACTTCTCACAATAACTTATATTTCTGTAAAATGAACTATTAAAAACTCTATTTTTCATACATTTCATTCTTTTCATACATTTTTAAGGAACAAGTCACAGCCTTTCACTTGATAGCATTTTCGCATGTTATGAAGCTTTGAATAGTTATTTAGTTGATCTAACAATAAATAACATTTACTAAGCTTTAACAACAAAAGGCACATTTTAAGTTGTTACAAATTCTAAATTAAACAATTTAATTTATTTTCTATCATAATAATCCGTGCAGTATTATATACCAAAACTGTAGTTAATAATAGTTGATGAAAAATAATATTTAGTCATTAAACAAAATACACTTTTGTTTTCCATAGTGTTTAGAACTGTTTTAACCTAATGGAGAATTCATTGTTTGTAATGTTTTTCAATGTGGATCAAATTTGACTATTGATCACAGCTTGAGTGTCTTGCAATTACTTATACTAATACTACCTCTGCATTGTGGCATCTCTCATCCAAACTAAGCTAAAAAATACTGTTGATGTATGAATGTTGGCCACAGATTTGTTGAAGGGTGGATGACTCAGGGGACAGTGTTAGAAGAACCATTAGCCTACATGTTGGGGATTCATTTTCTGTTGTCGTCGGTCAGATAAATGATTGTACGTCTCAGGTGATGAGTGGAGTGTGTTTTAGAGCAGCGGCGCATCACTAGTGAAGAAATGTCAATCACCCCACTTCATTAGTTTGTCACATTTAGCCAGACTGATGGCGATGGGCGTTTGTTCGTGTGCGAGCGGGTAGATTTGCATGAGTGAGGGAAAATGACTGCTTTCAAATGGCATGTTTGTCATCTTGCTGTCATCACTGGACACACTTTTGATACAAGTGCTTCCCTTAGCACAGCACTATTCACTACAACATGATGAAAAGACCTTTCAAATCCTGCAATGGGTTACGATGTTTTTGATAAGTTTTGCTTCATCCATGAAATATATTCACTCATATCGTGTTTAGTATCAAACTATTACTACTTTAATTTTTAGTAGTGGCTAACCAAACATGGATTTTTTTAGAAGTTGTATACCCAATGGCCAATGTAATGCTGAGATATACAAATACATATCTATTAAATATATAAAGACAAATATAATTCAAAACAGTACATAAATATAACATTGCGAAACAGCACATACTTAACCAATTTATTTATTACTCCCATTAAAAAAAAGTGTTAAAATGAAATTTGAGTTAATTGACTTTATTTAATGTTTATTGACTTGTTATTGTTATTTGTGCACCAGGACAGATACAGTTCTGAATCGTATGTCCTATTTGTTCCAAATGAGTGTGCAAGACCTCGCACAAAATCATCCTTCTATTTGGGAAAGATCCTTGGCTCCATCTCCTTGGAAACAAGGAAGGACCTTGTAATTGCTTTCAGTTTTGGAGAGGAGGGAAATGGCTCCCTTATACTTTTGTAAATTGAATCGGCACAGATGAGCAACTGGGGTTACTCTTTCACTATCTTCCAGGTAATTTACCAAATTACTCAAGCCACTTTCTCTAGAAGATCAAGACAATGTCATTCGCCATCTTTCATGTTCTTGGGAACAAAATTAATTCTGTGTCAGTGGAAAAAAAGAAGAGCTAGAGACTTTTGCCATATTGCCCCATAGTTAGAGCAACCTTTTCAAAATGGACATTTTGTAAAATGCAAAGATCGATGTACAAACTGTAATTTTGTGTGTTCTCATGTTCATACAATTCATAAAAGGAGTTTGGAGAAAGAAAGGTTGCCGTCCAACCCAACCTTAGTTTTTCTCTGGTTGTAGAGGAAGACCTGTTAAATGGAGTGAGTTTAGTGACCATTTTATATTGTGACCGGTGGAATTGTGTGTAATGTCCTCCATGATCATCTCATTTAGGGCTTCTTTAGTTGCCAGTTGTCAAAGCCCTGATATTAATTTAGGATACTGTATATACATTTATTTGCTTATTAACCCACAATAATAATGTCTTGAATTGTCCTCAAAGGGAGCTTATTTCTGGAGACAAATGTGTCCCCACACTGTAGGTACATAACCCAACCCACACACTTTTGGCCTCTGTACATTCCTAAACAGCCCTTCTGCCAGTTTCTTATTTCAGTAGGTTGGCAGCCTCCTGTTCTGATTTTTTTTCTTAACCAATTGGCACTTTTTTTTTTCTTCCCCTTTTGACTATCAGAAATTCCTCTCAAAATTCAAAGAAAGTGTTATGAGTGCAATTCTGGCTGCAGGTTATGGTGACATTTTTAAAGCACTTCAAGAGCAGAAAGTCAGGTGATGATGAGGGTGAGACGGGTAAATTTGATTATAATTTCAAATTGAAAACTATCATAAAATCGGCTCTGAAAATTAAAAGGATAAAAAGTGTTTACATGAGATTTTGGATTTTTTTTTTTTTTACATGCGAAATCATACATGCACATTGAATAAGTTGCCAGAACACCATGACATTGTACTTTGTCTGGTTATAAGCACAGTCGGTGTTACCTGTCACCCGAACTTTTAAGAATGCACATCATGCATGCTTTGTTTTCTCATACACTCTCCCCTTTCGTTTTGACCTACTAAATGTGCCATTTGACCATGATTTTTCTCTCTTTTGTCTCTGAGGTAGGTTTCATTGAAGGTGTTCCAATGAAGAAATTAATCTCATCCCCCAACCACCCCTTTGGGGACCCCCATCAACCCCTAACCCCCCCTTTTTTTTGGCGGTTTGCTTTGTGCGGCAGTGCAGACAAAAGCACTGTCATGCAACACAAAGATTTAGAGAGATGGACCAAATGTAACGCAAACAGGGCTAAGGGCCTTAACCATGCCTGTCATAAAGATAGAGCACTGGAACAAGCAGACGAGGACAGGTTCACAATTACTAAATACACTCACAAACCTGTGAATGAGACCCATTTAATGTCATCATCACAATTCAGTTCAAAGCCACAAAGTAATGAAGAAACAGCCACTGGGTTCGTGTTTGTGTGGTGTAAATCACAAGCTGCCTGTTGCCATGGTAATTCATAAAGCCTATAAAGTGCTTTCTGATTGCAGTATTGAAAACAAGGAATATAAAATACTGGGTCAAAATTACAGTACAGTGTATGCATCAGTTTGGTTTTTCTTTTTTAATTAATTAATTTATTTTAAGAATATTTAAGAGCTTTTGTATCTGTGTTTGATGCCATTTTTTTTAATTTTATGAAGAGGTAGGGAAAAGTGACCCAATAAACCTGAATTTAGCCCTGTGTGATTTTTGAATATGCAACCACCGTTCTTAATCTGTATACAGTAGAACAACGTGTTTCTTTATTGAAATAATAAAATATATATTTATAAACATACTACATATTATTATTATTTTTTAAATTCAATCCTTACTCTAATAAAAGTCACAGGGTTGCTGTAAATCTAAATCTTTTCTCGATTATCGGCATAGCATACCCAAACCTTCTGTTTGTGCAAAACATAAATGAAACAACTTTCACCCATAGTGTCAGGGTGATCTTGAAACAGGAGATAAAAAAACAAACTCTTGAAGACATAACATAACCCTGTCTAAAGATATGACAACATATCACTTTCTGTTAAAGTTTTGAAAGGTCAAAGCTGAAAGGCTTTCGCTAGATATGAATTGGATATGTTTTAGAGAGTTTATTAAAAAATGTCAAAAGAATTAGATTATATGTACAGAGTCATGCACTTGGAGGAGGAGAGAGGCTGAGAAAAATCATCAGTGCTTATTAGAATCGACAAGACTTTCAACCCTGTCTCTGAAGCTGTTTCAATTTTAGTGTAGCAGCAGGCTATTTCAGTGTAAAACAGATTCTCTTCCAAAATGTGTGAAATAACCTCTTATTTGAAAAAAGAAAAGAAAAAAAGAGCTGTACTAAGCTCTGCTTCAGATCAGGGAAGTCTAGGGCAGATACTCAGTGGTTCTTATTTCTAGTAGTGTTATGTCGAAACAACATATTTTACATGATACAACCCTCCTTTGTTTCTGCTGAAAGGGATTGTTAAATAAGTGCTCTGTACTATTTTAATGGAATGATCATTCATTTTTTATTTTATTTTTTTTAACCCCACTGGCTTTATAGAAAAGCTGGGGTTTATACTGTAAACCTTACATTACGTTATAGCTTAAGTTGCATTTTTTGGTGTCCAGAATCCCCAAAGAGCAATAAAACAAAGTAAAATCGCTGACATTCTTGTTTATTTTTATTGAATCGGTTTGTCCTTTTCTCTTCTGTCTTGCTAGTATATTTGGGGAATTTGGTCTGGTGTGACTTTTGGTACAATAAGCAGCGATAAATTATTTATCAGCTCCGCAACGTGTCTCCCATCCTATGTTCTGCCACATCTTTTGATCACAATGAGCTACTTTGAGAGGTCTAACATACTCGGCTTCAATCAGCAGGGAGGTGTGGTGGCTCAGATAAGCCCGTCCCGCTCCTTTCCATTCTGCATGGTCAGGCCATTTCACTTTGTCGCTCCGTCAGCTGACACAAATCACACCTCAGGCACTGTTTGAGATACTGATTTATTGTTGACCTTTAGTTTTTAAATGTCTCCATTCTCTTTGGAAAGTGCGCAGAAGCGTCGGCCACCACAGTTACCAATAACAAACTGTGTGAGATATGTCATATGTAATTCACCATCGCGTGTGATGAATTGTGTTGTGGGGTGGGGATGTTGTTATCAGATTGCAGCTTGTTAAACATTTGATTAGGCATAGAAGCAACTGCCGCAAATTAGCTGGATTCACTCACGGTATTCCGGATGTGTGCAGACTGAGGCGTTTTCTTGATGTGGCCTCTCTTCCTGATCGGATGTCTCAGCCATGCCATGTCTAAAAGATGGCTGTCAGAAGAACTGCCAGATTATCGTACTGAAGGTGCTGGAAACCTCTCTGAGGGTGTTTAAAAAGGCAATCCTAATCACCTAAGCCCCAAATTCAATTATTCCAGATGGAAGACATTTTGCCATTTCTGATGGCTCGAATTGACTTTTGGGCAATTTCCTCAGTGGACGGCTCCGTGCTGTGGCATTAAACCAAAGGCTTAGGTCCACTGTAAACTTTTTTTTTTTTTTTAAACAGGGGGAAAGACCCATACAGTGCTCTCATTCTACCCATCTCATGACATTCCCGGCTGAGGACGTTTCTGTTCAAGCACACACTCCACAGATTTTTAAACACATTCTTACCTGAAATTTTTCATAACACTTTGGGGTTTTTTTTCTGTACCTCAGAGACATGACTTGTACTCTCTCTTTTTTCTTTATGCAAGCATTAAAAAGAGGTTTCCTCTGCAGCAATCATTGATATGCATGGACTGACCTTCCTCACTCTGGGCATGTGATTTGCACATTCCCCAAAGAGAATGCCCCAAACCTGTCCTTCAAAGATGGCATTTACGTCACACGCAGAGCTCTGGCTCCAATTGTGTTGCTCTTTCCGTTATCTTCACTTTGTGTACTTTGTGTCTCAATTTTCAAACACTGAATGTAACTATACCTGTCATCTTATAACTAATAGGGCTGTCAGTTTATGCTAATTTTGCACAATTAAAAGCATACATGATCAAAAAAGAAGAAGAAAAAAACACAAATAAACAATTTATTAACAGCCCGTGACCTATATGTAAATCCATAATATTGGATTTTGGTTGTTGTGCACTTTAGGTCAGTGATAGGCTTATGTTAAATGATATGGAAATAAAACAATAAATTGATTCTAAAAACACTTTCTGTAATGTATTTTCAATGGTTTTGTTTGCTACAATAATGAAAAACATTAAAAATGTTTTTTTGTTTTTTTACCAATTGACAACCCTATAATATGCATCATATGAGGCAAAAATAATTAAATCAAATATAATATAAGAGAATGCAAGTTTCAACTTTGGAAACTGAGCATTTCTCTTTCCTAATGGGATCTGTTGAACCCTCACATCTGATTGTGAGACTTGAATTGTATGTGTGGTCTGTATCTTCAGCAGAGCAAGCCTGCCGTTGCCAGATCTCAGCTAAAGTTTCTGTGTAGGTGTGCGTCTGGCAGTCTGTATCACCTTGAGGATTCACCATCACTGAGATTTAATCTACATATCCGCCTTCACTATAAAAGAAAGTTCATAAAAAGTTCACGAGTACACAATTTCCTCTAGCCTTTTTCCCCCTTTCATTTGCAAGGTGAAAGGCTTGTGCTCTGTACATGTTGTCTCATGTCATATTTATATTAATTTTGTAGAAATGCCATTTTGAGTTAAGAACAGATCAGCTGTGCTCGGACAGAGAAGTTCGGGTAGACATTGAACCCCCGATGCCCTCTAGTCTCTCAGAGTTTGAACAATGACAGAACTCCAGAGACTATAACAGCTCCTCAGGAGCTGCCATCTTAGACAAGTGTGAAAATCTAATAGTGGAGCGCTGTGCTTTGCAGGGTTGTGTGTGCGAGTGTGTGTCTAGTGTTTGCACGTCTGTTTGTTTGCATACCCGCTGTACTCCTGTGACCGAGATGAAGCAACAGCTTGTCATCTTTCTGTCATGGAGCAGAGCTTTTTTTGGCCGGAATAAAAAGCAGAGCTTGGTGGGACGTCTAGGCACTGCCACCAGTAGACAGGCAAATGGAGCGGCGGTTTATGAGCATTCTACATGTTGTGGGCATGCATTGAGATCAGGCATAATGGGACGGTAGGTGGGCGTTGGGCACTTGAACTCCCACGGTGTCTGGGTTGTATGTGGCGCTCTGCTAAACCCATTAAAAGGCTGATGATGACCAGCTTCGCTGCTGCCTGTGCTCTTAAAAAGAGTTTTTCTTCAACATTTTCAGCTCATTATCAGTGATTCCTTCACTTGCTTTATGCGAAATAATCCCTCGTGCCAAAGAGCAAGAGAAATAGGAATTGAGTTTTGAATTCTCTGTTAAAACGATCCTTTGAATTCTGCCTTTTTGAAAAATCTACATTGTACCCTATTGCTTCTGAATGAATACTTCTAAATGATCCGCATTGGGCCGTTGGGTCAGAGAAGTCGTCACTGTGAATATTGCAATAATTAGGTCCTATTTGATGGATAATATGAAGTTTTCAGAATGACATCCTGCAAGACCATAGTAATTAGCTCTCAAATTTTGGTTGTTTACGAATGTTTTTTTAAGAGTCTTTTTTAAAGAAAATGTGAGAGGTGCTCACCTATGTAAAATTCATCTGCAATACTTGGGTAGTTGTTAGCGTATTGCAGGGATGTCCAAACCTCTTTTTTTCTAAAAAAGGGGGCCAGATTCAATGTTACACGCCTGGGGACGGGATACTTCTCCTTCTCTTATTAGCCTAAATGATTTGTCTCTTGGAAATGCACATTTAACAATAACGTTACCTTGAGTTGGGACCAAGGTTATTATAGTTTCGCTTTTTTTAAATTAGTTTTTATTTTAATATCGTTTTCAATTTTGCTTTAAATTTCAGTTTAGTTTTAGTTAGTTTCATTGACGTTTTTGTTAGTTTTAGTTTAGTTTTTATTTTGCAAACACATTTCTATTTAGATTTATTTCATTTAGTTTTAGTATTTATAGTTTAGCAGAGCAAGCAGTACACTTCCAGTGTAGACCAAAGCAAGACGTTTAATTTAAGTTTAATGTTTGCACAGATTACAGTTGTGCAGACATTTTAATAATAAAAATAAAATAATGGTTTGAGATTGAACAAAGCACCAAATAAATGGAACGAATAAAGTATACAAGAAAAAAAAAACTATGAAAAAATCATAATTAATTAATCTAACTACAAACTAGTTACTAAATACAAACGAATTAATCAGTGTAAGGAGACAGAATATACAGTTTGTACAGTATAAAAACCATTATGCATATGGAGAGTCCCAAAGATAGTGGACCTGTGTGTGTGTGTGTGTGTGTGTGTGTGTGTGTGTGTGTGTGTGTGCTCTTGTTTATGTGATATGAGGACACAAATGTGTATAATGACATGCATATTACACTGGTATTACAACTTACACGTGATTCATGAGGACATTGCATGACTCCTCATATTTCAAATAGCTTAAAAAACAATGTTTTATTAAAAATGTAAAAATGCAGCATGTCTCCTGTGATGGGTAGGTTTAGGGATAGGGGCAGTGTAAGGGGATAGATTATATAGTTTGTACAGTATAAAAACCATTACGCCTATGGAATGTCCTCATAAATCACATAAACAAAGCTGTGTATGTGTATGCGCGTGCTTGTGTGTGTGTCGTGTCCTGGTATTCCATAGCCTACATTTTGGGAAATGTCTCCACATGGATAATAATATAGAAGTACATGTTTTGTATAAACAAAAGATAATAACAGCACATTTCAGGCTTTCAACCTAAATGAAAACATGACATCGCAAACATACAGTAGCCTAGAACATTTAAGTTTTTTTTGTTCGTGACGAACTTGTTTTGGTGTTGCACCCGTGTCTCGCAAATGAAACGGCATTCTTAAAATGCTGTGCTCAAGTTAAAAGATGTCCAACTTGCGTCTTATTACCTTGGCTCCATTGTTATTTCCCATTCCACTGCCACAGACGCTTCCTTTATGAACAGCCGCTGAGCACTAGCGATGTGTTCTACGTTACGGCCCTTCATTGAGCGCGTCACAGGACAGCGGTTAATCGCCTCAGCAACTTCACGCGTATGAAGCGCCAAATCAGGCATTTCCTTAAACAGCCACAGGTCAGATTCTTCCGCTAATAGAAAGTGCTTTTTAATCACGAAAACGATTATTTATTTTTGATAATTATTATTTTATTTCAGTTAGTTTTTGTTTTGTTTTGTTTTATTTCATTATTTTACTGTTGTTAGTTTCGTTTCGTTTTAGTTTTTCATTTATTATGAATTTTTCATTTTATTTCAGTTTACGAAAATGTTTTTTGACCAATAGTTTTAGTCTTAGTTTCAATTTTCGTTTACGAAAATAACCTTGGGTGGGACACATATGTACATTTATTTTCATTTACACAAACATCTGTACAATTTGAACAACCTAATTTTTAAAGGGTAAAATTTAAACATTCTTACTGAGTTAGAACTCTACTCTTATTAAAATGAACCATTGGTTCTAATGACTCTAATCATTAGAGTTTGATAATGTAGTACGAGAATTTGCATTACTCTACTTAAGGCGAGACACTACAGGTGAATAGGGTAAAAATGTTAAATAATAGATATCACTATGAAACTTTCTCAGTTGATTACTTACACAAGTAAATAAAATAAAAAATATTACAAGTTTTTGAAATTTGTATGTTTAATTATGCAAATTAGGCATTATCTCATTAAATATGCACAATTTTGCATATATTTTCGGTAGATAGATCTGAACATAATGAGAAAGCCAGGTGCAAAATTATTTTTTCATTTTGTTTACACACAAGATGATAAAATAATTTCAGAGGGATTTCAGGAGATATGCTTTCATTACCTAAGAAATCAAAATATACTGTCCATAGCCTTAAATACATTTTCACTATATTTTTTTTATTAAAATGTCACATAAATCAGGCCAGGAATGATTTATTAACAAATCCCTCTGAAAATATCTTCAGAATACTGTTAAGCGTATAACTGGAAAGTTTGGTGTACATTGGTGCTACACAGGCTGAGATGTTTCTACTGAAGAATGTCAAAAAACCCATTTTGAGAAAACAGCATTTAAAGATTTGTAATGTAAATAATCATACTTTTTTAAGTGGTAACAACTTTTACAGACACAATATCTTATCATATCATTAGCAACAACAATACAAACCACCTAAATCAGATTCAAACTTATAACACAGCATGTATGGCCTTCAACTGAGCAGAAAAACAGTCAAAAACACAAATCTAAATGTCAGAGCACGTCACGTGATGCATCTGAACGAATCACGTTGTCAGAAATTGACATCAGCCAATGAGATTTCGGTTTTAGAGTTAAATGCCCATTGTACTTTCACGATTGGTTGCTGATTAAAAGGAAATGACCATATTTGGATCCAACAACAATGTACAGGATAGAGAGAGCTTTCCAACGATGTGTGTGATGACAGGGTGGAGATAGCGATCGCGGAGCAGCATGTTGATTTAGAACGACAACTTTTGTTGAATTTAGGCGAAATCTACACACGCAAATAGACAAAGTGTAGTAAAATAAAGATCTAAATGTGTATTTTGGACTTTTTTTCACCACAAGTCTGAAAGAAGACATTTTATTGAAGACAAATAGCCCAAAACCTCAAAATTGACCAGTGAAAAAAAAACGATGTTTTTGCCTGCCGTGTCTCGCCTTAAATATGTAATATATGTCGAAATCTATCTTTTGTTTCACTCACGGTTTACTGCAACAACTGGCATAAAATCTAGTGCTGTTGTCTTGTGTTTTTAAAAAAGATTTTAACCCAGGACTCAAAAAATAATGATTGACAACTCAGTGTAAAGATTTATTTATATATACTTCTTTTATGCACAGTTGAACATAGTGAGTTTAATTCAATGCACTATTGATTTTTACTATAAATAAACATCAGCTCTATTTCTAATTAAATATTTGTTAAAACAAACATGATTAATATTTAAAAAGAAATATTAATTAAAAACATGTTGCAAATTATGTGCACAAATTTAAAGCTGGGTTTTCTGATAATGGTCTCAATAGCAAGTTGGTATGGATTCCATAAAGCTGATGCCACTCAACACAGGATGTGAATTTTCAAATCCTATCTTTGTGTATATTAATCATGTTATTGTGATTATATACGCAATCCACCATCAGACCAAACACTTGCCACCCCCGCTTTAGTCCCCTCCACTTTTTAGAGGACAAAAGGATTGTCAACCTGAAAAAAAAGACAGAGAATTTAAAGATACATTTACTGAAAAGCTTGTAAATCAAGCCTTTAGTACGCCCATAGGAATAATTCCTTCAGTTCCAACTGATAGAAATGCTGTACATGACAGGGCCTCAGTTATTATAGGATGCTTTGATCTTCAGCCCAAGATTTAGCTCAATGTACGTCGGGGGGTCCAACCCCTCATCATTCAAATGTCTATCGTTATTCTATGTACTGCCCGCGTGAACATCATTGAAGGCCACTAAATTTTTGTCTCTGATGTACAATCTTTTTTTGACATTTGAGTCAATTAATTGAGAATGAGGCGTGGTATGGGGCAATGACTCTTCATTGGTAGCACTTGACATTTTCCTGGAGATGGCTCACATTTCATCTTGCTCAGATTTTGAAAATCTCTTTCATTTTCTATTATTATTATTATTAGTATTACATTTTTTCACCTTCTGTTCAGCCATAAATATGTTGCTTCGCCTAGATCTTTGAATGCCATTTTCTACCAATGTTTATTTAAAAAGTGAGAGAAAAATAGCATGTATTAATGAGGCTTTTTTAACTCTTGTTTGCTGCATATTAAAAGCAGACATCTCCACCTCTCCTATTCATTCACCATCATGTTTTTCACCCTGTGCCACTACCCAAACCACATGTCTGACTTTAAATGCACTTTGGAGGTTTTTTTGCTCACAGTATAAGTACCCATGATGTCACATGTCAGGCTGGCATTACCACATATGCACAGATGAAGCTGCTTGAAGAGAAGGTTAGCAATTAGGAGCAAATGGTGAGGCACTTTAATAAGAATCTGCATTATCGCTGACAAAAACTGCACTAATTGGGGGTAATTAGTTCAATGAAATTTGGATCAATAAATATTGCACAGATTTGAATGCAGGGCTCCACGAGCAGATGGTATGCCCAGGCATGAACACGGTGCAGCTGGGTGTTGAAGCCTCAACCTTTCCTTGTGCAGAAGCAGCCATATATTTAGCACAGTGATGAGCTTCTTTCTGTACGAAGGAACAAAGAAATGAATCGGTGGGGCCTGATTTACTTCCACCTGTAGTAAAATTAACACATTAACGACAACATAATTTAATCAGATTGGCAAATAAAAAACAAACAAGTAAAACCATTCGACTTTAAGAATGTAGTTAGCTGCCTCAAAACCTCCCACTGCGAAAATGATTCAGAAGAGCCTTCTTTGCTCGACAAGTTAATAATATATTGCAATTTGTTAATTAAGGGCAAAATGCATGGGAGTTTGGGTGTTTTCCCAACACAAATTAATCATTGAAATGAACAGAGAGAGGCCTCGCGCTCGTTTGCGCCAGCCGTAATGAAATAAAGGAGGCCTGCTGTTTGATGGGCTGTTTTGGGAGAGCGAGCCTTGTCTGTGCCGAAAGAAGAAATCAATAGCTGGTTGGGCGGTGATGCCCTGACTCTTCTGTCAAGTGCACCTCACGCTTTATCCTTTCACGTGCACTGGGTTTCCACTCTTCACCTCCTATCTGATAATATTTCTTTTTCTTGGACCTCAATGTGTCCTCTGATGCCACAGACACCTGAGTGACTTTCGTGCTGGCTACATAATTGACAGCATGTCTCACTAGCTAGGAAAGGCATGGAAGATTCAGACTCATTATAGATAGTGAACATTCGTTTTCCACTTCTTTCGTAAGGTCCATCTCTTTCTTCTCTTACAGAGAGTGAGGAAGAGAAAGAGGGTGCGAGAGAGAGATTTTCAAAGTAGGAGTGATGCGAGGCCCATGCTGGGTTAGCCAGCAGGAGGCGGTCTCTGAACTCGCAGCCAGTGAGAACTGATAAACACTTCCCAAAGACTGTTTTGTCCAGCCCAAACTTTTGGGCTGAGAGAGGGAGAGAGCAAATGACAGAAGAAAGAGAAAATGTCCTCTGTGTAAAAGAAAGCACTAATGACATGGGGGTGTGTGAGTGCTCATGAGTATGCATAATGAATTCCAGTGTAATACCACATCTTGATTCTCTTTACATGTCTTCTCAATGGCCAATGTTGTATTAACAAACAGTACAAGTAAAGAAAGTCATTGCAGTTTTCTTTTTTGCTTTTTGCCAGTGCTACAGCACTACTGACAAATTTTGAAAAAAAAGGTGAAAAATAACAATAAATAAATACATTTATACAGAATAAAGGACAAGTGAACAAAGCAACGCTGAACTAAAATCTGTAATGACCTCAATTTTAGTTTTACTACAGGCTCTGATACATATTAAAGCTGGATTCAAGCCCTTTCCAAATCTGTTTTTATTTCTTTCATCGTTTGTCGGTAACAAAAGTTATGGTTATCTGAAGTCGGCTGATCGCTGTAATTTTCAGGAACAGAATTTTAAGAACGTCCTGCTAGCGGGACAATTGGTGAATTTTTCTTTTTTCTTGCCTTTTTTTCAAATCAGATATTTTAGTAATCATCATACAGTAGATTAGGTATCATTCGAAAGCTTACAAACTCAAAATTCATCCTGTGAAAACCGGTTTGAAATTGGATGATTCTCAATCGAGGAAGATCTTTTAAGCGAGCAGCTTCAGACTCCGTTGTTCTCTTGTGCTCCACTCCACATCTTACGGTAACGTTGGATAAACATTTTTTTTTTTTTTTTACTTGCGTGCCGTTGTAGTTTGCACAGGACTGGCGGGGAATGCACATTGATGATATACCTTTATTCTAGATGTTATGTGGTTTATTTTGATAGATGAACAGTTTTTGCACCTCTGCCGTGCGTGTTCTTAAAGAGAAAGACACAGTCTTTTCAGCTTGCCACTAAAAATCGCTATTTTTCTGCACTAAACTTGTGAAATTTTTAAAGATATATTCAGAGATGATAGACTAGATGTTATAGAATAATAATTGAATGAAAACCCAATTTTGACTAAAAATAAACTGACATTCAACCTATTTTTAGACCTTACTGAAAACGTACCAGCGTTTATTATACTTTAGTCTTTACTGTCACAATTTAATGCAATTTTCGTTTTCATAAAATAATAATTATAATAATCTTACCACAAACTTTTGAACTGTAATGTAGAGCTTTAAGTTATATGGACAATTTTTTGTTTATGTTGAATGGATAACAACAGTTAGGACATTCTTCAACGTTCCTCCCCTTGTGTTCCAAACCTGTACTTAGGGATGCACTTATATTTACATTTTGACCAATACTGATTATGTTCATGTAATGGCGAATAACCGATATACAGGCAATTCAAGTTTTTGTACTATTTGATACTACTGTATGAATTTGGTCACACAATCGCAACATTGTATAAGAAATTGATTAAATTTTTTTATGAGAAATAGATATTAATTTTAAGATTTGTTAAAGATTACATTTATAGTGTTTTCAGAATCAGTATGTGTGTGTATATATATATATATATATATATATATATATATATATATATATATATATATATATATATATATATATATATATATATATATACTGTATATATATACTGTATATATATATACACTCACCGGCCACTTTATTAGGTACCCCATGCTAGTAACGGGTTGGACCCCCTTTTGCCTTCAGAACTGCCTCAATTCTTCGTGGCATAGATTCAACAAGGTGCTGGAAGCATTCCTCAGGGAGTTTGGTCCATATTGACATGATGGCATCACACAGTTGCCGCAGATTTGTCGGCTGCACATCCATGATGCGAATCTCCCGTTCCACCACATCCCAAAGATGCTCTATTGGATTGAGATCTGGTGACTGTGGAGGCCATTTGAGTACAGCGAACTCATTGTCATGTTCAAGAAACCAGTCTGAGATGATTCCAGCTTTATGACATGGCGCATTATCCTGCTGAAAGTAGCCATCAGAAGTTGGGTACATTGTGGTCATAAAGGGATGGACATGGTCAGCAACAATACTCAGGTAGGCTGTGGCGTTGCAACGATGCTCAATTGGTACCAAGGCGCCCAAAGAGTGCCAAGAAAATATTCCCCACACCATGACACCACCACCACCAGCCTGAACCGTTGATACAAGGCAGGATGGATCCATGCTTTCATGTTGTAGACGGCAAATTCTGACCCTACCATCCGAATGTCGCAGCAGAAATCGAGACTCATCAGACCAGGCAACGTTTTTCCAATCTTCTATTGTCCAATTTCGATGAGCTTGTGCAAATTGTAGCCTCAGTTTCCTGTTCTTAGCTGAAAGGAGTGGCACCCGGTGTGGTCTTCTGCTGCTGTAGCCCATCTGCCTCAAAGTTCGACGTACTGTGCGTTCAGAGATGCTCTTCTGCCCACCTTGGTTGTAACGGGTGGTTATTTGAGTCACTGTTGCCCTTCTATCAGCTCGAACCAGTCTGGCCATTCTCCTCTGACCTCTGGCATCAACAAGGTTTGCTCATATCCGCCCACAGAACTGCCGCTCACTGGATGTTTTTTCTTTTTCGGACCATTCTCTGTAAACCCTAGAGATGGTTGTGCGTGAAAATCCCAGTAGATTAGCAGTTTCTGAAATACTCAGACCAGCCCTTCTGGCACCAACAATCATGCCACGTTCAAAGTCACTCAAATCACCTTTCTTCCCCATACTGATGCTCGGTTTGAACTGCAGGAGATTGTCTTGACCATGTCTACATGCCTAAATGCACTGAGTTGCCGCCATGTGATTGGCTGCTTAGAAATTAAGTGTTAACGAGCAGTTGGACAGGTGTACCTAATAATGTGGCCGGTGAGTGTATATATACACATATACATTAGTGCTGGGCAACGATAAAAAATGTTTAATCGTGATTAATCGCATGAAATGGCATACTTTTCCAAATGTGTATTTATCTTAAAAACTATTAATGATAGAGAGTTGCTGTCTTTTTTGCCGTCTTCCTCAGATTCCGCTGAAAACAGTGGTATATGGTATACACACTTCCTTGTTGCGTAATACCACGGCGTATAAGGCCAATGAAATCGATGTTGTTAGGAATATTCCGTACGCAAAGACCAATGGAAAAATTGCTGCTCGGAGGAATATTTTTCTTACCCAATCAGAGTAAGGTTACTATGACGTATTCTAGCTAATCAGAGGACTCTGTAGCCTTGCAAGTGGATAGTAATGAGCAATATACAAACACTGTTGAGAGTGGAGGAGGAGACAGAGAGCGAACGGAGCGGTGTATTAGCCATGTGTATTATAGAGCGCACAGAGATATGAGAGAGAGAGAGAGAGAGAGAGACAGAATAACTTCATAAAGAGCATTATTATTATTATTATTATCATATTATATTTTGTTTTAGCACTTTTATGATGGGAAGCAGTAAAAAATTTACGGCAGAACAAGCTCTGGAACAATTACTGGAAGTGACGAGGAGAAATTCAGAGCTTTTTCACAGATGAAAAACGCCTGGGGCTGTTTGTAAAAAAGTTAATTATTTTATTGGTCTTTACACATTTAATTGAACAATTACAAATGTCTGTCAAGCAAACGGTTTGAAAAATATATTTTTTGTTCAAAAACTGTTCTCTATTGTTGTGTGAGTTGTGATTTTCAGTAATAAATGACAAAAATCTCATTTTCTTTTTTGAAATTCTCTAGTTTATTGTAAACTTTTCTCCTCATACTTCCTTTATAAACACATTACATGAATGCTTATGTTAGCTTAGGGTCTTCTGAATACATAGATACCAAACACATAGTGTTCCATCTCCATTACATATGGTTTATAAGCCCAAATGTAAAAATAGAGAAAACGGACCAAAAAGGGCTTAGTCCCCAGAGGGTTAATCATGAAGATTATTTTTTCTTTATTTCAGCTCTGCCTTTTCTCTTTCTCTCGTTCTCCTGCGCATTTTTTCTACGCACTGCTCGGCCACACACACTCACGCACTGACTGAACGCTGTGTTGATGTGTGTGTGCATGCGACCAGTCGCGTGTGATGACAGAGATCGTACCATCAGGTTAAAAGCAGGCGGGAGGCTGATGGTCTACAGGTCTGAGGGACTGTGGCTGCTCTGTGACAGATTCCACTTTATATTGTCGTTTGACAAAAGTCTGGATGCCATATTTGGCGCGCGCACCCTCGCGCAGCGACACTGCATGAGAGCGTGAGACGCGCCTGTGGTCTGGATTCTCCTGCTATTAAAAAAGATCGCTATATCATTGCATTGCCGCTGGTTAAGTTGATAATTAAGAGCAGACTAAAACAGCCCTCAGTCCGACGGCCAGTTTAATCTCCATAGCGTCTTGTTTACAGTGTTGTCGTTCAAGAGAGGCTTCACGAATGGATGAGCAAACACTATGTACAAGTAGTACTCATGGGAGTTGTATTGTCGGAGTGTCAGATTGCAATTCGTTTGTTATTTATTTCAGATGCCTTTTGACAAGACTACAATTTTTCAACACGCCAAAGTGGCTAGTGGGAGTGTGTTACCCGCCACGGGTGAAATCCACCCGCATTTGGCGGGTTGGCGGGTGTTAATGTCAAGCCCTGTATATATATCACAACTTATAACTAGATACTTTAATTATTTAATTATTACTGTTTTTAAAGATTAAACATTTTTATTCTTCCATTTCCATGAGTTGTTTTACTTTTTTCTACCCAGCGCTACGCTATTTATAATCATAGTTCCCTTCCTTCCTTCCATCTGACCTTTCAGCGCTCTCCCTTCATCAGAGACTACACTAGACTTTTTTTGTACCTGTGTCTTTACCTTTTAGCAGGCCTAGTTGGCAGACCCTCTGTTCATACTCTCCCCTTCTTTCTCCTTTTAAATGAGGTACCTGACCTGGTCCAAGTCCCCTAGTGGAAAGAGAGCATGTGCAGACCTTGGAGAATCACTGAAGCACCTGACAGAAGACCTGACACTTTTATTCAAAGTGTCCAGATTTTGAGTGTACAGTAACCCGTGGCACAAGACCCCGTGTTTAGAGCACCACACATGTTATGGTCTTCTTTTCACTCTCTAAATACAGCCTCTTTCTGACAAGAACTGATGAGATGAGAAGTTACAGTAGCCAGACAGTCCAGAACTTGGATATTTCCAATACACATCACTGGCATCTGTGTTGATGGCTTGGATTAGCCATTTGTTTCAGGGTTTCTCTGTATAGCTGTAATTACCTTAACAGACAAGAACAGGAAAAGAGTGTCATTCCAATCCATGACAAAAACATAAGCAGCAAGCTCTGACAAGGGCCAATATCACCAGAGTAAGTTTATTCAGCATGTGGCTTATTTAATGCCCAAGCCTAATCAATTGTATTGATCGCAGCAGGAATCTTTCTTTATCATATGGGCTGTTTACACTTACCCAATTACACTGCCGTTTGTCATAAATTTACAGCTAGTTAATGATGGCCTCCTGTCATACTTTTACAGGACATTGATTAAAACATTACAGCTCTAATTGAGTATGTGAATCGATCGACTCTTTGTCCTCTGAAGCCACAGCTCAGCCAGGAAGAAAAAGGAGTGCTTTCTCTCCCTCTCCTTGTACAAACCTTTGGAATAGAGCTGTGGAAAGATGAAGAATTATTAAGGATGATGAGAGAAGAGGGCGTGCCAGTGCAATTCACCAAAATATCACTGGTTTTCATTTGTTCACTTACAATACCAGCCAAATGTTTGAATACACTTGCTTTCTCCTGATGTTTCTTTTGATCTAAAGGTTACACAACTAACATTTTAATATTAATTAAGTTGGACCAGATAGTGAAGGAAAAGCAGTGAAGAAATAATAAAAAGTGCTCAGCACAATGTGTTTGGGAACTCATTCAGTACTTTTTAAAAAGCATTCCGTGATGCTCCTCTTGAAGTTAAGGTCCCGATATACTCAGGGCACATTTCGATTTCATTCTTCGTTTAGGGGTAAAATTAAGTTTGAAATACGTGAGCAGGGATATACTGTTATCGAACATCTGACACTGCTGAGAGCGACGTTTAGATGAATATGTAAATATTTTCTGCACGCTTTTTCCTCTTAATACAATACACACACAACAAAATTGAGAAAACAGCAAGCATTTTAATAAAGCATTAGAAAAGCATCTGATTATAGCAACGTGGTTATGTTTACATGAGCATACGGCACTCAAGTGAAGTCACTTCACGTTTATTAATATTATACAATAGATAGCTTAAAATCAAGAAGATTTACAGAGTTAAACATGAAAAACTGTGTCAATGTTTTGTTTCATCAGAAGTACAACTGCATTTTTCTACTATAAAGCAGTGTTCATGCTTTCACTCGCGGACGTCCAATTGTATGTACGGACCAATTGTAGTATTGTAGGACCAATGGACCAATTGTATTATGAAGGTGTTTTGCAGCCGGAGCTGTTGGCAAGCTGTTTCAGACTCCCAAAACGAACTCTAAACGAATGTTGTTTTGGCCTGATTTTGTTCGAAATGACATCACATCAGTTTGTTATTCGATTTCGCTTGAAGTATATCGGGGACTTTAGTTTGAGAGAATGCCTAGATTGTGCAAAGCTACAATCTAGTCAAAGGATAGACACTTACGAAAAAGCAAAAATATAAGGTTGCTTTGAATTGTTTGACTTTGTGGGTTACTTCATAATCCCCACATTTAAATGTATGTTATTTCATAGATTTAAGACTATGATAATGTACAATAATGCGAAAAATTAGCAGTTATGAATTAAGAATTATATTTGTCATGTCCAAACTTTTGGCTGTTTGTCTAGTGACACCTATATAATAAATATAATAAATAAATACCTTTGGAATGTAAGGTGTTAACTCTTATGCTAAGGTCTTTACAGAAACGTTATGCAGGCTGAGCAGGGTTAGTTAGAAGCATGTCATTCTCTCAGACTCGCTGTGTTAAGCAGCTGCTCATCCCAGCACTCCATGGGCCACCAATTACAGACACCGAGGGCTGGACACCTGCAGCTTTTATGGCTGCCTTTCAATTAAGAGCTGATTTAGGCCAGCAATAACCCTGTTACTCTCTTTCCAATGTACATAACTACCTCAATTAAATAATTAAGGGGCAGGGAATGTCTGAGACGTCCTAGACATTACCTTATGTCTCCTGTGACTGCTGTCTACAGAGTCTATAGGCCACACATTGAGTTGACTGCTCAGGTCTGTGAACTGTTAGTCTTTCCCTTCCTATGGTCTGCATTCAGTGACTGTTTGTTATTCTGTGCATACTATTGTGAGTCTGAACACATTGATGTAATATCCTATTATGTTATTTAGTACTTTTCGCTGTCACTATTTTGTTAGTTTCCTCAGGAACAATGCATTTACCCAAGCAGATGTAGTGTTGTAGGGTTCAAGAATAAGGATGACATGCTGACAAGGGTCCAGTGTGAGCAACTTCTGGCCAGATGACAAAACACTGTAAAATTTCCATGTTGTTGTTTTTTTTTTTTTTTTACAAGGAACTATTTTTTTTTTTTAAGTTTAAGGCAAATATAAAAATATTTTGCTACAATAATATAAATTGATTGTTGTGAGGTGGGGCTATTGAAAAAAACAAATTAAATTAAATCTATTGTCCTAGCAGAGAATATCCTATTGTTGAGTTCCCTTTCAGTCGAGAATGTCAGACGTAGTCGACGTCGACTGAATGGGGATAACGCTGAGGAGCCAATCGTCTTCGATTACAATTGAATGAGCCAATGGAATTGGCGTGCGTGACTCACATCACACACTCCACCCCCGCAGCGCGGGTATAAATACAGAAGTGGATGCACGCACTAGTTGCCTTTCACTTCGGAGCTGATCGTTTGATGTCTCTGAAGATTGCTGTTGTAGTGGAGCGGTGATCGTGAGCTTTGAGCTCTCAACTGCTGTTTTAACAGCAACAAATTTCTGTTTGTTTGTGTTTGTTGACGGCTGGTCATCTCGCCCTCCGGGGCATGAGTGTCGTGGCGTGCGTGATTGGTCTGGCGATGTCCACATAAGTGGTTCAGGAGCGCCATTGGTTCAGCCTGGTTGATATGGCATATGTGGACAAGGTTCAGTTCCTGGTCTCCCCAATTTCCCAGGTTGGCCTGGTCGGTGACGCGACAGAGAACTGCACCCAACAGTTCTCTGCCGCCCAAACACAGACGGAGGCCATCCGGCACATACTGCACCGGCAGCCTGCTGCTACCTTCACCCCGCAGCCGGTGGCAGTTCCTCCGCCTGCTCGTCGCCGAGAGCGTTCCCCTGTCGCCACTCTCCGCAGCAGCCTCCACCTAGACCTCAGCATGGAGCCGGCCGCAGTAGGGATGCCCAGCCCGCACCAGGCGCTGCCAAGCCAGGTGGCTAGCGACAGTGTAGGGCCGCTCAGGGATGGAGGATGGTGCTCTTGGAGTTGGTCACTCCTTTCCCGGGTGAGGGCCGGGTGGAGTCTTTGTTGGTGTGTGTCTGTTCCTACGCTTGTTCCCAAAAAGAGCGGAGCAAGCAAGTTCTGGGCTGATTTCTCACCTTTCTTAGGATCATTGAGACCCCACGAGGTGAGATCTTGCATGGAGCCCCAGTCTGAGGGAGATTGACAGTCATGTTTAGCTTCTTCCATTTTCTAATGATTGCTCCAACAGTGGACCTTTTTTCACCAAGCTGCTTGGCAATTTCCCCGTAGCTCTTTCCAGCCTTGTGGAGGTGTACAATTTTGTCTCTAGTGTCTTTGGACAGCTCTTTGGTCTTGGCCATGTTAGTAGTTGGATTCTTACTGATTGTATGGCGTGGACAGGTGTCTTTATGCAGCTAACGACCTCAAACAGGACCATCTAGACCATCTAATTTAGGATAATAAATGGAGTGGAGGTGGACATTTTAA
This sequence comes from Semotilus atromaculatus, assembly GCA_031834385.1. Lineage (NCBI taxonomy): Eukaryota > Metazoa > Chordata > Actinopteri > Cypriniformes > Leuciscidae > Semotilus > Semotilus atromaculatus. The sequence continues at coordinate 10,344,419 of JAULUF010000038.1, read as the reverse complement.
AGGCAGACTAACAGGTCTTTGAGGGTCAGAATTCTAGCTGATAGACAGGTGTTCAAATACTTATTTGCAGCTGTATCATACAAATAAATAGTTAAAAAATCATATATTGTGATTTCTGGATTTTTTTTTTAGATTATGTCTCTCACAGTGGACATGCACCTACGACGACAATTTCAGACCCCTCCATGATTTTCAAGTGGGAGAACTTGCAAAATAGCAGGGTGTTCAAATACTTATTTTCCTCAATGTACATCTGTTTGCCTTTCCGGATTCGTTCCTCTGCCAGTTGTATTTTCCTGTCAGAACGGACAACCCTTGGACAGACACTGGCTCTCAGCTGACCCCGGGGCCCCGCAGAAATGTGTTCCCCAGTGAGCCTTCTAAAGCGGCTAAGTGATTCAAGTCAGTGATTTTTATCACACTCTGAGCAGGGATGTTGGTGTTGAGCAGGGATGCTCCTGGAGCTCAGTGAATTCCATCACACTCAGGTGCTCAGTGATGTTATTCACACCTAGTGTTGAGCAAGGCTCCTGTCTTGTGCGCTAGATCAGGAGTGGAGAAGGTCTTGATAGTTGCCACTTTTTGGCCCAACCAGACCTAGTTCTCCCCTCGACAGCCTGACTTCCCCTGAAAACATTCTCAGGGACGGGGCATGATGGCACCCGCGTTCGGACCCCTGGAGGATTTCAGGCTGGTCCTAAATTTGGACGCGGAGGTTCAGGTAGCTACCGCAGGATTATGTGGTAGTCACCATCAATTCTGCAAGAGCACCCCCTGAAATAGGAAGTTGTGCTTACGCCAAATAGAAGTGGAACCTATTCGCTGAGAGAGTCTTCTCTCCGTGAGGAGATCCTGAAAGTGTTCGGTCATTTCAATGGTCTCTTTCCTGCAAGATGGGTTCGAGTGAGGGCTGTATCCTCCACCCTCAAATTGATGTTGCCTCTATTTTTGATCCACATCATGATGCAGTAGCATGGGAAGCACGTCCTGATCGTCAGGATCCTGAGGGGAGCAAGGGAAGTGAATCCCCTTGTGCCCATCTTTATTCTCTTGGGCCTTATCTCTGGTGCTACTGCACTGCAGAGACAACCCCTGAGCCACTGCAGGGAGTGAGTTAAAAATTCTGTTTTAAAGAAACAGTTCTGCACGCCTGGTTTCTACTAGAGGGTAGGGACTTGCTCGCTTTCGGTCAATGAGTTGTGCCTGGAATTCATGCTGGCTAACTCTCACAACCTGAGACCCCAGCCTGGATATGTACCTAAGGTTCCTACCTCTCCCTAAAGGTGGGACCAGGTAGTGAACCTAAAAGCGCTGCCCCGGAGGAGGCAGACCCAGCCCTGGCTTCTCTGTCCGTCCGTTATTGCGGTTGTATGTGCACAGAGTTTAAGCTTAGGACCTCAGACCAGCTCTTGGCTGTTAAGGAAATCAGCGGAAAAGGGAAGGCTGTTTCCAAGCGAGGTTGGCCCACTAAATTAGTGGTTGCCTTCATCTTGGTGAAAATTCCGAGATGCATGTGTCCACATAGGTGGTGAGCTCATCTGAAGTGAGGGTGTGCTTCAACCTAAGTGTTGACACAGTGTGCTTCGCTGACAGATATTCTAGAGTTGGGGGCTGGGTGACACCTGTAGTCAAACCGCTGCTTCTAGTAGTCTCCCTTCTTATGAAGCCAGTTTCATTGTGAGCCCGGTTCAAAGTGTCGGCTTTCTGTGCTATTCCCCTCCTATGGACTGGATACGTGCGCAGTTCTTGCTCCAGTAGAGTTCTCCTTATTAGCTGAACCCTGTCGAGTTCCTCCATACCCTTCGGCTACGGACGTGGCGGTACATCCGAAGCCAGGCCTATCACTCATATGCACTGGTGGAACCTGCGTTAGGCTGGGTCCATATGTTCTGATCCCTACGGCGATCCCATATGTGTATTCTTCCACGGTACAGCTCCCTGCGCGCGAGCCCGTGTCTTCCCTTGGCAGAGCCTCCTCTGCCATCACTGTCTGGTTGAGTCTCCCCCGTCATAGGGTGGAGCCACCACAGTGACATTCCATATGTTGTACTGCCTGGTTATTCTCCCAGTTCATATGTGTATTTCCAAATGTTCCTTCTGTTAGAGGATGTGGCCTTCCTTCCATGTACAGGGAACGCTTTCCCAGTGATCCTGCAGGAACAGCAGTGACTTCCCTGGCCTCAGGTGGCTCTGTCTAGGCACTGGAAGGTGGCAGCACTTGTGGCGTTTTCAAATAGATCCCCATTCAGTCAATGCCGACTACGTCTGACATTCTCGACTGAAAGGGAACATCCTGGTTGCGTATGCAACCCACCGTTCCCTGAAGGTGGGAACGGAGGACGTAGTCCCCTCGCCACTACTGCTGGACCACCACTAACTCCGGGGGCCGATCGGCTCCTCAGCGAAAAAGCAACTAGAGCGTGCATCCACTTACCAATCCACATTGGCTCGTTCAATAGTATTTGAAGACGATTGGCTCCCTAGCGTGATCCCCATTCAGTCGTTGTTGACTACATCCTCCGTTCCCTCCTTTAGGAATCAGTGGGTTACATACGCAACCAGGACATTCCGTTTTCTGTAACCAGCAAACTTATCCATATGTAGCCATTCAGATTTTGTAAGTGCTTTCCAAAAGAATCAGCTGAAAACTGAAAGAAAAAAAGAAAAAAAGTTCATACTGACAGATAATGTTATTTAGCTTTATTCATATTTAAAACTTGTATGACCTGAATGTTAAGAAAGACTAAGGGGGGTGCCTCGATCTGAAATACCTTGGTTTTCTTCATCTGTCTAAAAGTTCTTAGCCATCTAAATCAAGGGAACAATAATCTCCTGTTTACGTCTTACCCAGGGGTTAACTTACCAAGAACTGTGTTCCGGCACCTCAGATAAATCAATAAATCAATAGATTCATTAATATCAATGATAGCGCGATGGCAGGCTATTGTTAAAAAAATTTTTTGCGTGCACCGTCAAGTTGCAGCCAGCCTGGAGCTCCTTCTGAAGTAGTCCTTCCTTGTCAAATCAAAACGTAATATCACCCCCTGGCCCCGCCTTCACAAACAGGCTTCCCAACGTTATGTTCTCAGTCAGTGTTCTCCTATCTGATTAGAGGACAACGCCGGTTCACGCATGTAGACAATGCCCCTCCTCTCCTCCCCGCGGAACGACAACAATTAGAAATGTGTGAAATGGACTCACGATGGTTAAGCGCGGCAAAGTTAGTTTTAGGTTCAATATTTGCCGGACATTTCTTTTCCCTTGCCACTGTTCTAAGGGTCGGCAGTCTTACAAAGATATCAATAGCAGGATTAGTTTTAACATGATTTAACCATTGTATATCGACATGAAATATTCATTAAAAACCACCTACGTGCATTAATGCTGCATATTTGTACCTGAGAATGCTTTGACGCGTTCCCACAGCGCGTGAAAGGAAATGTCTGCCAATTCCACCAACTGCGGTAAACGTAGCCTATAATGTATTATTTAATATTACTTTTAACATGTAAAAATAATAAATACTGACTTAGGCTACAGCTTTCCTGGTAGCATTAGTAAGTTAAATGGTCTCAGAAAAGGATTTATAAAACATATAAATATCAGTTTGAGCCTATGTTTACTTTCTTCACTGACACAGACGAAAATTAAAAGACTATCAGTCAAAGTTCAGCTTTAGGAGAGGAAGAAATATGGCAGGATAAGGAGACTAAGAGAAAAAGAAAGATGGCAATGAGGAGAGAGCAGGTATTGACAAATAATCTAATGCCCACTGACATGGTTTTAAAGCTACTTCTTATCCATTGTTTGTCCTTCAAAAGTCTTAAATTGCACATATGTAGGTCAGAGAAATCCAAATTATGAATTTACATTGTGAAAAAACATGCTTGTGTTCCAAATTGTGTTGTTCATATCAATGTAGATTGACCAAAAATATCAAGTAAATAAGTATTGTGATACTTGGTGCAACAGTGACACTCTTGTCCCAAAAAGTATTGCTATATCACGATACTCAATATGTTGTCCTACGGTGATTCATTTTTCCCTGTTGCACCTACACAAAGTTTAAGGGTTCCCCCACCTGCCAAATCCCACTTTAACCACTGGTCTTACCCCCCAAATCATTAATGATTTGCTTCACATTTTACAACTTTCATAAGATGAAATATTTCACTGGTTAAGCAAATGCTCTACATAGTGATACCGAGTGCACTGGGGACGTATGGGCTGGAAATGACTAATTATCTCATCAGATCTCACATATATTTATTTGATCTAATACTTTGGTGAGATGACTGCACATCAGCCAGTAGGAAAACATGTGTTAGGTCTGCTAATCAAATAAAAATAAATCCAGTTTGGTGAAATCTGCCTCTGTGGCTCATTATTAAGGGTGACGAGTTTCCCCTGAGCTTTCAGTCTAACAGAAGTAGGTGACTCCCTCTTTCACGAATTGGGATGCATTTGGATGAATTTATGGGCTTGTTTGCATGGCTACAGGAAATGCCGTGTCTGAGCTATGGATGGACTTAATCTCTATGGACCCTCCTCTGATCTCTCAAAGCATCTGTCTCACAGGTCTACCCCTCATTAAATCCCCTCATATGATTCTAGTGCACACGATCATGGTTTGTTATCGCTCTAATACAAGAAAAGTGGAAGGTACTTAATTGTGCCACATATATTTGTGACCCAAGATATCTTCAATTATTTAGACAGGTCCTTAAGAAAGATATTTTTCTTCTTCCCTCCTTCTCTCTCTCTCAGTTTTTCGGGGTCCCCCTCCTCTCCTCTTCCCATTAAAAAGTAAAGAATAGAGAGTAGATTTGGCTGCAGCATCCTGGTGAGATGAAAGTCCAATTATCTCCACAAATGAAAGGAGAAGCCTTAATTAGGACTGAACCAAATCTGCGTGAGGGGAATGTGTGCAACCATAGAGATGGACAGCCAGGCAGTCTCCTTAGCGTCTGGAGGCAAAAAGAATGAGGGAGAACCGGAACGGAGGTGCAAGAGGAAGAGAAGAGATCGAATGGTCCCTGCTCTGTGTTGGCCAAGGTACGTCAGCGCCCAGACCCGTTGCTGAGGCCCTGAGATTACCCAATGTAGCACATTCCTTATTTCCAGCATTAGCTTTGATCCAGCAGGGTGCCCCTAAAAAAAACAGCTTTTAATGTTCTCCATGGCTACATGCTCTATCTCCGCTCTCCAGCCTTTAGTGCTCTTCACCAGTGCCATAATGCATAGCAAATTACTGAGTGGCCCAACTGTATTGTGCTGGAGCACGGACACGTTTGTTTCACGACCAGAAAGGTATTCTGGTCAATCTGCTAACCAAGAAGCTTTGTGCTTGAGAAGTGAGAGAGTATTTCAATGTCGCTGAAGCCTTCATCCAACAATGCTTTTCTCAGAAGCCTACTGTACATGATACCTCTCACCAGCAGCCATTTTCTCCATCTCTGAGGCTGTACAAAACAATTCCCTTCCCCTACTCCAGGGGAAAATCAAACCCTCGTAATTAAATTTACTCTCTCATATCCGCTTCATATACAGTAGATAACCTGTGTGACAATCAATCCCTCCCAGATGTCTATACATTAGTGGTTATGAAGTTTTTTTTATGGAACAGTGGCAGTGTATTGCAACGTTAGACTGTGTAATCATCTAGTTTCACCCAACATAGACTGCCATTTTGCTCTCATATGTGGCGGACAGTCAGGGGACGGATAGAAACGTAGCATGCCTTCCATCCCAAGCAGAGGATTAAGACAAACCCCCGAGCTTACCTGTGGCTTTCAAATGCATCTCTAATATCAAACAGCCCACAGTCTCCCAGCATCTAAATAAAACAGGTCTGCTGCCTTTGCAACACTGCAGTTTATTGTGTAGTCGCTTGTCGCAGCTCAATAGTCACCGATATTCAGCAACCAGTAAATAGAAAGGCAGGTAGGGTTGGGTATTGGTTGGGTTTTATACGATACCAGTACCTACTCTGTATTTTTTAATCAGTTTCGGTGCTTAAACGGTTCTTGAACCGGTACTTAAAGGGATACTTCAGGATTTAGCATTAAGCTTTGTATCAGTAGAAAAGCTGTAGTATTTTCGAATTACCGTGCATTCCTTCCTCATATCCCCCTGAGACGAGAGATTTATGTATTTTTTGTCTGGAAAAAATCCTCCGATGACGCAAAAATCGTCATTTTGCGTCATCGGAGGATTTTTTGGCCAGAGGCTAAAGACTACAGCCAGTAGAAGTCGCTGTTCAGCATGTTTTCAACTCGCCCATAGAGGGTAGGATCTCTCAGTCACATAATTATCAAATAGTGTCAGGCTGTCAGCTATCTTTTATTTGGAAGCTAACCTAGCAGGCTCTTGTTCTGTGGAGAAAGCGGAGTAGGGGTTACCATCCTCTTTTTCCCAGACATGTCCGGCCTCGAGATCGTCCAAAATGTAAGGGATTCAGCTTTTGATTTCTGCAGTCGCCATTCATTGTTTAACGTTACATGCACACCTCTTGTTTCAATCTAACTGACTTCATTCCGATTGGTGAATCTGAATGTAGTGTTTAGATGAACGCTAAACAAGTAATCGGTTGATGTGCATTTTAACATTGCTAAGAAAATTCCCGCTCCTCCGTGATAGAGACCGGTGGGTCTCAAAGGTGTCGCTCATCAGTAATCACGCCACCGGCCTCGCGCCGTTCTCCCGCGGCCCTCCTGCTCGCCTCAGTAAACATGATGAATGGCGACTGTAGAACGCAAAAGCCGAATCCCGGATATTTTGAGCGATCTCGTAATACCGGGCAGACTCATCACGGAGACTCACTAGTTGTCTAGCCTGCCCTGCGCTCTGTTACCGGTAGGCGTGACCTCCTAGGGCATCGAAGCAAGTGCATTCTGGGAGTTGTTGTCTTTCATCCAAATGAGCCAAAAATACATTTTCTGGCTTTTCTCAGTCTAGAAGGCTCCAAATTCAAAAATAATTTCACATTTCTTCTACATAAATGACCCATTTTAAATACACATTCATCTTTCCAGAGCTGAAGTATCCCTTTAAGAAAACGAAACCGCACACACTTTGTCAAAAAATAATACCCTTTTATTTACAGGGCCAAACTGGACACAATATTAACTTAAATATTTGAAGATTTTCTGATTTCTGATTTTGCCGTTTAATAGGCTACTGATGTAAAACACTTTAAGTTAAGATCACAATTTTGTCTTCACATATTATGACTTTTACTTTAAGCAGAGAAATATCTGATACTGAGCAGAAATATTTAACACACACAGTATTATAGACTCGTATAAAGAAGGGTTAGAACTTTATTAAACCATTTTGCACAAGTTGTCACACTCGCTGTTGAATGGCAATGGTGTTTGCTAGCCTACTTGATATGCAAGATTTGCAGTTGGCTTTAAAATAGGCCTACTAGACTTACCCGAAGAGGAACGGCTGCTGTTATCATCATCTGTAATGTCGCAACCCGATCACACTAAATGTGTCTCTATAGCACGCAGTGTGTTTATCGTGTAATTTATACACGGAAATTAGTTTTTACGTGCATAGGATACGCATGGGTTGGTTAGGGTAGGTTTAGTAATGGTGTGGGGTGCTGTGTATTATACGTTTGGGTAGACTTAGTGGTGTGGGATGCGTGTGCATTACACGCAATGAAGTGCAAATCAAATGCATGCGAAAACTGCGTATCAGATGCACGTAAAAACTCATTTTTCGTATATAAATTGCACAATAAACACACTGCTCTACTGGTTAACTGGAGATGTTTTATTTATATGTATTGGAACATTCGTGCTGTTCCGGCACTGAAATCAGGCACCGAAATATTTGTTCTTATTCGGTCTCGTTACTACCGTTTATTAGAGGTGTGAACCTACACTGGTCTCACGGTTCGGTTCGATTACGATTATCATGTCATCGATTCAGTTAAATTCGATTATCGCGATGCATTGCGATGCACCGCATCCTCAATTTTAAATTTTACTTCAAAAGTGATGTATGCGTGCTCGCGCGCGTGCGTGAGTGTTCGCCTGTTCAGGAAGTCGCAGTGACAAAAACAGAGACATTCCAGTTTAAGTTTCATGGGACTAAAGCCTGTTTATGCCATTAAGAAAATGAAATTCTTTCAAAATCAATTTTGTTTTAAAGAAATGTTCATTTAAAAGCAGTGCTCATTCATCAGTGTATGTTACCCTGGAGACGCGCACATCAACCGTCACCGAGTCCGCTGTTGAAGACGATCATCCATTTATAATCACGCGTAACAAAACAGAATAATTGTAATTTGACCATCGGGTGCGGAAGGGTTGCCATCTGTCCCGGTTTGTCCCGATTCCCGGGACACTGAACGTCCAGGTTTTCGAAAGGCTACGTGAATGTATGTTCAAACCGTGTAGCGCAGAGAGGGAGAGAGGGAGAGAGCGAGACCTTGCGTGTGTGTGTGTGCTAGTGTGCCTCAAGAAGCGCATGTAACTTGCATGCGCATATAAGAAGCGTATGTAAGAATGTTTAATTACTCGCACTCGCGTCTCGCCTCCCTCTGCCAGTATGCTACCGCGACAAAGCACATACGCGATAAATGACGTCAGAAAAGCGTCAGTAGCCTACATTATAACCGGTTATGGTCTATTACTGAACCGATACCGAATCGTCCTCGTCTGCATCGCGGTGCATCGTAGAAACGATTAATTTCGACACCCCTACCGTTTATGTTGGAACCGGTTCCCTATTGGCACCGCGTTTCGGTACCTAACCCTAGTATTTAGATTATTTGTTTTAAGTTGAAAAGCTACAATATGTCTTCCCACGTCTGTCACCATGGTTACTATGGCAGTACGAGCGGAAACCAGGGATAACGCGGATATTACATCATTAACAGGACTGACAAGTGAACATGGGATCATGGAGCCATTATTTAAAATTAAACTTTCTCAGAAATTAAAAATCTTTGGGAACTTTAAGGATATTGTAAGTACACAACTGCAGGAAATATATCACATTGTGCAAGTGATTTTTGGATATTTTATTACAAAAATCTTACATACTGTTGTACTGCTTTAATCTTGGTTAATGATTAACATTAACAAATGGGACCCTATTGTCTTACTGACACATCTCTCTCTCTCTCTCTCCTCAAACTTATATGTAATTGAACATGTATTTTTGTTTAGGAACGTTAACAGAGGTCACACCATTTGATAAGCCCCAAACTGAATACAATCCCCTTTTCTTTCTTTTTTTTTACTTTAGTTGTAAGGGGAAATCTGCAGAACACATTAACAATTAACACATTAACATGTTAATGTGTTAAATGGATGCAAATGTTAAATGGAATGAAAATAAACATTGAGCCAATTTTTTACAAGCAAAATTTTGCTGCAAAAAGGCTGTCAGCGTTAATGCATTAACGCATGCGATTAATTTCAAAATCCTTAACTCGTTAAAATAATTTTACGCAATTAACGCAAATAAATTACAAAAGTACGTGAAGCTGCGTCATTAACGCAGTTAGATGATCTTAGAATTTTAGAGTGCAATTTTCTTGACGTACAGGAGTCGTACAGTAAGCGCGCGCGAGTCTGTTAAATTGTTACACTAATCACACGTTGCAGACACATTTCAGCACATTCACGTCGTTTCCAGTTTCCACACACACACTCAGATAATGCACACATAATGTTTGATTTGTCACCAAATGTGGTGTCCTTTTGGAATCTCCAAGGGTCCTTGAAGCTTGCAGAGAATACAGTTTTGTGAGAATCACCCTTCAATCTGATTGTTTACTTTTCTGGATATAGCAAATGATGACAAAATGAACATTGTTAAACAAGATAAATGGTGTATGCTTAATTTCCCGATAAGTGTGTGATTAATCAGATGAAAATTTTAAATCGATTGACAGCACTAATTATTTATATATAAAAATTATGTGTGTGTGTGTGTATTTAATAAAATGCTCGGTGTCTCTGATTGTTACACAAATTTATTGTGTATCAATTGTAAAAAAAAAATATTGTAGTGATTGAAAGTTACACTGTTGTCATGAATAAAAAAAAGTTTGAATCACAAGGTACAAGTAAGAAAAAAAAGAAAAAAAACTGTGAAACTGTGGTTGAATTCATGGTGAGGTGCAGGGAGAGAAACCGTTTTTTTCCCCCCTCTCGCTCCACAGCTTTTTTTGAATGTGACAGCACAATGCCACCTACCGCTGTGACAGTGCATTTTAAAGCGTGCGTGACATCAATAAATAATGTGCCGAGTGTTGGAGTGCAGCGCGTAATCAGCCCCAGTGCGCTGCTGCGCCAAAACAACAGCATCCTCTGTTTGATCTGCCATCTAACTAACGCACCACTTAAAGGACCACAATTACCTCCAACAATCGGCCCCATAACAGCAGCTGTGTGGCTACCTGCTTGTACGTGCTGTGAGGCACAGATCTATAATGTGGACAGCCGTTTTGGCTAGCTACATTTGCTAGTTGGAGCTGTTGTCTTGTCTTGAATTTTGTATGCCCTTTGCAATGTTTTGTGTTACTTGGCATGTGGAGGTGGTTATATCCCCTTAACTTTATTCAGATGGCAGCAACTCAGTATTTATTGGTTGTTTTGTATCACCTAGAGATGTTTCCCTGTGTATGATTTGATACCTGTGCCTTCAGCATCTCCCAATGAAACATTAAAAGGCTGTACTTCTAGTGAAACACTGTTCTGTGACAGAAAATCTGATGCTGTGACCTCTAAGAGTAGGCTGAAACTTGTGGATATGTTGTGAATGTCAAAAAAAGCCTTTTTTAAATTTCAAAATACATTAATTTATTTTGTTATAAATCTGATCAGACTCAAAAATAAGCATGTTTACTGTATCAATTAATATGCACAAATAACATTTCTTCCATCAACATTATATCCATGACATTTAAGGGACCCTACATCACATCTCAATATCATGCAAATAAACTAACTATTTATTGTACTGTTAAGAAAATATGCTAACTGCATTTTTATTGTTTTTATTAATATCTTCTGAGTGATTGTCAGAGAGCGTTTTGCTTTCCGTCTTGTGAATATATTTCCACAACCAAAGGGAATACAGCTTTTTCCTCTCCTAAGTATATTTGTTTGTTTTAGAATGCTAAAGACCATCCACTTGACATCTGCATCACCCTTAACTTTGTTCACATGACAGCCAGTGAGTACTTACCTGCTCTGCATAAACTGAGATGTTTCTCAGCATGTGATGTTATGTAAGTACCTCCACATTTCCTCTAAATACATGAAAAGACTTTATTTTTGGTGCAGAACTGTTATGTAGTAGCCTGCGGTGAGCACTGAAACTTGGCTACATTCTTGAGTCAAAACTCTGAACAATTTATAACGTCACAACAGGATCATTCCTTTGTGGTGAATCTGAATAGACACTCAAAGTAAAGACTGTGTATGGCATATTCTGTGAAGCACAGATTCAGTCAGCCTATTTACTCTATCTATCTGAATTTGCATCGTTTATTCATATCTCCAGAGCCATTGCCAGGGAACGCTTCCACAAGAAACTAACCATCCGTCTCCCAGCTATGTCAATATCACCTGAAGAATATTTCCTCTTCCTCCCCCAAGTATATTTGGCGTTCATATTCCTCTCCTTTATGTCAGATGGTTAAATCTCCTCTTTTAGGCCTAACTTTGCTGCAGAAGAGTTGACGTGAGCATTGGGTTCTCTATCCCTGGAGAAACTGTGGCGACTGCTGGCTGTCTGAGCTGTGCCAGGGCTGAGGTAGTTCCTGCAGTGGATCCCATGGGTGTGGACACTGGTTAATGGACTTGGTATTTAGACACACATAATGGGCTCAGTCTTAAGGAAGTGCTGCATGCAAACTGACTCCCTTCATTGTCTCTGAGGACCCGGGCTCTGCCGTCTTGTCTTCCTTTCTCATCTCAAGGGCCTTGATCCCGACCTCCGGCTACATTAAGCTCTTCTTCGAATCCTCTGAGGGGCTGCTTCCATCATCCATCCCTCCTACTATCTCTCCAACCCATCAGCATAACATCCTTTTTTAAGTAATGAACTTAGATTACAACAGCTGGGCAGGTAAAGTCCTTTAAGCTTGTTTTTCTGTTCTTTTCTTTTCCAGTCCCCCCCTCCCCCCTTAATGTAAGCATGTGTTTTATGATTACCCAAGACAGTGGACAAGTTTAATTAGGTCAGCTCTCCAGTCAAAGACCCTCTGGGGTCATGGTGAGCTGGTCTCCATATTATTTATCCATGCATTATGATAGGTCAAAGGGCCAATTAAATCAAAGGTGATTTGGCCTACATAGCATTGGGAGGTGCGAGGCAGTGTGCTTCCCCTGGTTGCTGCTTCTTACTCATTCAGGATCATTAGCGAGCAGGCGGCTCGTTGCAGATCAGGCTGCTGAAATACAGGGGGTCAAGCTGCTTCATGCCACACTCACAGCGGGATTACCCTCATCCAGGCTTCACACTGGACCCCTGCGTGGCTTATTTGTGTTTAAACATGCAAACGATGAATTACCGATTCTAAAACCTTGCCCAATTTGATGCAAGTTTGCTCACTACATCACTTTAAACAAGCGCCACACGTCTGGCCTTGAAAAGAGCTTTTCCTCGACTAGTGCTAATGAATACAGAGATTTAGAGCTTGTATATGATGCTTGTTTTACATTAACATCTCTTTCCCCCTTTCCATTTTTGATGTGGTCCACCCTCAGTGCTGAGCAACTGACACTATCATGATCATTGAAGTGTAAAGGTGAAGAAATCCCTTCATTTCGGAGCTGGGGCGAGAGGGTTACCGCTGGTCATTATCCCCATCCACTAAACAGTATATCACTTCAAATGGCCTTCCGAGCTCTCGGCCAATATCCCTCTGTGTGACTTTCAAAATGCTGAATCCTGAGTGTACAAAGCAACATGAACGCCCACACAGACCCAGTGTTTTTTCTTCTAATGAGGGCCAGCGTATCAACTAAACGTGAGAATGAATCAAAAGTACGACATTAGAGTTTGCCATCTCTTGCTATTTCTTCTGTCTGAATTCAGTTTTTAAGCTTTCTGCAATTGTATGGGACTCAAGACTCATTAACGGCCAAAACTTTCGGCATCCCATGGCTCTTATACAGCTAGGGACATATTTAAAATATTTGTAGTTGTAGATTCTACCATATTTAATGCAGTATCTATATCCAGTCAATGAGTGCTACTCTTCATCACTGAACGGAACTGCGATGCATTTGAAAATAATCCTTGAGATGGAAACAGCAGAAATGGAGGACAAGAGCAAAAACAAGCAGGCAGACAGTGCTAAATCAATTTTATTGATGATGTGCTTATAGCTCAGCGACCGTATTTAGCCACATGTATTCGGCCTTGCTGTTTTGGCTACATGATGCTTTTATCAATAGTATTCGGAGGGATGTACTGTGTTTACAGTAAATGAGAAATCTCATAAAAAAATTAAAAAAAGTTTTTCTGTTCCAGATTTTTTCTTTCTCTCTGCTGGTTAACCTTTCCTCTGAGTGGCTATTATATTCTTTATTGTCAATGAGGCTCTTAATGTCCCTGAAGCCAAAAACTGATGATGAAGCAGGAGTACCGAGCCATTAATCTCAAGTGTTTTCTGTAGAAACCGTGACACTTTTGAAAACATTTCAGTGAATATGTTTTGTTTTTTTGGGTTCTATTGTAGCATTAATCACAATATCCTTTGACATGAAGGAAGGGCCATAATTGCCATGGTTCTCATCACTTCTTCTCCCGTAGTTCCCTAGGTATGAGATGGAGACGTCATGGTCTGTACTGTTTGCTAATGAAAATGTGACCAAAGATGGCTTATGTTGCAAGTTAGACAAAAAAAAAAAGTCTAAAGGGATTTGAATGGACTTCTGTGGACTTTCTTTTGACTTGTTTAATTGCGTAAGAATGGGGGAGAAACTAAAGTTAATGTAACAATGTTTTATTGTGTATATCTTTATTTGTCAATATTTGTTCTTATACAGACTGATTTCAGAGCTAAATTTTGAAGATACACATGAAAATAGTTAACTGAGGCTTTCCAAGGTGACTTCTAGACTTATATCTTACTTGGTTGAGGACATCTGTGGCAACAAATTTGTGTCACTAATAATTTATGCTACACAACTGTCTGTGCATGATTTATTCAGGACAGGGATTAATTAATACATTCAATCAATGAAGCTAATTAAGAACACAGTGGGAGCTTTGCAAAGCCACAACAGCCAGCATGACCAGGCAGAGCTGTTGTGTGTGTGTGTGTGTGTGTGTCTGTGTGTGTGTGTGTGTGTGTGAAAAAAAGAAGAGAAAATGGTGAGCATTTTCATTTTGATTGCCCCCTCAAGCACATACACACTTCATAGATAAAGGGGTCATGGGCGTGTGGAAGAAAAGACTGGACAGGCCTTAGATCAAGCACCAGTGTTTCACTTGGCAGCTTCACTCAGCATTGTCACTCCTTCCCATTTATCACTAGGAATGTCATCCTCCCTCTCTCAGTTTTCCGCCGTACTATCTGCTCTTTTTCTCCACAGCCCCCACCCCACCCTTCTCCTCCCCTCCCCTCCCCTATACCTCTCCTTTTTTTCTCCATACCCACACTGTCTCCATCCACAGGGACACGCTGACACTTAAGCGCGCACACACACACACACACAAACACACACACAATTGACACTGCTAGTTGTCTCTACGGAGAGCCATTTCCCAAGTAGCCCGAGCTCCGGCAGGTCGCACAAAAAGACGACAACGAAGAAACAAAGAATCAGGAAAAAGTAGTTCCCCTACTGTCACTAAAGTGGAACTTTTATCACACTCACTTGCACTGTGAAAATGGCACACTGAAGCTGTTTTTGTCCCTCCCTGCCTCTTCCTCTCTCTGTCTCATTCTGTCTGCAGATGAAGAGAGGAGAATCTGTTGTTCATTTTATGGAAGAGCTGCGCACTTGCCTTTAATGTTAGCTGATTTGGGGCTCATAAGCACTAATTGGAAAGTTTGATTAGCAAAACTGCATGGGTTTTCATGGCCTGCTGAGTGGACTACACAGGAGTTAGTTTGAAGACCAGTTTCACTCAGACATTCCTCTTTGTATTGCCATCTACTATCCTTCTTTTCTCATACTGTGCTATATAGCCTTCCATCTTTTGTGCCTTGAATACAAGTAAGCAAAAGCTGTTACCCCAATTTCTAAATAAATTAGAAATTATGCTATGTTTTAAAAAGCGAATCCTATTTGTAGGTCATCATAATTGATTGATTGATTGATTGCTTTGCACTCTGTTTTTTTGTAAATAAAAATGATTACAAAAAATGTATATTATATATATATATATATATATATATATATAGTATATTTTACAAGAAAATACAATTTCTGTTTGATTCAAATTTTCACATTTAATTTGGTGTGTTACTTGCTGTTTATTTGTTATTATTTGTGAAGTAAACACAAAAGTGCAAAATTTTGATGAACTCATCACCACAATTTGTCAAAATGTAGCACTTTTGTGTTTAGGGGTCATGCTGTATGATTTTTGCATTAGAAGTTATTGTTAATAGACTAAATATTTAACAAAGATAAATAAAGAATAATACAAAATAAATCAGTATAAATTAAAGACAGTACAAAGACTACCATTCTGTATACATTTTCTACTATTTTAATAATAAAAAAAAAATATTCACGGGACAGTAAATGGTTCTTTCCATGATATTGAGATTCAATGTATCTTAAATGTATCAGTCTCTTAATTGTGATGAATATAATATTGATGGAAATAAATTGTAATGAATAAATGTGGATTGATTTTCTTAAATATAATTTCTTCTCTCTTTTTTTTTGTTTTTGTTTTGGAGTCTGCTTTTAGACCTGTATTTGTTTTTGATAGGTTTCTTGAGATTCACCAGCATTTTTTTATTTTTTTTAATCTAGTGCTATGCACTTTCATAGGTGATGGCAATTTTGAAGTTGTGAAGTGGTCTTTTTTCACAGTGATTTTGAGTGATTTGCCACATTAATAATAAAAAATACTGTTCCAAAACCAGCTTGAGTCTTTGCTGCTCAGTGCTATGAAATGACAGTTGCATTGTTTTATAAGATTACAGCATGGTCTTTTATTCTAAACCCAGACTCTGTGGGACAAGAGATGATGGAGAGGGGCATTTCCACACTAATCTTTTTCCTTCTGGCCCAAATTCTTTGTTGAAAACCCTGACACTAAGACATTTAAGCGGCTTTCCAATGGAACTCAGACCCCTACTGTACGTACAGCTCTGAAGACAAATGAACAGGCCTCCCTGGCTGTAACTTAAACATCAATACAGACACACACACACTCGCTCTTCCTCCCCACTGTGTCTCCCATTAATGAATAGCTAAGCTTCCCAACAGTTTGCACCAGTTTGCTTCAGGTGAGGATTAGCCTGGTCAGCTCCCTCCTTTCCGCTCCTCCATCCCAGCATCCCTCTCCCTTCCTCCCTCTTTCCTAAGGCCCTCTCTCTCCTTTATAGGAATTCCCTCCCTGTCTCCTAAACTAAGCTTTTGCCAAACAAGGTTTGCTACCCATGGTTAGGGCCCTCCTGTATTTTCCATCCAATGGGATGTTTCCATCCTGATGACGCGATGCCACTGTTTGTGTTCAGCATGGCAACAAGCATGTCTACCCATGACCCATTTTTATTTCGGCTTACTATAAAACATGCCCATCCCATTCACAATGGCGCCCAAACCCTCCAGCGCACTCTTATTTAAACACACCACAAAGAGTTCCAGCAATTTGTCAGCCATATTAAATGTGTGGGGCTACAAACAGAATAAATATTGTAAGCCTAGAGTTACTTTAACCGTTCAATCAAAAACGCTCTGGAAGTGAGTGGAGTATTAAGGGTTATTTGTCAATGGAAGTTGTTGCACACATCTCATGATTAAATTTGGTCTGTACTGACAGTTGGAATGACTTTGAATACCCGCTGCAATAGCAGCTCTAGATTTTAACAATTCACTCTAGACTTGCTTGAGGGCATTAAAATTAAGTCAGTCATGTAGGTTAGGTTCAAAGAGACCCTTACATCTTCAATAAGGGGTCTATGTTTTTATTAAATTACATACATTATATCAGCCCTATTGTCTATTAAATCTTGATTTTTTTATTTTTTATTTTTTTATTTTAAGTTTGAAGCACCAGGCAGGATAATAGATGCATAGAGTAGCAAATTTTCATTAACTATTTGTCAGAATATTCTCTCAGATAAGTGAAAAAGCACATAAATGCTTTGCAGGTGCCTTACTAGCATGAGAGTGTTACTGTGGCAACCATTTGCGCAATTGTGGCTGGATGTTGGTGTGCTTTTTTTTCCCTTATGTTGCTTTCAAGATATGAACTGACTTGTAATCATCTGTGTCTACATCTAATCACATGTCTAGTAAGATGTGGATAATTATCACCAAGTGATCTTTTATGTTAGATGAAGTAGTCACATGAGCCAAATGACCATGTTCCTTCTGATGTAGCATATTTTGGAAGATAGCACATGCTCTTTTTTTTTTTTTTTTTTTTTGGAAAACAGCACATCTCCCGCTGTGGTCTGTGTTTGTTGCTGGGTCAACTAGATACTTAGCTATACTATCTATTTCAAATATTTCTCATTAACCTCTTTCAGCAAAACATGCAAGAAGTGTTATGCAGTTACTTCAACTTTTTTGATGAAAATCATCCACACCCTTTGCAAACTCAAAACATAACGATTGCCCATTTATGTAATCTTTTTTTTTTCTACAAAAAGCTGTATGTCAAGTGAATAGTAGGCCTATATCAGAATTTGCAGTATTCATGAAACAGAACAATCCCGGGTGATGTACTACTTCTCTTTCGATTTTGAGGTTTAAAACTAATGTAAACTAATGTAAACTAATGTACCTAGGGAAGTGCATTCCCTAGGTTGTGGAATTCAGTTCCTTTAACTGTTTGGAATGCCCCAACATTAGGAGGTTTTAAGAAACAGTTAAAAACACATCTTTTTCAAGATAATGTTTGTGTCTTAAATTAATTGGTGACACTGGATGTATATTGTATTCTACCTGTTGTTGCATTTTTAATTTTAATTTTATTTTTTATGGATCCACTTTTGTACTGTACTCGTTGTAGCGCTTTGAGTATAAGCACAGTATAAATAAAATGTATTATTATTATTACTATTACACATTTTAATACCATAAGATATTCTGAAAAGTTTTATAAAAGTAAAAAAAAGTAGTAGTTATTAGTCATAGGTCAGAGAACATATGGGTCAAATGACAATGCCATCTATAGTGTGATGTAGTTGAATACTGTACACTTTTTGAAGTACATGATTTCAAACTTAGCAAAAGGTGATCCTCAATTTCTTAATGTTTTTGGTGTGTTTTTTCTTCTTCTGAGGCATTCAAAAGAACATTGCATGCAGTAGGGTAGGGTAGGCAAAATAAGAGGTGAACTGGAGAAGGCTTGTAACATCTTACAGTGGAAACAAAAACATACATGACAAACCATCTAAATGTTGATGTCATGTAGAAAGCAGCAGGCTACACTAAGGATAACAGTCTCTTGTCTCTTCAAAAGTTGAGAAAGCATTTTTTTTTTACATTGTATAAGATGAATGGTGACAGAATTGGAAGTGCAGTAAGTGTGATTTAAGCAAGCAAACATTCAGCGTCAGTCTCTGGCATTAGGAACTAAATTATCCCAGTCTTTTGATCGCTGGACTCCTATGGTGCGGCACTGAAAGCAGGTGTGGCATTCTCCCCATGGTGTCTTCATTCTCCTGCCTGAGAAACTCTTTTTAAAAGCACATTTTGTGTAATTTCCCTAAGAGCTCAGCTCCTGCCAGCTGTCGGAAATAGCCTGCAAACTGCCTGGCAAATGCTGGTTGTGCCACAAATGCGGTTTCATAAACTTTTTGCTTTATAGTTCCAGATCGTAGTCATTGTTTCTTGTGGCTTTACATTCGGTGATGCTTTCTTTTCATGCAGTGATCAAAACACTTGATGATATAATGAGTACAATTGTAACCTGATAATGGCTAGCATGGTGTTTGTCAATTCAATTTTTTTTAAGAGTACTATCTGGCATAATCTATATCGGTAACATTTTACATAATACATTTTGCTTAAGAATTCAGATTTGTCAACAACTAGCAAGCCAAAACAGATTCTTTTTCTGTTTATCATTTAAAAATATTGATAATTAAAAAAATGATATTAATAACAAAAAAAGAAATGTTGTTATATTGCCATAAATTGTACAGTACCAAAAATATGCAGAATTGTTAGCATGATGTCATAGACTGAATAGAAAAATTGACAATTAGGTTCCTTAAAATGTCTCTGGAAATTTGCTAGTTTCATGCTCTCAGCAAACAATAATTCCCCACACAAAGCACATGAGGTCAGCACAAACCTTGTTTATCATCTCTACGAGTAAATGTGTAATTAATGTTTGACATGGGTCATTTTATTTGTATTTGTTGTAGTTTTGTAAACCTTCAATGTCAAAAACACAATTGTAGTGTAGACCCCCTAACATACCTTGTTGCAGCGCTGTTGTGACCAAATAGAATATAGTGAAGGCCTAATCCTTTTATATCATGAGCGTGGCTGAAAAAAAGCCCCCAGTCTTTTTAGTCGGCCTAATGTGTAGTATTAGCAGTGGTAACTGCCACACATAATGAGAGCTATTATATTTGAAATTCTGGACATTGTCATGCGTGCTCTCAACCAAAGCACTTGTGTCCAGTCTTCAAGCTGTTCATCAAATGGTGTCGTTTCATAGGGTTCAGATATAAATAAGAAAATAGCTCTTCGCAGATCTAAAACACAAATATTGCCATGCAGTACCAGCATGCTTCTCCATTTCTTTGAAGTTGTTATCTTGTTAACATTTGAATACCTCTGGGGTAGACAGAGAAAACCTCTGCTTGGGGTTCATGAGACTACTGGGAATGCAGAGCTGGCTTATATTCACCAGCAGCTCTCCAATTGCACAGCTATCCAGACAAAAAAAAAAAAACCTGTCCGACACTCTTCGAGGCCTAGCAGTTCTCGACTGTTGACCTTCTTGTGTGGTGTGTGAAAAGATTTAGGAACCCAAATCAAATCTCAAGTTTTTGTTTGGTGGTCACAAATTTCTACAAAAATACAAAAAAGAGAATCCTCTATATACAGGTCCTTCTCAAAAAATTAGCATATTGTGATAAAGTTCATTATTTTCCATAATGTAATGATAAAAATTAAACTTTCATATATTTTAGATTCATTGGTAAATGGTAAATGGACTGCATTTATATAGCGCTTTCATAGACCGAATGGCCACCAAAGCGCTTTACAATTTGCCTCTCATTCACCCATTCACTCACACATTCATACACCGACGGCGGTGTCAGCCATGCAAGGCGATCCAGCTCGTCAGGAGCAGCCGGGGTTAGGTGTCTTGCTTATGGACACCTCGACACTTGGTCAGGTGGAACCGGGGATTGAACCACCAACCTTCCGGTTTGTAGACAATCTACATGAACCACTGAGCCACTGCCGGGCGGCATTGCAACCCCATTGCACACTAACTGAAATATTTCAGGTCTTTTATTGTTTTAATACTGATGATTTTGGCATACAGCTCATGAAAACCCAAAATTCCTGTCTCAATAAATTAGCATATAATGAAAAGGTTCTCTAAACGAGCTATTAACCTAATCATCTGAATCAACTAATTAACTTTAAACACCTGCAAAAGATTCCTGAGGCTTTTAAAAACTCCCAGCCTGTTTCATTACTCAAAACCGCAATCATGGGTAAGACTGCCGACCTGACTGCTGTCCAGAAGGCCATCATTGACACCCTCAAGCAAGAGGGTAAGACACAGAAAGAAATTTCTGAACAAATAGGCTGTTCCCAGAGTGCTGTATCAAGGCACCTCAGTGGGAAGTCTGTGGGAAGGAAAAAGTGTGGCAAAAAACGCTGCACAATGAAAAGAGGTGACCGGACCCTGAGGAAGATTGTGGAGAAGGACCGATTCCAGACCTTGGGGGACCTGCGGAAGCAGTGGTCTGAGTCTGGAGTAGAAACATCCAGAGCCACCGTGCACAGGCGCGTGCAGGAAATGGGCTACAGGTGCCGCATTCCCCAGGTCAAGCCACTTTTGAACCAGAAACAGCGGCAGAAGCGCCTGACCTGGGCTACAGAGAAGCAGCACTGGACTGTTGCTCAGTGGTCCAAAGTACTTTTTTCGGATGAAAGCAAATTTTGCATGTCATTCAGAAATCAAGGTGCCAGAGTCTGGAGGAAGACTGGGGAGAAGGAAATGCCAAAATGCCTGAAGTCCAGTGTCAAGTACCCACAATCAGTGATGGTCTGGGGTTCCATGTCAGCTGCTGGTGTTGGTCCACTGTGTTTTATCAAGGGCAGGGTCAATGCAGCTAGCTACCAGGAGATTTTGGAGCACTTCATGCTTCCATCTGCTGAAAAGCTTTATGGAGATGAAGATTTCATTTTTCAGCACGACCTGGCACCTGCTCACAGTGCCAAAACCACTGGTAAATGGTTTACTGTGCTCAATTGGCCTGCCAACTCTCCTGATCTGAACCCCATAGAGAATCTGTGGGATATTGTGAAGAGAAAGTTGAGAGAGGTCTTGACCCAACACTCTTGATGAGCTTAAGGCCGCTATCGAAGCATCCTGGGCCTCCATAACACCTCCTAACTTAACTGTCACGTCCTGCTAGCGGGACGACTGGCACTCTTTTTTATTGCCTTTTTTCATATCACATATTTTAGTAATCATCATAGATTAGGTATCATTCGAAAGCCTACGAACTCAAAATGAATCCTGTGAAAACCATTTTGAAATTGGACGATTGAGAGGCGAGCAAGATCTTTTAAGCGAGCAGCTCCAGACTCTGTTGTTCTCTTGTGCTCCGCATCACACCACACGATAACGCTCGATAAAAATAAATAAATAAAAACTTGCCTGCCGTTGTAGTTAGGAATGCTCCGAATCCAGGATTCGGATTCGGCCGAATAATTGGGCTTTTTAACAGGGTTCGGTTTCTGCCGAACCTTAGAATTTTTTTCTACCGAACCGAACCCGGGATTGCGTGGTCGACGTCACGCCGCCGTTGATTACGGGAAGGTGTTTACGTAGTGTAACCTATGAGTGTAACGCGTCGTGTCAGGAAGAAAAATAGGGATAGCTCACAGCTAACATTAAAGTCATAGCAGAGGCCAGACAGATTCACGGAGGCGATTGCCATCTCACAACTCGCACTTTATTCCCCAATTGAACTCGTTTAACTGTCTTCACACGTTCTACCGTGCACAGCATTACTTAACACTAGAACTACCGGAATTCCATAACTACTAGAACGACCATGGCCGTACTGAACATAATTTTCGTCATGTCATATCTACATTTTAACCTTTCTCTTTAAGTTTTCCAATGATGCTTTTAATTCCTGTCGTCATGTTATAACGTGTAAAGACTATGGGCGGGTCTAATCCATGGGTAATTTGCATATCATAATTAATAATTGATAATTAATAATTATTCATACATGTTTGGATTAGATCAGTCTTACATGTTAATAAATCTCCCTCTAAGGGAGGATGTAATTTTACCTGCATATTTAACTGTGTATCCTTGCATTTTAACTACAAGTTGATTACAGTTAATTACACTGATCACGTCTTACAAAACAGGCAAAATTAATTAGCTCAATTGCCAGAATAATATTGTGGGGATCCACGATATCACCTTACTGTATAGGATTTCAGGAAACACAATTCTCTGGCCAGAAGAATTGGGTTTCCCGCCCTATAAACACATACTCTTTAAAGTATCTTTCATTTGTCAAGCTTGTAGCATAAATTAGATCTTTGGCACTTAAGGGACTTGAAAATGAGCAAAACAACACAGTTTGTCAATCACATGAATATAATGGATTTAATAAAGGCATGTCTACTTATATATTTACTACGGTTGCCATGGAATATATATATATATATATATATATATATATTTACAAACATAATAGACATACAAAACACAATAAGACATCAATGAACGAGGAAGTGTGTGAGATATAGAGATATGGATAAATTACACGCGTGAGAGCGAGTAAGAGAGAGATAGGGATAGGGTTACTTTCACCTAGACAGTCAACTTTCCCTGAAACAACACGAAAACACATTCTTAATGCTCTGAAAACAGGGTAACCCAAATTTACGTGCATGTGGAAGGGTTCTCTCATGTGTTGCTGCGTTCCTTGAGCGGCCTGCATGGTCTAGCCGCGTTTTGGACGGTAGATCTTTTGTTCTCCGTGCGCGTGCGGCCCGCATGGTTTAGCTGCGTGCGTGAGCTGAGTCCTTGGTTCCGTGGAGTCACGTGATGCGGCGCGAGTCTTTGAACAGCTGTCGGAAGTCTTTTAGGTCACGTTACCAACGGAGCTAGTTCGGCTCAGGTCATGTCACTTCGTGGAAGTGAAACAAGTTGAATACAGAAAACAGATTTTAGGCTAGAAAGTAAAGAAAAGATCCAGGATATGATCTGATCCCCCGAGGGGACCTCCGCGTGAACTACATGTTTCTGACGTGCTGGAAAGTTCAAGAGAGAGTTGGGCGGAGCCGCGCTCCTACATTTATCACCTTGTAGAATTCCATCCCCTTCCTGTTGGCTGGCCAATCGGGGAATGGATGGTGCACGCGGGAACCCTCGGTTTATTGTCCTTTGTTTGGGAGAACATGCCCCTCGTGGTACAGGGGTGTGTTCAAGGAGGGTGTATAGTTTAACAGTTTGAATCTTCAATGGCGGTAAAACCTATTAAAAATACACTTTACTTTATATCTCTGTGCATATTCAGATAGCCCGTTCCATGAGCATTTTAGAGGTGTCAAACACATCAAATGAAAGTCAAAGGAAAAATACAGAGGTATTTAAAATGCATAAAGAAGGTATTTCTAATGTCCATTTATGCCGTGGCCAAACAAAGATATTTCACTGTGACATGGGGAAAAACACATACATTTAACAAAATATATTTAATGGTTTTTATGTCTTTACACAACAGAAATGTCCGTCTCTTTGTTCAGAGACATTCTGCGACATTCCGATGGGTTATAAAGTCTCGTAACAGGAGCTTCCCTCGTGTGTTGGGGGAGGGAAGGGCTCGTGTGTGTGTGTGTGTGTAAAATTCAGTCTTTCGGTGCCTGAAGGTTTTTGGGACTTTAGCACAGATATTTTTATTTATTCAGATTCACTCTTAGCCCAGTCCCTACAAACGTCATCGCACTTAAAACAAGCACAAAAGAAAGATTGCCCCGACAGGTCTAAGGAAATGTAAGGAAAATTTTGCGTCAAAAATATATTTTTCACCACACTCACCACGTGAATAGACATGCAAAAAAGTTAGGAAACGTCAAAGCTTCATAGTACAGCCCTGTTTGTAAATAAGTTCAATAATCAATACAAAATCTAAAAATAAATGGATATACAATGTTACGATAGGTAATAATAAAGGGCTAATTTGAACGGCACAAAAACCCCCCGCATCATTCACTAACGCGTACGCAGTCCACACAAACACCGCATTTCGTGTGCAGTTCCCACACACTATACTTTGTGACATTGGGCACATGTCTCCTTGGGTTTTATTTTTTTCGCAGTTCCTCCTTACTTGGCACTGATCGTTCTCTCCATCAGCTGCTGCTCCTGCCCGCGTCCTGGCTATCGGACCACCAGTCGTGGGGCTTTTGATTTCATGTGGTCGGAGCGAAGTTCGCTTGCCAGTCGCGTGATGAAGTCCCTCTGAGAAACTTGCTCATTTGTGCACTTCTTGAACAATATGTGCGCGTTGATGGCGGGAAATGCAGCGGACTTATGATATCTATAATGCGTGCGGTCAAAATGACCGCCATGGCCATTCTAGGTAGAAATAGTCAGAACTGTTTTGTGTTTTGTGATTTTAATAAAATAACAGTGTCAGAATAAAATATACACATATTTAGGAAAAGTCAGAGTCCTACAGCCACATTGATTTTATTTTAACAAAGTTATTACACTGTAAAATTTAAAAACGGTCAAAATGACCGCCTTGGTAGTTCTAGTGTTAATAAACAAAATGCACGCACAACACGCACGATACAATACAGACTGCAGACAGTTCAACAGGGCGCGCGCAGCTCTTAAAGGGGCCACGCCTTTTTACCACTCGTTAGTCCACCGTTCGAATGCTGTGAGAAAGTGAAAATGGAACTCATGAGCAGAAAAAGTGTTGTTTGACAGTACTTCCAGTCAAAAGAATACAATTTGGACTTGTCGTGGTGGCAAGGACCCTAAACAATACACAACATTGCTGCTGTTAAAATGAATAATGTTGCTTATTCTTTTTTTCTTTTTTTTTAAATTAAAATAAAATAAAGGGAAAAATCCACTTCTGTGGACGTTATTTACTTCATTAATGTGTTTACTGTGTTAAGTGACTGAGGATGAGAGTAGGATTCGGTATTCGGTTTCGGATTCGGCAGAATCTTAACCAATGGATTCGGTATTCGGCAGAACCCCAAAAATCTGGATTCGGTGCATCCCTAGTTGTAGTTCACCCAGGACTGGACTGTCACGATACACACGGGCAACAGGAAGATCCAATAGCAGTGTTTTTATTAGGGTAATCCGTAAAACGTTATCCAGTCCAGGCAAGGGTCAAACTCCAAATAGACAATTCAATTCAATTCAATTCAAATTTATTTGTATAGCGCTTTTCACAATACACATTGTTTCAAAGCAGCTTTACAGAAAGTGCATTAAAAATGTACATAGAAAATACAGTTAGTTCATCATGTATTAATTTAGGGCATAACATATCGCCGGCGTTGAGTCGTCTCTTCACAGGCGTCGAGTCGTCTCTCCACAGGCGTTTAGTCGTCTCATCACAGGTGTTGGATCATCCGAAGTCTCCGTGAGAGGCTGGATACAAACTGGAGCTGACGAACGCTATTTACCTCAGGACTTGCGTCCCGAGATAACAGCAGAAAGGCAGATGAGAAATAATTAGCGTAGCTGATGTTCATAATATTAATGCATTCGATCTGATTCGGCAGTAGTATTAAAAGGTAAGCATTATGTGAATGCTTGGTTAAAGAGATGCGTCTTTAATCTGGTTTTAAACTGGGACAGCGAGTCTGAGCCTCGAACAATATCAGGAAGGCTATTCCAGAGTTTAGGAGCTAAATGTGAGAACGCCCTCCCTCCTTTAGTGGACTTAGATATCCTAGGAATGACCAGAAGCCTCGAATTTAGTGATCTTAAAGAGCGCGACGGATTGTAGGGCGATAGAAGGTCCGTTAAATAGACTGGAGCTAAACCATTTAGGGCTTTATAGGTCAGTAGCAATACCTTGTAATTGATACGGAACTTAATAGGTAACCAATGTAGAGATGATAAAATTGGTGTTATATGATCATATTTTCTTGATCTAGTAAGAACTCTAGCGGCTGCATTTTGGACTAACTGTAGCTTGTTTATTGAGGATACAGGACAACCAGCTAATAAAGCATTACAGTAATCTAGTCTCGAGGTCATGAATGCATGAACTAACTTTTCTGCATCAGAAACGGATAGCATGTTACGTAGCTTAGCAATGTTTCTAAGGTGGAAAAAGGCTGTTCTTGTAACATATGAAATATGATTTTCGAAAGTCAAGTTGCGGTCAAGTATGACACCCAGGTCTTTTACTGTAAGGGATAAAGTAACAGGGCATCCTTCTAAATTAAAGTTGTATTGTAAGGGATTTTGTGGGTAGTTTTTCGGACCAATAAGTAATACCTCTGTTTTATCTGAATTTAATAGCAGGAAATTACACGTCATCCAGTATTTTATATCTTTAAGACATTCTGTCAAGTTAGATAAGTTAGTGGTTTCATCTGGCCGTGATGAAATATATAATTGAGTGTCATCAGCATAACAGTGAAAATTAATTCCATGTTTTCTTATAATATTACCAAGTGGCAGCATATACACTCACCGGCCACTTTATTAGGTACACCTGTCCTACTGCTCGTTAACACTTAATTTCTAAGCAGCCAATCACATGGCGGCAACTCAGTGCATTTAGGCATGTAGACATGGTCAAGACAATCTCCTGCAGTTCAAACCGAGCATCAGTATGGGGAAGAAAGGTGATTTGAGTGACTTTGAACGTGGCATGATTGTTGGTGCCAGAAGGGCTGGTCTGAGTATTTCAGAAACTGCTAATCTACTGGGATTTTCATGCACAACCATCTCTAGGGTTTACAGAGAATGGTCCGAAAAAGAAAAAACATCCAGTGAGCGGCAGTTCTGTGGGCGGAAATGCCTTGTTGATGCCAGAGGTCAGAGGAGAATGGCCAGACTGGTTCGAGCTGATAGAAGGGCAACAGTGACTCAAATAACCACCCGTTACAACCAAGGTGGGCAGAAGAGCATCTCTGAACGCACAGTACGTCGAACTTTGAGGCAGATGGGCTACAGCAGCAGAAGACCACACCGGGTGCCACTCCTTTCAGCTAAGAACAGGAAACTGAGGCTACAATTTGCACAAGCTCATCGAAATTGGACAATAGAAGATTGGAAAAACGTTGCCTGGTCTGATGAGTCTCGATTTCTGCTGCGACATTCGGATGGTAGGGTCAGAATTTGGCGTCTACAACATGAAAGCATGGATCCATCCTGCCTTGTATCAACGGTTCAGGCTGGTGGTGGTGGTGTCATGGTGTGGGGAATATTTTCTTGGCACTCTTTGGGCCCCTTGGTACCAATTGAGCATCGTTGCAACGCCACAGCCTACCTGAGTATTGTTGCTGACCATGTCCATCCCTTTATGACCACAATGTACCCAACTTCTGATGGCTACTTTCAGCAGGATAATGCGCCATGTCATAAAGCTGGAATCATCTCAGACTGGTTTCTTGAACATGACAATGAGTTCGCTGTACTCAAATGGCCTCCACAGTCACCAGATCTCAATCCAATAGAGCATCTTTGGGATGTGGTGGAACGGGAGATTCGCATCATGGATGTGCAGCCGACAAATCTGCGGCAACTGTGTGATGCCATCATGTCAATATGGACCAAACTCCCTGAGGAATGCTTCCAGCACCTTGTTGAATCTATGCCACGAAGAATTGAGGCAGTTCTGAAGGCAAAAGGGGGTCCAACCCGTTACTAGCATGGGGTACCTAATAAAGTGGCCGGTGAGTGTATATTGAGAATAGTAGAGGGCCTAACACAGATCCTTGCGGTACTCCATAGTTTACTGACGTTATCTTTGATTTTTCCCCATTTAAGCAGACAAAGTGGTAACGGTCTGATAAGTACGATCTAAACCAGCTTAATGCCTGTCCCTGAACACCAGTGTAGTTTTGTAGTCGATCCAGGAGTATTTTATGATCTATAGTATCAAATGCAGCGCTTAGATCCAGTAGAACAAGTATTGAGATGCAGCCTTGGTCAGAAGCTAAAAGTAAATCATTTGTAATTTTAACTAGCGCAGTTTCTGTGCTATGATACTGTCTGAATCCTGACTGAAATTTTTCATAGATATCATTTTCTTGCAAGAAAGAGCACAATTGAGCGGACACAACTTTTTCTAGTATTTTAGACATAAATGGAAGATTTGAAATGGGTCTGTAATTTGCTAGGTTATTTGGATCTAATTGTGGTTTCTTAATAAGAGGTTTTATTACTGCCAGCTTGAATATTCTTGGAACGTGACCTAAAAATAAAGATGAATTAATAATATTGAGAAGAGGCTCTTCCACTACAGGTAACACTTCTTTAAGTAATTTAGTGGGTATTGGATCTAATAAACAAGTTGTTGGTTTAGATGCAATAATAAGTTTATTTAGCTCTTCCTGTCCTATAGTTGTAAAGCGGTGTAGTTGTTCTTGAGGGGCGATAATTGAGGCTGAATCATAAGACACCATAATAGATTGTATATTTACAATTGTGTTTCTGATGTTTTCTATTTTCTCAGTGAAGAAATTCATAAAGTCATTACTACTACATTGTAACGGAATATTTTGCTCAGGTGATGCCTGTTTATTTGTTAGTCTGGCCACAGTGTTAAATAAGAACCTTGGATTATTTTGGTTATTTTCTATTAGTCTGCGGAGATGCTCAGCCCTGGCTGATTTAAGAGCCTTTTTGTAACGTGACATACTGTCTTTCCACGCGATTCTAAAGACCTCTAAATTTGTTTGTTTCCATTTACGCTCTAAGTTACGAGTTTCTCTCTTGATAGCATGCGTAGCATTGTTGTACCATGGTGCTCTAGTTTTCTCTCTAACCTTTTTTAATCTAATTGGTGCAACAATTTCTAATGTACTAGAGAAAATGGTGCTCAAACTGCTAGTCATTTCCTCTAGTTCATCTGTTTGTTTGGGTTCACTGAGCAGCTGAGATAGATCAGGTAAGCTATTTGAGAATCTATCTATAGTGTTTGGAAGGATTGTTCTGCCTGGTCGATAACGTGGCGCAACATGACAAATTTCAGCAGTACGTAACATGCAAGTTACCATGTAATGATCAGTTACATCATCGCTTTGCGGTACAATATCTATATCGGTTGGATTGGTTCCATATGATATAATTAAATCTAGTGTATGATTTAGGCGATGAGTGGGACCACTGACGTTTTGTGTGACCCCGAAGGAGTTTAATAAATCTGTAAACGCAGTCCCTAACGCATCATTTGTGTTATCTACGTGTATGTTAAAATCTCCAACAATTATTGCTTTATCGACATTGACCAATAGATTTGATAGAAAGTCTGCAAACTCTTTTAGGAAATCGGCGTAAGGCCCTGGAGGTCTATATACAGTAGCCAAGGCTAGAGATAATAGGGATTTCTTTCTTAAATCTAATAGTGTAACATTTAGCACAAGTACCTCAAACGAATTAAACCTGTGACCTGTTTTCTGAGTAACATTAAGAATATCTCTATAGATTGTTGCAACACCGCCGCCACGACCAACCAGACGGGGCTCATGCTTATAACAGTATCCTGGCGGAGTAGACTCATTTAGACCGAAATAATCATTTGGTTTAAGCCAGGTTTCAGTAAGGCACAGTACATCGAAACTATTATCTGTGACCATTTCATTTACAATAACCGCCTTAGGTGTGAGCGATCTAATGTTTAGAAGACCTAGCTTTAGAAATTGTTTATCACTGATATTGAGATTTTCTGGTTTAATTACAATTAAATTTTTCCTAGATCCTACATTATATATATTATTTGGCCTTACTAAACGAGGAATAGACACAGTTTCTATATAATGTTCTACATTGGTGCTTATATCAATTAAGTTGGGACAGCAAAGACTGTGATTTGGACTTTGACTTACTAGTCATATGGTGTGTAGCGTCTTGGAGATGTTGTCCGACAGCACAGCCGCTCCGACTCTGCTGGGGTGAAGGCCATCAGCACGGAAGAGCCTAGGTCGCTCCCAGAACAGATTCCAATTATTTACAAAGAGCAGTCTCTGTTCATTACACCATGACATTAACCATTCATTTAGAGCAAATAATCTACTGAACCTTTCTTGTCCTAGTCGGTACGTGGGAAGCAGTCCAGACACGACGATCGTTGCTTCAGGCGATGTGCTGCGTACCGTCGCGATCAGGCTCCTGTAGTCCTCCTTCAGAACCTCCGTCTGCCGCAGCCTGATGTCGTTCGTCCCCACATGCAGCACGACAGCTCCGACGCGCTCGTCACCGTTCAGGATCTCGGGAACCTGCGCAGCGACATCGAGAACACGAGCACCAGGAAAGCAGTGAGTGCGCACCTTACCTTTACCCGAGGTAGCGCGGACATGACGGACGATGGAACTGCCGATGATCACGGCGTCGTCGCGTTCCGACTCGCGAAGAGGGGAGAAGCGGTTCCGGGTGGAGATCTCGAAGGCCGGGAGGGGTGGGGAGGTCCTTGGTCTGGTCCTGGCTCGCGTCTTCCGCCGTGGAATCACCCAGGGTCCATGGTGCTGTGTCGGTGCCGGAGTGAATGAAGCCAGGGATGATCGCGTCCTGGTTGCTCGGGACCTGTGCAGAGAAACACACGGAGTAGACGAGGTCGGAGTCAAAAAATTATTAACCACTGACCTGTGAGCATCTGCGCGTGATGTTTCAAGCGCGGACCGTCGATCTCGCAGCTCGGCCTGTCTCTCCAACAGCTCGCGGATCCGTCTCTCGACCGATTCGAGCTCCAACTGCACCGAATGCAGCTCAAAGGTGTCTTCACCTGCACTCAGAGGTAACGTTAGACACACATCCGATATATTCGCCATTATAGCAGATGTGCTATAGTGGCGAATTATAGCTTTCAGTTATACGGGTGTAAATAAGACGATCGACAGACGAGAGACCACGCGTGCAGTGCTAGCGGGCTAAGGCTAGTAGTAGTAGAAGTTCGGAAAGTTGGTTATAAGTAGCGATATCAAAGCAATCTGATTGTTTTTTATAAGGAATAGTATCCGCGATATGTTCACACGTTTGTAAAATTGGAAAATTTAGGTTTATAACTAAATGTGAAAGAAGAAAATCAAGGATTAGGAATCAATTCGACGGAGTTGTCTCAGTAAGCTTGTGTTAGGGTTAACGCATGCGCAGTCCAAATACAAACACAAGAACAAAACAAGAAAACAACAAACCAGAATTACAGAAGTGACCTGACATATATCAAGGACTCTGTGACAAACACTGAAACAGACAGGGTATATATACACACAGAACTAACGAGGTGATGGGAAACAGCTGAGTGCAATAATCAATGATTGACAGAACAGGATGATGGGAAATGTAGTAATTGAGTGTAGGACACCGTGCGGGAAGAGGACCTCTAGTGGTTACCCAGGAAACAAAACCAGACACTGTGACATGGACTTTATTCTGTTATGTGGTTTATTTTGATAGGTGAACTGTCTTTGTAGTGTTAAGAGAAGGCGGAGAGCTAAACGGGAGAGATTGTTTTTTTGCCCCTCAGCTCCACCGTGCGTGTTCTTAAAGAGAAACACAGTCTTTTCAGTTGGCCACTATAAATCGCTATTTTTCTGCACTAAACTAGTGAATTTTCCCACGATATATTCAGAGATGATAAACAAGATGTTATAGAATAATAATTTAATAAAAACCCAATTTTGACAAAAAACTGACATTCAATCTATTTTTAGACCTTACTGAAAACGTACCAGCGCGACATCCGACGGGTATTCCCAGATCACATCACATATATATATATATATATATATATATATACACTCACCGGCCACTTTATTAGGTACCCCATGCTAGTAACGGGTTGGACCCCCTTTTGCCTTCAGAACTGCCTCAATTCTTCGTGGCATAGATTCAACAAGGTGCTGGAAGCATTCCTCAGGGAGTTTGGTCCATATTGACATGATGGCATCACACAGTTGCCGCAGATTTGTCGGCTGCACATCCATGATGTGAATCTCCCGTTCCACCACATCCCAAAGATGCTCTATTGGATTGAGATCTGGTGACTGTGGAGGCCATTTGAGTACAGCGAACTCATTGTCATGTTCAAGAAACCAGTCTGAGATGATTCCAGCTTTATGACATGGCGCATTATCCTGCTGAAAGTAGCCATCAGAAGTTGGGTACATTGTGGTCATAAAGGGATGGACATGGTCAGCAACAATACTCAGGTAGGCTGTGGCGTTGCAACGATGCTCAATTGGTACCAAGGGGCCCAAAGAGTGCCAAGAAAATATTCCCCACACCATGACACCACCACCACCAGCCTGAACCGTTGATACAAGGCAGGATGGATCCATGCTTTCATGTTGTAGACGCCAAATTCTGACCCTACCATCCGAATGTCGCAGCAGAAATCGAGACTCATCAGACCAGGCAACGTTTTTCCAATCTTCTATTGTCCAATTTCGATGAGCTTGTGCAAATTGTAGCCTCAGTTTCCTGTTCTTAGCTGAAAGGAGTGGCACCCGGTGTGGTCTTCTGCTGCTGTAGCCCATCTGCCTCAAAGTTCGACGTACTGTGCGTTCAGAGATGCTCTTCTGCCCACCTTGGTTGTAACGGGTGGTTATTTGAGTCACTGTTGCCCTTCTATCAGCTCGAACCAGTCTGGCCATTCTCCTCTGACCTCTGGCATCATCCAGGCATTTCCGCCCACAGAACTGCCGCTCACTGGATGTTTTTTCTTTTTCGGACCATTCTCTGTAAACCCTAGAGATGGTTGTGCGTGAAAATCCCAGTAGATTAGCAGTTTCTGAAATACTCAGACCAGCCCTTCTGGCACCAACAATCATGCCACGTTCAAAGTCACTCAAATCACCTTTCTTCCCCATACTGATGCTCGGTTTGAACTGCAGGAGATTGTCTTGACCATGTCTACATGCCTAAATGCACTGAGTTGCCGCCATGTGATTGGCTGCTTAGAAATTAAGTGTTAAGGAGCAGTTGGACAGGTGTACCTAATAAAGTGGCCGGTGAGTGTATATATATATATATATATATAGCACCCATAAAAAAAAAAAATCCAGAATTAACTGTGTATATAGTATGTGTACAGTGCAACAGCAAAGAGCTTGTTTACATT
The DNA here is from genome assembly GCA_031834385.1 of Semotilus atromaculatus. Classification (NCBI taxonomy): domain Eukaryota; kingdom Metazoa; phylum Chordata; class Actinopteri; order Cypriniformes; family Leuciscidae; genus Semotilus; species Semotilus atromaculatus. The sequence goes on along the minus strand of JAULUF010000038.1, from coordinate 10,310,740 downwards.
TTAGACAAGTTACCGAACAGGACCCTATGGAGACGTCAAAAAGGTACAAAAAGTTGCCTACTACAGTAAACGGATATCAACCGTAGAGTCAGTTCTGGCAGGTCACGTTAGTCAAGCTCGCATCAGCTGACTCTCCGCTGATCCACGTCTACCTATATGAATACGACGCCCATCACAGCATTCATAAATAAGCTCCTTCAGTATTTTCAGCAGCTATCGCTTTTCTCAGGTGCAAATTACCCTCCTCCATCCCCAGCTCCTCCTCTCGTCAGTCAGGATTTGGCATTCTGATTCCCCTTTGAATCAGACTAAATTCTCGAATTATGTGGTACATAAAAATTTTGAAGTATTGATATCTGCAATACATTCATGTTTTTTCTGTTCTGTTTACCCTAAGGTGGGTTATTGCTGCTCTAGCAAGTTATTTCCCAGAACAGAATATGCTAATTGTCAATCGTATCCTGACAGAACCATTCAGAATTACTAAACACAGCAACATACCATGAAAAATCAAAACATTATCCTGAATGTCTGTGAAAACCGTGTCTGTGCATAAATAAAATGTGCGATCAGTGCGTCGAGAGTGCACATACACAGTTTGCTTGCACCTTAATATAATGGATTAAGGCATCCTTACTGGATGACTACTGTACATCACTGCAATCGTCTTTACCTTGATTGCAATCCTCATCCATCAAAATTTGACTATTGAGATGCCTAGCGTGGTTACAGGTGCATACGCCATTGTAGATGCTCAGTGTGATAAATTCCTGACTTCTAAAATCATCTAACTGTATGACGTAAATTACATTAATGACGCAATTTCACATGCTTTTATAATTTACTTGTGTTAATTTAGAATTAATCTCATGCTTTAACGTGTTATATGCACATGAATCTGTGTGTAAGAAACAACTTAGGCTACCACCTTCATTAAAGCACAGGACAAAGGAAATACACTGCGAGGGAGTGCGTGAAAGCTTGCAGACAACACGCTCACTGCACAAATAAAAGAGGGAAGAGCGTTAACCAACACCGTCCACAACCCACATGCTCACCAAGCAGGATGAGTGATAGAGGAACATCAGTGTGCTTAAGAGCAGAACGCACCCAACAGCCCTCACCACAGGGAAGAAGGCACATCCAACCTGAGTTTGAGATGGGTTTGAAAAAGGAAGAATTGAGGTACTCAACAATGAAACTATTGCACAGACAGAATGTAAACACTTTATATGCAGATGCATAGCATTTCAGTGGATATTCCGTGTCACAATTCCATACATTTATTGTTGTAAAATTTTTTTTAGCACACACACACACACACACACACACACACACATTGAGTGTTCATGTTTTATGGGGACTTTCCATAGACAAAATGATTTTTATAATGTTATCCATCCCCTAACCCAACCCCTAAACCTACCCATCACGGCAAACTTTATGATTTATACAATGATTTATAATCTGATATTGCCATCTTTGTGTGGACATTTTGTCCCCATAATGTAGGATTTACCTACCTAATGCACTGTAATATATGATTTGGACTTGTTCGTGGAATACATTTTTTTTTTTTTGTAAATTAACTGAACAGATTGTTGAAACAGATTTTTCACTTTGACGTCTACCCTGCTCTTGTTATTTACAGCTGCCTTGCAGGTCACATCAAATACTGACTAATGTCCTCGACATATTCAGCACTGCTCTAATATGCTGTGTAAATCAAATGAGTGCTTTAAAAGTATTATGGCACTGTCCTATATGTTGTCTTTAGTTTTATTATTTATTATTCTAACACTGTCTAGTCCACTGTGTGGGACCAGTAATGACAGAGGTGATCTCTTAATATGTGTACTAAGTGCTCCACTACCCTTAAAACACATGCATTTATTCTTCAGGTGATTCCAGGAGTTTATCTGGAGTGTCTTCGTTTATTTAGCTGGTCCCGTATGTATTTATTTATCTGTTTCCCACAGTGCTGTATTACCTGTCCAATACTGTGGCCAGCTCATCCATCACTACTGCAGGCTGGGTCGGGCCTCTACGTGAGAGCACCCGGTCATGCGACACACACACACACGCACACACACACACACACACACACACACACACACGCACACACACACACACATACACACACACGCTGCCAACCACTCATGAATACATTTTTCACTACCTTGCTCCTACATTATGCCCAGCCTCATGTTCTGTCATTTTCCCTGTGTCCCATCGCTGTCTCCTGCTGTCCCACAGCTTTAGAAAAAAGAATGCAGAGTACAAGAATACCCATACGGGCTTACAAACACCGAACAGAGAAATATCCAGCTAGGGTCTGGAATGGAATTAACTTTTTTTCCACACCACACCTGAATTGTGAAAACGTATTTTATCATAAATGTATTTTACCATATTCCGTAAAAAAAAAAAAAAAAGGAGTAAGTAGTTTTGGAGTAACTCTTCCCCTCAGCTTTTCTCTTATTTGCTGCATGCAGAGTTGATTTTCTTCCCAGCGTCCGGTTCAGCATTGTGACAAATACATAGTTGTCCTCCTTTTCACTATTGTCTTTTTTAATTATGCATTGTTATGGAGTTATTTATTCAGTTATTTATGTTTCCCTTTTCTTGTCTCATGCTTGCTGCCAGTAATGCAAAGCCTGAAATAGGTTTGCTGCGGCAGCACACGGATGCGGAAATGTGAAAATCAATTTCCCCCACTTCATTGTCAGGGAGAAGAGGAAAAATAGTTTATTTGGCGACTCCTTTAAGGTAGCGATATTATTATTATGCAAATACCTGCAGAGCACAGAGTCATTATTTTTGATTGAGTTTGCTTTTCTAGATGAGCAAATCAGTGGTAATTGTGTACTCAGGCTTGGCACACAACAGGTCTATCACAGGCAGTGTCAAAAGTTCACATTACCGTGATGTATGGAGAAAAAGAGACTCGCATGTGACTCACACATGGGATTGTCACTGCACAAATCTTGACTGTAATTCTGGAAGTTCTCCTGCTGTGGATCCTGTTTTAATGACGGAGAGGGATTCATTTAGCTTATCAAGAATGAATACAGCCTGAAGTCAAGGCGACTCCTCTGAAGTCTTTATTATTTGTTTTCAGAGCCCTTTTCTTGTCGAACACATACACACACTCCTAAATGTTTGTGTCTCAGTCAAGCCGTTGGATCTTGAATTTCAATAGCAAACTTTTTTATATATATTTTTTTTTCTCATTATCATAGCAAGTCTGATTGGACCCCTGCTAAGGAAGTCTGACAACGCTGAAACATGCAGATGTGATATTAATTCATGTGGAATTTAAAAATTTAATATATTAATAATATAATAATATATTTTTTAAGGTATCCTTGTCGCAGTGTAAATTACACACATATGTACTGAGTAATATTAATTAACAATGGACTTACTATAGGATTGGGGTTTGGTTTAGAGTTAGTTGCTTTATAATTCACTGTTATTACACTGTTATTATAATAAGAACATGGTATAACAGGGACACTGTAAAAAAAAAGTGTTAGCAAATTTATTATGCAGTTATATACTGTATTGTAAGCTTTTCGTTTTACAGAAAAGGGGGGAAATTGGGTCCATATTGTAAGTAACATTGTTTGGCTAATGTCAGAAACAACAGAAGAGAAACAAAAGTGATTGCTGGAGTAATTCCATTCATCAGACTGTAATTATCTGTAATAGCTGGGAGTTTGTAGCTCACTTTTTAGTGTCGAGAGATTTGCTGCTTTTTAAAATGTCTGTCATACTAAATTTTAAAATAACCACTCTGTCCTCTAATAAACACTATGTGAAAGGTAGAGAGGGATTTATAAAAGCAGGGACTCACTGTCTCAAAGTTGTTCATGGGAATTGTTTTAAAACATTTTTTTTTTACTCTGGGATTGCCCCTCCCGGCCTCTCTCATGGGCATGGCCAATCAACAGCTTCACTCCTTCTGCCTTTTATTTCATATTTTTGCCCTAGCAACAGGCCTGAACTGCAGCAGCTGACAAGAATGTTAATGCTCTTGCATATCTTGAACTCTTTTTTTCTCTATGCATCTTTCATTGACTTTTCTCTTTATTTGTTGTCTTTATGTTATCAATGGAATTTGCCTTTTTTGTAGTCATCAGTCACTATCAGCAAAGCACTTTTTTTTTAGTACCCTACTAATAGCAGAATAATTAACATAAATTCTATACTGCTCGATTTACCTCATGGATGATGGCATTGTGTGCATTTTGACTAAATTGGTTGTGACAGGAGTATTATCGACAGCCACAGGAGATATGGGCTTATGAGATCCTGTTCCCTCAGGGAGGTGACTGAAGCTACATTTTTTCTGACTCCAGTGGTCCTATCGGTTTCCTTTTTCATCGAAAATAAATTTTTCACCTTTAAGATAAACATTATTTTTTTTTTACTTTTACTATGGCTGTTCATTTGATTCACATGTAATTTGAAACTCTGTGAAGCAGCTGTGAAACAATGGCTATTTGTACATGCACACCTTTTTTTTCAATCTGAATGAATTCATTCAATGAATCCGAACGTATTATTTGGTTATTATGGATTATTTGGTTGAATTTAAACATTGCCACTGTATTTTGAAAAGTGCTATAGAAATGAACTGACTTGACTTGGTATTTGGAGTGTATACAGACAAATGCTGCATGCGTCTGAAATAGCATACTGTTGGTATTACATTTGTCGCGTTATGTCAAAATTGCACCTGATACGTTAGATGGGATTATAATAAGTGAGACGCTCATGTTCACTCTATACAGAGTGTTATCTCACGTGCTTACTCTCATGACACATAGGAACACAGCTAAAAGTACTCCTTTGTTTGACATTTTATTGAAATTAGACTTAGTTTACCTGTTAAAACATTCCTTCACAAGCACCCGTAAAAGCAGTTGAGTTGTGTTTGAATTCTGACATGATGCACGAATGGGGCGTTTGCAAAATATGCTGTATTTTTGTAATTCTGCTAGGTGTCACTAGTGTCACAGAAACTCCATATTTCACCTTTAAATGGTACGGCACATCGGCTGAAGAGACACATCTAAATCAGAGATGACAAATAAGAAACACCATGGCAGGTGTCAATTTAAATGTATGACATAAGTGTTTTTTTAAAGGGCCCCTATCATGGATTTTTGAAAATGACCTTTCATGTAGTGTGTAATAAAGCTCTAAGTGAATGAAAAACATCCTGGAAAGTTTTAAATCTGAAAGTGCACCGTATATAAAGTTATTGTCTTTCAAAAGTAAGAGTCGACTCTGAGTTAATGAAATGAATTGTTTTTCAAACGAGTCATAAGTCGTTTCATCGTGATGTCAAGACGAAACATTAGCATTAGCTCCGCCCACTTATTCCGCACGCACCAGGGAAACTTAAAGCGGCTATATGCTTTTTTCTGAAATTTAAACTCGCGACTGACACCTGTGGCCAAAAAACAGAACTGCTCTTCCTTTCTGCTCGCTCTCGCAGCGCTCGCTCGATCTAACAGCATTTACAAGTGAACTGAAAACAACACAGTGCTATTTCAATGAACAGTTTTATAACGTGTTACCTTACCAAATCCATTGCACTGCTTGCGAGTGTAGGCTACTTGCTGACTAGCGGTGGTGGCCGTGGCAGAGTGATCTGAAACGTTTAACTTGAACGCGCTTGACGTCACATCCGCAGACAGCGCGGGAAAAATCCGACCTGACAGAAAATAGGAAAAATAGGATACAGGCTTATAGGTGCACCCACTGTGAGCGGACAAGGTGTCAGTATGCTCAACAGGAGATGTTTGAGTCATACATGGTAAAATAAAAAGGCTATTGTTACGTTTATTTTGGGGAAAAAGTTCCATATAGCCCCTTTAAACCTTAAACCGGCAGCTGAGTCCTGAGGATAATGGATAGATCATGTCAAGGAGACGCTGTGCTCTACAATGTGACGGGAAAATAATAGTTTTTTTTCCACTGCCCAAGGACGAGCATGTGAAGAATCTGTGGTTAAAATTAATCTTTACCATGATACTACAGCAGTATAATCATAAACTTTTCCTGTTACCTTTATTTTACTGACCACTACTTCTCAAATATCGGAGTCAGCTAATCAGCTGTGGGCCACTATTACATAAAATTGTCTATTAATGCAGATTGTCTGTCGTTCTCACTACTTTGAGGAAAGTTTAAGCATGAAGCAAGATTTGTTTTACCAATGTTTATGTTACATCAGTCATTCACGCTAGAGCTTGGTTAATGTATACATTGCATAGCTTACATGCTATTGATACAGTTTCCACGTGTTCACCGCAATATATTAGAAACATACTCGGTAAATAAATTAGTACAAGTAAAATAATCGGTTGATGGACATGCACTTGTTAATGCTGATGGTGAGGAATAGCAACATCTCATAATTTAAGTTACCTCAAACTGAGTAGTGAATCACTGAAACGTCCTGCTCGAGTCGTCCTTGTGATGGAGGTTCGGGTTGAATGAATGGTTCTTCTAGTGTTTCATCATCGGACTCGCGCTCGGATTGATATGGTAAATTCGACGTCATTGTTCGTTAAGGCTGGGCAATTTAATCGTTTCTGCAATATAAATCGATATTATTTTTTTTCCAAGAAAGTATTGATTTTTAAGCCGCGAGTATCGATACATAAGTCCCATTCAAATCCCCCGTGTTTTCCCCCGTTCGCGTTGCAGGACGAGCGATTTGTTCAGCCAGCCGCTAGTCTCGCTACAGAGTAAACTTTACACAGACGCTGACATAGACGGCCGCTGGAGCGTACGCCATATTGCGGAGGGCAACTTTCCCATACCTCTCATACCAGGAATTGAGAAAAATGCCTGTTTCATGTTTCACATTCCTGTTTCACATTCCTTTGTGCTTGTTTTAAGTGCGATGACGTTATAACATGACGACAGGAATTAAAAGCATCATTGGAAAACTTAAAGAGAAAGGTTCAAATGTAGATATGACATGACAAAAATTATGTTCAGTACGGCCATATGACCGTCAAAGTATAAACGGTCAGAATGACCGCTGTGGTCGTTCTAGTAGTTATGGAATTCCGGTAGTTCTAGTGTTAAAAGACAATTAATAGGTAATCTTCATTGCCATTCAAGTGAAATTACAGAACTTAAATATACAAGCTTGATAAAAATGATCATTCTAGAAGAAAATTTCAAATGGCACTTATAGAGGCTTTTGCATCTGAACTCTTCATATATATTGTGTAATTGATGTTTTTGATAAAAATTTATGTTTTTAGTTTTCAGTTTTAGTTTTCAGCTCAATTAATTCAATCCAAGTAAATGGAACACTCACAAGATGTCACAAATCACTCTTCCCCTTTTAAATATTTCAGAAAATTATGTAAGTGTATCAAATTATATCGAATCGAACCGTATCGTTGGCTGAATATCGTGATATATATATATCGCATCATGAGCTGAATATCGTGTATCGTATCGTGAGATTAGTGTATCGCTACAGCCCTATTGTTCGTTACTGTGTTTAGTTTACGGTGAAGGAAGCCTCAGGACACGCAGAGCTGTCGGTGTTATGGCAATGTGAATTTTTGTTTTCGACGCGTGCTGTACGCGGTAAACCAATCACAGGAGACTAAGCAGTCTGTCCAATCAGAGCAGAGTAGCTCGCGGAAAGGAGGGATTTAGAGAAATTGATTCATTTGGCGAGTCATTTGAGAATCATCAAAAATCTGGTGATTTGCAAATTTATATTATGAGAAAATGAAACCGTTTTTTGACGTTCGATGCATATAAACCTGTTGTAGGAGACTCCAAAACAACATTAGGAAACTTTAAAATATCATATTAGGGCCCTTTAAATGAAAAATAAGTAAATCTAATAAATATTATTGCCGTATTATAAATAAAATATAAGTAAGTAAATAAGTAAATATAAATAAATATAGTATAATCAAAATATAAGTATTCTTTCAAAATTAAGTGGAAATAATGCAAATTGATGACTTTAACAAACCAATAATCGATAATCTAATAGCCTCAGATAGTTACAGTAGGTCTGCTTACAAGTAGGTCTGTCTTTAACAGTTTTTTTTTGTGTTTAAATAAATTTCCCTATGGAGAAAATTAAATACTATGAAGATACTTGATTTAGTCTATTAGTTTTGTATAAAATGAAGAGTTTGATTCCAAAACGCAATAAATCCATTTTGATGAATTTGAGAAAAAATGTGTTTTCTTTACCAAGAAAGTGGAAAGATGAAAACCACTATTTTCTGTTTCAAATTTTCACATAGCATTTGTAGGTTATTATAACAATAAAAAATTAAATCCAGGTTTTGATTTTCAAAGATTTATTATAAAAACAGACTTTTCCCCCCAAAAATGCAATAAATCCATAAAAAAAAATCAAAAAATCTAAATGCAATTAATCAAAAATAATATAATCTAAATAAATTCAAAATAAAATAAATTTTATATACATTAAATTTGTTGTCTTGTGCATACTATAAATCCATTGCTTTAATATAAAATCTGTGTAAAACTGTTTAAAACTGATTTGCACATGACACCTCTTGAATTAGACTACAGAAAATTACATTCATATTTAAGACATCTTTGTTGTATTGATTGTCTTGTGCATGCTATAAATCCATTGTATTAATATAACAATATTCGGTAACACTTTACGGTAAGGGTACATGAATTATCATGAATTCATGAATTATCATGAATTATCATGAATTCATGTATAAATTAATGCATGAATTATGTATTCATTCATGCATTAATATCTCATGAATCATCAGGAACTAACACAAGTTCAACTGTTTTCATTCATGACTTCATGGATGAACAACACCTTAATTAAAACATTAACTAAGATGAGCACATCATCATGAATTATGATTTATTACGCATGATCATGATGTTTTCACATAATTCATGTACCCTTACCGTAAAGTGGTACCCAATATTCTTTGTAAAAACATTTAACAACTTATCATTCATTAAGAAATCATTGAATGGTCACTCTCAAAACGCTGACAGAATGGGCAGCTACTCTTCATGTCGATCGTCTGTGACTGAGAGAGTGCATTATCATAGAAGGGACGCACGGTTTTCGTTGACTTTGAATAAAACAATTAAAAAGTTTTTCAAAAGATCTCCTGTGTCAGCGTGACAGAAGTTTGATGCTGTCGTGTGAGAAAAAGCAACAGCCGACATTTTTCCTCCTACCGAGTGCCTCATCTTCTTAATCTCCTCACGTAAATGATTCGATTTCGATGCCTTACGTTTCTTACCCACCGCAGAAACCACCACAGGTTCATCAATGCCATCAAAATTATTCATTTTTTTGTTTGTTTGTTGATCAAAAAGTACAAAATACATAAGAAAACCTAGGAAGCCGGGTGTATTTAAAGCGCTGCCGTTACTGTTTACATTGCGTGGAATGGTGCGTTGTGATTGGTTGAGCGGATGTATCGCATTTTGCAGAGAAGGGAGACTGGCGTTTGTCGCGGTTTGGAAAGAAAGGGACAAAATATTACAGAATAACATGGCGGGTATAGCATTTTACATAAAATTAAACATTGACTTTTCAATACTGATTTTTGCAGTAACTCAATTTTTTTTTTAAATGGCGTTTATCGCATTTTGGAACCAAACTCTTCTAATACAATGTGATTTTCTTGATCAATATCTGTCAGAAACAGCACATTTTTTCACTTTGGCGAGCGATTCACGGACAGCTTTCCCTGAATTAAATCAGATATTTGCCAGTAAACCAATGAGAACACGGGAGAACTACAGTTTTATGAATACTATAAATTTATAAACTGAGAAATGACTGAGAAAAGGGCTTCTGACAGCCAGTTAAATGTAAGGGACCAATCATTTTAATTCAATGGCTCCTCACCATGACCTTTGATGCATGCAAGTATTCTACAGTATATACCAATTGATCTACAGGATCTGTTGTTGCACATTTCACAATTTTGATTATTTTCCCCCTTTCCAATGTTCTTGGAGCCCTTACGAATCTTGTTTAAAGCCATATTTAAGTAATATACTGTAGTTTATATATATATATATATATATATATATATATATATATATATATATATATATATATATATATATATATATTTATCCGGGTATGTAATTACATTATTAATACGGTCATAATCTTTATTTTGATCCTTGTACTAAATATGAATTATAATATTATAATCCAAAACCAGTCTAAATGAAAAACTGCTTTGTAGAGTCAGACTACATTTCACAATAAAATAATATGATACTATATATTTAATGCAGGTTCTTTCAGCCCCCTGGCTAGTTTATAAGTCAAAGAAACCCAGATACTAGTAATTTAAACATATTTCAGCACGAATAACTATTTCCTCATATTTTTCATGCTTGGAGGTTGATTTAGTGCTCGCAGATAGACACCCCCCTGTGAAACATTTAATTGTCAACATTCATCTGTATAAAAATGAAATATAACTCCCTTTTATCTGCTTCTGAGATAATGACACCAAGTAATAAATATGAGTTCCTACCTACTTGCTATTTAAGGCTTATTTAACTTGGCTCAACTATTCTGGAGATGGTTTTAAAATCATATTTAAGTTGGCTCTTTTCGCCTTATATTTAAGCAATTGGCACACAGTATAATGCAATGTTGTGTGCAATGTGCAGTTTATTACTCAAAACAAGATGACTTTTGTTTGTGAGACAATAACTCATACCGGATTTTCGAATGAGCATGTAGGCTGTGTTTTCCTGTGCTATTGTTTTAATAATGACGGATAAAAAGAAGAAAGGCAAATATGGAGGCGTGTGAAGTCTCAGAAGTATAGAGTACATACGTCAACTGCTGTCTCGAGATGGTGCTTTAAAGCTCCAGTCAGACGTATAGCTTTGAGCCAATGTGCTTGTAGGGTTGAACACAGGGACACCTAAAAGATGATCTTTTGCTCTTCTCTGCTCTTTGATACTTTTTTAAAATGTTTTTCTTAAAGTCTTTCAACCGCATGCACAATTCAGTTAAAAAAAGTCATCCTGCATGGATTCAACCTACTTAAAAGGTAAATTGTCAGTCAGGTTGAAAAATGTCACCGTAATGACAGAATGCTACAATTACAGCATTGCCCTGAAGCTTCCAGAAATTCACAAATCTTCATATAGAAAAGCGCAACCTATATTTATTAGCCAAGTAGTGGCCTAAGACCAAAAGAAAGCCGCCTCTCTTTTAAGAATGTACATGAAATGCTGTTCCAAGTCACACCAAAACCCTAATTGTAAGGACAAAGTTTCATTGTCATGGGAAACCAATTCCGACACAATTATCTCAACTCCCTGCTGCTTATGCCCTCTGTTGTGGTCTATCAAGTAGCCCTATGAGGTCTCTCTCATCTGAAGGGGGAGAAAAAATGTATATATATATTTATTTCAAAATACAGTATATGCTCAATTCACTCCAACTATGGGTAAGGTTGTTCTCCCAGCTGGATTTAATTGTCATATTCTCATTGTTAATTATCTCCAACCTCTTGAAGGTTGAAGTGTGGCTTCAGAAAAGGAGCTAGAGAAAAGGGAAGTTGCGGAAGCTGGTCGCTAATAAAATTGAAGCATAGGTGTCATCAGCAGTTATGTCCAGGTCTTACATTGTCAGGTCTCTGTAGCTTACGTCAGTTAATTAAGCACGCCTTGAAAAAGTCAGGGAAACTTTCTCCCGTTCACGAACATGCAAAGTGTCTGGGCTTATTCTGTCATGCCAATAAAGGGATATGTTGCCGTAGACTGTTAAGCAGCAGGAAACAAATGACAAACTGAAGTCATGCTTGACAGAAGTAAGGTAATGCATCAGTGCAGCCCTTGTGTTGCAGTCAACACGGTTTCACGATTTCAAGGTTACATTTTTTTTTTTACTTAATTTTTCTTCCTGTGGAAAATCTCCTATAACACCTGCAACTGTGTTTACTTTGCCCATAAAAAAAAAAAAAAAAAAAAAAAATGCATTCCATCTTCTGACCTGGCTTCTTTGTCATTATATTTTGGGCAGAAGATAATGCGCTTTTGTCTCATAATAATCTCTGGCTAAGTGGTAATTGCTCTATTGATGGCATTACGACAAGGCTTTGACACATCATTACTCACTTAACTACTTGACCTGGAACAAATGTTGAAGCAATTATTGCTGAGAGCTTCTCTACTTGGAAAATTGCCACAAACTTTTGCTCGGGGCGTTTCATGAATGACTGTTTATGTGATATCAACAATAACTTTCTTTTGACTGATTTTATTACTGTTATGTTCGTTTTCCTGTATATTATGTCTATTCATTTCAAGGGTGGATTTAGCTTTTTACATTAGGAATGCACTATTATGCAAATTATAGCCATTGCTGATTAGCTGACAGCTATTTTCAGGCTGTAGCCAATAACTGATGTAAAGATAATATTGTATATATATTCTACTTTAAAAAATAATTAACAAAAGAAACACACATACGTAAATACACAAATAACAAATAAATAAATAACATAAGGATGCTATTTAAAATAATAAACTATTCCATAAATATTCACAAAAAAAAGAGCTCTTTAAATAGAGAATGGACAACTGAGATGCTAGTTACAAAGGTTTAATGCAGCAAACTCAGAGACGAGAGAAAGATGGATATAAATACAGAAGTTTTATTAAAGTTATGCAATTAACTCAGAAACTAAAAAAAAAAAAAAAACGAAACACTAAGAAACTGGACTGAGAACACCAAGATACAGCCGTAGAAGGATTAGAGCCGACAATCAACACGGGAAGTACGGGTTTAAATGCACGGGATAACAAGGGGCAAACAAGGAACTGATAAGAGTAATCAGCAGGCTTGGGAGGGTTACTTTAAAAATGTATTCCGTTACAGTTACAAATTACTTCATAAAAAAAGTATTCAGTAACGTAATCCAAGTACCACAATATTAAAGTAATGTAACTGATTACTTTTGGATTACTTCAAGGACAGATATTATTTTAAAAAAACAACAACTTTTATTTATTAAGAATTTCACAGCCCTGAATAAATATTTATGTAAAGGAATATACAGACATCTAACGTTAGTGGCTACAGTATGGTATTACAGATTATTTTGTTTTATTTTTAACTTGACATGTACAAGGAAAAAATTAAATAGAAATGTTTCTTCAACAGGAAAATAGATATACATGCATACTACAAATAACACTATATTAAGCGTTTCTTTAATGACTCACGACACTCGTGTGCCACCCGCTGGTGCATGCGCAAAATAACAGCTCTCTACAACAATCTCCTCAGACACAAATTGAATCACAATTTTCGTTGCTGGAAGGCACAGTTTGCGCTGTACAACCATGTTGTTGGCATTTTCTTCTTTAAAAACAAAATAGCAGCGGAATTTCCAAGAAATAAAAGCATTTTTACCTGTGGACAGCATCGTTTCTAGCAGCAGTGACTCGATCCGTGTCTGAGGAGATTATTGTAGAGAGCTGTTATTTTGCGCATGCACCCGCGAGTGGCACACGAGTCGTGTCGTGAGCGTGAGTCATTAATCAAGCAACGCTTAATATAGTGTTATTATGGCAAAATACAGATTTATTTAGTTTTAAATTAAACCATTGTAATCCTGAAAGTATTCCCCCTTTTTTCAAAAAGTAACTATAATCTGATTACTACATGTTTTGACGTAACTGTAACGGATTACAGTTACTGGATTTTTGTATCCTGATTACATAACGCCGTTACATGTATTCCGTTACTCCCCAACCCTGGTAATCAGTCACTATGGAAACAAACAAGGCAGCAATGGGAACAAAGGCAAACACAAATAACTAAACACAAGAAGTGAAACACCAGAACAATAGGAAGACAACATATACTTCAAAATAAAAGTCAACAAAAAGATTATAGGCCTACATGATATACATTATTTATACATTTAAACACAATATATACTATTGGCTAATACTGATAAATACGGTTTTAATATATCGTTCATACTTGCATAGATTATTATATTTACCTTTTTGCGGGGAGGGGGGATTGTGTTTTTTTCACAAGAATGAGTGATTTAGAGTTAATATTTTAGATCTAAAATCTGTGTCATATCTATATTATATATTCAGATTTGTGTTGTTGTTGTTGTTTTTCTAAAATTTCAAGCATGTTTTGCAGCTATAATTTATTAATTCATTTGTGTTTTCAAACTTCTTTACCCATAGGAGGGGAAGGCTGAAGGAGGTCACACTGTCAGACAGAGACCTCTCTCTCTCTCACTTTCTGCGATTAAAATTTAACCAGCGCTCATGTCACCGCTGTTGGTTTTTGCAGAGTGGCTGGCCAATACCCTAGGGAGGATAGTGCTTGTCTGAGGAGACCTGAACAAGCGAGGTTAAACCGTGTCATCCACCCCACGCCTCATCCACTCTGACAGAGGATGAGGGGTGCCGGCTGACCCTACCCGTGTCACATTAATTATGGCAATAATCACTCACTAAGTCAGCTACCCTCAAATGCAGCCCTGCCAGGCGTTGCGACTAGCTGCCAGCAACCCCAACATTTTTGCATACAATGCTTGAGACTACCATATTGTCTCTATTTATTTACCTAAATAAAATAAAAGAACAAAAGGCTTTCTTTCCACAAGTGAGCCAGTCATTTGTGTGCAGGGTTACACATTTTGGACATAGAGTAAGTGCTTATAATAAATTGAAATTCAACCTAATTTAAATCCATTTTCTTTTTATATCTTCTAGGGCTGGAATAATTGTGTTTATCTTTCTAAATGTATGTCATTTTAAAAGCGTAAATCTGGCATAAACACATTTTTGCCAAATTTGGGTAAACACAGTATTTTTGTCGCTTTCATCCTTCTATAAAATTGCTCTAGATTGACAAATTTAACCATAAAGACACAATCTTAGCATTTTGCAAGGATTTTTGCAGATCATACCAGCTGTAGCTTTGATTTTCATGGCACATGCGATGAGGTGGTGGTGGATCAACTGTTTAATTCCTTTCTGTTTTTCATTTCTTGGATTATGACAGGCAGAACATGAGCAAAGACTCAAGTGGTGCTCTTTCCATTGTTTGTTGTATTGTTCTCTCTAAAAACCTATTATCGTGTCCATTTATTCAGAAACTGTAGTCACACACATGTTCATACCTCAACACAGAGGGGTTAAAAACAATTTGTGTTTGGATAACCTTTTTCACTGACTTTAAGTATTAGACTGAGGCAATATAAATAGCTTCTGACATTTGAAGAAATTGTGGCCGAATAAGAAGTACATGACTACACAAGTGAGTGCTGATGGGCTTGACGTCTTTTGCATTGAGGACTTGGTAGTAAATGTCCTACAGTAGTTTTATCATCAACCATTGACGTCTTTTTAAAGGACATACTTGAAGCATGCTCAGTAGCTAGAGAATAAAATATAAAAGCACCTTTATTCGGTACAGTTTCTCACATATATATTGAGATGCCATTAACTAAGGGACACATTTATTCCAGTGCTTTGAAATTCAACACAGGTGTTAAATCCTCAATTCTGCCCGCTCTGCTTATATGAATAGAGGAAAAACGAGATGTATATATCATACCAAACAAATAAAAGAATACATAAATAAATTGAGGTGAAGTCAGTGGCTGAAGCCCTGGGATACAACCCTGTGTGTGTGTATACATTATACTTCTGAGGCCAGTGAATTTAGATGAGACGTTTATTTCTCTGACGCTGGAGGGCTCACTCAGTCCATATCAATAATGCAGCGCTCTTTTGAAATGGATTGTTGTAACATACATTTATTACCACAAATAGAATAATGCAGTGTTCTCACTCATTGTTTGCCATTGAGTTTTGTGGGTTTAGGCGAACATCACCTCTTTGTTTTCTTTCAAACCACAGGGTCAGAGTTTGGCACTGTATGTTAAATTTGGATGTGTGTAGTGTGCTGTAGTGACATCAGTCACATTGGTTGACTACCTACTGTATGTGCTCTTGACATTTCAGCACTTCACACTGGTATGTTGTTATGCATACGAATATTGACATATCCCAGTCAAAATTAAATCAAACTTGAAATTACTTGAAATGAGAAAGTTTAAAATTAAAAGTCCCTCTCCATTCCTGATGCCACCATGACACCAGCAGTATTACCAAGGATAGTTTGTAGTAACAAATAAAAGCTACACAAAATTTGTTTAACTTTATTATTGTAGTGAACATAAATAAATAAAAACTTTGTGACTTGGTTTTAATAATTAGCATGTTTATAATTCTTTTTTAGAGTAGGATTTCCCAAACTGGGGTGTGCGAACTCCAGGGGTTTGAGGGGGAAGGGGATTTGTGAGTTGATGAAAAGCTAATAATTTATTAAATCATAAATATGCAAAATTTAAATAAGAATTTTAAAATAAATATCTAAATAAAACACTCACTATAAAAAAAATATTAAATATTTATTTGTTCACCTGCATGTTATGTGGCGATTAACCGACTTCAGAGAAACGTGATCATGTTGTTAAATTATTGAATTGTTTTGCACATAATGGCTTTAAATAATAATAATAATCAGCATTTTAGGTTAACATGGATATGAATATATAATAGGAAAGAGTTTATTTTAGGTAGTGTAACAAGTTACTATTTATTTGTAGTTTTTTACTTTGTCATTCATTGTCAAATATCTTCAGTGTAAATAATAAAGTAAAGGTCATGGTCATGGAAGGTCATGGAAGCTATGCATAATATTTATAAAATAATTAGCAAAAATGTTTTGGATGGAATATAGCATGTCTCACCGCTGGACCTGTCGATTTCTCAAAATGATTTTATGCCACCTACACACACACACACACACACATATATATATATATATATATAATTTGTTTTGTATATCAGCATCTTTTAAAGCGTATTTGCCTGGAAACTGTTAGGGATTCTACATCATTGCTGAGAGCTGAATAACTAGCATGTCAAATAAAAAAATTGATCATAGTATGCCTGATGCAAGCCTTTGCAATGGGGACTTGATGTTTTTTTTGAGGGGTTACAGTGAACCGTTTCATGATAATACCTTACAGCTATTGCTTTCAGCTTTTTGAAACACCTGAAAATATGCTGTTTCAGTGAGGCCATCTGTAATGCTTGAGTCAGGAATGGTAGTGTTTGTGGCATACTTCGATGGGTGTTGTGTTTGATCTCTCTCTCTCTCTCTCTCTCTCTCTCTCTCTCTCTCTCTCTCTCTCTCTCTCTTTCAAGGGCCAGCTGTGTGAGAAAGAAAACCTTTTTTTAGATTTTCTCAAGAAAAAAAAAAAAAAAACTAAAGAAATGGAAGCTTTAGCGTAAGTTCTGCCAAGAAGACTCAATTGTTACGTCACTTATTACTTTCTCATCTAACCAATCGCGCTCTAATACTTGTAGCATAAAAGATCGGTACTTACACATGTCTGAGTTCGCAGATGCTGACGCTTTCATTCACCTCCATCCCCACCACCACCAGGATGGTCCCTTCCCCTCCATCCTCCCCACCACCACCCCCAGGATGGTCCCTTCCCATACCTCCCGGGGGTCGGCTGCGCCCCTGCCTTCGTCTTCAGGCAGGAAATGCTGAATTTGTTACCCTCAGATTGCGAGTTACGGACGGGGCCTACACCAAATAACTTTATATCACAATACTTGCTTGCTGGGCCGTTAATAAATGTATGCTTTGTTACGTCATTTTGCCTCCCGAGTCTTTCTGGTAGAACTGCTAATACTTTGCAAAAACAAGGACATCCTCCTTTTTCTGCCCCAAACAAGATTCTCCCCTCTCACACAAGTTCACATTCATACACTCTAAAACACAATAATACACTTAGTGACACACATTTACGCATTCATGCACATAAACACATACACACACACACCGGCAAGTGATGGTGACATCTGGAGTGTTTCTGCCTGACTGGTGCTAGATTCCCAGCGTGACTGACTCTGTAAGAGCTTAAAGCAAGGCTTCTCTTCACTCCTTCAGCCTGTCTATCAGTAAAAATAAATATACAATAAACACCTCACTTTCTGTGCATTAGACCAACTGCGTGTGCTAATCCCTTGCAACGCTTAGGTTAGTGAACCCTTTAATAGGTCGACCTGATTAAGGCACAAGCTGTTGATTGGACAAATGCTGTGTCACCTTCAATTACATGGATGCGGGTGAACTGTACCACCATCCACCCTTTGACCGATTGTGTGTGTTTGTGTGTTACATAGACTCAGTATTATCATAATACTTCTGTCTCTATGAATGGTTTCTTTGTGTCCCCTAAAAGTGCTTATCCATTAACAGCCTTGGGTTAAGAAAACAATATTCAGCTATTACCTTTAGTCACATCTGGTAGAGCAATGTGATTTTTATAATGTGAAAAATACAATTTCCATATTGCTTTGTTATTTCCGTGTTGCTTTGGAGACTTCTATTTGTAGTTTCTTATTGCCGTGCTATTCCACTGTTGGTATTTTGCTCTTTTACTTGTTTAGCCTTTGACCTCTTGAGATGGACCACTTATATAAGTTGACTATGAAATAAATGACTTATCTGTGTTGTGTTGTATTGCTGAGAGCCTGATTTGTTATTACATGTCGTCTCAGCAACAACGCCTGAGAGGAATGAAAATGGGATCCTTTAAAAATGTCATTAAAAAATCATTATTGGCTTACTTTGACCTTTCTTTGGGTAACCATGCCTCTGTGCTTAATTTGGCATACATAATTGATGGAGGCCCATCCTCATTCAGAGAAAAACTTCCACTCTCAATCTCTGTCAGTCACTTCCACTTGAAACAGATGCAGGACTGACACATTGTTGTGTAATTCTTTCACAATGATTTGGACAATTAAACTCTTGTATGTGCAATAATTGTGTCCTGCATGGTTTCAAGATGTGTAAAACACAGTTAATATTTTGTCTCTCACAGAAAATGCTTCTACATTGTATTTTAATTATTGTTGTTTCTGTGAAAATCACTGTAACTTTTGAGATGTAGTAACACAGAGATGCTTGATGCAGAAAATCAAGTTTCTTTATGAATCTTTCATCAGAATTCTTGATGGAGGTCAGTTGTGTTTAGACATTAGTGACTTTCAAAATCCTTAAGTGAATTTAATTTATTTGTCTTACATCAAGTCCCACACCAAAACTTACAGATGAGGTTTTTTTCTTTCTTTAAAAAAAAAAAAAAACTTTAAAATGAATTATGATCTTTAAATAATAATAATAATGCATATGCTTTTTTTTTATTATTAAAGTGTTACCAAAATGTCTCAAGTTTTGTTTTTATAAAAGTCCTTCAGTTGATTTATCTAGATTATAAACTATTAGGTCTATTAAATGTCACTTTTCTATATTAAATCATGTTAGAATTATGCTGCTTTATTAAAATTAACACTGTCTTTGCAATGTTTTGCTAACAATTTTATTAAGTATTTAATTTTTAACTATGTGGAATATTTTTCATTTAAAAATGTATTTTTCTCATCGCAGAATAATTAAAAAATGATCTAGTGCAGGTAAAAAGTAATTCAAAAACTCAAACAAAATGAGTCACAGGATCTAAAATAAAATAAAAGTATTTTCTCTTTTGTACATTTTAACAAAAAATTGTGATAGGTGATTAAAAAAAGTATACACTAAATATCAGCTGAAATCTTTTGTCCATAGTTCACACCCAAATATAAAGCTTTTTTTTTTTTTTTTGCTATAATTAAAAAAGTAACATAAGTTTATGTTATTGTTATTTATTTATTTTTTTTTATATCTTTCGCCTCTCAATGTTCTGATTTCTGTAGCCAAACTAGCAAGTGTGCTGTAGTGGCATACATTTAGATCACTGTTGTGTCACAGTTACAACTATTTAATAGAGAAAATAAGAGGAGGAAAACAAAAAATGGCTAGATTAGTGGAGCTAAATCAGCATTATGGTCATTATAGGCAAGACTCTGCTCTCATTAGAGACACTGCAGCACTTAGACGCCAGTAAAGTAGGTATGCCATAACCATGTCTCCCAACTTTCTTCTAATTGAGATATCAATAATTAACAGAGTAATATAGCCTACTGTCTAAATAAATCATGTGAAATGCCGCCCCAAAAATCTTGCAAGAAAGTCTAACAAATATTTATTCCTGTGACTGACAGAACGAGCATGGTACACAATTCAAATTAAACTGATTTGCTTTTCCTAACTTTACTTTTACTTCTGTTTCAACGGATGTGTTCTTAAAGGAGGGAACATACTGTTTTTTACCCACAAACTGTGAGTATTTTTCCTTTTTTTTTTTTTTTTCTCCAAGTAACTCTTTACGCAGCAATGCAATTGATATTAATGACAATCATACAGTAAGAACTTTTCTCACTGTGCTCAAATCTCTACAAGAAATATAAATAATAATTTATTATTATAAATATTACTAATATAACATTTTTACAAAACATTTCATATTAATGTTATGCTAATTATGTTTTACAGTTGCATTGTGTGATATGCTATTCAATAAATTATTTTAATGATACTTCCTTGTTTTGTAAATATAAATATGTCCCTTGCATTTTGGCTCACTTATGATGTCATTGATGATGGCAACTTGCAATATTGTATTCTTCCCTCATTCTTGTTGTATTGCTCTTTCTAGCACTAATGCAATTATTTCCTATACACTATATTAGACCCAGATTTTGCATCACAACTATACTCCCCCTCCATACATCTATTTTCCTCATACTTGATCTATCTCATTCAAAATACATTTGCTGTAGGAGGTCATCTTAACAAGGGGCTAAACACATAGCTTGAGTGTATGACTGAAAAAAATCAGCCTATAATTGTTTTTAATTTACTTTTAATTGTAAAACAATTGCTTTTTTATTTTATCTAAGTTTTTCATTATGATCCTTTATTTTAATTGTACTGTATGATTTAAAACTGCCGTTACCTTCTACATCAGAAATATTACTATATTACTTTACAATTATAAAAGTGCTAAATGAATAAATAACTACATCTCATGTGGATTTTTTCATCAATAAATATTATTATTATTAGTAGTAGTAGTATTATCATCATCATCATCATCATCCCAGCATTGTGGTTAGTGAGATTCCATCAGTAGATTAGTACTATAGTTATTGTATTATGAACGTTAGACTCTGTTTGTTTTGTTTAGCTCCAACTTTATTTTGATATTTGCACTTTTCTATTTCAACTTATTTTGAAGGAGAGGAGAGTTTTAAGATAAGCTGATTTGCACAAGTCCCAAAGTTTCGTTTAACCCTATCTAGGAGGGTTTAAGAAGTTCCCAGTGATGTCCCCTTTCATTTTTTTGTCTCCTTCTTGCCGATGTCATCCCTTCATAGCTTGTTCCAAATGTCAAGTGCTTTGTCTCCTGCTGCCTTGATGACAGCAGCAATTAGTCTATTCATGCTTCATTAACACTCCATTTTTAATCAGAATTAAAAGTGTGAGGGGAGAAAACACACACACACACACACACATGCATGTGCACACACATACTTTGCACACGTACTCTGAAAACACACACATTTTAAAAGCGTACCCCATGCTGTTTCTTAACCTCTCTGTGCCCAAACTATCTTGCTAGGCAGCTATTAGTGAGGTTTAATGTGTCCAGTAATGTGGCCATTTGATTAACTTTTTTTTTTTTTAATAATAATTAAATAATATAGTTAATCACTTTGAGATTCGCTTCTCACTGATGATTCAAAATCAAGTCATTGGGTTTGACATGGAAGGGTGTGATTTTATTGTTGGGCAGGTTTCTCTGCCGTTGTGAGGGAGGGATGAATCGGAGGGGGAGAGAGAGATTGAAGAGGAGGAGAAGGAGAACATGAATAGCACTCGACCGTGGCTTTGACCTTGTTAAAAGGGAACAAGGATTTTTGGGTGCACTCCATCGTAGCAACACACTCACCAAAGAGACGCGAATGGAAAGGCTATCTGGCTTTGTCACTTTTCATTAACCTCATGCCCTTCCCTCTACTGGAGGTAGACACGCACGTTTCTCCTCCTCTCCCTCTATCCTTTATTTCCTTCTGTGTTTTTCTTTCCATCTTTCTGTTACCTGCACACCAAACACCACAGGGTCACGCGTTTTGTGGGGAATAATTTAAAGTAGCTCACGCATTAATCTCTTTAGCGTGGCATGTCTAAAGACATCTTCACGCAGAATACACCAAGCTGTTGTAGGTAAACCGAAATATATTTAACTGTTTTATAATCAGTGTTTGTCGACATCCATGATGTAACATCCTGGCTCCAAAATAAATAAAATAAAATAACAATACAATACAATACTATACAATGCAATGCAATACAATACAATAATAAAAAAAAATTAAAAATGTGGAAAACCAGAGAAACAGAGTGATCTACACCAGTGGAATATAATTTCAAGTAACAAAAAACAATATAAAAATATATTGATTTAATTTAAATTTTATACTTACTTAAATAATAGCAAAAAATAATTACAAAATACATTATGGGCTCATTTAAGAATATCAAGAAGTTCATTTTAGAACATTCACTTTACTCTTTTTATTTCATTGTTTTTTTTCTTTCTCCTCACTCATCACTCATAACACTTTAAAGTTTTACACATTCACTGAACCCTGCGCATGATTAAAGAAAGGGAATAATGAGGAAAGACTTGCTGTGCTACGATTGGGAATGTCATTTGCTGCATGAATGGAAATCACATACCATCAGAGAGGTTCTATCAAATGGCTTATTATTATTTTTATTTCTATTTCAATTATATATATATATATATATATATATATATATATATAGTATTTTAGAAGATTATTCTGGCATTCCCTTTAAAAAGTAGGCATTGTGATATTTCTATATAGAAAGGTGTATTTAACAGAGGTATTTGGCATTTTGTTTAGATTATTCTTCTGTTTATTATACTTGTGATTATTTAGTCTTCATTTTTGTCTAATAAATACTCCTACGTAATAGTTCACCAGCTTTCTACTGCATTTAGTTTTTTTAAATGCTGTGAACAGCATTTTATAAATGCAGTCTCAACATATTTCTCTTTAATGGCACTATAACAGCCCTACTATGTAGCGATCTATAAAAGCCCTTTCAATTGTTCTACTGAAATTTTACGTTGCCATATCCGTGTGTGTGATATACTGCTCCTTTTGATAGAACATAATATAGAATTATGACATTGCAATTGAAAAGTAAATGTTTTTCTTTATAAACACAGCAGTGTGCTCTTTATAACTGGAGCTGTTATGACTGAGTATCTGAGATTCTTTCTTTCTTTCTTTCTTTCTTTCTTTCTTTCTTTCTTTCTTTCTTTCTTTCTTTCTTTCTTTCTTTCTTTTACACAAACAGTTACACCTCGAAATTAAATAGACAATTTAACCCCACTGCAGCTTTTTAGAATTTTCAGTTAAATAAAAAAAAAAAAATTTCAATGCAAAGTCTCAAATCAAACTTCCTTGCACCTTTGTATGAAGGCTAGGCTATTGTGCAAAAAAATAATAATCCCATATGCCACCTTTCTAACAAAAGAAATATTGATTCACCACATAAAAGAATACATTTCATAACGATAATGGAGTATAATGGTGTCACCTTGTAAGGCACCATTCTTTGCAAATCTGCTTAAACCATAAATACACAAATACAGTATGCAAACATTTAGGTGAGATATTTGTAATAAACAGAATTTTTATACCCCCCCTCCCCCCCCCCCACACCCCACACCCCACACACACACATCTCCCCCATCAAATTAAAAAATCTCCCATAATAATCACCAAAGGGGGCTATTCTTCCCATTTTCCCAAATGAATTTCAGGCTTTATGTTAATTTGGCACAGCGTCTTAAAACATGGTGTGAGACAGAAGACGTCATGACTCATGGACCGACAATTAAAAAAGATGGCACTGACAGAATGTGAGAACACGTTCTATGTGAATGGCCCCTAACCCATATGTATGCACAGTCATCCTGTCATTATTGCAAAATAAACCCCATAGGGAGATTAGATGCAAAGTCAATCACAATCAAATATTCCAAAGAGCTGCGTAATAAACAGGCAGTATTGATTTCTAAAGCCTTTGTCTGTTCAAAGATTTTCTGTTCAAAGATACATTTTTGTCACAAAAATGTATTTAAATAAATCAATTTATCTGATAATTTTTGACTCCCTGATGGAAAAAAAAAAGGTCTAAGTTAATTGTTAAGCTTTGTGCAGGGAAGGGTAGACTTGTGTATACGACTTCTGTGCATCTGCAGTTGGAGTTTCTGTATGTGTCACCAGTATGTGACCCCGCGTTACCAACATCTCTCGGGTAGTGAGCTTTCACTCTTAATGAAATTTGAATGAAATTTCATGTAAATGACTGCGCTAATGATGTTAGCACAGACGCTATGCATCCCTTCTGCAATTTCATCTCTCTAGACAGACATTGATGCAGCCCACTCTCCCCCTTTAATGATAGAGCACAGAGCAAATATAATCACACATGCCCCAACACCCCGCAAACATATGAGCGCCTCTGACAAACTTTATATGGCCTGGATCCTTTCCGGTGACTGAGGTTGTTGGTGGGGTAACGTGATATATTTTTTCTAATTTACTGGCTCCTGTTTCTTCTTATTTAGGCTGCATCAAATCACACACTCTCCCTGCGAGAGGCAAAGGTTTGTCGTGAGTTGTTGTGGCGCCCTGCTGCTTTCATGATAAAAAAGACATCGTTCCGAATGAGATTCCCCCCACAGCGCGTTGAACAGGGTGTTTAGACTGGCACTGGGCCGCCCGGGTTTCCAGCTGCACATTTTGACGGACTGCGTACAAGGTGGGCCATGGCAAACACAATCAGAGACAGGATCTCATTCCCAACTCCAGCTGAAATTAAGCTGCAGAAAGAGTGTGAAACAGCTAAAATATCCCTGAACAAACACCAATCACAGTAAAACCCATTGATAGGTAGTGAACAATGTGAGCAGATGAAAAGGAATGCATCAAAGCTTTATCTTTTATTGCTCATAAAAGCTTTGATTTCTTTTTCATTTGCTGGTATTGCATCATAGGGTCGGCTATTAAACCATGTCATTGGCTGAAGGGGATTTTTTTTATAGTTTTATTTTTTTCTATTTTAGTGTAGGCTTACCTAAGTTTATTTTAGAGAACATGCACAGTCTCAAAAATTAAAACGCACATTCAGATGTTCCTAATAACATTCCCATTGTCCAAGCTTGACTAATGGTTCCATTTTCGGACATGAGCTCGTCTCCCTCTCTCGCTTTGTCTCTACTGCTCATTAGAGCTTCATTATGTCATTAGGGGCTTTGGAAATGGGTTTGAAAACAGAGCACATGAGTAAGAGGAGTCCTTAGAAAAATAATCAAACTGGTAATAACAATGAGGCCAATTTGATCTCCCCATTATCCCATTTTCAGGCATGTGGATGAATAATGAAAGAGAGATGAAGGATGTTCTCCGTGAAGGGATGCCCTGGACCATGTCCAATTGTCAAGCAGAATCCATACAAGAAAAAAAATGTCTTTCTAAAACAGACCATGATAAAGATGCATTTGAAGAACATGCCCCCTCTTGTAAACGCATGCACAGTATTTGATTTGTTCAAAACTTATTTTAATTCACTCCCTTCTTTTTCCCCATTTGTAGTTTGTCTCTCTTAAGAACACAGTAGACAACATAAATGTGGCACTCACAATCTCATTTTCTTTGGCTGCTTCTTTCTTAGCTCTGATCTATATCAGCTTGCACAAGGGAAGTGCACATTCAAGCATCGGATTTAATAACAGTTTTGTTTTTTTCAGAACAGTCAAGCTGGTGTATGAAAACATTACATGTCATCATCATGTGTATCAGCAGGTCAGAGTGTGGTGTGTCAGATAAATGCCTATCTCCATTAGGTAGACACGGTGTTCATTGGTACACCAGTGTTATTGAAAAACAAAATGTATTTTCCCCGTTTACTCTATTAGCATGCCCATTCTCTCTCCCCCTTCTCTATCACTCCTCCCATTTCCCCTTCTAGTTTACCTCTGCTCACCTCTCTCTACCTGTGGGTGGGTTTGCATTTGCCTTGATTCAAAGCAAAGCCCCTACTGTGCCCTTGAAGTGGAAGGCTGAGATTATTTTCAGGAGGAAAATCCATAAAGCTCTCTTCTCTTCACTCCCTCTCTCTCTTACTTTCAAAGGAAAAGACCTTTACAGTTTGTCCCTGTGTCCTTTACAAAAAACTCCTACAAACACCACACACTTACAAATTACATTACCATTCAGTGATTAAAAAAATATATATATTTTTGAGGTTAACTACAATAAAACATCTATTTATTCATATTAATTAAAATAATATAAATATTCATATAAATTAAATATAACACCAACATCATCATTAATGTGATTTATTTTGCATTCCCATCTTGGTTTCATTTATCATTTAACTTGACATTAAAAAATTTTTCAACTTGACCAAATACACCTTTGGAAAAACTCTTCACCAGGACTTTATGCATCTCTAAAGTTGTGCACATGAAAAAGTGTTTAAGGTTCAGATGCTGTAGACAAGTTTTACTGTGCAATATACGTGGGTACAAACACGTACCCACATCTATCCAAACAAACAAAAACATACACATATTGCATACAAATACGATTGTGTTGTTAGGAAGGCTGATAACAGAATCCATTGACACTGGAGAATAATTTAATAAGGTAATAATACAGTTTTACTTTCAATAACAAGGATTTAACTTAAATATACTCTCTAAAAATAATTAAGTGGCTTTGTAAATATCACAATGATAAATAACAATGCTACCTTAATAAAATCTCTGAATATCACATAAAGACAACAGATATAGAAAGACATTTGACTTCTATTATGAATGTGAGAAACTGCAACAAGCAATATGGCAAAATATGTCCCGCCTCAAGTAAAAGAGCCAGTCGCTGATTATTAAAGCCATTGCGTCACTACAGCTGCCGTTAGAAGTTCTGTTTCCCATAGAAACCTGAGACTCGTGCTTAGGAATGCACATGCACATTGGCTCATCTAGCCTGACAAATAAACTTTTTGTTATGCTACTTGAGCATAAGAAACAATTTATAGGACAGATCATGTCAGATTTTGTTTCTGATTTGATATATGTTATTTAGTTGTGAGTTCAGGAGAAATTTCAGGCAGCTATTTCGGGCATCCAATACCAATGGTCCCCCATTCAAATAGAGATGACTTGGTCTTGGATGTCCGAAATAGCTGCCCGGTAGTGTTGCAAATATAGCTGAATTTCCTTAAGGGACTTTGATATCACTTAAGTGGTTGAGATTTGTCTAAATTTTACAGTTTTTTTTTTATTTAATTTTTTTACTACAAAATTAGTGTTTGACTAACAAATTAGATTGTTAAAATATACTTAATATTTTTGTTATATTTTAATCAAAATATTAGAAATAAATTATATAATGAATGATCTAAATAAATAAATTATAATGCTTAGTTTCAAGAATCACAATTATTACTTATTTCAAATCAACAATATTCATCTTTGACAAAAACTTAAGAAATTTGGTAAGTTGGAGAAATTAAAACAATCAACTAAGTACAATTTCGGAGTCATTCTCGCTGACAGTTGAAACAAAAGCACTCCTCCCCACCCTTCGACGAAACAACCCATCGGTTGAGTTACTAAGCAAGGGCTTTTTGCATTCTCTTCAGTGAACAGTTCTCTGCTCTGCCTAATTAGTAAAAAAAAAAAAAAATCCGGCTAAAATACAGGTGTTTATATGTTTTATTTAATCTATAAAATTGCTTCTAAGCTGTTAGTTTTATTTTATTTTAATCGTACAGTTCTCAGCGCCGCCTAATTAGTAAAACGAATTCCCGGTAAAATACAGGTTTGTGTATGTTTTATTTAACCATAAAATCACTTCTATGCTGTTAATTGTTTTATTTTATGCAAATTATATAGATGTCAGTCAACTAAATGAGTGCCGCATCTGATGCGTTGCATAAAATAAATGACTTTATCCCTAAAGATACTGGATATAATTATCCAGTATCTTTATAGGACAAAATATTATGTCCTCAGAACTGTGCAAGTTTATGGGCGGGTTATGGAGTCACTGCATCGTTTGGCTATGAATGAAATGCAGGCCATCATTCTGAGGTTCACAGTTCCCCCGCCAAACATAACTCCAGTTTCAGAACGAGAGCCAACTCAGAGTTATTAAAGGTTAGTTAAATGAGTTTAAATATTGGCAATATTGTATACATGTTAAAACAAAATAAGATATTTTGTAGCCTATTGAAAACTCATAGAACATAAAGGAACTTATCATTTAAAGCAGGGGTTGTGTATAGTATTTTACAAAGGTTTAGAGGAAATACGTTCATATTACTCATAAAAAATTGAGTTACCTTAACTCTGCGTCTACAGTACTTAGATTTATTTGTCCTGGTACCAAATGTAGTTACTCAGATCTACTGAAATTTACTTACATTTAAGTATATTTGTTTTCACATTCACATTTAATCAATATTTATAATCAATATTTAAGTATAAAAATGTTTGACCAAAATAAAAAAAGTACATCATAGTTGAAGTTTTTACAGTGTAATACTACATACTATTAAATAATGAGCTATGTTTTTATTGTAGAAACGTGAGGCAAGTACATAACATTTAGCAAGAACATTATCACACCTTAGTGAGAATCAACGCCGATCTGATGCCTTCCTCCTCTCTCTCTCTCTCTCTGTCTCGCTCTGTTGAACATACCAGTCTGCTCAGTCATCTAGAAATAAAACTTTCACTCTCTGTTTTCTAACTTACCTACCATTCTTTCAGCCAATTGGTTGAGGAACGGGGGTAGAAAATGGCCTTGTAAATCATGAATATGGAACACATATTTTCCTCCCCTTCATGCACGTTTGTTCTCTCCAGGTAGTCCGGCGTGGCTTGATTAACTTAGACTTACGTCAGGCACTCAGTGTGAGGACCATGCCACTGTGCTACTGAATACAGCTTGCGATAAGTGCCCGCTGTTTGACGTCCCATCAGGAAATTCCACAGAGCGAGTGCTGCACATATTATGCCACCCCCCACCTCCCCCTCCCCGTGACTGCACTAAGGGACTGGCAGTGCTCTGGAGTGGTTGGGATGTGTCTGATATCTGGCGTCAGTACTGATCTGTCCTCTTCCCCTTGTGACATTGCCTCACTCCTTCCTCTCTTGGGCCCTGTTAAACATTTCATCTTTGGATGAATACAGTTGTTCTGTGCTCTGCCCACTGAGTCAAACCTTAATTGGGTACTAGAAGTTCAGAGAGCAATGCATTTGGTCTGACTGGATGTGTATAATGTACCATTGAGGTCATTATGTTTTTTTTGTTGTTTTTTTTAGTCCTGGGTGTCTCGTCTGTACACTTATATTAAACTTTACACCAGGGGTTTCAAAACTACGGCGGAGATTGTTTCTAGGCTTCATGTTTTAAATGTTAATGTTTAAGTACAGGCTTCAAAACTTTAATTTAAACATTTGCTAAATATTCTGTTCAAAAGGTAGGGGACATTTTCCCATAATAATAATAATAATAATTGTTTCTTGAGCATCACATCAATTATATTACAAATTAAGCATATTACAATTATTTTATTTGTTGCTGAAAATTTAGCTTTGCCATCACAGGAATAAATGACATTTTAAAATATATTAAAATATAAAAAAAATTTTAAATAAACTATAATATTATTTCACAAACAATTTCAGCATAAGTGTAACGGGTGCATGGGGATGAGACGAGGGCGAATCCAAATGCGCACACATTTTAACACAAGTCAAAGTCACAGATAATCCAAATCTTGAGCAGGCATAGACGATAGAAAAACGGGAATGTAATCCAAAACACACGGAGAAAACAAGAACGTCCAAGCACCCCCCGACCAAAAACATAACCATCAACGACTAACAAAACACTAGATGATGTGATGTGTAGATTAGATGTGTCTAATGATGAAAACCAACTAATGTGACAACAAAGAGAAACAGAAACCAAACACAGGAAGGGAGCTCAGAGAATACATTTCAACATGTCCATACAAAACAGAAGACACAGAACCGGGATCGGAATCTTAAAAACTCAAAGTTATGTTATTACAATTACATATTACAAAGTTATTGCGCATTTCTACACATGCCTACTTTTTGATCACTTCCATTATAATCAACCAAGCTGTCTACACTATGTGCACCCCGTTTCCATATTTGATGCACTGTAGCTACTCCAGCCACTTTATTGGCCTGTCTGGCTGATATAAAATGATTTTATTTTCAGATTTCAATGCATGAATTGATTTCTATTTTAGTCCTTTCAAATATAAATAACTTATAATCTTCACATCATCATGATTTGTTTGGTCTCAAAATGGGGCTGCTATTCTTAATTGGAATACTCCACTAACCATTCAGAGCAGCTATGAGGGTTATATTCAAATAAAAAGCTGCATAAAGGTGCTATTCACCTTACTTATATAGTTACGATTTGTGACTGTAACAGCACTTTATTTACACATTATTTGTAGTACCAGTTCAACTCATTCTATATGGAGAACAGTAGTGGCTCTTGAGCACAGTAGTCATTTTTATTTTGGAAGGGTGTTTACATTTCATTTATATTTATTATTAGCCCTATTTTTTCTGGCTTTCAAACACATGGTAAATAAAACAGAATGCTTGATTTGTATTTTATTTTCCACTGAAATGAGTCGTAAACATGATGGAACTCCATTTTCAGTAGACAAACTCCACTAGCGATCAGTAAATGGCAGTGGGAATTCTTTCATTGAAAATTCACAGCAAATGAATTGGCTGAAGACCACACTAGGCACAAGCGGCTCTGAATTAGACTGATTGAACACTTCACTAAGTGAGATGACTACTTCAAAGATCAATTTACACATCTCACTATGTATTGATCAAACTATTTGCAAGCCTGGCATTCTCACAGTGAGCATTTCAATTAACTATACATGAATGTAGGAGTTGGATCAGTAACATTTGCTTGCCTGGGTGGAAGGCAAAACATGTAATTTGAGTTGTTTTTACTCTGGATTGAAAATTTGGAAAAGGCCTGCCTTGGTGCAGAACTGATTTTTTTATTATGAGTGGCATGTTGAAAATATTAATTTACAGTAATATCAGTGTTAATACTAGTGTTCATCAGTAAACAACATAGGTTCTATTATCATTGTAGGCTATGGAGATACTTTCAGTTCAATGAAAAACTGAGTGTTAGTTCACAATATGTTTGTCTACTATAAACTCTCCCAGCAGGGGACAAAAAAGGTTTAATGTTTCTATGTGGCCACTAAAAATCCTTAACAGTTTTGTGGCTTCTCCTTAAAAGTGACAATAAAGAGAAGTTATTGCACAGTTTCCATAGGTACACTAGAGACTGGTCAATAGCTATTGTTTTAGCCAGTACTTTATGAAGGAACAGCAGAATAATGCACATAAGCCAGATCAATAAGACGATCAGACGAAGCATTCTTCTAGAGTCATTTAACAATGTGGCTAATGACCTAAACATGATCATTATCCTCACCAGCGATTTCCCTTTTTCAATTCTGGGAAACATTTGGTCGTCTCTAAATATAATGACGAAATCACTTTTTAGTCAGACTGTTTGCTTGCAGAAAAGTCTTGCCCTCAAATTATTCTGTCTAAGTGCAGCCCACTTACACAGGATAAGGCCATCTGATTGACACAAAAAGCAACCATTGGTCACTTTATTTTCAACCTGCTATTTAGGAATGAGTTGGAATGATACCTTAATAAAAATTAATCAGATAATGGCACAGCAGTCTCCATGAACAGCTGTACAGTAAACAGTAAAATAGTAAACAATGTTTATAGATCCTAATTTTTGCCAATCAAAAGACAGAACAAACAGAATAAAGAAAGTTCTGCTCATGTTTACTTTTCTGAAATTTGTGGATTGAGCATCAGATGGTCAGTGAACAGACTGTGGTTTGAACTTTAACACTGTAACATGGCAGATGTCATCCTTTCGACTTCTGTTGGACAGAGCTATTGTTGTTATTTTTTTTTTTTTTTTTTGCCTTTGGCTGCCATCCGCATGAGAGAAACAGTTCTAAGGGTGAGTTTTCGTGGTGTCGGGATAATAGCCATCTGACAGACACGGAAGCAGGTAAAATAAAGTCTCGTAAAGTGGAGTGAGGCCTCTGCTTTCCTGTTTCTGGCATGTTCCACAAACCATGTAATGAGGTCAAGCAGCTAGGTGCTGTTACCACTGAGCACAGGAGCAGACGGTTAGAAGCTGATGCCCTATACACACTCATGTTTTAATCTCTCACATGGCTTCTTCCTTCACTCATTACCAGATTGAGGTGTTATGGTACAAGCTGGCCGTCCTGCTCTCACAGGTCTGTAATACATCCAGGCATTCCCTCCTGACCTTGAAAGATAGTTCAGCTAAAATTTCATAATTTCTTTCTATGACAGATTATTCTCTTTCCAGAGTTGATGAATTTCATTGGCTTGATTAATTTGTTTAACCTGCCATACTGCTGATGTAATGAGCATTTTTTTTTCTAGAGATTGGCATAATAATGCTGTAATGCTTGCAAAAAAAAAAAAAAAAAAAAATTTAATAATTGCATTATTTCAGTTTTTCATTAACAAAGAGAACATAAATTAAATTCAAAAGTGATTCACTAGTATCTGCATTTCATCAAGTCATCAAGTCAAGTCACCTTTATTTATATACTGCTTTATACAATACAGATTTTTTTCAAAGCAACTTTAGAGTGAAAATTATGCATTTCTGCTGCAGTTCTCCTCTGGCCAAAAAAAAAAAACTGAATGAACACAGTGTCATTATGATTCAGGCTGCATCACAAGTCAGAGTTCAAATCGGGATCAGTAGCATTCAAATATTCATCCTGATCCTTTTGCTTGAAGCTCGATTAATCACGCCGGTACGGAGCCGAAGCTGGCCATAGGGTCTGTGTGGAGGGTCTGAATGTTCTTATGGTCAGAATCAGATTTAGCAAGTGTGAACGGCAAAAAATCACATGAAATGCGCCTTTCTGGAAATCCGTTTTAGTCTGACCGCTCTGATCAGATTTCACGTGGTTTATGTAACTTTCTCACGTTATCCGTAAACGTCATACGTTGTTATAGGAAACATGCTGAAAGTCAGAAAATGCAGAAAATGATAATAGAACGGAGACATGTTTGTAAACCAACACAAGTGCGAAAAAAGCTGTGCATACCAGCCTCTTACGGTACTGCCGCTGCCTCAGAAGACGCAGTTGACCAGCAAGGCGGCTACACATTGTCATGTTGTAAAATTGAAATAAGACAACATCTCTATTGCAAACCCCTCCATGTTGCAGTTGTTGTTGTCCAACGCAACAACATTGCCATAAAACCAATGCAGATATTCCAGAAAACTTAACTGCTGCATGGACACTCAAATCGGATCTGAATAGTTGTGATTCACAGTGTGGACGTCAATAATCTTAGATCAGATTCCAATCGTATAGCCTACACAAATAATCGGATTTGGACTGACAGTCTGAACCTAGCCTAACAATCATTTGACTGATTTAAATAATAGAAATCGATAAGAGTAAAGAGATGTGTTTTTAATTCTAGATTTAAACTGACAAAGTGTGTCTGCTTCCCGAACAAGGCTAGGAAGAGTAAAGAGTTCATAGCACATGAGCTGCATATTACCGTATAGATATACACAACGTATAGCCTACTATCAAAAACTTAGTTCTACACAACATGCACAACTTTGTACTTCACAACATGTCCATGTTACAGGCAAATATTGACATTAATAAGAGTAATATTTCAAATTTTTTGAAAGTGAAATCCAGAGCAGTAAATGATTCTACCAAAAACGGAAAACAAACTATCATAAACCATTCACTGATAATCCTATCATAAACCATTTTACCTCCTACAGTTTAAAACGGCTTCATTTATTTATTCTCCCTATTTTCCCTGTTCAAATGAAACGTATGCCACTACAGCAGAAAGATTTCCTTCGGTTTGTGGTTTTTTTTTTTTTTTTGGCCAGCTGCACTGACCTTGTTTAAGGACATAATTGTGTTATCATTCTTATGTGAGGAATTTTGTAGAATCAAAAGATGTTCTGTTGAAAAAAAAACAAGCGGAAGGAATGTCACAATACTCACATGTCGTGAACAAGAGAAATGAATACCTGAATATGCATTTTTCTAATGCCTTATGCAAGATGAAAAGCCCAGGTAAATATTGCTTTGAGGGATTGAACAATCTGTCTGCCCCAGTCAAGCAATAGCTCTCGCCTATCGTCATCATCATCAGTCTTGTTAATTATAATCATTTTGCTTGTGTCAAAGGTATCCAGCCCCAGAACTGTTTGCCCTGTTCCACAAAGAAACATAATTCTAGTTTCTCCCTCTCTTTCTTGTCTCTTCATCGTAATGAATTATGATGTTCTGTCAGCAAAAAGCATTGTTTTCTTTAGGGTTTATGATAGCCGGGAGGCTGTGTTCAGACAAAAACTCGCTCAGGGCTTTCTGACTAACTTGATGGAATAGATGGTCTGTCCGAATGCTTGCCCACATCAATAGGTATTCTGATGCTCAAGGTACTGTAAATGCTTTAGCACAAAAGCCATTAAAATCCTACTTCTGCTGTGGGAGAAAGTCTTTTTTCTTGTACTAGAGGCCCTCATCGCTTTCCCAAGCCATTTTTTTTTTCCTTTGCGCGCGTGTTTTTTTCGTCACATTGAGTTGCTTTTACACTGCAACATTAATGACAGTGAACTATGTTTGAACTCTGTGTTCTGCTCTGACATTTTTCCCAAGTCCTGCAACCCAGACTGTTTGCATAAAGTGCCTTTAGAGTGTCATATTTCAAATAGACAGAGTGTCTATCATTAAATAATTCATCTGTGTGCAGATGTCTTGACATGGCAATTAATATTTATTGAATTAAAAACCCTGCAAGAGCAGCCGTCTGAGTCCCCCCCCCACCCCCACCTTTTTTTGGAAAGAAAAGCAGAGGAGAAAAAATAGATTGTGAAATCTAATCATTTGTTTTATCTGTCATGCTTCATTTTTCCTCTCAGAGCGCACACTCTGTTTTAACATCAACACTATGGTGTAATATGTTTGATCAAGACTGCAGCTGCTTTCTTTTATTTAGTTTTACACCTTACATTTGAAAACAATTTCACCTCCGTCGCCTCACATGGTCGTCTGATTTCAATTAGTGACTTCGAGAGGGTCTTGAAAGGGGCTAATAGCTCAATTACAAAAAAAGAAAGAAAAAGAAATCACATATTACTTCAAACCATCCCCTTCTTTGTTTTCATAACCTAAATTGAAAGCAGTTATACTAATGTATGTGTCTTCATGCCTAACTTTTCCTTCTTAGAAGAAAACTTCAGGATTTAAGACAGACAACTACAGTAATTGTGTTATATTTATGTAGTATTAATACTGAATAGTAATATCGATTTATTGTATTAGTGTCTATTGCTTTATAAGAATATACAATTGATTGTAAAATGTAACATTTAATTAACTAAAAATGTGTCTTGCACATATACTATTCACTGTCCTTTGAAGAAAAAGGTCCTTTTTGATAAGCAAATGAGTGCAGATATTTGATGCATTAATACAAGAGGGAAGTTAACATAATTAAAATTAACTCAATGAGATTTAATTTAGCGTTTGAAGGAAATAGTATAGTGCTAATATATGTAATTCATAATTTATAATTGGATTATAATTATAATGCTGACATGGAATAGAACAACAGCATCCATAGTTTTAAACAATGCAACCTTACCACAGTGAACTGCACTTTTGAATTTCAAAACCACATCATAATAACTAAAAAAAACTTTTAAAAAAAACAAAGAAAGAAAATCAAAGATGAATTAATTGCAATATTTAAATGCAAAGTAACCACACACTTTTGTATCAGTTTGTCCACTCAGCACTTTGATTCTAATTGGCCCTTTAAGGAAGAACCAAGTTCATAAGGTCATAAGCTATTTGTATAGTAAGGTTTTTGGAAGAAGCTTTTTTTCCATATCCCTCCTGTCTAATATGACAGAGCATCTTCCGCATCATTACATCCCCCAGACAGTCATCAGCGCAGGGAGTAAGAGTTGGCTGTGGGGAAATTAGATTGCAAAGCTCCCTCTCCTCCCGCTTCCCGGGCTTTTTTTGGGCTAAATACCTGATTATCCCACATTTAGGAGTGTGGGGAAAAAGAAAAAAAAAAAACAGCAGCTGGATTGTAATCAATCCTTTTAAAAAGTGCAGCTTGCACGGCACTTCTCTCCAGTAGGATAAATGTGACACAGAGGCCTCCGATTCCGCTCCCCTGATGAATCGCTCCCCGCTTAATGATTACGGGAATTGTCATCGACTGATCATCAGTCTCCATTTATTTCAAATCAACGTCAGGAGTTTGTAGGGCCCCGAACGAGGATGTGTGTGTGTGTGAGTTGTGTGTGAGTATGTTTTCTCTAGATTGCCTCTTCTCATCTGCACCGCTCCATAAGGAGCGTCAGAGCGGGGTCATGTATCATACCAGTGTGTGTGTGTGTGTATGTATGCTTATGGTGGGATGGTAGAGTGCAGACCCCCCTAGTGTCATTGGCACACTGAGTGGTGCTGTTTTAGGAGCCCCACTGAACATCTCATCTCCGCCTTCTCAACAGTAATGGCTCTTTTGACACAGGCTCTGAACTATTTTTGCAAACACAAGTACTACCTACTGTACTTTCTTGGGGGGATTTGTATGGTTTAGCTATAAAGTTTAAATAGCAGCCAGTCAGTCAGAGTGTATTTCTCTTCTTTTTTTTTTCTTTTTTTTTTCTTTGGGGATTTCTTTGGCGTTTTAGGTGTAATTTGCACTTAAAGAGGTACACTTTTTATGTTTGAAACAGACAATATCAACATGTAATTACAACATCTAAAATGCAATCAAAAAGCTAAAATACATCTAAAAACATTTGCTTTGTAAAAATCTGGAATATAATCTGGAAAGTTCATAATAATATAATTATAATCATATAATTATAATAATAAAATAAATATAATTACATTTTGCATTTAGCATACACTTTTATCCAAAGTGACTTAAAATGTTATATTATATTATATTATATTATTTATTTTGTACTAATAACTTTTGTACAAATCTTTATAATTCATCTGACGACTGGCCAGTACAACATTTCCAGTGAATGGAGAAATGTTGGTTATGAAAGACATTTTTTAACTACCTAATCTATTGCCTTTAAATTAAATATTTAAATGCAATAAAATGAACCTAAATGCATATTACCTCAAATTATTTGTAAACCTTTGTAAGTTTCTAAAATTGTTTGTAGAGCGT
The DNA here is from genome assembly GCA_031834385.1 of Semotilus atromaculatus. Classification (NCBI taxonomy): domain Eukaryota; kingdom Metazoa; phylum Chordata; class Actinopteri; order Cypriniformes; family Leuciscidae; genus Semotilus; species Semotilus atromaculatus. The sequence continues at coordinate 10,273,187 of JAULUF010000038.1, read as the reverse complement.
TACATTTTAGATGTATTCAGAAGTGCAAAAATACAAATACAATTTGCAATTAGATGCTGAGTATCACATTGATTAGCATGATATTAGCCATAAGGAATGGGTGACAGCTAATCAATGATAGAAAATCTCCTTCTTTATTCTATCTATTTTCTCAAAGACACACACAGAGACTAATAGTTAATCAGCCTGTGTCTATATGGCTCTCTCTCACACTCTCCTGTCTGCTGTTTGCTTTCTTCTCTTATAGCAAGGCTGTAGTTAATACCCAATGCTCAGTCCACAGAGCTGACATTAAGCAGACTCCAGTGTGTGTTCCAGGGTTAAGCTAGATTAAAGGGAAAAGCCCCTTATACACAGCTTTGTATTCCAGATTTTCTCCATTAGTCTGCAGGCCTTTCACCTCAAGGCCTCAGGCGAGGACTGTATAACCTGAATATTTGATCTATAGGCCAAAAAACCCTCGTGCAAGGAATTAAGCAGTTTGTTTTAACTTCTGCAATATAGTAAAATGGTCCTCGTCTGTTGTGTTGGAAGTCAGTCCTTTCACACCAAATACAAATGCCTGTCTATTCTGTAACAATTCTGAAAACATTTGATTTCATTTGAAGGCACACCAGAAATATTTACTTACTGCAAAGAAAAAAGTTGATATAAAAAGTTGATATGGTAAAGGTAAAGTGGATGATTTACATAGGTCAATAGTTCAATGATATTAATACATTTAGCTAGGGATGTCCCGATCAGATTTTTTTGCCCTCGAGTCCGAGTCCGAGTCATTTGATTTTGAGTATCTACCGATACCGAGTCCCGATCCGATACTTATATAATACATTAAAAAAGAATAAAGAAGAGCGAAAAAACAGATCTAGGATGTTCCTTATTTTTTATTTAATTCACCTTATTTTAACATTCAACAACTCTGTTAACAAACAGAGCACTTCTATGAGGTAGCTTGAACAATCAAGTAATAAATAACATAAATTCTTCACTTTTGGCCTTTAGTGCAACAGTAAATATAGAAAAAGTCTAATATAAAAACAAAAAAAGTGTATAAAAGTGTTTAAAAGTGTATAAAAAAATCATGAGAATATATACATTAGGGGTGTAACAGTTCACAAAATTCACGGTTCGGTTCGATACGATACAGCAAAAAGAAAGAAATGGCAGAGACATTTCCTATTTATTTAAAGAAAAAATATTTTTAAATAAGTTTGAGTTTTTCTACATCTTGAAACTTTCAGGTTTATAAATGGGGGTAATCTTTGAAGGATGAACAAATAATGTTTTGGTAATCACATTCAAAATTACATTTAAATATATATTTATATAATATTTGAGTTTTGAAGTGCAACATTAAATCCATGTTCATTCACGGCACAGCGCTGTTTGATCTAATAGAGATCTAGGTTAATAACGGAGAAATTTGAATGCTTCTCACTAGATCTCGCAGCGATGTTATTACTTCAGTGGCGAATTCAAATGTTTTCTTCACTGGATCTCTTAGCACAGTGTCGCTTGATCTCGCGCTGCACAGATGTTGCTGGTCCGAACTGATTAATGGTCCGTTAAGCACAATATAATGAGTAGCGCATTTTCGTTCCGCTTTCATTACGTTTGCCATTTGATGTTGCGCAACTTTGTGGTGATCGCGCCAGCGCGGATTTTGTCGGCAGGAAAAATGGTCCTAGGAATCATTCGGTTTGTATGCGTACCGAAACAGAAGCCTCGTACCGAAATGGTTGAATTACGCATACATGTACCATACACCCCTAATTTACATATACGAGTCCTGATCGGGAGGTAACGTCCGATTCCGATCGAGTCTGAAACCACGTGATCGGATCGGGACATCCCTACATTTAGCCAACTTGGCATTACAGTATGACTGACTGCTTCATGTGTGTGCGTGTGTGCGTGAGAGAGAGAGAGTTGATGGAGTGATTATTAATAGATATTTTATCAAAAATAATGAAATGAAATAATAACATTTCTGTATAGTGGAATTGAATAGTTGCAGGTCTTGTAATTTGTGAAATTATTAAGATATTTGATGAAATATCAAATTCATTCTCTGACAGTAGATGGCGTTTATGGAAGAGCAGCGGCTTCTTTGGTTCCCGCTGTACACAAAGCAATTATAAACTGTAGTTTATACGAAGGTAAGAGGAAAAGAAAATGCCATCAAAGATTTTCTGAAGATAGTCAGTTGCCTTCAGAGACAAAACATACAAACAAACTTTGGTTTATTGTTGGACAAATATCTGTCCCGAGTGTGAATGGATTCATAGGTATGCTTTGTTCCTATTCAAGATCTTGTTTGTTTAGACTAAATATATTTGCACTTGGTTTGAAAGAGTATAAAACTCCAACAAAGTCTTGTGGTTTCAGTGTTCAAGTAGCAAGTGTACATATAACAAATGCCCTTGATGCTGTTTTATTTCTGAAAACCTTTAAATTATTTTAGAAATCTTCTGTAAATACTGTATAACATATGTTGGATCATCACTATTCAGAGCCACTCTAATCAAACCAAATCAAACAGACTCATCTAGGATTATAAACATACTGAGACTACCCGTGCGTACAGTATGAAACATGATTAGTAATTCATAATTCTCAGCCATGTCTCAGCAGAATTTTTAGAAGCTCTCTTTCAACGAGCTCCATGACAAGCTAGATGTCCATGAAGTCTATCTTACCCTGGCCTGGTTTCTGTGGTGTTCTGTGACTTGAGGCCCTCCATCCCAAAGACATGTTCTGTCAGGAGAGTGCAGAGGCACCTGAGACAGTAAGACTCACAGGTTAATGTAGTCTTTGACGCAGGCAAATTAGCGCAGCAAAAATAGACCAATTGACCCCATTAATTTCTTCTTCCACAATCATCCCAAGGGCCGGAGGAAGGAGGCGAAACAATAAATCACAATTAAGCAAGTCAGCTGTGTTCATTAAGCTTCGTAAGGACTAAATCTGCACTCTTTGTGCAGATTTGCAATCAGAAGTATGGGTCATTTGGATGCAGAAGTAGTTGGCGGATTGATTAAGATGGTCTGGAGAAGTGTGTGGATTGATTAGTGTTTACTAGACTTTAGAGAGACTTTAAAGTAGAGGTTTGGCACAGGTTGAAATGACTGCCTTGATTTGGTAGGTGTCTTGAATTTGTAATTTGTATGCAAATATTTATGGTTTTTGAACATCAAGTCCATGGAGAAGGTTTTTTTTTTTTTTTTCTAAAATGATGTTCCAGCACTGGCAGAAAAAAGTGAATATGAGATTTCTTTTTTCTTTTTTTTTTTATAAATCAAAGTGATTTCTGTAAGTCTTTGAAAGTACTACTCTTTTAAATGGCATACACAAAATACAAGAATTTCTTGCTTCTCAGATTAAGAGCAGCTGTGCCGTTTATGGAAAAGGAACTGTTGAACAGAGTAAATTTTGTTCTCAATTTTCCCAGTGTTCATTATCGCTGAATTAATTGATAACAGATTTTGTTGTGAACAACCCTGCAGAGATTCTTCCGTGAGTTCAATATCCTCTGTACATTTAATCACTTTCTCCAAAACACTTTTTGAAGATGACAAAAAAAAATTGCTCTTAGACGAAACCTCTAGAGATTCCTATCTATTTGTCCACAAGACATGTAGCTCTAATATTAAGCTTTGATTGCTGCACAAAGTTACACAATCGCTGTAAATTAAATATATTATTTTGTCAAGAAGTGGATCTGAAAACTGATAATAAATATATATATTATCCCATTTTAAATGTAATAATGTAAATGTAACGGTGATTAATTGAATCCAGATCTAAATCAATTTGTGGTTCAATATTTTTAAAGATAAGTGTAAAAGTAGAAAAAAATATGTCAGTGTAGCCCAGCAGTTCTTCGTCAGATTGTTTTTGAAGCTAATTAATGACATGCCCTGTTATGCTGAGAGTAGCAGCATCGACAAAAAAAAAATCAATTAAAAATAAAACATGATGTTATCAGAGTTTTTTCATGATTATTATGGCCATTACTTGCATGTGAAAATTACACAATTCATTTTTTTCTTAGTGTTATCTCCTCACTCATTTCTAAAGGAAGCACATCGACAATTTTCAGGAAACAAGTATAAGCAAAGTGCAGCCACATTTGTACCTCTCAAAAACATTAAGAGAATGTTGTGGTGGTTTCACTTATTCACCAACATCTTCATTTCACATTTTGACCAAAGCACCACGAAATGAAAATTACCACCACCCGTCGCGTCTAATGCCTTTTCTCATCCCATAATTCTCCAAACCCTTTCAACGTGCATTCAGTTGTTCTCTGACGGCAGGAGCAGTGGCGCCTCTTCGTTTAGAGGAATAAAAAAAGAGAGAGGGAGGGATGAGTGGAAAGCATCCCACCTCAATCAAGAGGTCCATTCATAATTGAGGAGGGGAGAGATCCATGCAGCAGGTCAAAAAACTCTACTGCATAATTGAGGAGCAGCTAAAGCTGGAGTGGCTCCATGGTGGCACTCTGCAACCATAAAAAAGTTCCTGAGAGGCAGTGCATGTGTACGTTTTTGCATGTGTGTCTGTGTGTGTATGCATTTGCACCTTGCCAGGTCTGTGACCCAACTAATCTTGAGTGCACAGTGGAGAGTCTTTTAAACGGTACATTCTAGAGATCTTTCAAGCATTATGAGTGAGTTTACATGCACAAATTGACACAGAATATCCTTAATAACTTGACAATGTCATGTAAATGCTTCAATTGGATTCTTTTATCGAGTAAAGGTCATGAATGGTTTGAGCAAAAGTCAGTTCACACACCTAGATTTTTGCCTATTAGTTATAAGTTAACTATATCAATAATCATAGTATTATTAGTAGTAGTAGTTCTAGTAGTAGTAGAAATATTAGTATTATTATTAGTATTGTTATCAAAATACATAAATAAAGGACACAATCAGGTAGAAATAGCTCTTCAAAGATGACAATTGCAGGTTACCATTTTGATAGTGTACAGTCGAAGGCATTCTCTGTACATGATGTTGCACATTGTTGGGTTATTACATTTTAATTATTATAATATTATAATGAATATTATTATAATATAAATAATGCAGTAATGTGATTATTGGCCTTCCTTTTTGTCGAAAGAAAGAAAGAAAGAAAGAAAGAAATGTGGTGATCATGATGGATTGTTAGTCGTTTCATTTCTTTAAGTACGACACAACTTAGCATTTTACTGCGCCATTTATATCTCAGTTGGCAAGAATGATTTCAAATGCCAAATCTGTTCTATGAGCAGACGCTCTTTTGGAAGATGCCATTTCTCATGACTGCAGAGTGATGTTTTTTTTCTGGGAGCTGGTGGATGCCCCGTGTTTGACCCTGAAGGGTTGAGTCATGTCTGTTGGTCTTCTTCTTCTGAAAGGCTTGGAGAGCCTCCTTCACCCTTTCACAGCAATGTCACCTGAGCTCGAGAAAGCGAAAGTTCAGCTTTTGCTACAAACGGTGAGTCAGTTTCCCTGACACCTTCCCCACGCTGTTAAATTATGGATTTGCATTCCTCTTCCTCAGATGCCTAAGTGACTCTGCACCAGCAAGTCAGTAGATACATCTCCTGTTTCTGGGAGTTTCTGCCAAAAAGAGAGGCAAGGAAAGTTGTCAGGAGGTGGAGGGGAATTTCCATACAGCGCAATTGGCTGTCAGAATTGGCTGTCAGTTTTTTTGTTTTGTTTTTTTTTTTCTCTCCCCCAATCCCTTCTTACTTCCAGAATTGAACCCAGTCACACATTTGCAGAGGGTTAACTCGACAGAAAACTCTTTGGATGCAGTTCCTGAAAGGTTTCTGTCATGCATATGTAGTCATGACAGGGATGAAATTTAAATGTGTGTGTGTATAAGGGGGCACATGTGGGGGCGCGTGTGTGTGCTGGTGTGTGACTGCAGTCAGGCCACTCTGTGTGCTGACATGTCCCTGTAGCCTCTCACTCCATCCAGATGCCTCCAGTAACGCATATTTATACATATATTACAATCAGGACTGAAACAAGTCTTCAGCAATAAGCCACAGGAGTTAGCACTCTCAGTCCCCTTAGGGAACCGCTAGTGTCCTGTCTGTCTTTACATGTCCACTCAGATCCGTCGGAGCACTACTTTGCAAATATATTCACAACTCTGTCAATTCTCAGTTTACTGAAGTTTTAGTTGCCCTGTTGATTCTGTGGAGTCAGCTGAGGCTCAGGAATGAATGCAAAACTAAACTTAGTAACCTGGACTATGAAATAGTATTGTTGACCATATGAGTGTTTATAGTTTCATTATTATTATTATTAGTTGTTGTAGTAGAAGTAGTAGTAGTAGTAGTAGCATTACATTATCTTAAGTTACAGAGAAGTCATGGAAATGTCTTAAGTTATGACAAGACATCACAAATTAATAGGGTACAATCACAATACTTCCTCAGTTGATTAATAACAGTATGTATTAAGTTTTGTAATAAAAGTTTTCTGAAATGCTAGGTTTAAATTCACATATAAGGCAATATCTACTTAAATGTGGAATTGTATACAATTCTAGAACATAAATCTGAACATTGGATAAAGACAGATTAAAAATGTAAGTTTAATTTGGTTGACATATTCATACATGTTAGCTTTTTACTAAGGAAATTGTGATGTCTCTCTTTTTTTTATTCCATAAATCAGAAAATACTATCAAGAGCCAGGGTATAATTTAAGGAATACAATTATATATAAATCAATCAAGTAAAATCCTTCAGAATGTAATTGAAGAGTTCAGATGCAAAAGCCTCTAAGTGCCATTTGAAATTTTCTTCTAGAATGATGATTTTTATCAAGCTTGTATATTTAAGTTCAGTAATTTCACTTAAATGGCAATGAAGATGACCTATTAATTGTCATTTAAGTGAAATTACTGAACTTAAATATACAAGCTTCATAAAAATCATCATTCTAGAAGAAAATTTCAAATGGCACTTAGAGGCTTTTGCATCTGAACTCTTCGTATATAGATAGATTTAGTTCGTTTTCCCTGTATTGTGTCTGGCCTTAATATACAGGTTAGGTCTATTATTTAGCACAAAAATATCACCTATATGTTCTTCTTTGTAAGCCCACAAGCTCAAGGTCTTATTGAAGATATTTGTTCACTAATAAGAATAACTATGTACATCTATCAATTTATACCTGGCCTACAAATGAAAGCTCTATGGAATGGAATGATTAAACGAAATCCTTATTCAATGAATGACTGGAAAGACCATGAATATTCTTGGTCATTTTAATAGATTGATATGGGGGGAAATGCCATACTTTTGACTCAGTTTTCAACCCTATCCAGAGAGATTTTTTTTTTTGTGAGTGTGTGTGTGTGAATTCTATGTTTTTATGAGTGTCACAAACTGGCTGTTCTTGAGTCATGTCTCTGCACATAAACTATTGATTTATTTTGGCAATGCAACACCATTCATAATTAGGGCTTTGTTGTGAAATAAGATGCGTCTCTCTGACAATGTGTCCCTTCAGCGAAATAAATAAATAAATAAAACAAACAAATAAATAAATAAATTATTGTTTGCGAAATCTGGCACCCTCCCAGCCTGTTCAGAATACTTCTGTCAAAATCTTCTCCTACCAGCACAAACCGCCTGTGTCATTACAAGAGTGAGAATGTTTCTTTTCATCAGTTACTCATCATGCACAATGACTTATCAGAAAAAAAAATACATATGCATATTTACACAAATAACAAAAATCCTCATCCTGTAGGTTAATGGGGAGTGAAGAAATAAAGAAAGAAAAAAGAGAAAGAAGGGGGGGGGGGGGGGGGGGGGGGGGGGGGGGGGGGGGGGGGGGTGTACAACTGTCATGATGACTCAAATCTGTTTTGTCTCCTTCTGGCCCACAGAACTTTCTAAGAAGCATCTAATGCTTAAATGGGGTCAGGAGAAGGTTAAAAAGCGCTACATGAGCGCAGTCATGAATATTTCAACTGCTGACTTGAAAATACTTGCAGTGTTCATGAGGGAGGTGGCTCGTGTCACATCCTTTTCTCTTTCCTGCCACTGAGCAGCACTTGCCCTCACAACCACAGGATTTTAGCCTCTGTGTTGGGTGGATATGAATACCCCCCTCAACACACGGATGACTCTGTAGTGCAATGCTCACAGCAAATGTTAAATGCAGAAGCTTACCATAATGTCTGCTCAAAGCATGCTAAAAATATGCAGGATTTGAGTTAACGGTTTAGTGCTGATGATGATGATGACTGTTATCAATTGCAGATAGAACAAATAGGTTGACAATTTATTATTATTATTATTATTATTACTTTTTTTTTTTTTTTTACAATAACTATTTTCCTTATAACTATAACTAAGATAGGTGTGTATTTACAAAACAAAACAAAAAATGGTCTTGTGTGTTTTTTTTACACACATTTTATGTGTGCACAATTACATACAATTTACACAGTACATTGAGTTTATTAGTAGAATCGTAGTGTTAATTAGTATTAGTATTAATAGAATCCCTATACAAATTGTCTACACATTTAATAAATCAATTTCACACAGTATTGATTATTTTACTATACTATACTATACTATACTATACTATACTATACTATACTATACTAAACTATACTATACTAAGAGTAAATCTCTATAATCTGTACACATAAAAGCAGTTAAAAATGTGCAAAAGTAAAACGTGCGTGTGTGTGTGTGTGAGAGAGAGAGAGAGAGAGAGAGAGAGAGAGAGATTGCCCATGTTTCTTTTACAAAATATATATTTTTTTTCAGTTACATTAATATTTAAAGGTGTTATATACATCATTCAGTAAATTCACAATCTCTAGAAGTGCCTTTATTTCGGTGAAACTGTGTTACATGTGGCAAGTGCTTTAAGTGCCTCAGTGAATCAGGAGAATAGCTCCATTAATCAGCAAAAGGTTATTCTTGCAATTTTTCAATGTCTATAAATTAATTAATATAACACTTTTACAAGAAACTCTTTTAATATTGTCTTGAACACATTCTTTAAACGCATATACTCATCCTAATATGTATCCTCTTTTACAAGAGGCATTGTGACGAGAGCATCCTAAACAAGTCTCTAAAGAAAATCTGGGTTCCGCTCAATTGTCCTCTCCTGGTGCGATTCAGAGTGAATTTCTTAACAATAGCTTCAGCGCTCCAAACTTCTCTTTCCCTGTCCGTCACAGTTTCTAAACAGGCACATCTGGTCCAGGCTTGAGGAGCAATAAACATACAAACGACAAGCACACGGACAAGATTAGCAATGAGGAAGTTGTTAGTCATGGTGTGTCCCACAATAGCCTACTGCTTTATCTTTTCTGCTACACTGTCCCGACTGCACCACAGTATTATATACACATTTAACAGAGACTGATAAAAATATAAGATGGAAACATGTCATGTTCTAGGACCTTTACAAATTTGAAACAAGACCTTTTTGTATTTATTTATTGGTGGTCACAACATTTAGTTCTCATTGTACAGTATTCTAATATGAATTGCAATTTGCAGACTCAGGGCAATATCATTTTAAGGGCCTACATCTCTTTTAAAATATTCCTCTGATAAACACCTTGGAATGGAAATCACATCTTTCATAAGGGATGATGGGAAATAATTTAGCTCTCCGTCTATGTGTAGTTTATTTGCGTCACTCACTGGTATTTTATTTTGCTTGTTTATTTATTTCTATATTGTATGCTAACATACAAATCTCTATTTGCTTTTCTTTCTAATGAAGTAGATTTTGTTGAAGTGCACTCTACTCCACTACTAGATGTTGACTATTCATATGGATGATGACTGGAAGTAGTTAGAGGGAAAATAGCTTGAACTCTCTGACTGCCTCACAATCAATTGTATGCTCTTGTCGCATATCTTCATGGTTGTTGTCTTTTGCTTTGAGGCTGTTTATTGCACTGCCAACTTGTACAACACATCTGCAGAAAAACAGCAGAATTGATTTTAAATGTCGAAAAGAAAAATCATTTAAATGTCAAGTCCCATTTTTCAGTTCTTAATCTTAATCATTTGTATTATGAGTAATTATCAAATAATACATTACGAGGGGAAAAAGTAATTATGCAAATGTTTTGGACATAACACATTATTAAGCATTGGTTGTGTAAACTATTCTGCATTCTCTGAAAGATAATGGTACAATTTATATAATCTGTCAAATAGCTCAAATTAAACAAATGGTTGAGTTCAATGTTTAAACATATTTGTGCTATTAAGGAGGCTTACCTCAATATTTTTTTTTTTTTAAACAGGTTAACGCTCATTTTTATTCAATTATATAAGACGGTCATAACTCATGAGTCAGATGTGGAAGCATTTTAAAGAATATATAGCAGATTTATTTCATTTTATGATGTTTCCTCCATCATAAAATGAAATAAATCTGATTGTCCAACACTGCTATATATTCTTTAAAATGCTTCCACATCTGAATCATGAGACACAAAACTATCATTAATCACAATGCTTTACTATGCAGAGATAAGAGCCAATCATTTTTTTTCTCTCTCTCATATTTTACTGTTAACATTCCTGTGGTGTAATAGAATTGATATTGAGAAATCAGAAACTGTATAAGCAGCTCAGTAGGTACGGCAACACTTGAATGTGCTCTGGACTGTGGCTGCCGTGGAAAGAGAAGATTTGTTGTAATTGTTTGAAGGAATGTTCCAAATAACTATAAGTAAAACTTCAAGTCAAATAAAAGAAATATGCGGCATAATAAGAAGTCATTTACAAAGTAACTTTTTCATGGCTGGAAATAAGAGATATTTATCGTAGTTGTACCCTTAAAAAAGATGGAACATGATGAGTCCTTTCTAGATGACTCGGAGAATCAAATTGCTGTTAAGTCCCAAAAGAGGCATGTTTTGAAGAACCCTAAGTGAGTAACTTCCTAAAAGCTGTTCCCAGACCAGTGCAGACGGGCACATCTTTCATCAACAGGGTGATAATAACCAGACTGGTGCGAGACGGCGTCCCCCTGGAGAGCCCACACTGATTGATTCAGGAAAATGTTTAAACAGATGATACCTGAGGGGACGCAAATAAATTGTGGTGTGGGTTCTTATTTGTGGAAAGGATCAATACCATTCGAAATGAGTTTGGGACCCTGTGTGCCTTGTCTAGTGGTTTAATATAGAGGAGGTGAAGTGTCTGCATCGGACAGAGAGAAAGTGCACTCAGACCCATCCTAAAGGGCACCAATCAAATCTGTGTTTTACAGGGAGTCAATCATCAGCTGTGCTTTTATTTGAGACCGTAAGCTGCAGCAACTTATTTGAAGTTGTGGTATCAAAACTTATTCTGCTGCGATTTATGAACAAACAGGTTTCTGGTTGGTCAGGGTGCTTGCAATTTTTTTCACTCCCCTGAGAGTATGCCTGAAAACGTGTATGTGTGTGTTTTTTGTTGAAAGATGGGACAGTAATGGATCAGATTACATCTCGCTGAAGTGGACCGGCTGTTTTTATTTGCCTTTGCACACAGCTAACATCTGCTATCTGTGTGCCCAGTTGAGTTGATTTTTTCCCCCTATTTTTGTGCATGTTCTATTTCTTAGTTTTTTTCTTAGTTTCTTAGTAGAGTTTTTCAAATTTGAGAGAGAGAGAAAAAAAGATTCCGAATTGCTCTGGTCATGTATCATATTTACTATAGTCAATAAAAAAGATCAAATACATTTTATGATGTGTTGAATAATTAATCAAATAGCATATGTGCATTTTCTGTATATACAGATGAAACTCGAAAAATTAGAATATCGTGCAAAAGTTCGTGAATTTCAGTGAAACTAATATTTAGTATACATAACTATATGCATGATTATACTTTTCAGAGGGCCGACATTTCTGTATTTAAAATCCTTTTTTTTTTTTTGATTTCATGTAATATTCAAATTTTCTGAGCTAATTTTCTAATTTGCTGTAAGCCATAATCATCAAAATTATAACGTTTGCACGATATTCTAATTTTTCGAGTTTAACCTGTATGTATATTTGATGTAAAATGTATTATTAAAAGATAACTGAAATACATTCAACTATTGTTGCAGATAATAACAAAAAGGGATTTAGAAGTCAATATACTGTAAAACATTTCAATGTTCAATTCTTTAAATAATTGTTTCTCCATGTACACATGCACATCAATTTTGGCCTTTGTGTGTGTTTTATTGTATTTTCAGTGTCTCAGATTTAAGTGGCACATTTTTATAAATACTTTAAAAGATGCATTAGTGGTAATAGCAGCTGGATCTGAACTGACCTTGGATTCACAAAAACTCAAAGGTAGTAGTTGAGCTCAAATTTCCAGATGGTTTGAAAAAAGAAAAACTATTACTTTAGTGTGGGTCAGCAAGGATATTTTTTATATAAATTAATAACACTAATTTTCTTATTTCACTATTGACTCAATGTTCTGTATTTGTTCATTACAGAGGTGAATCTCTGTTTGACAACAGCATTCTGACCATTAGGCGCAAACCACATAATAATGCATTTCTGTTGTTGTTGGTGTTTTTTTCTTTTTTCCTAAGCCAGTTTCATGGTCTGATTTAACCTGCCTGCTTTCAAACAAAAAAGACAGTATTGATTTTATTTTATTTTTTATATAACCAGTCGCTGTCTTTTCCTCATGTAGAAATGGGTCACACTTTAGCTGAAAAGTTGGTGTCAAAATGTGTATCTTAGTTTGTGTTCAGTGCTTATAGTGCGCTCCAGGCTGTTCCCTCTTTCACACACATTCAGACATGATGAGTATCAATAATTCATAGGGACTCGTGCTGACCCCGCCTGTAGTGACCTCTGTCATGTCCTGCCTGCTGCTACTTTATAAATAAACATCTGTTCATGCCGTGTGTGTGTTTGTGCGTGTGTGTGTATACAGCAGCCTCTCGTTTGGAAGCCCACCATATTCCCTGTACAGTGCACTTTTTTTGTTTCAGCTGATAAAGAGCCTTTGTATCATAAACTTCAAATTTTATTGTTTAATTGTCTTCGATCTTTTGCAATAAAGGAGTTTGGTGTCATGGTATTCTAAGTTTCTGATCTGAAAACTTCATCCACAGTCCAAAAAGACTGTCCCTTGAGAGTGTAAAAACAACTCACCCTAAATTATTTGGATATGATTATATTGGGACATACCTATTCCACATCTACGTCAACACACTTTCAATAGATCTGTTTATGTGTCTATGTGCTTGTTAAGTTTATGCCCAATCTTAAGTGTCCTCTCATTTTCTTAAATGACACACCAATGACATTTGTACAGAACAATGCAAATGAACACATGGCTACCATTTAAGCTCACAGCCAATCAGCTTTAATTGGTTGACATCATTACAGAATTTTTTTGTTGTTGTTTTTGTTTTTACTTGTAATTTTAATTAAGTGTAATCTAAGACTTGGGGAACAAAGTTAACCTTAACTATGCACACCTGCAACGCATACTTTTTTTTTCTTCTTTTTTTTTTTAAACACAGACCTGCATGATTGCTTGCCAGTGATTTGAGTTTAAATTTCTGTTCTCAGCTTTCTTATGCCTCATTTTAATTGCTTGTTTAATGGACAGAGCAAAGTTGTGCAAGAAGAAAAAAATTAATAGTACAATATATGAAGGACAAACAGCTTTGTTTAGTATCTTCTTCAGTTCAACTTCTTCAGTTCAAACAAGTTGAAAGCACTACAAAGTGCTTTAATAAGAGTTAATGTTCTAATGTGCATTTAACAATAATTCTATCAAGAAATGGATCCAATTAAATTAACAGAAATGAATCAATACATGAAATACACAGTAAATTAATAGAAATTCTCAACAATTCTGTAGCGTATAGATACACAGTTTACACACCATAGTTCTTTAGAACCTTATAAAGTCTCCACACATCCTCAATGTTCTGTGAGCGGAGTTAATCAAAGCTTGTGAATCATGTCCACGTGCACTTACAGTAGAACATTAGGCATGCAGAGGCAGTCACCCTTCTGCAATTAATGGCAATTAAAGTTATACTTTTATGATGCCTTATGCCTCTACAAAGGAGTAATTGATTTTTAGAGCTTCCAATTCGATAACTGTCTTTTTATAGTTGCCCACTAGTTTTGAGGGATTCCCAAAAACAAGAGTTTACTTGTACATTACTCTAATGGATTAATAGCTGCTGTTTGGTCAGTGTTTGGTTGTTTTATTTATTTTATTTTTTGTTTTTTTTATACACATATGATATAACTAAGCTTTTTAAAATGTACTGAGGACAGTCAGTACTGCCTAAAAGATGAGAATCAGCTCTTTTTTTTAATAATTAAAAATACTATGCCAGCAGTCTCTGTGTCCTACTTTTTGTGTGTGTGTGTATTTTTAGGCCTGTTAATTTGACATGTTAATGTAGTGTGATTAATTTTTAAAATACAATTAATCGTGTCCCCTGACCCGTATGTAAAATCTGTAATAACGGATTTTGACCCCTCCCCCCCCCCCCCCCCCTCCCAGCGCACACATGACAGCACAGCCCTGGTGCTAGAACACCGTAGCTTGGAAAACTATACTTACAGAGAGCTTTAACCTTGATGTTTTATTTCATTCTTGCTCTGGACTTTCTCTTTCTTTCATCACACTCATAAGCTGACTCCAGAACTAATGTTCATTCATTCACTCAGTTTATCCATAGCCAGGGATTCATTTACATCCACAGTTTAATTATCTCCTTAGGACTCTGTGGATTATTTTTATCTATTTTTTGTTGTTGTTGACATTTTTAATACATATGGTAGAAAAAGACTTAAGATTCAGGATTTTTTTTATTTAATTTGAAAGAAAGAAAGAAAGAAAGAAAGAAAGAAAGAAAGAAAGAAAGAAAGAAAGAAAAAAAGAAAGAAAGAGTTGCAATTTAGCCTAAATTAGGGGGGCCAAATGTTTGATATAACTAAAAAAAAAAAGTATTTAATAGTTATTTTAAAGTTACTACGGAATCAAAATGGACAATTTCTATGTTTAATGGAATTTGCAGTATTTGTTTAAATTTTATAAATTATTTATCCATGCACATCATTATTCTTGTTTTTATTCATGTGCCCTTGTAAAAAAATTTCCAATGAACTTTCCCTTCCTCTTGTAATGGCATCTCTTCTCCGCTTAATTCACTAGTTTTTGTATAGTCTAGTATGCAACACTTTTCTGGACAAATCATGCAATACAACAAAAATGTATTCTTATTGTGGTAACACTACAGTTAGCTCTCATTTGTTAAAATGTATTAACTAATATAAACTAACAATGAGCAATACATTTGTTACAGTATTTATTAATCTTTGTTAATGTTAGTTAATAAAAAGCCAGCTGTTCATTGATTGTTCATGTTAGTTCACTTTACAGTGCATTAACTAATGTTAGACAATACAACATTTATTGTTTTATAATGTGTTAGTAAATGTTGAAATTAACATTAACAAAAAAAGATGTAGAAGTATTGTTCATTCTTAGTTGTTAATAACTAAAGTAGTTAACTAATAAACCCTTATTGTAAAGTGTTACCATTATTATTATCATTATTATTATTACCTCCATAACCGTTCCAAGGAGCATTCATAAAATACCTTATTTTCTGGTTTCCTAAGGTTCTTTACCATAATTATTCTGGCAGCTCCATAACACCATTTCAAATTTGTTTGTTTTGATAGTCACTGGAACAATTATAGATGGGTCTGGAAGTTAGCTCTTCCTAACTCATTCTCTCTCTATTTTTGCCTGTTTCTTTCATTTTGATTGAGGCAGCCTCCACCTCTTTTAGTCACGCAAATATAGTGAATCCAATGGATTAGGATGAGGCAGCTGGGCTTCCATGTGTGTGACCAGCTACCTGAATTGAGACATCTGCTTTGGAGACAATTTGATGGGAGATGAAACACGTAGCAATAGGTGCTTCAACGTGGTAGTGTTTTTCATTTAATCTTTGAGCTGCTCACACAGAAAATGCAGCACAGCATTGCATTAAAACATGTTGCTTTTTGCTTTTATATATTTACGATATATCGTATCGAAACATAAAACTGTTATTTTTATTGTTTTTATTCATCTATTACTATTGAGTAACTTTGGCATCTGGTGTGTGTGTGTCTTTTTCTTTGCTGACACTGCACACTGCAGTCCTGTGTTGCTGGAGTTTATTGTTGCAGCCTACTGAATAGAGACACACACAGTTTTAGGGAAAGGGAATTGCTCAGGTCTTCCCCTGAGAGGAGCGAGAAATACACAGAGATAGACCGAGGGAGTATGAAGCGAAATATAATAGACTTGGCCAACGGTTCTTTTCTTAGGACTTGGGTTAAGCATGCTGAAGGTGTTCCCAGCAAGGACACATGTTGCTGTACGCTGACTGCTTCAATGAAGATACCTTGCAAACCTCTAAAGCCACCTCCGTCACAACCGTTTCCCACTTTTCACAGACATTTGTCTCCTTTTAAAACATTGTGTTGGGGATTGAGACACTATATTCTCGAATTCATCACAAATCTCTTGCTGACAGTCACATATAGTTTTATTAGCGTTAGGAGGGCAGGTTCTGGCATGTGAACACTTTCATCTCCCATTCAAAAACACCTTCAACCCCTTTAAATGATGTGCGCTGTCAGCAGGCTATTGATTTTATATTGCAGATATGAAGTCTTCAGGTGTTCAAGGTTGACAAGGACGAGTGTGAGCTGCCAAGTCCAATATTAGTCAACATATCATCAAAGGGTGCGCTACCTCATCAGCCAATCACAGTGCTCTTTCAAGAGGCACTTTGCAGGAGTGAAAAGTAAAAAAAAAATGTTCTGGGCAAATTACATTCCAAAAAAATTCGGAGAGAGAGAAGCGATGCTCGTTAAAGGCTCTCAAGCAGATTTTTGGCATGAGCTTATAAAATCAGCATCTACTGTATATGCCAATGATTGAGTGGAAAAACTGAACATTTACAGGAAAATGGCTGGTTTGTCAGGGATGGTTTAGAGTGGCACCTGTGAAAAGGTGAAACAAACATCGTCCTTGACACGGCACACACAATCATTCCTATAAACTCAGTGTCACACCAGTGCTGAAGCATATCTAGCCCTGACATTTGCACAGACTTACAATTTTGTCATGCTGCTTAAGGGTTTTTTCTAGATTTTCAATGTGTAACTTTTTTGAGATAAAAAAACCCCCCAAAAAACATAATGAAGGGTTGGGTTTTGATTACTCATCCCACGTGCTCTTCATGAATGCATTTTCTGTTTGTCCAAACCTATCCAAGAGGCATTGTAACTGTAAATCTTAGAAATGTATAGAAGTGGAAAAAAGTAACAAACAATCAGAAAAAACGTTCTGCAAAGTCAAAGAATGTCAGCATGTGAGGAACTCCTACACTTACCTTTATTTGAAGTTCCAGGTGTTTTTCTGCAGGATATTCAATGAACACATGGGGATGTTTCGACAAGATGTAATGAGTCCTGCGTGTACAACGTGGAAAGAAAGGCGCAAACAGGCAAAGTGGGTTTGTTAGCAGAGCGAGTTTTGTCACAGAGTGGGTGCTGACAGAGTGTCGGGGTTGCGTGGCTGAATTGACGATGGTGACGCATCATTAGCTTAGTGGGGTGAAATAATAGTGTGCGCCGCTGTTCCTTCAGCTTTGTTTAGCATGGCGTCCTAGCCTCCCGGGATCCAACAGGGAGAAATAGGTGTTTCTCTCTCTACCGAGCGAATGTTTGCAGCCCTAACAAGACACCCAGGAATAGGAGTTTTATACGCAGCACAAGCCGAGCACATTCCGGGGGCCCAGAGAGCCTCAGCGGCTCCTACTTGCTCCCCTGACACCGCGATTGATGCTCCAGTTACTTTCCTTTGCTTGAAACCTCCTACAAGAACAGCTGTCCCTGTATGAGCTTTATTTGCTTAAAACTAGTTCAAAAACACAAACATGACCTTAAATCATTTAAATAGCCTTAAATTGCTACCAAACAAGTTTGTTTGACACTCATTTGCTTCGGTCAAAGTGAAATAATCCATTATAGCACAGGCACAGGAGATGAAGCTAAGCTTAAGTGGTGCTATGCTGGGAAAATAACATGCGCAAAAGACCAATACGCGTTGCCTGTTACTCTTTTTATACATTTAATTTGCAACCCATGCTCACCGGAAATATGTGCCTGAGGCGACATTTCTGTGAAATTATATTACATTGCTTTTTGCACTTTTCGAAACACTCTCAAAGTTGAATGTTCTGTGAGTGGCGGTAAAAACGCTTTTAACTTTATTTGAAACAGATCTTGCAACTTTTATTGCAATGGCTGTTTTTTCAATGTGACAGTTCGTAAATTAAATGTCTGGTGTGTGGCGCTAAAAGCTTTATTGCATTTGAAAATTACGTACAGTACCACCTACTCTACAACCAAAATAGTGTTAACAAAAGCAAACGAAAGATAACATGCAAATGTGACTTGTGTTTCAAGCACTTTACATCACAATTACAATGCTTTACCAGATGAGCGACCGAGCAAGTTTACTATGTCCAAAAAAGCCACACGGATCTGGTTATGTGATGCAAATGTCACAATGTATTAGTTTACAAATTAGGCAGTATGGGAAAAGTGTTTTGAGGTCATAATATAAAAAGTACAAGAAACCACATGAAAACAAGTCTTTATTAATCAATAATCTTACTGTAATCATAATTTGTGTTATGCAAAAACAAGTTGTTGGTGTTTTACCTCTTCTAGTGTTTATTACAGCTGGAATGTGCAGTAGGTAGATTTTGCAGAAATGTAGGTTAGAGGCTCATATTTCCACTGAGCCTGGGCTGTCAATTTGATGGTAAATACAGTGTGTTTTTCATTCTGGAATAATTTTGCTAATCATTGATTCTCCTCCTTGACGAACCCTTTCTCATAAAGGCTCCAACACTGTGAGATACAATTATATGCACAATCTAAGACTTTTATCAAGAAGCAGTTTAAACTGTGACTGTGTTGAGGGTGAGCGCTAATCTGCCTGTGGGTGTGTGTGTGTGTGTGTGTTTGTTGACAGTGTCACTGTCAGATGAGGGATGATTCCAATGCAGCTGTAGGGAAGGAATCTCCATATCTCCATCTTTGTGACATCCCTGGTTAAACATCAGTCACATCTGTGAAGCACGAGCACTCACTGGCAGATACCCGCCATGACACAAATCATATTTTTTATGATTTCCTTCTTCACATATACAAATTTGGGGCGAATTCATTAAACAGTTCCGCCACTTCCGCTTTATTCACTAACCACAACATTTTGGACATTTCTTATCAGTTTTGGCACAGTAATTCATCAAATTTGGATCAGATGATGGAGAAGAGCAGACATGTATCAAGACACATGGCCATAGATAAATTATCTTTCTGTCTTTTAGATTGTTTTGTGATGTCTAGATTATAATGGTGGAGTGAGGCTACAGTCTCAAATTCCAGCAGTTCATGGCAGTCTGGTGCATCATCTGCAACTTAGCGTTCAGAACATACAAGATGGCTAACAAGATGGAGAACTGCGTTGTGAAATTGCAATCAGCACTATTTGGCAGATTGCACCATAACCTTGTTTGCCTAATTCCTTATTCATACTTTGTGAATTCCCCTCTCAGTATCTCACACACTTGTGCAGTCACTAAGGCCCCATTTACCCCATTGCTAAATTGCCATTTTGGATCATAGTCTGATTGGATAGCTAGTGAAAACCTTATATGCAACCAAGATGCATTAATGATACACTTGAAACTGGTTGCTCAAACCTTAAGAGAGGTGGTCTGAGACACATTATTGACAAGCTAGTCAAGGAATTATTTTCTGCAGGCAGTGCCAGCAACATCTCGATGTCTTTCCATCATCCTCATATTTTGCTTGAGAGATGTGCACATTTGTCATGGCAAGCTTCACTTATATTCGTAGGCATCCGCTGTCAGCTTTTTCTGACCATACACGTTTTGTCCCCAAAATGAAAATGTATCCTAGGTGGAGTTCATCCATCCATCCATCCATCCATCCATCCGAGACCAAATGGGTTTGTTGCTAGATGGACTTGTTAGGAAAAATAGGTTTTGGTATAAGAAGAGCTCAATAATTTATTGTAGTTTATTGTATTGATCAACTGAGATCAGTCTTTTAAAATTCAGAATGTGGCTTTTACATACCAAGGATTTGAATTGCATTTTATTTATTGATCTCTTTAATTTTAAATTCTTATAGATCTTGTCTGATTTCAGTAAGATTTTTACAGTGACTGGCCGGCAGCAGCAGAATATTCATAAAACCTCAAAACTAAAATTTTGATTGACTCCAAATAAAATCGTATAATAAAAACAAGGATTTGCCACAAAACAAAAAATATATATATATATATAATATTTAATGTATTAGTGAACAAATATGTGAGCTTATATAGTATGCAGGTTTATTACTCTCACTTTCCCTGTTGTCTGTGTAAATCTGTCTCTCTGGAATCACTCTCTTTCCGGGTTTTTTTTTTTTTTTTTTTTTTACATTTGCGTATAAAGCTGATTCATTTGGGTTGCAGATAACATGTTTGATCCAACAGGGTTTGTAGGGTTAAAATAACAGCATGGCACAGTGTGGATCTCTGTGGGTCATCCTGTGCCAGCGAATAACAGCCTGTCTGTTGATTGATGCTTACAGGACCGTGTTATAATGAATAGGTTGGCTAAGTGAGCCATTTTCTCAAATAAGAAGTTTATTTTCAACCATTGACCTTACCTTGTTGAATAATGCATGGCCAGGCAGGCCTATGTGTTTGAATGTGTGACAAGCTACTGAGAGGAGTTAATTTGTATTACACGCAAAAGGCCTGTGCTGTATTTAGTGAGTCCAGTGATGTGTCATCATCTGGAAATAAATCTTTGACACCTCCAGTCATTACAACCAACATATACCAATAATTACTCCCCCTCTCCTCCCCCTGGCCACAGCTTTCAGTTCACATTATGCACAGTTTTGAGCGGTTTATTCACACAAGTTGGTCTTTCAAATCTACGGCGTTTAAACATCCTGTCATTAGCCATACCAGAGCTACGCGGCGGTCTCCAAGGCCCTGCTGTACAGTAACCATGGCAGCGTCCAGCCTCCTTAAGAAGATTCCCTATTGGTTCTTATTCAAACCCCGTCCCAGCATGCCTCACTCAAGAGCTATGCAGAGCAAACGGAGCTATGATTAGCTCTCTGTGTGCTAGTGATGGAAGTACAAGTTTGAGACAATTACTCAGCTCAACTTCACGATAAGTCCTTCTCTCTGGGTTCCTTTGCACCATGTACTTCACAAATTTTGATTAGTGGCTATCAGCAGCCAAAGCAGAGGAAATTGCAGTATACCAAATTCATCCAATAGCACATATTTATTTTGTTTTACGTTGGTTTGTGAAGCAGGTAGAAGTTTAAACTCTCCAGCTGTTCTTTTTTCTTTCTTTTTATGTAGTTTGTGGTTGTTAATTGATTATAAAAGGTTATTAAAAATTGCCTGATTAAAGACATGAACACGTTTAGTTAATTTTAATGAGCTCCTATGAATGTAATGGCAGGGATTTCAGTAGTTTTTTTTTTACTAGTGAAAAGTTTAATGGAATGCGTATCGGATTACTCTTTCTGCCTAACACCATGTTTCTATCCCATTCAAATATAACTTCATCACTGAATTGAATTGGCCACAACTCACAGGAAGTTGAATTAGCATTTGAATTAGGAATTCCAGGTAGATGATTTGCAAATCAGGGAAATTCAACAAAGGCATTCTCGGAAAATAAATGTTTTTCCACCTTGGTCCAAAAAAGATAGATAGATCTAGGCAGCAACGAACAACTGCAGCAGATAATCAAAAAGAGTTAGGTAACTTTGCAGTCACAAAATAATCACAATAGAACAATGAATGCAAAATGAGACCATTAGGTCGCTGTCTGGAGGTCTTAAAGTGTATTTTATATTGGAGTTGTGCAAGCTAGTTTGAAGTCCAAGGAGTCAACTCCACTAATTAAGGATGCAAGAGAAGTAAGTCAGAAGATCACTGGAGATGTTGTGAAGAAGTGGGGATGGAAACAAAAAACAGGTCATTACATGAAGCTTGGTGAGAAACTGGAGCGTCTCATCTGAGATGGTATGAAGCAAGGTGACACGGCCAGGCTGTGGGTCGCGTCAGGGGTGTTTGAGAACTGCTTTCAAAGTGGGTCATAAAGTGTTTTAGAGAAAGTGTGGTTTGCAGAGGTTAGGGAACAGAAGTGATGATTTAGGAATGGATGTATGGTGTACTCATTCAATGTCAGAGGAGAATTTACATAGTTTTCTTATTTTATAGTTATGCTAAATGCGTTACGCGCATACCCGTATCGTGTCTTATCTTCAAGGAATACTGAATCGAAAACAAAAGAAAGCCAAAGACTTGCATCTAAAGTAATTTATTTGAACTGAAAAAGAAAAATAATTCGGAGAGGATTCTTTGTGAAGCCTGACAGGCAGACCAGAACATTGAAGGCAATAGATTGTAGGAGTGATGGGCAATTTGTATTACAAGGCTATGGGTCATATGATCAGCATGTCTTCGCTGTCCTCTGAATGGGCTTTAGTCCTCCACAAATGAGTTCAACTACTCTATGGACAGTAGGGGAGAGAGACAATGTAACATTAATGACTCATGAAAATGAATTAGTGGGGCAGAGAAAAAGGAATAACCAGAGAAAATAATTAAAATAATTTGCCTGTTTAAAAGGGCAGAAGGGAATGTAAAAATCGAAAGGCTGTTAAAAAGTGAAAAACTTGAAGCTCAGGCCAAGCTGAACAACGTGATGTTGGCACAAAAAGGGAAGAGGATGACATACAGAGAGGGAGAGAAAATTGCAAACAGAAAGCTTTGTGTTCTGAAAGACCTTTGCCACATTCTTCTATCTGAAGAGATGGTGAAATCGGAGGGAAGAGTGGAAGGCTGCGGGTCACTTAGGAAATGAAAAGGCTGAAGTACGACCAAATATTAATAGTCCAGGACTGAGACTGAGAGAAGGAAAAACAAAGTGGGAGGGAATGCACATTGAAGTAGAGACTAATGGGACGGGGTCTGAAGTGGATGTGAACCTATTTCTCAACTCTACTTTCTGCCTCCTCAAACTCTACCCTCATATGACAGTAGCCAAACACAGCGAGCTTTCATCAGGCTTGATTCAAATTGAGCACCCTCCCATCAAGAGTGGCCATTCTTAATGCTTACTGTCCTTATGTTCAATATCTGATGGAAAAATAGCCCGCACACAAGAAAAAAGAGAGGTAGAGAGAGAGAAACGTGTCTGTTTCTATTTGAATATTGATTTTGTCCTTTTCTAAATTCCCTTGAACACATCAGGGTCCTTAAGCAAAGAAAACTTAATGTCAGAGGGTTAGAAAGAAAAGAAAAGCGTGCAAGCGTGGAAAGTGTACATGTCGGGCTTGCAATAACAGCATCGTGACATTAAATCAATGTGGATTAGAATGCATCGTCCACATTAGCCGTAGAGAGTGCATCTATTATGAGCTTTAATCAAAAAGTGACAAATGTAAGAATGAGAAGCAACACAATTGCAGCCATATACAGTATTTATTAAAATAGGTTCCATTTGCCCTTGCATACGTCACACACTTTTAGTGTGTTGTTATCAGACGATTGAAAATCAAATGAAAGTTTCCTGTTATTATTAATCATTAATACAATTTGTATATATCTTAGACTGAGTTTAGTAGTTCTACAATTTCTGCAATTTGATCTGGGTCAGATGTTTTTATCTGGGTCCAGCATTTATATGGATATTGCTAGGTTCATATGGATATACTGCTAGGTGCATATGGATATTGCTAAAATAGAGTGTAATTGTACGGAGCTCCTAAAAGGTCGTAAAAATTTGGGATGGGAGAATGTTTTTTTTTCCCCAAATCTTTTGCATTCCCCCGAGAAACTTTGTGTTTCCTCGCAAAGATATTTGCGTTCCCATGCAAAACCGGTTATGACACGTTTAATGTCCCGCTGGCAGTGTTTCAGAGCTCCGTATGTTAACAGTGAAGCGTTTCATAGTGTTTGAACTTGGACTCAAATATAAAGAAATGCGGTCAGTGCTTAACTCAAGGAGTTCAGTGAAGCTGGCAATATATTCACATATTCGAACTTCCCGGAAAAATAACTAGTAAGCTAAATGTTGTTAAAACAAATGACAACTATTTACAATCACAGTAACCAAGACAACGAGCTACAACCCAATTTTCCTCAAAACACGCTTTATAATATAAATATGTCTCTAAGCAGGCAGCTGAGATACAAGTCCGAACAAGGGACCGTCTATGACAGCGGTTCTCAAAGTGTGGGGCGCGCCCCACTGCTGGAGAATAGAGACGTGACAGGTGGGGCGCACAAACGGGAGGAAATTTTCCTTTTTTAGTCCTTTATATCTTTATTCGTTCATGGCGAGTCCACATCGTCAACTTCATCTTTGCAGCGACACAGAAAACACCAGTTTATTAATAAACAATTAAATATCTCCTTGCTATTTTTTACACATTCATAATCATTACTTTTGACAGTTCTTTGTGAAAAGCTCTATGCGTGCGGTCGTGCGCTTTAGTGCGGCTATATATTAAGTGTGCTCTTTATCCTGTATAGCCTTTTAACTTCTTACTATAGCAGCGGCCCGTAGGGGCGTGTCTATAATTTGATTACCTTTGTTTTATAACAAATATTCAATCTTGTTTTTCCAATCGATACACCAGAGAGGAAAGGGTTAAATAAAATGCTGACAGACCGACCCTGTAAATATGAACAAAATGAACGGCAATACCTTTCTTTCATCTCCTATGGTTCAGATCAGTTCGGACGAATCCAAGAAACACCAGCATACATTTCAATGTAAGGGTCTACTCTTCAAAATGCCACAAATCCCACTTTGTAATCCAAAACAACGAAAAAATAGGGAAAAAAACATAAAATCCTCCTTTGTTTTTATGAGCGATTCTAGTCAGAGTAATCCATCATGTTCACTTTCGATGAAATATCGAAGTATTCCAATGTTCAAAAAACATATCTCCCCCGTAGTTTGGACTGTTGTCGATAAAATGACTGTTGTTCCTCTCCTTCAATCACAGCCTTAGTAATGACAAAAATATCAAGGGGGCACTGCGACAGGCTGACCGACATGTCACTCTCGCACCTCGGTTTTTGACTGGATAAAAGCCAACCAATGTCTGGTCCGCAAAGTTTTGACGGATGGGAGGATTAACCAACTATAACACGATTGCAGTGATTGACAGTTTGCATAGTTTATGTAAACAGATTTGTCTAATACAAATTTGTTCCCTCTTTCGTCATTTTACGCACAGCGTGCACAGATTAGTCATTGTTTTGCTACACGGAGCTTGTTTCAACGTACAGATTTTCTCCAACTTTATATTTGACATCGATAATCGACCTTTATAATCGACATCACGGATCGTGATGGCTTAAATGAACAACTACTAGTAGACTAGAAAAAAACTTTAGTCGGAGGCAGCCCTTATTCCACATATTTTCGAACCAGCAGGCCATTCTGGATTGAGCGAGCGACCCTGAGCGAAACGAGCGAGAGGAGCGGAATATTCAGAAATGCGCTCTCCGCTCACATGCTCTGATCGGAACGAAGGAATATTAAAATAATTAATCATTAGTTTATATCTTATACACTGCCCATCATTTTAATCCCATATCAAACACAGTATGTTATGTCTATTTTATTTATTTCACGTTTTTAAGTACAATATTATGTTAGTCCACAGCCCCCCACCAGGGGGTGCTGATGCTATGACGAGGGGGGCTGCAGCACCCGCAGCACCCCCCATCCCGCGCTACTCTGGGTAGCAGGCTATTGTGGGCAATAACACAACGTGGATAAATTTGTGACACGGACCTCAAATTTTGACACAACTGCACTTTTTTATTTTCTTTATTTTGAACTTGCTGTTATTTGATGTAGATAGTTAGTATGTTACTATTGATACTACTTGTTACTTCAATAAATTGGAACATTTTAAGCTTGTTGCGTATTTCGTTAGCATTGTGTTGGGGCGATGGGGGCAGGTGGGGCTCGAAAATTTCCCCTTGTCCAAAGTGGGGAATGACCGAAAAAGTTTGAGAACCACTGGTCTACGTTATGAGCTATGTTACTATGCTGTTATGAGCTCGGACAGACACTTCCTGTTTAATGTCCCGCTTGGCAGTGTTTCAGTGTTTGCTCCTGCAATTACAATCCATGAGAAAATTTAAAAGCCAATCTCAGTTCAGGTCTGAAAAGCAGACAACCATATTTTCCCAATTGCATTGTTGTCAGCCAAAGGTCTAAAACCTTAACCACCTTTTTTTCTTTTTTGCCTGTTTGTTGTGAAACATACCTTGACCCTCTTGACCTGTCATTTTGTCTGGTCCAGTGGCATAAAGCAAGACTCCGCTTCTAAAAGCAATTGCTGGCGTGTGTTGCGCTCAGCTAGCAGTAATAACTGCCAGTGTGATCACCAAGGCAACTGTTACCAGCGTTCCATGGCTTGTTCATCATCAAAGTTAATTCTCATTCTTTCATGGACAGATAGAGAAAGAGAGAGAGGTAGTCAATGGGCGGGTGAAATCACTAAGGCTGTCTGGGACAAAGTGACCTTTTTTTAAAGTATAAAAGAAAACGAAAAAGACGTGGAATACAATTTAAAGTGAGATGTAAACTTTTAGGAAAGATTAAGATGACATTTTGATTGAACAGTGGAGAGAAAGAGGGAAGGTGTGGAAAGAGTGTGAAGGTGCTGGTGGGCCTTCACAGGGAGATAGGTTTGTGAACATGCTGGCATATGCACATTTCCCCCGTCATCTGTTTCTGTCTCTCTCTCCTTACTGATGGGCTTGTGGAATCCATCTCTCCCCTGCTATCCATCATGAGAAAAACAGGATGTCACATGCACCATCTGTGGACCGTGTTATTCTCCATTACTTTCTTTTCCCTCTATTTTTGTCTGAGCGGAGGTGTTTGTGATTAGCCCCATCTACCTGGCTAATTAAAAAGGCTGGCTGCTGACTTGAAGATGGAGGAAGCACTGGTGTCACTTCCTGATTATGTACCTGCTTTTGAAAAGAGCACAATGTGCCAGGGCTCCTCTGAATCTCCTACACACAGGTATTCCTCCCCCTTACTGAACAGGTGGCCAGATGCACTTTTACTGTGTACAAGTACCACTGTGGTGTGCAGGCACTGGATGCTGCTAATGGAGTAGACTTATTATGAATTACCTATGAATTTGGCTTAAAATGGCTTATCTTTATTGTTGTTGAGAAGACCTGTACAGTCGTGTTGTATTGAAGAGAGACTGGATGAGGTGTGCTTTCATCGAGTTCAAGATAGATGGTCAGAAAGGTAGGTAGATGAACTCATGATAAGACCACAGGTGTAAGGGATCCACTGGAGGCAAGTGTAGATGAGAACCTAAGTGCAGATTAATTATAAACATAACAATATCAAACATAAAACAAAAACATGGCGTGGCATGAAAACTCAAAATGAGAACATGAACATAGACTTACAACTACTGATATACAGGAAACAGTACTTGACAAAGACACATGACAAACATGAGGGCTTAAATAAACAGACTAATGACAAAACAAGGGACACCTGTGAACAATGAACAGACGATTAACAAGACACATGGCAGGATCACATGACAAACAGGGAATCACATGACAAGACACAGGAACATGACATGAACAAACCAAAACGTGACAACAGGGTTGTTGGAAGGAAAGCTGTAAGTAAAAGTGTAAGGGTTTCGAGCACTGGGGTGATTCAGACATCCTTCTCCATGATGTTTCTTCCCATGAAATACTGTAGGACTCAAACCAACAGAGAGCACTTCCAGTGATGTCCAGTTTTGAAAGGGTTGATAGGGCTGATGATTCACTTTGTCGAAAGCACCATTATAAGTATATGTGAGAGTGATTGAGAGTGGGAGAAAGAGATTTTTCTTTTTATGTTTAGGGGAAAAAAAGTCAACAAGATAAAATAGCCAAGCTGCTTAGTGCGAGGTCATTTTCCACAAAGAACCACAACAGTTGCACATTACAAAAGTGCCTTTTAGATATTGAATTCTACTAAATTTTCAGATATATTCATATATTGTTAGGTTATTAATTGGGTATGTGCATGTTCATAGTACAATCCTTGCGGCACTAGGGTTAGGGCCTCACACCATGTTCGTTTATTTGGGTTGTTGCTTTGCTTGGTTGTGGTTTACGAGACTTGTTTGATGCCACTGACACTATTCGATGAGAATTAAAATGTAACTGAATTGAGCTGCATGATGACAAAACTGTTTTCCACAGAGCTGCTTTATAGCTGAATTTTCTTTGTTTCATTATTGACAAATTTTGCAATGTTGAGACTGTTATTGGAGTGAATTGAATCAACACTGAGCTGACTCAAGCTAAATGTAGAGCTGCTTATAGCTAAATTGAACTAATTTCATAATTGATTAACTTTATACAGTTATTGAACTGAACTGAATCAACACTGAACTGTCTTAAGTTGAATAATAACACTATTGCTGTATAGAGCTGTCTCATATTTGATGAAGTTTGCTTCATTGATCATTAATTGTCCTGTTTATTACTGTGAAGCTGCTTTGAAACCATCTATGTAACCATAACCACATATAAAGCTCTATGTAAATAACAGTGACTTGACTTACCCGTTACACATCTTCTTTAATCGACCATACGACATTTCATGTCATTGAATTTAGAAATTGGTAGATTGACTCTTCAGGGTCCTGGGACCTTATACAGTTCAGGCAAACTACAAAATGTAAATGTATATGCAAACAAACAAATCTGTCACGACTAACCACTGAGAGCAGAACTGCCTCATTATGCAGATCAGACATATAGCTTTATGTGCTTTCGTTTACAGTTACTCTTATTTTTCGCCTCAGATATTCAAACACGTTTATGTGCTTGTTCCCATGACACTTGGCTCATAAACACATGCACAAACGCATCCACATACCAGCACCCCCTGCTTACACTGTCCGTATCCATGTACTATCTTTAGTTCGTGCTTCGATCATCCATAACTTTAGCAGCGGGGGCTATTTTGAAGGCCTTACTCTCATGGTATGCAGCCCTGGCAAAAAGAAAAGAGAATAAAAAGAAGACATGAAAGGCCGTATGACAGAATATATAGAATATATAACAACTTTAGTCACCAAAGTCCCTTTTGATCTAAGTCCCCATATACAACACTTGAAAGAAGCAAAGAAAGCATCCCTCTCATTTCCTTGTAAAGCACTGCATTCTGAGATGAGCTAACCTAAAATAGTTAAAGTAATAGACTGTTCTCCGAGCTAGTATGAAAGAGAACCATGTTTGCTCAAACTCTGACTTGTAGCTAAGGGGCTGAGAAATGTTATTAAAGATGTCAGTTTTGTTTAAGGGGGAAGGGCAAGCTTATAGAGGGCAAGAGACACATTGCTGTGAGGATGTCCATGTCAGATTAAAACAGACTTGTTCTCTGACAAGCTTTCATCTTGTTGAGGGCAAACTTTCAATAGGGAACAACAGGGGGATGTGCCATAAATGTGCTACAGGGGAAAGAAATAAAAGTGCTGCCTAGAAAAGCTCTAAAGTTACAATGCATGCTGTATAAATTCACATTAAAATTAGTATCACACTTTTTATTATTATTACTAATATTTACTGATTTGTGTTTTACTTACATTTTATATTATTATTTTGCATATTTTCTAAATATATTCTACATTCTAACTTTAAACTTTTTTATATTATGGGGCAGTTGAATGCTTGAATCTGATTGGTTGACGAACGTTCAAAGGTGTGCTAAAGTAATTCCAGGCAGGTCTGGACCACATTACAGTTCCATATCACCTCGCCAAATGATTTCAATTCTTTTAGAAGTCCTTATAGACTACAACAGCAAAAGAACCAAAACCCACAATGACACTGACCAAGCAAATAAATATAGTAAACAATAGGATACAAACGACAAATTATGTCCATGTTTTTTTGCCAGAAAATTACGTTTTATTATGTATGGAAAGCGTGTACTCTCTTTCTCGTGCTCTCTCTCTCGCACTCAAACACACACACATACAGTAAGGACACACACTTGCAACATCTCTTTAATAACAAATGTTTTTAAATGCAGTATCTGAACAATGTTTTGTGGTTTGGTAATCGTAGTATATAGTATAGCAGAATAATTGACTCCGGGCCATTGAATTATTGAAAAAATAATGCACACACTAGGTGTAATGGTCACTCTGCTTCACGTCATGACCAGATTACCACCTCAGGTGTGCATTATTTTTCTTATAATTCAACAGCCCATCGTCAGTTATTCCTTACTTATCACTTTTTTTTTCAAATTCTGTGCTTCACATTCCTACCCCTTTACGGAAATGTTCCCGCTTCAGCTCAAGGGCTAATTGGAAACTCCTCTGGCTTGAAAAGCATCACAAAGCAATGTCATTTACTTGTAAAATAAAATGTCTCCAATGCCATATCATGTCAGCTCTGTGTGAAAGCAAATATGTCCGTAAATGCATTGAACACACATTTGTCCACACAAAGGGCGGCCTGAAGCAATCAACCCTGGCTCCGCAGTATCAAAGATAGAGTCCCATGTCCATAATAAAACACACAGGACCAATTAGTCTGCTGTCCTTGAAAACGTCTGTCGGTTTCTTCCTGCTCAGAGCCAATCAGATACTCCATGTTGTTCATCATCAATAAGTAAGAGGCCTGTTGTCTAAAAATATTTTTTATTGAATCTAACTGAAAAAATTTAGTCATAATACTTTGTCCCTGTATAGAGAAAATAAAATTGTATATAATTTTTTTAAAATGTAATTAATATTTATTAATGTTAATGTAATTGTTCTAGAGCTAGTCTTTTAACCCTTCGGAGTCTTGGGCTATTTTGGCCGTTTTTGAGTACTATTTTATTTTGCAACATAAACAAATGTTTACCATACCAATATTTTGTATCATTGTTTTCAGCACAACATCACCTATATGACCAGACAATTAGTTTTTCATTTTCACTTTGATGTACTGTATCAACATACTGGACCCAAAATCACACAAAAAACACAAAATCCGAATAGAAAATGTATAGCTTTTTTACTACAAAAACCACAAACATGCTCAATGAAGCATTTTAAATGGTTTAAAATGTAAACAAAAGTTGTAAATGTCAACATATACAGGTACAATTCAGATATAATCAAGCTATACAAAAAAAATATATATATTTACAAAGAAAAGCCATAGGCTTTTTTTTCTTTTTAGCTTTGCCACTTTTTAAAACAGTTTATGCACACAATTATACAGAGAGCTATTTAAGGCCTTGCATTCCCAGAGTATGAGGGTTCCCAAATAGTGCAAATACAACATAAAAAAGGTTACATTGAAATAAAATCAAACTATATACAGCAAAAAGCAGGTGTGGCAATAGGCGTTTTTTTTCTTTTATTTTTTGCTCTACAAAACAACTCTACAAAACACTTAACAGAAAATTACACAGACAGCTACATTACAGGGCTTTCATTGCTTGAGTAAGAGGGGTTCCTAAATAGTGCAAATATACCATACACAATGTACAATGAACACAAAACCAAACTATACATACAACTATTTACAACATATATCAGGTGTTTTTTTTGTTTGTTTGTTTTTTCAAAAAACTAAATTTTCCTTCCACAGAAAGCTCAAAATCTACTCCTAAACTACCCCTAAACTATCTACACTACTCCTAAACTACTCTCAAAGTCTACTCAAACTCTTACAAAAACTAGTAATAATATCTCTCTCTCTCAATTTATATAGGCTATATGTCTCTCTTTGTCTACTCCGTCAATCTCCCACCTTTCAATTTCGCGTGTTTGCTCAGTTGGCTCCTCCTTCACTCCGTAAAATGTGCAGTCTGAAGAGCAGAATCAGCAGATTCACACATTTTTCTCCGTTTTGTTTTAAGAATCGACAAAGTTATTAGAATAAATGCAACGCCTGTCGCATCCCATCTTGCATTCTTTTACGAATGCGTCAATATTTTCAATATTTTTTTTTACATAAAGTTTAAATAATCATATCTCTGGTTTTACTTGGTCTATCAACACAAAACAAAAAGTAGAATGGAGTTTCAAGCCAGCACTTTCGACAGAAGTGGACGGCAGCGCTCAACTTGACTTCGTTTTTATGCTTCGACGTCTTAAACTGGTCATGTAACTTGATCACGCCGGCGTGTTTGGCGACTCGGAAGAGTTAAGGAGGGAATACAGAGAAGTTCTTAAATGTTATATATATTTTATGATTATTTTCACAATGCATACAGCTACTACTGCTACTTCTGCTAATAATAATAATAAATACTGTAATAGTTTGTTATTATTATTAGTTGTAGTAGTAGTAGTAGTAGTATTGTACAGTACCCCATAGTCATTCAACAGAGTACAAAAGTGCTTTACATATTGCTTGTTTGTACACTTTCACGTAAGAGAGGATGCACAGCTATCCAGTCGTTTGTGTGTGTGTGTATGTGTGTGTGTGTCCTTTTGTGGTTGCTTTGTAGATGTGCTGGTCTTGTGTTTGAGGAGGAAATGGTGCATCAGTTATGGCCTGATGATCATCCATAGTGCTCTTTACTTGACAACACACTAGCCTTGATCAGTGACCTTAGTGAAGGTTTGGTCTGTTTAGAGAGCACCCTGTTTTAATTGTTTGTAAACAGTGGTGAAATGTTGTGCTCAAGAGCTTGAGATGATGGTAGGGCGATCTCACAAAGCTGCTGTGAAGGGTTACAGTTAGGTCACCATGGCTATGAGAGGTAAATGGCAGAGGTCTTCGGAAAGACATGGAGCAGATCATTGTACAACTTCTGTGTGTGTGCTCATCCGAGGGTCTTTTTTCTTCCTGCCCTTCCTGCTCTCTCTGCCTCTACTCAAAGAATGTGTTATTCTGATGAAGTTTCTGTCAGTGGCAGGCATCTGGTCTATATGCAGCGACTGTCATCTCCTCCAGTGCCCACACAAAATGGCCTCCAACTGCCAACACAATAAAATGGCAACGCATATGATGACTTTTTACCCTGCTGGGGTCTATGAGAAAAAAAAATGTTGTACTCAAATGATTTTTTAATTACTCACTGCATCCTAAGTCATCGCTGTATAACTTTTCATGGTAAAATTAAATTTCCCTTTGTTCAAAAAACAATGCAGAGAAGTTTCATAAGAACCCGAAGTGTATATACAAACGTTTTTGACATTCCAGAGTTGTGTAATACTCAACGGTTTATTTTTTTTTCATTAAAATAGGGCTATTAAAAATAAAATCTGGATATTTACATACAATTCTTAATTTTTAAAATGACACAACTGTGTATTAATAAGTGGCTTTAGTTTATTTCTGTGTAATTCAACTTACTGTAAAGTCTGTGGCAATACAGTATGCAATACAGTTTCCGAGCTGGACTTGGGGATGCGTTCAGACTCTGTTTACTTTTTTTTAAAAACTTTTTTTTAAAAATTATCCTCTGTTGAATCCTTCTCTTTAGTCACAACATCTGGGATGACATCCAGCATTCTATAACGAGCACACACATACACCAACATGCAAACATTCTTTCTGCAACTTCTCGCTTCTCTCCTGAGAAGTCCCACTCTCTATCTCTCTCTATCTATCTCTCTATCTCTCTCTGCAGGCCTCATTACTGTACCTGCAAAGAGTGACAGAGAGGAGAAAAGGTTGTGGAAGTCAGAGAGAAAACGCGGGGAAATATACACAGCAATCTGTCAATTCTAAATATACAGTAGAAGCCGTTGCTCGGCTCAGCGGCAGATGCAGCGGTTCTCCGAGCACCGGAGAGGGGCTCCATGTGGCCCAGCTGTCTGCCAGCTCAGATCAGGTCAGGATACAGAGTTCTCACCACACCACATTGGGAAGAGGGCTGTGACTTTGCCTTTG
This sequence comes from Semotilus atromaculatus, assembly GCA_031834385.1. Taxonomy (NCBI): domain Eukaryota; kingdom Metazoa; phylum Chordata; class Actinopteri; order Cypriniformes; family Leuciscidae; genus Semotilus; species Semotilus atromaculatus. The sequence goes on along the minus strand of JAULUF010000038.1, from coordinate 10,239,103 downwards.
AAGTAGCACCCGGAGGCCGAGTGGGCCTTTGCATTAAGTTTTGCCTCAAAAGTCACCTCAAGGTAACGTGAGACTGCCTGAAGAAGCCAGTATTCTGGTTCTGTTTAGTTTACAAACAGCACTCTACTCCTCTGTGTTTCAGCCCACACCCTTTGCTGTTTCAGTTCTCTGTTCAGTCATTAGTCCCTCGATGGGACTGAAGCTGTTTTTTTGGATCATGGCCGTACCTTCTAAAGTGCACAGAACTGTGGCGCCTCTGTTCTTTACCACAACTCGCCTGCTCCTCCCTTAACTCATAATGGAGCTCATTACGGTAGCCCTCCATCTCTGCTGTGTACTATATACGCACATCAATATTGATGAGGCACTGATATCATTATCAGTTTTGAGCTGTTTTGGAAGAGAAATGCTGATTTATTTGTCCCAGCGTTCAGAGACAGTAAGGGAGAAAAGGTGCAAGTATTGCAATCGTGAGTCAGATCAGACATTTGTTAATTATATCATAATTCAGAGATTAAACATTCATATTAATCTCTTTTTATTTTTTGTGATTTAATTATTTTCATTTGCATTATTTTTTGGTTTGTATTTATTGTTAGTAATAATGTTATAATGGTTATTTTAATTTTTTTGCTATTTTAAATGAACCAACCAAACTAAAATATCCAAATATTTGCTTTAACCACCTAAAATGTAAAAAAGCCCACCCCAAAACACACCTATATGTGTGTATGTATAAATATATTTTTATATGACGATTAATTGATTGATTAATTTCAGTGTCCCAGTAATAATTGTTTATGTTTTTATTGTTATTTCAGCTCCATACTCCATAGGGTTAGAAGGAACCCCATGTGTATTTTAGTGCTATATTGCTTAGATAAACGAATTAGTCATACTTCAAAGTCACTACACTATTCACATGATGTAAAGAAATGCTAATAAGATTATAATTAATTGCTCTCCTCTGTTCCTGTGACACCCACATATATTACAAAAAAATGTCTAACCTTATCAAATGCAAGTTTGATTTACTTTTAATCCTTCTGCATTATTTTACCATTGCCTCAGAATTGATTCACTTTTAGAGTTATTTCCCTGTCTTAAGTTAATGTTAAAATTAAAATGAGAAAACACTCAAACTATGTGAATCTCAGAGCACACATTGCAGTATATTGGATACTGGATCTCTTTCAGTCATTTTTTTTTGACTAACTTCATCCATTGGTAATTCAGTCAATAGAGATATTCATTACTTTTCTATAATTGAAATACCTCTCATTAATTTCTGTAATTTTGGTTTTATTACTATTTTTAATGTGAAACATTCATTTAAGTTATTGAATATGTTTAAGAAAATGTTTTTTGTATAATATTGTACAATTTCAAATAGGAGTGAACATACATTAGATCATGATCAAATAAACACTGTTTTAACAGTGGATTACATTTGTATTGTTTGTTTTGTTTTAATTTGATCATATTATCTAAAAAATATATGAGCTATATTCAGCAAAAAAATAAGCACTTACATTTCAGCTCGCCCATTGTATACACAGCTATCAACATATTTTTTAATTTGTTTTTACAAACTGGATTATTTGAAATAATTTTCTTTTATAATTGACATCATTCCAGAGATGTTTCCATGCATTGTTCCCCCCTTATTTTCAGTTTACCTTTTCATGTATTTATTCATTTATTTTTATTTTATTTTATTTGAGTTTGAAGCAATTATTTAAAGGAATGTCAAATGATCTGAAGGGTCTGCAAAATTAATGAATTTTTATGTAACAATGTTAAAATAAAGCAATCCACACGATATTTCAACAAGAATGCATCCAAAGAATTTTTCCATTTGCATAGATGACATTCTGTGTTGTTTTGAAAACTTGAATTTATTTTGTAAGAATGTGCCAGTAGGGCTACATAATAAGTAGGGATAATAATAATAATAAAACATCACAAACAGAAAAAAAAACAGTCATTTTAATTTCGTAAAACATTCCTAGAGTGGTTTAATAACTGTATGCAGCTCTTGGATGTTGCATGTTTGATTTTAACAACAGGGTTTACAAAACTATTTTCATGTTTCATCAAGCAGAATACAAAGAGTCTCATTATTCCATGTGACCTTAAGTTTTTGCCTGAAGATGTTTAATTTCCGTTATCATTAGAACAATTTGCTGATCTGAGTCGTCCAATCTGCAACAAAACTAAATTCAAAAGTAGAATATTATACTAACCGCAGCGTGTGAAAGAAGATGCCCTCAATGTGTGTGCATACGCAGGTCCTCAAACGCATACGCATATGTGTGTGTGTGTGTGGAGCAGGCAGTTTGTTCTTGTTTTGGCTTTTGTTACGGTGCATTTAAGGGGGAAAGAGAAATGATCCGTATCAGGGTGGGGCTTCATTTAGAGCGAGCGGGCACAGATAACATCTTCGAAAGTAACATTTTATTCTTGTAGAAAAAAAAGCATTGAATAAAAAAAAGTATATATATATATTATGCACACACACATGACACTGAAGAAGGGAGTAAGTGCTAAAAATTCAAATTTAAATATCATTTAACATACAGTAATATACATTGTAATAATATTTGTATTGTTGTAATAATAACTTATATATAGAAGGATAAATTGATTATATAATTATTATCTGTATTATTTTTTTAGACTAAATATGTATCAAGGTATAGTCACCAGTGTGCTTTTCTTGGGACTGTCCTGAAGACAAAGTCTGCACAGGAGAATGTGACCAAGAAGAAAAGTTGGAGATAAAAACGTGTGTATGCATTTGTCGTCATTACTCAGATGTGTACAGTCTATGTGCATGTGTTTCTGTTTGCATGTCTAATTTTTAAATGCAAACATATCTATTTATTTGTAGGTCTGAATGCTTAATGAAGCTCAGGAGAAGTGCTGAAATCTATCTGTGTGAATCGGTTCACTCGCTGCCATAGATACACAGTCTGAACGGTTGCCAGGGTGATGGGGTTCTGACCTATAGAGGCAGGGGAGGGATTGACCCGTGTCAGAGCACATTTGCTGCTTTTGACACATCAGCCGTGGCTTTCCACTCTGCCGCTGTCTCTCAGGTGTCTTCATCCCTGCGCCGCTCCTTTGTGAGCACTCCCCCTGTCCCCCCGCATCCCATTTCTCCATCCCTCCACCCCTGGCACGAAATCTTTTCTCTGGTTTTCTGCTGGAGCTCCACTGTCTCGCTCTCAGCCGCTGCGGTTCTCCTTCCCAGTGTTTGGGTGAGTTGGGTTAATGCTGCGCTTCTCTTGTTTCCTCACCTTAGGTGGGGTAAAGACCAAAGCTAATATTCTCTCCCCCGCATATCCAATCTAAACATCTTTAGCTGTGGATTGGCAGCCTAAACAAGAACACAGCAAGACTGGCGTCCTCGGTGAGATGGCCCCCTCCGTTTGACATGTGTACAATGGTGCTGACCACTTCTGACGCTTCTCTCTCAATCCCATCGTCCCATTGCCAGTACACCTTCCACATAAGTTGTTCTCATCTGAGCAGAGCTCACCTTTAACTTTGATGTACATACTTTTTTCATTACTAATCTATCAAACGTCTTTTTTTTTTTTTTTACAAACACAACAACTCATATTTGTAATGTTGCGGCCTTCAGCGGGAAAGTGCAGTTTTCATGGAAGCGAAGGGGGATTTCACAAGGGTAAGAGTGACTAACTTTTATTAACCCATGTAATACAGGTCAAAGGTTTAGCTTTGTTATTTGTATTGATTAATTGTAATTACAACTCTGTGCTGATATTGTGCAATACCCTTGAGAGCACTTCTAGTGAACATACGCCTTGGAGCTCGTTCAAACATGTAACAACAGTCTTATATTGTTTGACTCCTCTTAAAACCCGTCAGCAACATGAAAGCTGCATGCATTTACAATAATAGATTTAATACCAGCTGCATTTTCCATTCACAACTACATTTGGCATGTGCTTTTAATGCTTTGACAGTCAAAACGGGTCTTGGCGCCGAAGCAATAGCAAGAACACATCTGAAAGAACAGCTTGGAAATCAACTTGCTGAAATATACATTATGTTTCCATTTCTGCTCAGCTGATATGCAGCCATTAGAGGGCACAGTTGGCTCTCCACAGCAGGAGTCCACACTGCCCTCCGCCCCACCCCCTCCTGTCTCGCTTTTCGGTTTCTCTCTTTCCCGCTTTCTTTTAGAGAGCAGATACTGGGGCACTAAGAGTCTTATAGCAGATATGATCTGCTGTTTACATTCTATGTTTCAAATGTATGCTTGTCGCAAATCTCCCGCACTTTACGCAGTGGGCTTTGAGTTGTACTAACGCAGATGGAATTCAGATTTGCACGGTGCTCAGGTCCTGACACGAAAAGACCTGTTTATTCTTGGCCGAAACAAGCTCCAATTTACACCTAGGTGCAAAATCCTTGAGCCAAGGAGATTTGTTGTGTCACAGCAAGATGCTGTTTCTGTGTCGCACACACACATGCTGCTTTTACATCTAAAAGCTCCACTTACCTGGTTTCTCTGGTATGAGGATATTCCCTGCACAGTTTGAAGAATAGCTGCTTTTTCTTTTTCTTTTTTTGCTGTCTTCTGTTACTATCGATTTGGTCCTGTTTTATGTGGTTTATTTAGCCATTTCAGTCCTAATGTAGAATCATTTCAGTCCTTTCAGCAATTTCAGTCCTTATGTAGAATCATAAATATTATAGGAATAATGCCTTTGTGGGTGTAAAAAAAAAAAATTGATTAACACGTTTTTTATTATAAAGATTAGCACATAAGAGAAAGAACTATGAATTTAAGAAATACATTTCAGTAATGTTGTTCTGATAGGTGCATGATATTTGTCATTGCTTTTAGATGTTTCCTTGTTTTTACCAACTTCTTTTAATTACACATGCTTTGTGTCGCGTCTTTGTCTTAATTGTGACTAGAGCCTGTTACATCGGGCTTCAGCTAATTATTTAATTGTTGCCTCATTTGTGATAATTGGCCATCTGAACAAGAAGACATTCATGCCTGTGGCAGATTTCGGGCCCATCAGAGGCACGTCTCTGTCTCTCTTTCTTCCTCTCTCTCTCCCTCTCTCACAACAATCATGTTTACTTAGCTGGCTAAATGAGGACATCTCATAGACTTCTATTGTTTAAATATAATGCTAGTTTAAATGAATATAGACCAACCGTACCCCCGCTATAATTAAACACAAAAAATTTATAAATTCTTAAATTCTTTAAAAAAATATATAGCAGTGGCATTTTGTATAAAAAGTATGTTCTTTTTTGCGGTCACATACTTTTTATGTGCACACTACACACATATCCTGATTAGTGCAAGGACAAAAGATGGCAAAAAAGTGATGAGCGCCATTTTTTTTTATAATTCTTCATCGTTTGAATCTCCCTCACCTGTGTATTTCTCACTTTCCAAGCATTACTGCTTTCTCATTCTCAGAGCATCCATCTCTCTCTCTCTCTCTCTCTCTCTCTCTCTCTCTCTCTCTCTCTCTCTCTCTCTCTCTCTCTCTCTCTCTCTCTCTCTCTCTCTCTCTCGTGCGCGCTCTCTCTCTTTCTGTTTTTCAGCGTACTTCATTGGCATGACAAATAATGGTACACTTGTATAATAAGACTATTTATACATTTGTATAAAACATAAATAGGACAAAACAATATTAAGTTAAAGTAAACATTGTACTAGTAATACAATATTAATAGTAAAACAAGAATAAATAGTTAAGAAAGTAAATTAACTGAGGCGGAGGAGACGAGAAGAGAAGGCACAATGTTCACTAACCCATCATACTATGACAAGCAAACACGTACACGATGCTACATGCTTGTACTTGTGTTCCTCTAATAGATAGGGCAGGTTTTCGTTGCTTGACATGTTGTCAAATTTTGGACATATGTTTAATTTTGTGTTCAGATTTCACTGAACTTTGTGCATTCAGTCAGGAAATGCAGGTCTGTCTCAGTTCCAGTGTTGTTTGCATTATGTGCACAACCTTTTGTCTTGTGGCAGCCATGCTTTTCTCAACCTGTCTGCACATCTCTGTTCATGTTCTCTATTTCTGTCTCTATATCTACATCTAGTTATGAGGATCAAGCTACATTACTCATAAACATTTTTTTTTTTCATGTCTCTTTTTACGTCTTTTCGTCTTTTCAAATGTGCCTCTCTCTATAGTAAAACTGGGAGGTAATAGTGCCCATGTTGATGGGAATAACGTGATTGGTTGGCTCCTCCAAGTGATTGCTGGTGCTATTTTTTTCTCTCTTCGCTACCAAATGGGTTGCCAGGGAGGGGGTCTTTAACTGAAATCAGACGACAAGCCAATGAGACGCTGGCATGCCAGATCAGGCTACTGAGGTGGATTGTGGGTATGAGAGGGTGGTTATTCAGTGTGCCGTTAAAGTAGGGCTCCATCCCAGTGCCCCAGCTGTGAGACGCCATGAGCTGAATAGGGCCGATTTCACAATCCTTTCAATTAAAATCACAACATAATCCTTCGTGCAACCTCTTCAGCAAATTTCCTCTCCTTCAGTCTCTTTGTGTGCCGAGTCTGAAGTCCAGTCACCAAGTGGAGATGTGTCTGGCATTGAAATGTTTTGATTCACTCAACTCCTACTTTGAGAATATATTGCAAACGAAGGCCTGACAAATTTCATATTTGCTCTTAAAACGAGCCTTGAAGACTTTGAATAGAAAATCAGGGCTCATGTTGTACAGTTGTGATTTTCGTAAAATGGGGCAAGCTCTCTCAGGGGAGAACGTGAGCTCTAATTTGCCTTGGTGGACTAGACACTCCCAAAGGGAGATGGATTGAGAGTTATGGTGCTGTATCAGCACTCATTTATTTGTGAATGAAGATGGGACAGACCGTTTTCAAAGCGCTACGGTCTTGCCATGAAAATGGAAACTGTGAGGTGTGTGTGTGTGTGTGTGGTGGGGGCGGTGGTGCGGTGGTGGTGCGGTGGGGGGGGGGGGGTGTTTAGATTAATATGAGATGTTTTTTTGAAAGCTAAACATAGAAGTTGGGTATGGCCTGAGCTAAATTTACTAGACCACTCATAATCAAATTGTAAAATAAATAATAACAGTCAATTACATAAAATTGGATTATGTTTTCTTAAAGTAGAAATATAGCCAAACATTTACATAGCAAAGGCCTCACTGTATAAACACACTGTAACTACAGAGATGCCAATGCCCTTGACCTTTGGTGTTAATGTATCTTTTAAGTGGTTTTAAAAAATAGAGGCGTTTCAAAAGAGCTGTCATAGCTTATTTACGCCAGTCTGATTTTATGAAATTCTAGAGCTGTGCAGTCTCGTGTGCACAGGGGTTTTACAGGGCTTTTTAGTAGTGACATACTCATTTTATCGTTTTTGCTCTCTCGTTTTCCACCTCTCACCTCTTATTCACTTGGACAGGTCAGCAACACCTTCTTAGTAGTTGCATGGGGAAAGTGACACAAGCAATTTGCAACTGAATCTTGGCACCATTAGAGAAATAAGGCAAGTGTGATCAGTGGTATAAATAGTACTTGTTATTCTATGTAATAAGGTTACTCCTGATTGCTTCCAGGTGCATGAGGCAGACAGTGGAAGCCTAAAGGAAATTCAAGCCTTTCGGCGCTTCTCCCACCAGGTCTGGGTAGAGAAAAGCAGATTGTCATTTCACTAAATTTTTTCTCTCCTCGTTTCTAATGCTCTGTAACTCATATGATTAACCTCCTGCTAGTCCCACCTCAGACCAGTGAGGATCATGTTCGCTCACGGTACCATGATGCATAAAACATCCCCCTTCGCCGACGCAGGGAATTCCAGCCTAAGTTGTAAACATGTAAAAATGAGAATGATTGTAATTGAAATTGTTTTTATGGACTACTAATGAACTGAAAAGTTTGGCTTCCGGAAAAGCGAGACAGGAAAGTGAGAGAGGAAGGAAAGGAGAAAAAAAACGAATAAGCTACAAGTAATGGTTCTAGTATGCGCATAATCCTAGGAGCGATTGCTTTACACAATGTTCACATGTAGACAGTGTGTGTGGCTCTCTCTGTCTTTGGCTGTGTTCACGGCGATCAAACAAATGAATAAATGACATGAAGTATTGATTTTAATTGAAATTATAATGAAATTATTATTATTTGTATTAAGCAATCATTCACCAATCAGGATCAAATATTCCAGAGAATAAAAAACTTTTTTTTGTTAAATATACACTACCGTTCAAAAGTATAGTGCATTTTTGGGGGGGTGAAAGGATGCTGAAATAGTTTAAAAGTTACAGTCATTACAATGTTACAAAAGATTTATATTTCAAACAATTTCTCTTCTTTTAACTTTTCCACAAAGAATCCTGAAATAAATGTATCATGATTTCCAAAAAAAAAAAATCAAACATTACAACGTAACATTACAAAAAATATCAAACATTACAATGTTTTAAACATGAATAGGAATAAGTGATGTTAATAAGAGATGCAGCAAATCAGCATATTAGAATGTTTTCTGAAAGATTATGTGGCATTAAATACTGAACTAATGGCTGCACACACACACACACACACACACACACGTATGTGTGTGTATATATACATATATATCAAATAGAAAACCATTTTAAATTGTAATAATTATTCACAATATTACAGTTTTTACCAACCCCAAACCTTTATATGCTAGTGTGTCTTGTAAATCGTATATTTTTCATATTATATAATATTGTTATTGTTGAGCTATTTTATTATCTTTCAGTCATGACAAATGCAAATTAGACCTAATACAGGTTTATATAATTTTATATTATTAAAACATAGTTTAAAAAAATGAGATTTTTACTTTCAAATATGCATTTGCTTTATTCATAGTCTACTATGAGTCTTGTTTCGGAAAGTTGGACATGAATACGCACTAAATTGAATGAATTGCCAAGTAGTCCTCAAAGCATATTTTGCAATTAAACAAAAAGATTGTAACACTTCACTCACCACTGCCTGTCAGTCGGGATGTGTAGGCCACAGGTCACCTAATGCAGCAATGAGGCGTTTGTGGATCATCCTGCAAACTCTTCTTCCAACAATTCCAGGAATGAGAGAATACTGTCAACACAATTATAATCAATCACATACCACTGCTCTACTTTTTCATCCTAGGAACATAAGCTTTTTGTTCTTGACTAGTTTTACAAAGATGAGGAGGAACTAGATTTATTTTGAAAGTGCAGAGATATTTGACGTATTTATGCTCCATAATGTGTCTTTTTCATTGGTAGCAATAAAACATTTGCATGACTGTAGCTGTGGTATTTTTACTGTAAACAAAATACCATCGATGATGAGTGATGGCTGTAATCAGTTGCGAGAAGCATTCAAGTTCTGGACCCCATAGATGGTTTCATTGTGAAAATAATTCGTCCTCCATTTGCTCCAATCAAAATACATAGGGCTTATTTCACTGCAAGCTCAATGGTGAGGTTTTGCTAACATTCAGATGTGAAAATTGTAAAATTAGCATGAATGTCCGACCATGGTTTAGTTCCCCCAATTTGTGAAATTATGATTTTTCATTAAGTGAAAAGTGACATTAAAATTGCTTACATTTTTAAATCAGCTTAAGCTTCATAGGACAAATAATTGAATAACAATCATTACAATTTCAAAATGTATGACTAATTTGTATATATTATGTTATACACTTTTAAATAACTGTTAGTATGGTACCTTCATGAATCAATACTTAACAGATGATAAATAAAGTTTGAAGCAAGACCGCATGACCTAAGTCATTCTTGGCTATGTGTGGAAAGGCATGATTTAGACATATTTCTGATATTTCTCTCTATCTGTCAGCCTATCGTTCTATATTCTCTCTTTCTCTCTCTGAATCAGTTTTCGTAGATCTGAGGTTCTCATGTCAACACATTGCTCAAAGAACCCCATTTTCCTTTTTTATGAAGAGATCCATATTTTTATAGTAGCATTCTTAAGGAAGTAGTCTTCACACAGGCTGGAAAAAAAAACTTGAGCAGTCTGAGAGGCTCCTTGCTTTGAGGATTTACATTTCCCACATGAGTTCGGAAGAGGAGATTCACAGTAGCACAAGGGAATAATCAAACATGGCCACCGGAGACTTTGTGCTTGTAAACATGCTTTCTCTCTCACACGTGCATACATGGACAACTACAACAACTACACATACAGTAGAACTTTTATCAGGGCTTGGTTTATACGTTTGAAAAGAACTTTTGGCCATACATGCTAAGGGTGAGTGAAGTGAAGAAGAAAATAATAAGCTATTATTGTTGTTGGTGTTCTTTTTTTTTATTATTATTATTTTTTTTTTTTTTACAAATACAACTATCAATATAACATCTATATCAGTGGTTGTCATCTTGTTTGTTCATTAAACCACGACCCAATTTTTGGGGAACACACACACACACACACACATAAGAATAAATGCTGATAAGTATACAGTATAAGGTAAGGCTATTCAATAGCAGTGCCAAAATAGTTTTTGTTAAAACAATACATTTAGTAAGATGGAATGAGCCACCACAGTCATCAAAAATATTTGAAAATAACACAAATTGAAAGTAAATTATTATTTGGGTTACGATTTTGTTTAAATATTTTGGGTTAAGATTATGGAAACTACATTTACCATGGTAAATAGGCCTACACAATACTAACATGAATTGTTAATACAACAAATGAACACATCCCGATGAATGGAATGAACATCATAACTGCATTCAAATCCTTCCCAGCTAACACGACATACCATGTATATAGTGAGCACAGTATAACATCTGGCAGGACAGGAAAATTTGTTTTTCTGAGGTGAGAGACTTTTTTATTATTATTTCCAAGCAATTTCTGAAAATAACATTAGAATAATGACACTAACATATAGCCTGACAACATCTCATCTGACAGCAGATACTGAATCAGGACAACGCGAGGCCCTCTAAATATCTCTAATATCTGTAAACCTTTAGGTGAGCTATGCATATTTGTGTTTGGTGGATGTTTGCATTGATGCAGCTCAGATGAGGTTGTGCTTCACTCTGTAGTGTAGTGTGGTCTTGCATGGTGTGTTGTATCGTGATTTTGGTCTTGAGATGATAGTGATTGCTGAGACAGACTTTCTCTCTCTTATCTCCTGAAACACTGAGTTGTTTGTGCTTTACAGCTCACCAGGAGGTCCGCCCAAACCCCTCATGCTATCTCCCAACCGTCCATTGTCCAGATCCCCGTCTCCATAGGGAACTAATACTCTTCACTCTCTTCTCCTTCTGTCACATACACACACACACACACACACACACTCTCGCTCTCTCCTGCAAACGAGAAGAGGATATGCAAAACTGTGTCACTCTGCAAATAGCTCTCAATTAAGCCCCGATTAGGTGAATCCATGAATGATAATCAGGCCTTCAAAAAAGTGTGTTATCTAGGTAGTATCAAAGCTTGTGTCCGGGCTCTTGTTGGGAATAAAAGTCCAGTCAGGAGGTTGTCAGGTTTGTTTGAAGGCTGAGTCTAGTTAGGGTGGAGAGAAATGTGTTTATTTTCCTGGCTTTTTTTTTTTTACCAGCCTTTATACTTTCATGAATACAATATTGCATGCATTTTTGCCCTTATAACATTTATTTAACCGTTTATTCCTTGCATTTTAGTGATAAACAATGCAAGTAATTGTGCCATATGAGCTAGTTTCCTTCACTCATTGAAATTGCATCTACCTCAAGAAATATGCTTTTGTTTCTTTTATTTTCATTTTGGTAGCTTAATGTGAAGTATATTGCACATATGAGTTCTGGAGAAAAATAAAAACCTTAAGCATCCCAGATCAACTTCTGACAGCAAATTTTGAAAAAACTGAGGTGAAAGTTGTTAGAAGATACAGTTACAACAGAGATTTCTTTAGATGAATCGCTCATGTAACTTACAAGGTACCTATTATCATTCTTACAACTCGGTAAAAACCATGTATTATGTTGCCGTTCTCTATAATTATCTATGTTTGAGTTAACTTAAACCATATAATAGTACATTTTACATATAAATTTACTAACCAAACTAGGGTAACATTGTTTTATTTATATTTTACTCACATTTGGAGCTTATTTCTGGACTTAAACACAACCTAATACAATTAAATGTAAAATGAAAATGAGATCATAAGATTTTTAAATCTTTTTGAAAGTGCTCCTGTGCTTAACAAGGCTGCATTAATTTGATCAAAAATGCAGTAATATTGTGAAATATTATTACAATTTTTAACTGTTTTCTATTGTAATATTAAAAAATATATATACAATTCTTTGATGGCAAAGCTGACTTTTGAGCATCATTACTCCAGTCTTGAGTGTCACATGATCCTACAGAAATAATTCTAATATACTGATTTAGTGCTCGAGACACATTTCTTGTTGTTGATTTTGAACGGTTGTATATATGTATATATGTTTGTTAGTTTGTTTTTTGTTTAGAAGTCTGTTTATGTCACTCAATTTTCTTGCAACTCAACATGCAATCATATTACAGTTCACAATAATGTTACTGTCCATTTTTATTATTATTATTATTTAATTTACTCTTCAAATCCAATTTTACTTGCATTTAGATAGCACTTAAATAGCAGTAATTGTGTCTTGACTGAACTTACTTTCAGTCTGTCTCGTTCAAACTACATTAATTACACCAAGAGTCTCTGTTACCCCATTCTCTAATAAGCCAAAGAGACCTTTGCCCGTAGAGAGAACATGTGCAGTGAACCCACTATGTGAGACGTGACATCCATTCCCTCTTTTTTTATTTTATTTTTTTGTATTTTTTTTTATCTTGCAATAAACTCAATGAATTAAAAGTCTCCTCTCTCTTTCCTTGCAGGTTGATTTGCTGATTCCTGGCCTTGATGCTCTGATGTCTCCTGGCCCTTGACCTTCATCCATGGATTAGTTCTTCTACGCTTGAGGCAGATCTGACTGACCAGATGGTATCCCTATGTGTCACTTCTTGTGGGTCAGGTGAGTGAAGCCCCTGTTTGAAATGACATTTAGTTACTCCATTTGGTCAGGACCGTTAGAAAGATTAACCTCGGGAACCGAAGATCATGAATGGAATGGAATGCTATGCATGAATCAGAGACAATACAATGGAGCGAATAAAAATAACTATTGAAATCCGCACCAGTCGGTTGGCCCATCAACAATTAAAATGCGACTTGATTTTCTTTGTATCATAAAGCCTAAAACTGGAAAACATCTGCGTGAATGCATATTGTGATCGTGTTAGTGTGTCAGTGTGTACAAGACATACTTTCTCCCATCCCTCCAAGGCTTAACGTCGTCATCCAATCAGCAACTGGCGCTGCCAAATGAACCAATGAGAATGCATTTGGTTAGTATTCGTTTTTATGGAATCAAAGGCACAGCACTCCTATGATATTAAAATGTCCTCTGTCTTTGTTCATACCACGCCAAACGAAGAGAGAGAAAGGGGAGCGTGAGGGGAGAGAAAATGCACTCCACCCAAAAAAAAAAAAAAAAACTTTTTGTATTCCTCCCCATATGTCTCTGCGGGTGGGCACGCAATGACTCTCCCACTTCTCGCTTTGAAATCCCTGCCACTTCAGCTGCCTCCTTGAGCTTTTGTCAGCTTGAGACGCTGCACCTCGATGAAGTAGGGCAACTAGAGTACAGTCGACAATTCTTACCGCCGCCATCTTGGCCCTTGTCATTTCCTTTACTTGTTTGTCCCAGTTTTCACTGTTACATTGTTATATATCCAGGTTTTTAACCTGCCCCAGTTGTTCGTCCTTACACGTTTAAAATCTCTTTAAATCTCTATTTTCGTTGCTTTGTTTAAATAAATGGAAGCTTCAGCATCACATTCTCCTTAGCCATTGACCTCTCTGGACTCCTCTCTTCATAGTAATAGTACATATTGTTAGGCTTTTCCTTCAAATTCAAGAAGAAAGAGGTTTCGGTGGGGTTTTGAATTATGCTTTTTCTTGATTGAATAGACCAGAGTTTTGCATTCTTTTTTTCCGTATGGAGTGGCGATATTATTGGGCAAATTGCACTCCTTTCATGCAGATAAATGGGCGTTCGATAAATGCCGCAGTGTTTTTTGAAGCGGCCAGAGAGCCAGGCTGCGTTGGGTGATAACTTCATCGCAGCGTGGGGTCAGGGGCAGGAAGAGAAGCCTAGCTGAAAGGGGATTAAGAGGAGCTGTCGAAGAGCTCCGGACTCGGACCACCTGCTGGGGAGCCCAGGCCTGGTGCGCGCCTAATGTTTCTGATCAGCTATGCCATTGTCTGTTCCCCTCTTTCTTTTCTCCCCTCATAAGAAAGAGTTGGATTGCCTCACTGTTTCCCTGAACCCAGATTAGCGGTTGGGCCTTTTTTTGTTGTTGTTGTTGTTGTTGTTTTCGTTGTCGTCATCTACTTCCCTTGTGCTCTTGTTTATATGTGACATGATGGAAACAAGCAAAAATGAATAGTTTACCCACAATATGTCATTGATTTATCACCTTCATGTTACAAAACTGTGCAACTCAAAACAAGGATTTTATGTTTTTATTTTTTTGGAAGAATATCTTGATGACTCTCTGGGAGAATGGGACACCAAAGTACCAAACTGTACAAAAGCACAGTAAAAGTAGTTTGTATGAGTTATGCATTAAATTTCAAGTCTACTGAATCCATACCATTGTGTTATGAACAGACCAAGTTTTAAGTTATTAAGTTTTAAAATTAAATAACCTGTCTGAACCTTGAACAAATCGTTATTTTGAGGCAAACATTTTCAATAAATGTTGTAAACTGGTCAAATGTACATAATAAATATATATATATATATATATATATATATATATATATATATATATATATATTACATACATATATTAGGGCTGCAACTAAAGATTATTTTGATGATCAATTAATCTCTCGATTGTTTTATTGATTAATCAATTAATCGGTTGAAAGATCTAAAAATGTTTATACATAAAAATAAAAATGTAATCCATTATTTTAAACAATGTTATTCCACATCCTGCCCAGTGCTGTGCTCCAAACCATGTGTAATATAAAGCCTATATGAAAACAAATATAGTGAATGCATCTATAGGTTATGCTCTACATATAAGCAAACAAATGGGGTTAAAATACACACATTACATTTTAAACCTAAAATCAACTGATTGCTTACTATTTTAAGGAGATAATACAATTATTAAATAAAACATTATAATTAACAAAAGTAAATTAACTTGTACGAGGTATGAAGAACATACCTATCGTCTGTACATAGTAATTAAACGTGAATGGGCTATTCCAATTATTCCTATTAAACCTACACTTAATTTCTAACAAAAAATATTTATCAAAATGTGTATTTTAGTCAGAATTATTGCACTCCTATTTTGCTGTGATCTGTCTATTTGACGCGCAGGCGCCAACCGGCGCTCGTTCATTAGATTCTGTGAAGTTTGTCTCACAAGTGAAGACTCATTTGTGACCCTGGACCACAAAAGCAGTCTTATGTGTCCATTTTTTTTAAATTGAGATACATCATATGAAAGCTGAATACATAAACTTTCCATTGATGTATGTTTTTTTTTTTAGAATAGGACAATATTTGGCCGAGATGCAACTTTTTGAAATCAGGAATCTGACGGTTAAAATAAAATCAAAATATTGAGAAAATCGCCTTTAAAGGTTTCCATTTTTGTTGGCGCTTGTGCTGCATCTACTTACAAAAATAAAAAATGTATATATTTAAGGTAGGAAATTTACTAAATATCTTCATGGATCATGATCTTTACTTAATATCCTAACGATTTTTGGCATAAAAGAAAAATCGATAATTTTGACCCATACAGTGTTTTGTTGGCTATTGCCACAAATATACTCGTGCGACTTAAGACTGGTTTTGTGATCCAGGGTCACATTTTATTTCAGATTATGATAAATTGAAATACTCTCTGGACTTTCTAACATTTACAGAAGATGATATAACCATAAAATATAAGTTTTCACTTGAGAAAACACGTGTTAGAAGCATCAAGTGCACATGCATCTGTCTAAACACGAGACGAAAAGTCGCATCTCATGTAAATGCTTATACTTATAAAGCATTCAAATTTTTCAGAAAATTTGGATCATGTAGCCTAACTTTTCCACAGCAGCTCACTCTCTGCCTTCCGCTATTTTCTATATGTGTTTTCATAGGCGTAATTTGCGGCTGGGACATGTCCCCACCACTTTTTGCCAGGATCAATATTGCCCCCACCACGGCACGGATGTAGGCATACCTAATACAAATGAAACATCTCTAGTTGACTAGCATTCATTTTGTTTGTTTGTTAATTGGGAGGTGATTTGGCGCTGGAATGTGGTGTTTTTTAAATCATACGAGTGTTCGTTGCCACTGTTTATCAGTGGTGGAGGGCAACAGTGTTCTCTTGTGGCTCGTGTATAATCTTCACACTGACGAGCGCTTCAATCTATCGCTCAAAGCTGTTGATGAGACTCTCCATTCGTTCCGGTGAAATCACAAAACAAACTGCACACAATTGTGTCCATGCTCTTGACATAGTCACTGATGAACATCTTTGGTTTTAATGAAGAAGAAGAAAAAATAAAACTATACAAGGGTGGTTTAGAACCTCTGACACGCTTAACAAAAGTTCTACCACCAGACCAAGGTATTCAAGAATTCCATGCGAATCTATGTATTTTATTCACTGACATAATGAATCTCGGGACACATTATATTGTATTATGGTAGATGTAATGATTAAACTATCACATTAAATGATAGAATAGAAGTCATCACGTTGATTACTTCTATGTCGATAAATTAAACTCAATGTACTACTTAAATTGAGTTCTGGACTTTGTAATGTTATTTTTACTGTTACTCCTGTCCTGCCCACTTTTTAAAAACAAAGTTACGCCACTGTGTGTTTTGTCCATAGAAATAGGTATATTCAAAGATACTTTTAATATTATAATCCAAACAATAAACAGATGCATTAACGAGGAGAAACTTACCACAAGCACGCTGACATAAAACAAAGCTACAATGAACATACATAAACAGAGGGCTTATATAGGGCAAACTAAGGAGCTGGGAGTTAAATAATGAAACACACCTGAACTGAACTAACACAATCAATTAGAAACCATAGAGACAATCAGGGAGAGAACAGAGGAGAACTGAGTGAACAGACTAGAGAATGAACAAAGAAACTCAAAGATGAACAGAACAGAGAAACAGATCAAACAACTCAAAACGTGACTATTATATATGTTTGTTTATTTATTTATTTATATATATGTATGACAAAAAGAGAACTTGTTAAAGTTCACTCTCTGTGACCTAATGTGACTCTCTCATTGTTCTCTAAGGTAACTAATGGAGAATCATGATGAGGGAGCATCCACTCATCAGTGTCTATGGTCATTTTTTATTCATCTTATATATTCACAGATTAGCTGCAGGGGCTTCTTGGAATTTTTTTATTTTCTCATTTTCGGAGGTGTCCTTTTATCAATGCCAAAGAATATAAAAAGATCATAAAAAATTCATTTATATACAAAAAAAGCACCTTAAAACACTTTTCTTCCCAGCTATACATGTGTTCAACGTGTTAAACAGGCAACACCAGTAAAAATCTTTCCCTGCAATCAACACGTCTATGCATAAAATATTTCCCCGCACTATTTTTCATGGCTGTGGGCTGAAACAGCTGTAGTTAGATGCATGAATACTGATAGGGCCAATCGCGCAGAGTGCAGTGCAGGTGTGCAGGTGAACGCTCTGTTTGGCAGTTGCCTGACATGTTTCTTCTCTTTAGCATGGAGTGCAGACAAGCTCATGAATAACAGTTCTGATGAATGGTCTGAGCAGGCTTAGCACTAACTTCTACAGCACCTGCTACTGTGTTTGCACCCCACGAAGAAGTGTGTATATGTGTGTGCTTGACACAAACTTACCAGAATAGCTATTGTGTGCACTGACAGCTGTGTGCGCTGCCCTAGACAAATAATGCATCTGTGCTTGATGAAAAACAACAGACACATTTATGTATTTGCATTATGTGACGTGCGAGTCTCCTCATCAGCAACATATTACGTCAAATTTTATTTTGATGAAATACATTGATTCTGATGTCAAAAAACATTAGAAGGTTAAAAACAAAAATCAATCAAGCTAAATATGTGATGTTATAAAAAAAAATAAAAAAATTACGTATTACAGTATTATTCTCAGACCAAAGGCTTCTGGCTTATAGATGTGTGTTTTTCACATGTTTTCCTGATATGGCCTTCAAGTATTTGTCTATCTACAGTTATAAGCTGTGAATATTTCTATGCTGGCAAGGCTGTAGCACAAAGGCTGGATATGACTCCATAAAGATGGTTTCTAAAAGATGGCTGTCTAAGCACACCATAGAGTTTCCAAGCATTTTTTTTTTAAAGCAGCCAACATCATGTTCTGGAACATTCTCGCTCTCTCTTTCTCTCTCCTCTCGTAACGGCTGTGGTCGGTCGCTCTCAGCCCGTGCCAACTTCCAATAACCATATTCCAGGAAAGAGCTCCACATGTTCAATTATATAATTACATCATCTCAGATTTAGACAGATGTCCCATAATACGTTTCAAATGCAATCAGCCGCACTCGTTCCCCACATAATGCATTTGGAGAAGAAAAATGATGTCCGCTGAGCATAAAACAGATCATATTTGTTGTGTTGGTGCTTCTGTTGCGCGCACTATTGATATTGTCATTATTAGTATCGCCGCAAGCTCCATTTAGTATTTTTGTTAGTAACATCAATGCGTTTTTATGGTGACTGCTTAAAATAGGCCCTTTTATAATGGCAGCGTATATGGAAATATGCCAAACAATAAACATACCCACAGACAAACTAATTGCCTAGTGAGAGAAATCACATAATAGGATGAGTATCCACAGCGATCACTCTCCCTACCTTGAGTCCTATTGTTATCCTCCAGCCTCAGTCCTCGACCAAACTGGTCTTTCCCGCTCAAATCCTGCCAGTTTTAAAGCATATCTCTTCTCATTGTTCGGCAGACAGCACACAAATCCCTTGAGCCGTGAGTCTAGTCCAGAGAACTTAGAATGAGTAATTGTTTACTTATAGAGACAAAGCTGAACTATAGTCGTACACTAGTAGTGGATAAAGACTTTTTATTTATTTATTATTTTTCTAAGCTGCTCATAGACACAGTTTTGGCCACACAAGAGCCATGGGCTCATATTGGGAAATAACAGTAACATAATTGGCCCAATTACTTAATATTGTTTTCAGTACATTTCACATTTCAATGCTGTATAGCAGCATTTTTTTTTCTTTGTGTTATTTTGTAATAAAGGTCTACTAATCGTAAAAGGGGTTGTGTGAAATTTGGCTCAGTTTAGAAATTACTTAGAGACTTTAACTATATAAAAGCCATACAATTGAGTTTGTAAACAGAGGCGAAATCATTTAAATAGCATTATTCTTTTAAAGGCCAGCGTTTTGTGCTCCATCGATGACTGATAAGAAGGAATTGAAATTATATGAATGCGAATTTATTAATATGCACCGTTCAGTTCAAAACAGCGGCTTGACAGGTTGAAGATAACAACATTGATGAGCAGTTGAATGACAATTGCATAAATAATATCTGTCCATCTCACTCATTTTTCAATCTTTTTTTTTTTTTTTTTTTTTAAATCATATTAACAATCACAAAAAGTTGTTGAATTTTGTGATCGAGTCTGACAGAGGAATGGAAATGGTGGCGAAATGTTTGAAAGGTGACCTTTACAGACGAGACTCTTAGGACAGACCGGCACAAAACATCCGTTTCATTCTTAAACCTGTCTCCAGTTGTCACATCACAATGTAGAGAGAGAGAGAGAGAGATAGAGAGAGAGAGAGAGAGAGAATACTATTTCATTGAAGGTAAATGTCTTCTTCCATAGCAACCAATGATATATCAGCTCACCTGCATGGGCACCTCCCATTGTGCATGAATCAGATAACTCCACATGCTAATCACAGCAGCCGGCCCCCGCTGCGAACAACACCGCTGACCACAGCGTTGATGTGCGTGTGTGTGTGTGTGTGTCCCCCTCCTCGTCTTCTTACTACACACACTCCAGTGGTCAATTACACCCTCAAGGCAGCTCAGTAAATACTAATCATTTCCTCATGAAGACCAAAACTGCCCGTTTTTGTTAGCTGTCACTTTGGCTTCCCAACAGATCACACGGGTCGTTTCTGTAAAGGTGTCGAGTTATGAAAACCACATGCAAAGCTGTTCCACATGGGACAGAGGGAGTGAGACACAGTACGGAGGCGGGATGTGAGCCGTGCAGGAAAGTCAGAGAAATATTGTGTAATTAGATAAGGTTTGTTGTTTTTTACCTTTATCTGTAAAAAACAAACCCTCACTCATATACACTGAATCTATATCCTCAGAGAGCAGAACTTAAAATTATTCAAACAGACTCAAAAGCAGATGTTGGTTTAAGCATGTTAGTATGAAACTTTACATGCTTTCTAGCATGTCTTGCATATTAATTATTTTTAGTTATATATAGTTATATACTGCTACTTAATTAGTTTATTCATGGTTATAGCACATACACAACACAAATTTTTAAAATAGGTCTCTTCTACTCACCAAGGCTGCATTTATTTGATTCAAAATACAACAACAACAAAAAACAGTAATATTGTGAAGTATTGTTACAATTTAAAACAGCTATTTTCTATGTGAATATATTAAAGTGTCATTTATTTCTGTGTTCAAATCTGAATTTTCAGCATCATTACTCCAGTCTTCAGTGTCACATGATTCTTCTAAAATCTTTCTTATATGATGATTTAATGCTCAAGAAACATTCATCATTATTATCAATATTGAAAACAGTTATTTACATTTGCCTTTCAGGATTCTTTGATTAATAGAAAGTTCAAAAGATCAGCATTTATCTGAAAAAGAAAGCTTTTGTGACATTAAACATTATCATTCAATAGTTTGGGGTCAGTAAGGATTTTCATTAAAAAAATGTTGGGGGAAATAAATAAAAGAAATCAATACTTTTATTGCAGCATTGGTGAGCAGAAGAGACTTATTTTAAAAACAGTAAAAATCGTACCGATCCAGAACTTTTGACTGGTAGTGTATATGCATATATGCAAAGAGCCATGTTCTCACAGGGACCCTTGTTTAACTTGCGTTGTGTCCCACTTCTCTTCATACATACACTTTTATGTCAGCTCTATATGTCCTATAAAGTAAAGGCTAACAGCCCATAAATTAAAAGAATAAGAAAAAAAATCAGAGAGAGAGATGTCTCCAGTGACTTCACATTAGTGTTTGATAGCAGATGAGCGAGTTGTCCCTATTCAGAGTCAAATTCAAATGTATGAACACCCTAATAATAGGCTTTCAGCAGGTAATATTCATCCTCTGTTAGACATAAGTAGGCCCAATATACGTAGAATCTGAAAGGCTCTACCCAGCATCTTAAAACTAGGTCGAAAGTCATCTTTGTCACAGGAGACTGAGAACAACCCTGCATTAACATAATGAGACATATCACGTCAGCAGTGGGCAGATTGCATCGTTCATTCATTGGCATGTAGCTTGAAAGGTCATCCGGTGCTCCGTCACCAAGAACCTTTCAGGGTACCTACAAGCACATGGAATAGTCCCAGGATGGTGAGATTTGCAGTGATAAATGCAGCGCTTTTAGTAAGACGATACATGTAGCACCCATGTAGGCCTTTATCTATGGGGCTAAACCTAGAGCGTCGTCCCGCAGCCACAGTGTACACATCAAATTACCCCTCTCTCAGCATGCAACAGGCCCTCTGTGGAATGACATCACTGCCAGTGCGTACCTGCTAGTGATTACTCTCTCCTCAAGCAAAATGCTTCCAGCCATCTATTACTGCATATAGCACCATATGAGTTGAATCATTACAACATTTTCCTTTTACATTCTTTGCCAACTCACTTTAATGGGATCCCTTTTTCCACAACCCTGTTGTTTTATTTTGCCGACCTGTTGTTTGTGCTCCAAAATTAAAACCATGGCACGGCATAAGTGTGTTGTAATAATGTGATCTCCATTTTCTTCTTAGCTCCCACCATATTTTTTTTTTTTGCCTTTTCAAATCCCCCTTTTAGAAAGTAAGCTTCTCCACAGGGAAAATTAAACAGAAACTTTATACCTTTCTTTTTAAAGGAATCAAATGTGTGTTCCTCTTCAGAAGTGTCAGTCAAACAACCACTTGGTGGTCTGGGCTTGTGGTTGTCTATGTAGAGACTGACTCCGACAGCTATAGCGGTACATGGCAATTATTTTAAAAGGAAAAAGATTACAGTGCTTTTTATCAATTAAGCAATAGTTCGTAAACGGTCATGTCTCAGATAATATCCTGAAAGCAGTACGTTATTAGAGTCCTACTGTGTTTGACATAATCTGTCTTTTTAAATAAAGCATTGCAAATGTATCTATCTATCTATCTATCTATCTATCTATCTATCTATCTATCTATCTATCTATCTTAAACAGAATGGAGCACATTAAATGTTTGATTAGTTGCTAAGTTTGCATCATGTATGGTTCATTTGTCATCAACCACTGAAGTTTTAATCATCACATTTTTGTAGAATATTTATTCAAACAGATGAATGCAAAAGGGACTCAACCAATCTTTGGAAAGAAGGATTGTGGGATAGACGTAATATGCCAGATTAAATTAAATGATTAAAATTAAATTAAATTTGATGCGTAAATTGTATTGTTATTAGTAGTAGCAGTACAAAACCTAAAACAAAATAATGTAATATCAATAACACATTGTTTATTATTGTTGCTATTTTTATTATTGTTGTTATCCTTTTTCTTTTCTTTTTTCTTTTTTGCATTTATATATTTTTTCCAAGCCTAACTATTTCCCTCAGATTTATAAACAGGGGCTAGCACTTAGCCACCAATCTCAATGGGATCACTACATGGGTAGTGGTTTATTGTGTCTGCTTAAACACAAACAGAGCTGGTCCAGTCTGTGAAGTCATTTCTTTAGCTTTGTGAGATGAGATGAGATCAGTTTATGATGGCAACAGATGATTTGTGCTTCTACTTCCTGTGTTTAGACTGGCCTTTGAAACACACATTATTTCCCACATGCTCATCATTCACTTTGCTGGCACTTTCTCATTGCCCCCATCCCATAATAGTCCCACCCTCAGATGGAATCCCCCTGGTGTGTGCGTGTGTGTGTGTGTGTGAGGTCTTGTCTGACTTTCTTTTATCGTGTTTGTGTTGTCACAACTTCTCAAGTCTGATCCGGTGCTTGTATGTACGTGTATTTTGTGTATGTTTGACCTTCTTATGAAATGTTGCAGCTTAGTGTGAACGAGTCAACTTTTCATCATGACAAATCTTACAGGAATGCCACAGTTAGCTGTTAGCAGCCAAACCCCCACATATCTTGGCTAAACTACTTCCTTCAGTCATAAAGTGTCACAGAGAATCTCAAAGTGGAAAGACTCGCCTGAACTTGACTGTATTCTTTATAAGGCTATATGGATTGACTCTAAGATGCTGTATTGATTGCACAGGTTAATGAAGAACAAAGTGTGAGGCAGACAGTTGAAAGGGAGCAAGACCTCAATATACAGGAAAAAAAAAACAATCAAACAAAATCCAATTAAGTATCAAAGCGCAACAAAACGAAGAATAAGCCCCTATTGGAGCGAAAAAGAGGAACACAAAAAGCTGTGAGGGTCAAAGAGAGAGACTGGAATCATTGTCCAAGAGTTTCAATATCTCAACACTAATCTAAGAGGAAAAAAGAAAGTGAGAATGGATGCATTCCATCTAGTGCTGTCCGTAACACGTGGCAGGTAGAGCAGGAATAGGTTAAATTAATCAGTTGCTCTAGTTGCTCGGCTCAATTCAGCTGTAGGTACAGCGTGGACCCATATCTGCAGATGGGGTCAGCCATGAAATATGGTGTGATATTGTCA